>CM042172.1:17685991-17795991 GCA_023376005.1 Doryteuthis pealeii
CGAGAGATGAGATGGTATTTGTGTATGTGTATTTGATCTGTGAGTATGTGTGGTGTGGTCTGTGTGTATGTGTATGATGGTCTGTGTGTATGTGTCTGTGGTCTGTGTGTATTGTATGTGGTCCTGTGTGTATTGTGTATTTGATCTGTTGTATGTGTATGTGGTCTGTGTGTATGTGTATGTTGGTCTGTGTGTAGATGTGGGTAGGTGGTCTGTGATGTATGTGTATTTGGTATGTGGTGTAATGTGTATTTGATCTGTGTGTATGTGTATGTGGTCTGTGTGATGTGTTATGGTGGTCGTTTGATGTGTAGGTCTGTGGTGTATGTGTATGTGGTCTGTGTGTAGTGTATTTGATGCTGTGTGGTAGTGTATGTGGTCTTGTGTATGTGTGATGTTGGTCTGTGTTATGTGTATGTGGTCTGTGTGTATGTGTATTTGGGTATGTGTGGTATGGTGTATTTGATCTGTGTTAGATGTGTATGTGGTCTGTGTGGTATGTGTATGTCGGTCTGTGTGTATGTGTATGTGGTCTGTGTGTATGTGTATGTGGTTGTGTGTATGTGTTTGGTCTGTGTGTATGTGTTTTGATCTGTGTGTATTGTATGTGGTCTGTGTGGTATGTGTATGTGGCTGGTGTATGTGTATGTGGTCTGTGTGTATGTGTATGTGGTCTGGTGTCGTATGTGTATTTGGTATGTGTGTATTGTATGTGGTCTGTGTGTGTGTTGTGTGTGTGTATGTGTATGTGGTCTGTGTGTATGTGTATGGTGGTCTGTGTGTATGTGTATGTGGTCTGTGTGTGTGTGTGTGTGTGTGGTATGTGTAGTGTGGTCTGTGTGTGATGTGTAATGTGGTTGTGTGTATGTGTATTTGGTCTGTGTGTATGTGTATTGGTCTGTGTGTATGTGTATGTGGTCGTGTTGTATGTGTATTTGATCTGTTGTATGTGGTATTTGATCTGTGTGTATGTGTATGTGGTCTGTGTGTAATGTGTATTTGATCTGTGTGTATGTGTATGTGGTCTGTGTGTATGTGTATGTGGTCTGTGTGTATGTGTAATGTGGTCTGTGTGTATGTGTATTTGGTATGTGTGTATGTGTATGTGGTCTGTGTGTGTGTGTGTGTGTGTATGTTGTATGGGTCTGGTGTGTATGTGTATGTGGTCTGTGTGTATGTGTATGTGGTCTGTGTTGTGTGTGGTGTGTGTGTATGTGTATGTGGTCTGTGTGTATGTGTATGTGGTCTGTGTGTATGTGTATTGGTCTTTGTGTATGTGTATTTGTCTTTGTGTAGTGTGTATTTGGTCTGTTGTGTATGTGTATTGTGTCCTGTGTGTATGTGTATGGTGGTCTGTGTGTGTGTGTGTGTGTGTATGTGTATGTGGTCTGTGGTGTATGTGGTATGTGGTGCTGTGTTGTATGTGTTGTGGCTCTGTGTGTGTGTGTGTGTGTGTGTAGTGTATTGGTCTGTGTGTATGTGATGTGGTCTGTGTGTATGTGTATTTGGTCTGTGTGTATGTTATTTGGTCAGTGTGTATGTGTATTTGGTCTGTGTGTATGTGTATGTGTATGTGTATTGTCTGTGTGTGTGTACTGTGTATGTTGGTGTGTATGTGTATGTGTGTATTGTAACATGTGTAGTATGTATTAGTGTATTTGTACATGTGTGTATATGTATTAGTGTATTTGTACATGTGTGTATATGTATTAATGTGTGTGTGCATATGTATTTGGTGTTTGTGTGCACGTGTGTGTATGTATTCAGTGTGTGCGTGTGTATGTGTATGTATTTGGTGTGTGTGTGTGCGCACGTGCGTGTATATATGTATGCATGTGTGTGTGTATTTGGTGTGTGGCTTGTGTATGTATTAATATATATACACATACGCACACACTCCAGGATAGGGTAGGAGGATTAGAGAGAGAGAGTGAAAAAAAGGGAGGTGGAGAGAGAAAGAGAGAATGGTTATATATTCACCTGGTGGAAGAGAGAGCAGTGCATAATCTTTCAAAGCGGACATCCAGTGTTCACTCAAGTTAGACAACTCTGGTTGTACTAAACTGAGCAAACTCTCTACAGGAAACTCTTGGACTTCACTCTCATCAATTTTGTTATTGGCCGGGCCAGATTTTTCCTTTTCACGATTCACGGCAACTATGTACACCTGCAAAAGAAAAGTGGATTTGGTTTGTCTGGTTTGTTTTGTTTTGTTTTACGGCATATCAACCTCAGTGGGTCATTTAATGCCGATAAAGTTTTGAAATAAATCAATTCTTAAATGGATAATACAATTTTTTTATCAATACATTTTTCTATTCAACCCATAGATGGGACCCTAACAGGTACTACCACTCTGGGTCAGAGTGGACCAAGGAGCAATGGTGATGAAGGGGTGCTCCACATTCCCCAAACCTCCAGAACTGGAACCTCACCATCAGATAGAGTTTAACGTCATTCCCAGGACATGTAGACCCGCAGCCAATGCCTTCTAGCACCCATATGATAAAAAGGGGTTGGGGCTTGCCATAAGGGCAATAGGGTTGGGAAAATCATATAGGTGCTAGGGCTTGACATGACCAGCCGATTGATCGGAGAAGAAAAGTGGAGAAAACACAATTAAATGCAGTGAGAAATTCTTTTTTTCTTCCTTTTTTTCCATTGAACTATTATCTATCTGTTTTTATATATTATATATGTGTTGTGTGTGTGTCTGTCTGGAGATGTGATACTATGATTGAAGACGAACATGGTCAAAATAAATAAATAAATGAATAAAAAAAGAGAATAGGTTAAAGCCAGGCATAAGTAAAAGGGGTGGGTGGTTGACCTTTTTACGAATCCAAAGATTAGGCCGTAAAGTTTAAGAGACCTGTACAACCACCATGAAGTGAGGCCACTTAGTGATAATATCTTACGCACCCAGGTATTAAAAGCAAAGAGGCTATTTTTATGAGAAAATCTCTTTTGATAAAATTAATGGTCAATGTATTGAAAAAGATTTAATTACTTTAATTTCAAGGGTTAATGGCGACTAGAAGTCGGCGATTCGATTTAAGTACTGGCTATCTGTGTGGTCCGGAGAAGATTAGTGGGGAAAGAGATTTTGACATAAATACAGCTAAACTCGAGCACTAAGGCAGTTAAACCCAGGCCCTAGAGGTGTTAACGTCGGTAGCAGTAGTTAGCCCGAATCCACAACAAGTGAAGTCAGTAGCCAGCCAGTTGAGATAGATTTCTAAAGTATCACAGACCCCCATCTTCCATCCACGTCTTGTTTACAAACACTTGAAGTTGTTGTTAGTTTTTTTTTAATCCTTGTGACCCTGTTTCTGACTCGTGCCCTCAAATCGGCCAGCACAGAATATCACAACGTTTCATGCATTGAAGGTGCAGAGCGCCGAACAGGTCGCCTCACAGAGAAAACTATGAAAGTTAAACAATGAAAAGTAAATATATATATATACACATTCACTATCATCAACTCGGAATTTCAAAGTTTTATATATATATATATATATATATATATATATATATATATATATATATATATATATATATATAAGTTTTTGCTATGTACGTGTTGATATAAAAAATATAGTTAATCATCAAATTAAAATTTCTTACTATATCATTATGTGATGTCATTCTCTCAAATCTGACGAAAAGAAAATTCCCTGACCTCCCATCAGGCTGGATTAAATTAAGATCTTTTTTACATGGTGATTTTTATGGGTCATCCTGCGACAATCAAACTCGCTATTCAGTAGTAATAGATCTGCAAACCATTATTAAACCATGTTTTTATCTCCTCTACCCGGGCTTCGCCGGGAAGCTGCTGCTAGTATATATATATATATATATATATATATATATATATATATATGTGTAAGGTATCCAAATGAATGGTAGTATGGAATGATTCCACCTGGGATCCTCAAAATCTTACTGTATAACCATTCTGTATGCTCTTGTAGGTGCAAACATATAATTCATACAAGGATTTTTATAAATCCCTAAAGAGAGCTCAATGTATAATAATCAATAAATTAGATTAAATACAGAGCAATATTCAACTTTCAAAGAAAGAAAAACTTAAACCGTCATTCTGTAATAAATTTATTTATTTTGAGCTTTTGATCGAAATAAATCTATTACGGAATGATGGTTTGTTAAGTTTTTTATTTCTTTGAAAGTTTATATATATTATATATATATATATATATTATATATAAACAAATTTTTGGTACAACTTAATTTATACAAAAGCTTGAACAATATCATACTTTTAATAAATGTTGATCAGCTAATTAAATGAAATGTTTAAAAAAGAGGTGAAAGAAAATGGATAACTTAAGGGCCCTTTCGACTGGTGCATTTTCAAAAAGTTATAAAACCGGTAGATTGTTTAAAAGTCAAAGTGTATATATTGAGTAAAAGGGATAAGATAATATCAAGGTTGGAGCAACAAGAAGGAAGAGGGGGGAAAAAAAAAAACTTTTGAAAATGCACCTGTCGAAAGGGCCCTTAAGTTCTTCATTTTCTTTCGTCTCTTTTTTAAACATTTAGTTTAATTAGCTGATAAACATTTATTAAAAGTATGATATTGTTCAAGCTTTTGTGTGTGTTTATATATATATATATATATATATATAAAAATCTAATGAGTCAGATGAACCTACTAAATGTTTCGCTTAATGCTCTTCAGAGCTAAGATCTTAGCCCTAAAGAGCATTAAGCGAAACTTTTAGTAGGTTCGTCTGACTCATTAGATTTATCTTTATTATTTGCTCTACTTAGGTATTGAGCACTTTTATTTATTAGCTTTAGTTTCCTGGCGGTTTTGTATGAATATATATATATATGCATATAAACTTGTTTTTTCTTTTGGCCAAAATATTGTACTAATAGATTATTTTTTGTTGGTACGATTATCTTGGTCTTTTCTTTTTTACAAAAATTTTTTCTTCCCGTTGATGTTTGGTAGTATATTTTTACAATCAAACTATTTACTGGTTTTTTTCTCACCGCGAGGATTTACCAATAAGTTTGGTATATTAAATTATATACATATATATAGTATCCAATTGCCGCTTTAACTTTTCCGTCGCAGTGGCATCAGTATATAATCCAAAAGTGCTCAATATATTAAAAATACAGAGCAGTAATAATACTAATAATATTATTAGTGGAAAAATAAAGGGTCTACTTTAGTTAAATTAAAGATATTTTTCGGATAATAATGTAGCATTCAACCGTTATTATCCAAAAATATCTTTAATTTAACTAAGGAATTACATCAACTTAGTTAGACGTAAGGTAGGGTTTGATGAAATCATTTCAATTTGATTGAAACCATAGTAGACCCTTTATTTTTCCTCTAATATTATTATTAGTTTACTAGCAAATATATGCACCCTCCGGGTGCAAGTATTTAAGTTTTAATGTAATAAAGTATTGTATTAAATTAGAAAGGCTAATTAAACTAAATAAGAATGCAGATAAAAAGATTTGAAACAGAGGGGGTATAATAGAAAAATAGAACAACTGAAACTTACTCTTCCATCACTCCCATCTTTCATTGTTATTTTTTCTAATTTAAGTATTTAGTTAAAAGAAGAAGTAAAGAATAAAATGACATTTATTTTTTCTTGTTAATGGATTTCATTTAAGATTCATTGAAGAGATTGTTGCTTATATTCATTAAAATAAATCCAAACAGTTAAAAATCAATAATACTAAGCACATATTTAATAAAATCACATTTTTAATATCAATATGCAAATTAGCCTTCCCCGTTCACACTGTAAACCGCTATTTTGTTGTATTTATAAATACAATTGCATGCTGTTAATATGTAGATATGGTTAACAGTATTAATAATGTAAAACAATTTTATTAATAATTGAGGTTTAAATAAAAATAAATTCATGGTCAATTTGACCTCAATAACAAAGGGAATAGTGACTTGAGTAGTGATTTAGTTTCGGTTACAGACAGAAAAGCACACAATCTCCATTATAATATATATTATATATAATATATATATATATATATATTATTTATTTATTTATATATATCTGATGATGAAAATCTGAACTTACCTCAGCCCATGCTTTAAGGACAGATAACTTCTCCATAGTTGATGCACTCTCGTTGTAAAGCAAGGGAGAATATTTGCCTGTCTTCAGTTTGGCAAGGGATGAAACTAATAATTGGTGGACACGCCTCAGGTCATTGAGGTCACGGGCCACACCACTACCAATCCAAGTACTACACACCTGTGCGAGGGGAAAAAAAAAAAACAATAAAAAATTAATTAAGGTACAAATAGGTATGGACAAAATTTCATATTTTTTAAAAGCCCCATGAATTAAAATTCAACAAAATTCGGAAAAAAAAATGACAATAAATGACATAAATGAAAATTAGTAAAGGCAAAATTTTACATGTTTTTTTTTTTTAATTAAAAGGTAATCTGAACATTAGCTACATAAATGAGAGTAACTTCCCTTTGTTTCTTTCACTTTGAGGAAGCCGTCTGTTTTGGTCGGCCATTTTCATTTCACTGTAATCAATACAACTGCATATTTTAACATGAAAATGTCATAAAATGTGTTCTTAATAACAATTAAGTTCATTTCAAATAATGCACAAGCACAATTAAGAACACATTTTATGATATTTTCGTGTTAAAACATGCAGTTGTATCGATTACGATGAAATGAAAATGGCCGACCAAAACACGGCTTCCTCAAAGTGAAAGAAACAAGGGTGGTTACTCTCATTTATGTAGCTAATGTTCAGATTACCAATTAAAATTCAACAAATATCTAAAAAAAAAAATGAATGAAAATTTTTGCTGTAGAGGAAGGATTAAAAAAAAAAAAATTACTCATAAAAATTCTTTGTTTTACAGTCTTTAAAACAGGGAGAATTTTATAAATTAAAATTCATATCTGTCAAAATGGAACATTTTTGCCATTTTTTTCTCTCTTAAATATGTGCTCTTTTTAACGTGATTTATTTCATTGTTATAATTAAGAAATTATTAGAAAAATTTTCTAGCGCTAGTGAAAAGGGGATAGACTCCCTTGCTGATTGGCTGATACTGACTTTACTTTTTTTTTATAAACTGGTTACCCGACGAACCACTATAGATGAAAGGGATGGTTGGTGAGAGAGAGAGCATAACTTGATGATGATAATAATATATGCATAGATATACACATATACACCCCCCTACCTATTAACCCCCCCCCCCCGTCTCCCTACCTATCAACTTACCTCGCAAGCAGCTGCTGTAACGTCAGAGGGTGTTTCAGGGGAAAAAGCAGGTCGAAGAGCAGCACCAACCTAGAAAGAAAACACAAACACAGATTTTAACAAAATTTATTTCTTATCCCTGTTTAAGATAAAGTTGATTTGAAATTTAAAAAAAAAAAAAAAAAAATTTTGAGGTTATCTAAACAGATGGTTATAAATAAAAAAATATTTTCTGGCACATTTCAATCAGTTTAAAATAAGACATTTTCACGCATTGTGATGTATTTTGTCATGGAAGCCTCCACTTATTTGTATATTATTATTTATTTACGAGAAGTAAATACACAAGCGATGTGTTTATGATATGGCTTTTTTTATCCGACTATCTATAGCTCTGCTGATGAGGCCTAATAGGCCAAAATGTACATACAGAGATTGATTTTTCTAGATTTGTTTAGCCTTACATTTAAATAGGTATGCCCGCCTAATTAATTAATTATTAATTAATTAACTTTCAAAATTAGGTACGACTTCAATTAAGCACTTATTTATTTATGTTAGGAGAGCAATTACAATGTGTATAAAAATAAAATGATGTTCAGTCTTGTCGATTTCAAAGAAACTTTATCATCGGAGACTTTTTCTGAAATGGACACGGTCTTGTGTGGTTTTTGTTTTGTACGTTATAAACACGCATCTCGTGTTTTTTTTTTTACAACACCACACGGAAGGGTCCATTATCAATCAATTTCAATTTCATTCTTTTTATCTATTATGTATATTTGTTTTATGTATATATATGTGTATATATGGAATGTGTATTTTAATTAATTATATATTCTGTGTTTAATTCTAACCTATTGTTTATGAGAACCAAATTACGAGTGCAAATTAAAGGAGCTCAAATACCTGGGCTTGGAACTGCTCCAAAATAACATGACCAGGGAACTCAGGTTCGGGAACATCGGCAAATTTTAAAATTATATCCTGAAAAATTAAAGAAAATAAAAGTGTAAAAGCAAACTAAAACTGAAAGAGAAAAAAAAAAAAATCAAGATAGCAATTTTATAAATATTAGCAAGTATTAAGTATTTATGGTGGACACTAACCAATCAGATTACTGAGAGGGAGGTATCTAGCTATATGCATATTCATTATATCACAAACTAAAACTGAAAAAAAAAAAAAAAAAAAAAAAAAAAAAAATCAAGATAGCAATTTTATAAATATTAGCAAGAATAAGCACCCACCGGGCGTAAGTATTTAAGGTTTAATGTAAAGAAATAATATAATAATTAAAAATGAAGCACTCACCTGCAAGGCAGCTAGGCCAGCTAGCCGTAATTGGTTACTGTCCGAGGTAGCTGCCATAAACGCCATCCTCACAAGCTCGGACAGATGCAACACCAAATAATTACCTGAAGAAGAGACAACCAATTAAATATGAAGAGGGGAGACAGGAAAATAAAATCTATATATAAATATGCTTGTTTTTAATTCCAGATTATCTGGTGTTGCTTAATCCAGTTTAAAACATTCACATCTTAAAAGCAGTCAGAATTGTCATTATGCTCTGATTAAGATTTTTTGATGAAATTGAAATATTGGTAATAATTCGCAATGCAAAATTTGTAAAAATAAATTCAATTTAACAATATATATGTTTTTCATAACCATTGTATCTATACATATACCATCAGATTGATTCATTTATTTATTTATTATTATCATTATTAATAATAATATATATCTTTTCAGCTTGTATATTAGGTCTGAGACCTGTCAGTTGTTCCGTATAAACATTCATCTTAATTACACAGATTATCTAACATTACCTTAAAGGAGTTTAGAGATGGGGCATTCACTATTGATGATGGTAGTTTATTCAATGAAAAATTTGTAAAAATAAATTCAAATTGTAAAAATAAATTAAATTTAACAACATCTGTGTTTTTCATATCATTTTATCTATACATATACCATCAGATTCATTCCTTTTCCTTACTTTTATTTATTTATTTATTATTATTTTTTTTTTGTTAATCAACAGTTGGTCTGGTCTCCTGGCTGGGATAAGATGATCTGTCTTTATCTCAAAGTCTCAGAGAATTTTATTATTATTATTATTATTATTATTCCATTAGAAGCTTCCACTGCCTTAGTCGGTGGTTCACTGGAGGTTGAGTGACAGCAAGTCTCCTCTGGTCTCCAGGACTCTTCTTAGTATTCTAACTGATCTTAACAATACCTTGATCCTTCCTCTGATTTCCAGTTCATCCAGACTCTTTTGCAAACCCATGGGGACTGTTCCAAGAACACTAATTACAACGACCTTTACTTTCATAATAATAATAATAATAATCTTTTCATCTAGTATATTAGGTCTGAGACCTGTCAGCTGTTCCTTATAAACATTCATCTTAATTCCACAGAATATTTATAATCTTTCCACAGATTATCTAACATTGCCTTAAAGGAGTTTAGAGATGAGGCATTCACTATTGATGATGGGAGTTTATTCCATGTATTCACCAATCTGTAGCTAAAATAATTTTGTCTTTGCTTTACAAAATTTTTTTAAGAGTTTTAATTTATGACCCCTGGTATTGATATTTTGAGCAATGTTTAGTAGATCAAAGTTCGTTGAATAAAATCCATGGGTATATTTGTAGACTTCAATCATATCCCCTCTTGTACGTCGATAAACCAAACTTGGTAAGTCAATGTTCTTAAGTCTTTCTTCATACGAAAGGTTTTTTAAAAAATCCTTCATTACTTTAGTAGCTCTCCTTTGAACTCCCTCAATGAGTTTTGTGTCCTTGATGAGTCTCGGGCTCCAAACCACATTAACAAATTCCAAATGAGGTCTTACCAAAGCAATGAATAAATTTTTCAGCATTTCTTTATCCATGTATTCATATGACCTTCGTATTAATCCTAATATCTTGTTTGCTTTATTTACTTGTATTTCTATGTGTTTGGAAAAATTCCAGACTCGGGAACCTTCTTTTCGGACTCGGGAACTTTCCTCATTCTTGGCTCTCCTCTTATGCATTGTTTTGTTATAAATATTTGACTGAGTCCGACAAGAAATACCTGAAGAAGGCCAGAGGGCATATCGGCCGAAACATTGTACAGATAACAATGAAGATGAGGATAATAGTCCGAATAACGCAGATAATACTAATCATCAAGCCTCATCTCAAACATTGAGAGAAATTATTTGTATTATTCGGACATCTTCATTGTTATCTGTACAATGTTTCCTCCGATGTGGACACATAGCGCAGTTATCTCTAGACTGCAGGTTCAATCCTGGTCAGGCGCAGCAATAACTTAGGATAATAATTAACACAGCTTAACACCTGTACCTCAGAAACGACATAGAATGCATTTAATGTCATTGGTAATTGATTGAAGTCAGTTTCATAATAATTACGTTACATTAACCAATAGGAGACCTAAACGCCTAAAATGGCGACCAGAATTGGCTTATTTTGGTTAACATCTTTCCTCAAGGAACTCTTTTCTCTTATCATTTCTCAGTTATTAATTGCAACTGTTGCTAGGTATACTTATCTTGTTAAGATTTGAATTAGTTATTGCAAGTCTTTAAATTTCCTTCTGGTTATCCACTAGGAATTTCTTTTTCCTTGAAAAAGATAAACAAAAGACTGCACCTGATATTACTGCTATAAAAGTCTTAAACATTTCAATAAAATACAATTGCAACTAATTCAAACATTTTTTTCTGCGTATTTATTATTCTGTGTTCATTTGTCTTTATTTCTAATATCCTTCAACCAATATATTTTTTCAAATGTATGTTGTATCCAATGGTCTGTAGAAATTAGCATCAAACTTTTTTTCCCATCTTTAAAATGGAACACTCTGCTAAAATTTTCAGGTTTAAGTGTTTAGATCTTGTTAAAATTTAAAACGTAATTAATAATAAATGTGTGACTTACTTTTACCATTTTTTTGCCGAAGTTCTCTCGCTTTGATTAAATCAAATTGACCTTCCTGACCTTCACAGGTGGAAATTATCTTTCGAAGACAATCTGTAGCAAACACACGAGTTGGCCACCTGAGGCGAAAAAGAAGAAAAAAATAAAAGATAAAATAAACAGTTAAATACAGGGGTGAGTCAAAAGATGTCTGCCAAAAAATGAAGACATGCTACATCAACACCAACACATGGGAGGTTGGTGTAGAAAGGGATGAGTAAAAAAAGAGAGGAGAGAAGCTGCCACAGAAAAGAGAGCTAGAAGGAAGGAGAGACAACAGCAACTCCAGCAAGCATCACTGTTTATTTGCAGTCACTGCACCAGAGATTGTCCATTCAAAAATTGGCCTGTTCAGCCACTTGTGCAGATGCAGTTAAAAAAAAAAAAAAAAAGGACACTACACTACTTTAGCAGACGGAAGGATGCCAACAATGAAAGAGATATATATATATATATATATATATATATATATATATATATATATTATATTTTGGGCAGCATTCTTTCATTTAACATGTAAATTAAACAAAAGACACATCTCCTGTTTAACAATTTTAGTTTTTAGTTTTAGTTTTCTGGCCAACTTTTTAATATTTGGGTGGAATTCATGGATAAGTCCACCAAAGTTCAGGTCCCGAGTACTTTCGGCACTTTGAAGTGCCATCATCAGGGGTGATGTGTTCCAGTTTTTTTTAAATTATATTAATGTGGAGGCTGGAAGGAGAAGAATTGATGAGAAAGGTGTTATAGGCATTTTAGAATGTGTGTACTACATTGGAAATTAATTTTGTTTAAGGATGGTTTGTATTGTTTTATGTATAGAGCTTCTAGTATTTGGAGTTTTTGTTTATTTTTTTTCTTTGTGCAGAATGTGTGTATTTTCAGTTAGAATATTTTGGTAATTAGAGTGGGAGCATGAATGTAATTTTAGGTGTTGTGAAATAGAGCTATTATCTGTTAAATGGAGGGTTAGATGACGTGACAATGTGGTTGAGGTGAATCCAATGTATGTATTTTCATTTTCTGGGAGACTGCAATTAATATAATTTAAAAAAAACTGAAACACATCACTCCTGATGATGGCACTTTGGAATGCTGAAAGTACTCGGGACCTGAACTTTATCATCACAAAATCGATTTTGGAATTCCAATAATGTTGTAACTCCTCTCCCCAGTGCACCTTTCATTCACAACTTAAACACCCCCCAAAGCCGTTTCTCTTTCTCCCCTTCAAACCTTACCTTGGAGCAACAGACGGGTGAGTAACATCTGCTTCTGCTACTTTCAATACAGCATCATCATCTTCATCATCATCTTTATCTGCCATCTCTTCTTCGGGGATGCCTTCCTGCAGCACACTGCTCGTGTCTAAAATAAAGATTACAAAAAAATTAAATAAAAAAAAGACAATTAAAATAATCAACAATTTCCTTCAAGAGTCTGCAAGTTTAACATTTTGGATGTTTATAACTGTATATAAAAAAAGTATATAAAAACAAAGTGGTATAAAAAAAGTGGTATAAAAACAAAGTGGTATAAAAAAAGTGGTATAAATTTTTTTTTTAAAAGTGTATAAAAATGGTATAAAAAGTGGTATTAAAAAAAAAGTGGTATAAAAAAAAGTGGTATAAAAAAAGTGGTAGAAAAAAAGAAAAAAAAAGTGGTAGAAAAAAAAAGTGGTATATAAAAAAAGTGGTATATAAAAAAAGTATTAAAAAAAAGTGGTATAAAAAAAATAAAAAAAGTGGTATAAAAAAAAGTGGTATAAAAAAAAGTGGTATAAAAAAAGTGGTATAAAAAAAAGTGGTATAAAAAAAGTGGTATAAAAAAAAGTGGTATAAAAAAAGTGGTAGGAAAAAAAAGTGGTAGAAAAAAGTGGTAGAAAAAAAGTGGTAGGAAAAAAAAGTGGTAGGAAAAAAAAGTAAAAAAAAAAGTGGTAGAAAAAAAAGTGTAGAAAAAAAATTTTTTAAGTGTATAAAAAAGTATATAAAAAGTATACAAATTTTTATGTATTTTTAATATTTATAAACAATATCTATAAAAAAAAGTATATGAAAATATTATATTTATAAATTGTATATAAATTTATGAAAAAATTAGATTTAAAAAATAAAAAAAATCAACAATTTCCTTCAAGAGTCTGGAAGTTTAACGGTCAGTTATTCAATGTAATCATTTATTGAATGATTTAAAACGGCGGTTAACCTGTCTTGGGTTATTTTATGATCAGGGTAGAGAATCGCATTCATTGTATGTTTATATTAACAATTTTTTTGTAGTTGTCTCTAAAGAGTTTTTTTGCACATGGTTATATGTTATCAATATATGTTCTGCCACTACCATTCACATCCATACATTTACACATTGTAAACCCTTTTTCTGTTGTTGTTATTGGTAACTGACTCGTTCCTGCGACTCGTGTAATTGGGCTGGACACATGGCTGTACACACGATTGTTATGCCACTACCATTCCCATCCATACATTAACACACATTTACACATTGTAAACCCTTTTTCTGTTTTTGTTGTTGGTAACTGACTTGTTCCTGTGACTCGTGTATTTGGGCTGGACACGTGCACAAGACGCGTGAACACTCAATAGAAAATATCTTCAACAACGGATACACAGAAAAGATGCAACTCCGAGTAAAGACGCATCTCTGATCTCTCCATAGCCAAACATTTTTTTCACCTCTTCTTATTTTACGGTCTGTTAAGAAATTTGAACTTTTTCCTTTGTATTATATGTAAACCTGTTTGTTTTCGTCAATACATATATTTATCATTCTAATTCATTCCATCGTCTTCAGTTTTTTCATTTATCATTCACTGTTTTCGTAGACCGTCTTGGTTAAACTATCTGTTAAGTTACCCAGTCAAACAGCACAGAATCATGTGTGTGTGTATATATAACACCCATGAAATTTCAGTACGCAATGAAGAATCTCTCATGAACCCCCCCCCCCCGAATCTAATGAAGGAGCTTGGGTCTATTGACAATTATGGGTTGATGAAGAACAATAAATGATTAAACAAAAAGTTTGTATAAATTTGGTTATATACTAATAAATACTAATAAATAATTTAAGATAATCTTTTATTTACGAATTTACTAAAAAAAAAAAATTTAAATTAGAGAACAAAGGGGAAATAAAAAAAGAAATAACACCAAAAAAAAGAAAAGGAGGGAGAAAGAAGAAGAAAGGGAAAGGGAAAGCGAAACAAAAGCTAAGTATGTAAATTTTTTCTATTGACAGTTTTTATTTATTTATTCATTTTTGACATGGCTACACACTGGCAACATACTTGCAACATTTGACCGGATGACAGACGATATTAGGAATATTTGTTCTCCACAAACTTTTTTTAAAAAAAAGAAAAAAAAAAAAAAGAGAGAGAAATAAGAAATTACAGTTATTAGCCCATTTCATTCATAAAGGAGAAGAAGAGAGGAAAAGAAAATAAGAAGAGAAATTGTAACCACACAAATAAAAACATAAGCACGTCATTTCTGAAAATAAACTGATGATGAAGCTCATACTTCAAAATCGATAAGACAAAATAACATCTTTTTGTTTTTATTTTTCATATGCATTGTACTGGCCTTCAAAATATTAATATATCATAACATACTTAACAATGCTTCAAGCAAATTACCAATTGCTTGTGTGTATATATATATATATATATATATATATATACACATATATATATATACACACACACAAGTATGTACCTATGAATATATATATATATATATATATATATATAATACACATATACAAGATGATAACCACTTCTGTATATACATTGACACTCACACACATGTATTTATTTATAAAAGTGTGTCTGTGCATATATATATATATATATATATATATATATATAAAAAGTGTTGTTCTGGTTCCAACGGGAGAAAATTCAATATTTTATAAAAAAGGAAGGTCCGCAAAATGTATTTTGTTCTCAGAAAAATTTTTTTATTCTTTTTGTTTTACATGTGCAACACGTGTTTCAGATCTTCTGGTATCTTCTTCAGGCATTATCAACCAAAGCCTGAAGAAGATACCAGAAGATCTGAAACACGTGTTGCACATGTAAAACAAAAAGAATAAAAAATTTTTTCTGAGAACAAAATACATTTTGCGGACCTTCCTTTTTTATAAAATATATATATATGTATATGTATCTATGAAAATAGGCAAGTATGTATATATATATATATATATATATATACACACAAGTATGTATCTATGAAAATATGTGTGTATATATATATGTACACACACAAGTATGTATTTATAAAAATGTATGTCAAAGTGTAATATATATATATATATATATATATATATATATATATACATACACATATATCACACACACAAACATATATATATATATATATATATATACACACACACAAACATATATATGTGTGTGTGTGTATGTATGTATGCATTTGGACCAGTTGGCCCACTGCATGCTCACAACCAAACTACTGTGAAGAAGTGGCAATCACTATATATATATAGTCTTGGGGAGTCCCTTTCTTTTTATATCTTCAGAAATAAACAGAAAATAACGAAATCTTTAAAAAAAGACCCCAGAAAAACAAATATTTACTACGACACTAGTATTGACACCCTTTCAAAAAAAAAAATTAATTGTTTTTTAAAAATGGATAAAAACCATTTTGACTTACCTGTGATGAATCAGAAATTAGAATCACCTTGAAAAAGAGTCACATGACAGAAAGTAGCCAATGAATGATGACTTGAATGTTTTAAAAAGCCATTATTCCCCGTCCCTTATGTCACAATCCTAAAGTCAAAGGATTTATGTGAGAACGTTAAATGTGCTATCATTCGTAATCAGAAGACGTCTTAGGGTTGGTTGGTTGGGTTTTACGGCATGTCAACCCCTTGCGTTATTTTATGCTGAATACTTCTATTGGTAATTAGTTTGGTTTGTTTTACAGCATATCAACCTCGGTGGGTCATTTAATGCCGAGTTGTGAAATAAATTCATTCTTAATGCATAATACAATTTTGTTTATAAACTCATGTTTTTCTATTCAACCCATAGATAGGACCCTAATAGGTACTACCACTTTGGGTCAGAGTGGACCAGGGAGCAAAGGTGATGAAGGTGTGCTCCACATTCCCCAAACCTCCAAAACTGGAACCTCACCATCAGATAGAGTTTAACGTCCTTCCCAGGACATGTAGACCCTCAGCCTCCACTTTCTAGCAGCCGTATGATAAAAAGGGTTGAGGCTTGCCATAAGGGCAATCTCCAAGCTTGGTTGGTTGGGTTTTACGGCATGTCATAACCCATTGGGTTATTTTATGCTGAAGACGTTTTTGTTTTATTCATTCTTGATGGGTACTCTATTTTTTCTTAACTCAATTTTTTATCAACATTCTTTAAACCCATTTTTCTATTTAACCCTTTGATGGGACCCCTACAGATACTACAACTCCGTGTTTGGGATTTAGATGTCTGTTCGTCTTTCAAGATGTTAGATGCGATTATTTTGAAGAAATATTTATTTGTCTTTTATTTTTAAACTAACAAGCTATGATAAAATAAATGTCCTCATCTTTATTGTTATCGACACAACGTTTCGGCTGATGTGCCCTCCAGCATTCTTCAGGTATTTTTTGTCGGACTCGGGAACCTTCTCAAACATGGGAACCCTCATGTTATAATCGGGAGCCTTCATGAAACTTCGAACCAAACTCTTTATTCAATCCATGGGGTAGACTGTTCTCAATCCGTTAAGCATGAAGGTTCCCAAGATATTCAAAAATTTTTAAAACTCAATTATTTTTCTATTTAACCTATAGATGGGATCCTAACAGGTACTACCACTCCGGGTCAGAGTGGACCTGGGAGTAATGGTGATGAAAATGTACTTCACATTCCCCAGTGCTCCAGAATTGGAATTTCACCATCAGTTTAGTTTAACATCATACCCAGGACAATAAGACCCTCACCCACTGCCTACAAGAACATACATGATAAAAAGGGTTGAGGATTTGCTATAAGGGCAATAGGGTTGAGGCAATCATATATATATATATTTACCAACCCCTCCGCAGGAGCAGGATGTGACACAAGGTCAATTTCTTAAGCGGAGTTCAACAGGTTTGAATTAAGAGTTTTCCTTCTCCTAGACCGGTTACCTAACCAAGGTTAAAGAGCCCAATCTGCCCTACTATTTACCCATAGCTGGAGGGAGAGTAGAATTCATACCTTTCCCAAGGGTATTAGCGCTAAGTGAAATGCAATTACCATGCCCAGGATTTGAACTCGGGGCGACGTGTCCATTTCCCATGACTTTAACCATTACACCACGCGCTTCCTATTTTTGAGGCAATCATATAGGTGATAGGTCTTGAGACGACCAGCCAATTGATTGGAGGGGGCCTCTCCGATCACCTGTCTAGCCTAAGTAGGGGCTAAAGAGATCACCCACCAGGATTCCGTCCTTAAGCATCACGGGTTCCTACCCATGGTTAACAGGTGGACCCAGTTCTTACCCCTCTGCAGAGATCCAACAAGGCTGAATATATTCTGGGGTTACAGTTTGATTTGGTTTGTTTTACGGCATATCAACCTCAGTGGGTCATTTAATGCCGACAAAGTTTGGAAATGTATTCATTCTTAATTGATACTATTGAAGTCAGTTAGTCTACTGTTGGTTTTAATAACAGCAGGTAAGTAGAACTCAAGCAGTGTCCAAGACAGTTGGTATAAATAGGAATCAAGAATGATCCATTCATGAATCAGGGTGATTTGGGTCATTCCATTCCTTGAGTTTTGATTGGTTGCCTGACTGCTTGATTTGAATGACATTGTGGAGTCTTATATATACTTTGTCATTTTGCAGTGGACCTTGTAGCATTTCGAGTTTGTATTTAAGTTACAATCGCTTGCTGCCTTGTCTTCCCAGCTCGTCGGTAATTGGAACTTATTCTTCAGATACTCAATTTTTTTTATAAACACATTTTGTCTATTTAACCCATAGATAGGACCCTAACAGGTACTACCACTCCGGGTCAGAGTGGACCAGGGAGCAATGGTGTTGCATGTCATGGACTGCTCAGCCTAAGTAGCGGCTAAAGAGATCACCCACCAGGATTCCGTCCTTAAGCATCACGGGTTCCCACCCATGGCCAACAGGTGGACCCAGTTCTTACCCCTCTGCAGAGATCCAACAAGGTTGAATATATTCTGGGGGTACAGTTTGATTTAGTTTGTTTTACGGCCACAGCCAACAGGAGCTCCTATTTGAGGGCTCTTACCCTTCTGCAGTGTATTTTAAAACCCCAGCCAACAATATTCTGGGGGTGGGGTTACAGACAAAACAGAAATAGAACCTTTTTGGCAACGGACACTGACAACAGGTTTACAGACAGCAAGATGGAAGCTTATAAGAAAAAGGAACACCCTACCGCAAGTTAAGCGTGGTCGATGATCCATAATGTTGCGGGGCTGCTTTGTTGAATCAGCGACTGGAGGAGGCCTTGATCGTTTCACAGGAATCATGAAATCTGAGGATTACCAAGGGATTTTTAGAGCAAAATTTGCTTCCAAGGGTAAGAAAACTGGGTCCTCCGAGTCGAGGACCATGGGTTCTCCAACAAGATAACAACCCAAAATATACATCCTGTGTAGCAATATTGAAAATTAATAAAATAACATTGAATTTGGTTTGGTTTGTTTTGTTTTACGGCATATCAACCTCAGTGGGTCATTTAATGCCGATAAAGTTTTGAAATTAAAAAATTCTCAATGGATAATACAATTTTTTTATAAATACAATTTTCTATTTAACCCATAGATGGGACCCTAACAGGTACTACCACTCCGGGCCAGAGTGGACCAGGGAGCAATGGTGATGAAGGGGTGCTCCACATTCCTCAAACCTCCAAAACTGGAACCTCACCATCAGATAGAGTTTAACGTCATTCCCAGGACATGTAGACCCGCAGCCACCGCCTTCTAGCACCCATATGATAAAAAGGGGTTGGGGCTTGCCATAAGGGCAAAAGGGTTGGGAAAATCATATAGGTGCTAGGGCTTGACGTGACCAGCCGATTAATCAGAGGGGGCCTCTCCGACCGCCTGTCTAGCCCAAGATAGGGCCAAAGTGGAGTATTGCACGTCATGAACTGCTCATCCACCTGGGCTCTATCCTTAAGTATTACGGGTCACCACCCACGGCCAACAGGTGGTGCCATTGGGGGAGTCTTACCCCTCTGCAGAGGTGTAGTCAGTGCATTCTAACGCTCCAGCCGACAGGGCGGATTGAATTTGGTATTTTTAGCAAACCTCCAACGGGTCTAATCAAACCTGATAGTTGTTAACTTTGAAAATTTTGCTTAAATTCATATACTTAAAATCAAGGATTAAAAACACTTGAAAAAGACGTCAAAACAGGCCTGTTTTGACTATATTTTGAAGCATGTAAAAAAAACCCTTAAAAATGCTTGTTGGACACATTAAAACTATGAAATTAACATTCCAACTGTTGTTTCTAGCAAGGTGCCATGCCCGTACACCTTACCTGATAGTTGGTACGGTGGGAACATTTGGGGAAATTTTCCAAATCGGGGTTTGAAGGGCTTTTTTTTTACTTCCAAATGCGCTATTAAAAAACAAAAAAACCTGTGTAACAATATTGAAAATTGATAAAATAACATTGAATTTGGTATTTTTAACAAGCCCCTAACAGGTCTAATGATGCCTGATAGTTTGCAACTTTGAAAATTTTGGTTAATTTTGAAAAGGGGAGAACAGGGTGATTTTCTTTCTTATACTAAATGTACCCAGTATTATGGGACAGGTAATTTGGATTTTGTTATAGAAATCATTAAGAAAATAGCAAGAGAAATTCATATTCTTTTATGTAAGATCAATTATTTAAATCAAAATTATCTTGTTATAATGGGAATTCGCTGTTTGTGACCAGAATTAAGTTATAAATTTGATACATTTATCAAAGAGTATTTAATTTATAAAAAAAGTAAAGTCGTCGGGGCAGCCTAAAGTCAATATCAGCCAATCAGCAAGGGAGTCTATACCTTTTTCACTAGCGCTAGACCAAGGAGATTGTTTTGGCATCTGAGGTGGAGCGCCACACCTACCATCAGCTCCTTACTTTACCGCACAGATCCCTGTGCTACTCATACGTTGAGTTGGCGAGGGCCAGTATCGAACTAATAGCCTTGCGGTTTCTAGCCGAACAAAAAGGGTAGGCCAAATCTGGCAATTTTTTCTTATGCTAAATGTACCCACTATTATGTGACAGGTAATTTGGATTTTCTTATACAAATATCACAAATTTGGTTATTTCCTAGGTAATCTTCAACTTGTTCCTTGTAAATTCCTACCATAAAATAAACTGAACCCCCGTTTTATGTCCGTGTTTTTGCAATAAATGTTTTATTTTTCTTGCACCCGTTATTTTACAATACTAAATATATTCTCCATATTTATTTTAATATTCACTTCAATGTGTATATTCTAAAAGTGTTTATTTTGTGAGAATGTTTAGTTTTAAAGTGGGGGCTCGTTTTACAATTTAGGCATAAATTGGATCCTACTTTTATGACCGTAATTTTGTTTTTTCGTCGATGATGATTAAAATCTGACGCTTCAATTTTTTTACTCGTAAATTCCTACCATAAAATTAGGCTTGGGCATTATCTGAACCAAGCCTAATTTTATGGCAGGAATTTACGAGTAAAAAGTTGAAGTGTAAAATGAGCCTCCACTTTAAAACTAAACATTCTCACAAAATAAAAACTTTTAGAATATACACATTGAAGTGAATATTGAAATAAATAAAGAAAATGTATTTAGTATTGTAACATAACGGGTGCAAGAAAAATAAAACATTTATTGCAAAAACACGGACATAAAATGAGGGTTCAGTTTATTTTATGGTAGGAATTTACGAGGAACAAGTTAAGGATTACCATTTCCTATCTGTCTAACATAATCAAAGGGGAACCACTCTGATTGACTGATAAATTATTTATCTATTGATCTAATAGGAAAAAAGAAGACGGGGTTAGGGTTAGTTTAATGGGAAAATAAATAATTTATCAGTCAACAGTGGTTCCCCTTTGTTTACGTTAAACTTATAAGAAATAACCATAAATTTTATCTGACATCTTGTGCTACAATTGTTGTTACAGTATAAAATTTATATGAAATTCATTGTACATTTCACAGGTGCGTTGTCTTGATAAGTGGCCAATATGCTGCTTTGCAACCAATGGTAACAATCACACCATAAATGTATTGTGTTCTGTAACAAATAAATATAGCTCTTACACCCGTAATCGAGCCTTTATTTTCAATTCTTCAATACTAAATAACTACGAATATTATTTCTCTGAATGTTTGAGATGAGGCTTGAAGATTAGTATTATCTACGTTATTCGAACTATTGTCCCCATCTTCATTGTTATGAAATACCTGAAGAAGGCCGGAGGGCATATCAGCCGATACGTTGTACAAATAACAATGAAGATGGGGACAATAGTCCGAATAATGCAGATAATACTAACTACGAATATATATATATATATATATATATATATATATATATATATATATATATATATATTAGATTGTTACAAAAATAATGGCCGATTGAAGTGCTCGGTTTTGAAATGTCATTTTAATATAGAATTTGTTGTTTATTTCAGGTGAATTTTTGCATAAATAATAATTAATGTGTGCTCAAAAATAAAATTTAATTTATTTTCAGATAGAAAGTATTTTTGAAAAATAGGGGCCTTCAAAGATGAACATGCCTAAACATTACCTTCGCCTTCTTATGTTGCATGAGTTCAAGCTTGGGCACAATGCCTCCGAAACTGCTGCCAATATCAACAAAGCATGGGGAGATAAATCCACAAGTGATCAGACTGTACGAAGGTGGTTCCAGAAATTCCGCAGTGGAGATGAGAGTCTTGAAGATGGATAAGGTAGAGGACGGACATGCAGTCTTGACAATGAACAATTGCAGGCAGTTGTTGAGCAAAATCCACGACAAAGTGTCAGAGAAATGTCTTAGACACTTGGTGTCAGCATTGCAACAGTTTCCCGCCATTTACAGAGTATTGGAAAGGTGAAAAAGCTCGATAAATGGGTTCCTCATGAGCTCAATGAGCACCAAAAACTTAGGCGCTTTGAAGTGTGCTCAATGCTCAGTTTGCGTAACACCAATGACCCCTTTCTTGACCGAATAGGCAATTGGGACGAAAAGTGGATCCTTTACGATGGTTGTCGTAAAGGATCCACTTTTTGTCACAAGTGACTATTCGGCATAAATGACCCAATGGGTTGACATGCCGTAATCGGACATTATTTTTGTAACAACCTAATATCAACAATTATGGAACAGATGAAGTATTACAAGTATACTAATAAACTCAATTTCTACTATTAGATTTTACGGACCATATGACCTTAAGGCACCCCTTCCGCGATCTTGACTTGTGGGGACACTTTTCTCATTTACACCGTAAAAATCCAGTTGTTTGTTAGGGGTTAGGGTTAGGGGTTAGTTTTATAATTAAAAAAAAAAAAAAAAAAAACTCTAAAAATCGTCTGTAAACAATTAACCGGATTTTGACGGTGTAAATGGAAAAAATGTCCTTATGAATCGAGATCGCAAAAGGGGTGCCTAAAGGTCATATTTTTCAACAAAGTGCTTAGAAAAATGTGCATAAAATTTGATCAGAACCATTGGTTATCTACCGAGTTATCACCCCTGAAACATTTTAGTAATCCTAATAATAAACCAGGGGCTTTGGTTTGGTTTGGTTTGGTTTGGGCCATATCAACCTCTGTGGGTCATTCAATGCTGACAAAATTTTGAAATAAAATTCATTCTTATTGGATACTCAATTTTTTTTATAAACTCATGTTTTTCTATTTAACTCATAGATGGGACCCTAACAGGTACTACCACTCCGGGTCAGAGTGGACCAGGGAGCAATTATGATGAAGGGGTGCTCCACATTCCCCAAACCTCCAGAACTGGAACCTCACCATCAGATAGTGTTTAACGTCATTCCCAGGACATGAAGACCCTCAGCCACTGCCTTCTAGCACCCATATGATAAAAAGGGTTGGCGTTGCCATAAGAGCAATAGGGTTGGGGCAATCATATAGGTGCTAGGGCTTGACGTGACCAGCCGATTGATCGGAGGGAGCCTCTCCAACCTGCCCAAGATAGGGCCAAAGTGGAGTGTTGCATGTCATGGACTGCTCATCCCCAACCAGGGGACAGGAGTGGTTTGTATGGAGGAGAGAGAAAATGAAGCAGGTACCTAACCTATTCGCCGTGGGTGGGATGCGACAATTCAGTTATAATGGATCTACGAGACTAGCTGACTAACTATTTGTTAGGAAGACCTAACAAAAATAGAGTTGCTTCCCTTGATTAGTAGGGAACCCAGAAGTAGGGTTTCTGCCATGTCAATTTTAGATTGAGTTTGGTTGTGAGTGGAAGCACATGCACAGCACGGTTGAGCTAGTTAAGTCACTTTTAGGCTAGAAGCATTCTCTACCCTGTGTTAAATAAAACCTTGTTAATTTTCCAAAAACCAGGTCTTGCATTATCATTCAGTCTTCCATATTTTATCTGTATGTAAAAACATAACACTATTACACCATGATGGAGTGGGTATATACACTACAGTGATGCTGATAGCTTTTTGATGTTAGTGCATCTTGGGATGCACAAATTTGCTTTCAAGGAGTCCCCAGGAACATTTATAGGTCCCAACTAAAGCCATCTAACTCCTACCTTGTAACCTATCCTGTGTAATTCAATTCTAAGAAACTATTGAAATGTATTTACAGTTAGCTTGAAATGGTGAGGAAAGAAAAACGAAAAACACTGGGATGCATGGATACGATTTTACTGAGTCCTTTTAGATTTTGTGTGTCAGGGACGCAGGACACGTACCTATCAGCATCTATGCACTATATAAATTTGGTTGTTTACTGTTTATTTTTGAAGATATATACAATAATGAAAGGAGGGCAATAATGGTAACCAGGTCTGTAAACAGAGTAAGTGAGATAAGGATAAAAACAATAAAAATGAAGATACCTGTTACTTTTAGGATTGAATTATGTTTGAAAAAAATTATGTTTTAATTGGTTCTAATTTGCAATTCAGTCAAAAACTGACCAATCTCTTACTTTACTCTGTGTCTATCTCTTTCTTCCCCTCTATGTATCTCTTGATTACCTTCTTGTTATATAATGTTAGTTTCTCTCGAGAGTAGAGAGAGAGAACCGGGAGAATTTGAAATGTATTTCTATGTTAAATTTCACAACCAGCAACCCGTAGCTTAAATGAGGTCAAACATTTTCTTTCTTAGAAAGCTAACAAAACGATTTTAAGGTTTTGTCCGGCCGTATCTATTTATTTAAAAAATTTTATTCGCTTTGCTAACTCCCTTTTCCCTAATCTCAATTATCTACACAGAGCTCAATGGGTGACCCAATTGGTCATGTTTTTTCTAGTACACTATATAAATTTGATTGTTTTCCGTTTATTTTTGAAGATATATACAAAAATGAAAGGGTGTCATTAATGGTAACCAGGTGTGTATATAGCTTAAGGATAACTATTTACATATATATATATATGTAAACAACTTTTAGCTATTTTCAGCCGACAGTGTATTTGGGAGAATATGTGCTTTAAATTTTAGTCAGACCTAATTTTTTTGAAAGTTAATTCATTTTTATGGTTAATTAGGCGGGATTTAACTACTTAAATGTAAGGCTAAACAAATCGAGAAAAATCAATCTCTGAATATATATTTCGACCTATTAGGTCTCTTCAGCAGAGCTATAGATACGAGGACCGCCCAGCGTGTGACTCGAACCCTTTGTGCCGAAACGGCACGCTGGCTTCTTACCATCATGCCAAACAGGAATCGCAATTTGTCTCGCTTTGTTTAGGTATTAGGTATTGATTTTTCTCGATTTGTTTAGCCTTACATTTAAGTAGTTAAATCCCGCCTAATTAACCATAAAAATGAATTAACTTTCAAAAAAATTAGGTCTGACTAAAATTAAAAGCACATATTCTCCCAAATATATATATATGTATATATTAGAAAACCAAATATGAATTAGATACTATCTACCAAGGTTTCACCTAAAGGATCTTCAGGATAATTGACTAAAAAGGTTGGTACAAACAACATTTTTATCAAGGAAGCCACATCATGTATAAATCATTTATATATACTAGCAAATATATGCACCCTTCAGGTGCAAGTATTTAGGTTTTGATGTTATAAAATATTGTATCAAATTATAAACTATTTAAAAAATTATAAACTGAGGGGGTATAATCGAAAAATAGAACAGCTTTAGATTTAACTCTTCTATCATTTTCTTTCACTCCCGTCTTTCATTTTTCTTAATTTATCTATTTAGTTAGATTATGAAGTATTTAATAAAATTACAGTTCTTTCGTCTTGTTTATGGATTTCTTTTAAGATTTATCCCCCAGATTTTTGCTCAGATTTGTTAAGAGAAAACCAAACAATTAGAAATTAATAATACTAAGCATATATTTATTAAAATCAAATTTTAAATATCAATATGCAAATTAGCCTTCTCGTTCACACTGTAAACCGCTATTTTGTTGTATATATAAATACAATTACATGCTATTAGTAGGTAGATATGGTCAACAGTATTAATAAGATATAACAATTTTATCAATAATTGAGGTTTAAATAAAAAATAAATTCATGGTAAATGTGACATCAATAACTAAGGGAATTATGACTTGAATAGTGATTTAGTTTCGGTTACAGACAAACACACAATCTCCATTATAATAAGATATTCTATATTAGAATTTTTACCTAACCCGTGGGACATGGTGCATGGGGCATGCAGTGACGATTAAAACTATTCAGTTGTAATTGATCTGCAAGACTAGCTTTCTAACTATTTCACCACGATGGGAATGCCTCGATGTTACGCTATATAAATTTGGTTGTTTTCTGTTTATTTTTGAAGATTTATACAATAATGAAAGAAGGGCAATAATGGTAACCAGGTCTATATACAGAGTAAGTGAGATAAAGATAAAAACAATAAAAATGAAGATACCTGTTACTTTTAGGATTGAATTATGTTTGAAAAAAATTCTGTTTTAATTGGTTCTAATTAGTTGTAATTAATTCAAAAACCGACCAATCTCTTACTTTACCTAATTAAGGGGGGGGGGCAATAATGGTAACCAGGTCTTGTCTATAGCTTAAAGCTAAAGGATTTTCAGATAATTCTGACTAAAGAGCTTGGTACAAACATTTTAATCAAGGAAGTTACATCGTATATTTATTATTTATACTAGCAAATATATGCACCCTCCAGGTGCAAGTATTTAAGTTTTGATATAATAAAATATCATATTAAATTAGAAAGGTTAATGAAACTGACTAAGACTGCAGATAAAAAGATCTGCAACAGAGGGGGTATAATCGAAAAATAGAACAACTTTGAAACTAACCCTTCCATCATTTTCCATTACTCCCCTCTTTCATTGGTAAATTTTCCTAATTTAACTATTTAGTTAGAATAGGAAGTAAAGGATAATATTACAGTTATTTCTTCTTGTAAATAAATTTCTTTTAAGATTTATCCACAAGATTTTTGTTTATATTTCTTAAGATAAAACCAAACAATTAGAAATCAATAATACCAAGCACATATTTATTAAAATAAAATTTTAAAATATCAATATGCAAATTAGCCTTCTCGTTCAAACTGTAAACCGCTATTTTGTTGTATATATAAATACAATTGCATGTTATTAGCACGTAGATATGGTCAACAGTATTAATAATGTAAAACAATTTTTATTAATAACTGAAGGTTTAAAAGAATGAAATCATGGAGAATTTGACGTAAAAAATTAAGGGAATTGTGACTTGAGTAGTAATATAGTTTCGGTTACAGACAGAAAAACACACAATCTCATTATAATAAGATATATTCTATATTATTCAGTGAGGATCAAACTCATTTTTTAATTGTAATGGATCTGCAAGACTAGCTTGCTAACTATTACACCACAGGTATTTAATTGCAGGTATATACAGTATATGCAATATATAATATATACCAGTATACACAGGTATATATTGCAGGTATATACAATATATGCAATATACAATATATACCAGTATACACAGGTATTATTGCAGGTATATACAATATATGCAATATACAATATATACCAGTATACACAGGTATATATTGCAGGTATATACATATATGCAATATACAATATATACCAGTATACACAGGTATATATTGCAGGTATACAATATATGCAATATACAATATATACCAGTATACACAGGTATATATTGCAGGTATATACAATATATGCAATATACAATATATACCAGTATACACAGGTATATATTGCAGGTATATACAATATATGCAATATACAATATATACAGTATACACAGGTATATATTGCAGGTATATACAATATATAATATACAATATATACCAGTATACACAGGTATATATTGCAGGTATATACAATATATGCAATATACAATATATACCAGTATACACAGGTATATATTGCAGGTATATACAATATATGCAATATACAATATATACCAGTATACACAGGTATATATTGCAGGTATATACAGTACAAAAATTTGGTTGTTTTCTATTTATTTTTGAAGATCTATACAACAATGAAAGGGTGTCAATAATGGTAACCAGGTCTGTATACAGAGTAAAAGTGATAAAGATAAAGATAAAAATAATAAAAATGAAGATACCTGTTGAAGCAGACAACACCTCTTTGAGAAGTGTTAGCCAACGAGTAAGATTTCTGACAGCCAGAGATTGCAAGAGACTGAGAAGTGTGTCTTGGACATCTGAGGTCAGCTTATTGTCCACTTCAGTGTCCAGCATGCTGAACAAAGTACCTTCCAGACCACTCTCGTACATAGACTTAGCATTGTCCTTGCCACTGGTCATGCCGGTGTCCAGTGGAGTGCCAGGCAGGGCTAGGGCCAGCTCGCTCACTTCCCGGGCCTCCCTTGTGACCAGCTGCCTTAGACAGGCAACTGCAGCACGCCGAAGTAAAAGATGGGGGCTACTTAGAATCTCCTGAAACGAGAGAAATAAAAAAGAAATATTAGTGATAATAATGATAATAACACTTCATTGCAGTCAGGGCCTCAAGCAAGGTCCTAATGTTGGGGTAGCAGGGTAAGCAAGCAAATAAAATTATGAAAGATATGTACGCCGAAGTAAAAGATGGGGCTACTTAGAATCTCCTGCAGTGAAAAAAATAAAATAAAATAAAAAAAGAAATATTAGTGATAGTAATGATAATAACACTTCATTGCAGTCAGGGCCTCAAGCAAGGTCCTAATGTTGGGGTAGCAGGGTAAGCAAGCAAATAAAATTATGAAAGATATGTACGCCAAAGTAAAAGATGGGGGCTACTTAGAATCTCCTACAACGAGAGTGTAAGATTCAAAGTGATAATACTTGAAGATAAAACTCCGACAAAGGTTGATAGACAAAACATTTTATATACAGCACAGAATAAACAGGGTACATAATACATAGAGGTGTACATGAACATACATACATAAGTAATACAAAGTTACATGTAAAAGGATAAACATAAAAGCAACAGACATGAGACTAGGAATAGTCCATGCTGTATGAATCACTTACAGTAATGTAAGGGTTTGGCAAAGCCCCAGCAAGAAGGGGGTAGACCAGAGTCTAACCCATAGTGTCTCGTAGGTCGAGCAACAGGAAAAGAGGGTGAGAAGTTCAAATCAGCCGCTTAAATACACCCGAGGCCCCTAGTGGGAACCAGCGGAACTAAACGGGCAGACAACTCTCCAGGCAAATACGAAAATAACGCCACAAGAGAAATAAAATAAAAAAATTAAAATAAATAAATATGAGTAATAATAATAATATTAATAACACTTCATTACAGTCAGGGCCTTTTTTCAACAATTTGCTTCCCATCTACTTTTATCTATTCAGGAAATTATTCTTTAAGAGGATTCTTATGTTTTTATTTTGTTATATCATGATTTTATCTATTATTTACTCCTTTTGAGTTTTCACATCAGTGTTAGCTGATGGTCTTTCACTGGAGTCTGAGTGACAGCAAGTCTCCTCAGGTCTCCAGGACCCTTCTGAGTATTCTGGCAGATTGCAGCAGTGCAGTGTTCTGAATGGTATAACTTTCACATTCCATAACTTTTTCAGTTCTCTGGCAAGGTCCAGATATTTGTCCATTTTTTCATTTTCCTTTAGCTTTACCCTGTGATCTGCTGGAACTGCAAAATCCACCAGTTGACAAGTTCTTTCTTTTTTGTTTATCAACACTAGGTCTGGTCTTCTAGCTGGGGTAAGATGATCCGTTTTTATTTCAAAGTCCCAGCGAATTATTATTATTATTATTATTATTGTTTTGTCTGTTTGTCTCTTTCTTTCTTTTCTTCTCACCTGATATTTATCTATTACACCTAATGTTGGGGCAGCAGGGTAAGCAAGCAAATAAAATTTAAAAAGTGCAAAGATATGTATGAAAAAAATTTTTTTTAACAGCTACCTCTAGCTAGGAGCAAAACCCGACAGAATTTTTGTCTGCCAATTTCCTTACCCTTGCGACTGTCAGTCCGGGGTGAACAATTAATTGATACATACTTACAGGATATATGTTTTTTACAATCACCAGAGAATTCAAGTCTGTAAACAACAGGCGAGTAAATGAATATATATTTTTACGCCTTACATTTGAACAGATATATTCGCCTAATTCATTAATTTTCAAATTAGGTATGACTTCAATTAAGCACATATTCTCCCAAAAATTGTCGGCTATCGCCATATCAAACAAACTGTTTGCATACTTTCATATATATATATATATATATATATATAATATATATATATATATATATATTTTTTCATTTTTATTTACCAACATTCCATGTAAGATACAACACAAAATCAATTTCTTAGGCTGAGTTTAACAGTATTGAATTCAGTGTTTTTCCTTCTCCTTGACTGGTGGCCTAACCAAGGTTAAAGAGTCCACTATTTACCCATAGCTGGAGGGAGAATAGTTGGACTTATACCTTTCTTAAGAGTTTGTTTATTTTACGGCATGTCAACCCTTGTTGGGTTATTTTATGCCAAAAACTTTTTGGTTTATTCATTCTTGATAGGTGTTCAATTTATTAAAACTCATTTTTTCTATTTAACCAATAGATAGGACCCTGACAGGTACTACCACTCCTTCAAAGAGTGGAACTGGGAGTAATGGCGATGAAGGAGTACTCCACACTCACCAGAACTGGAACTTCACCACTAGATGTAGTTTAATGTCATACTCAGGACACCTTTCCCAACACTAATCTTGATTCTTCTTGACTTGATCTTGGAATGTCTTTTAGATCTTGGTCTGTTTGTTTTCAATTAACGAACACAAGATTCTGTTGTTTTAATTAGAGCTCATATTTTATTTTATAAAACTCTAGTCAAGACACACGTGTGAGAAATGGATATTTGGATGAGAGACACCATTGTACGTCTAACTCGTCCAGTCACCCAGCCAAATCTAATTTCCCTAAACTAACTTACTCATGTTCACTCTGGCGAATTAGGGATGAGGTCAAACACAGGTTAAATACTGTCAATCAAATTTGCTGTATTTTTCCGTAAAACTGCCATGCAAAATGTAAACAGCCTCATCCAGTATTTGAATTCTGGTCACTGAGTCCATCATATACAACGATAACCATTACACCACAAGCTATAATTCATTAACAATGTTTTTAATCTTCAAATTACGTTTTTTGGGGGGGTTTATTTTTTAAATGTGAATACTTACGCTTAAATGTGGCACCAGCGTAGTAAGGTTGACGTGACGCGGTGCAAACATGTGCAGTTGCTGGAGGCAGGCAATGGCTTCTGCCTGAACCAAAGAATCAGGGTGGTCCTGCATCACTGCACAGCATACTAAACAGTAGAGGCGGGCCACTGCAATTGAGGTTGTATTACCTGGAGAAGAAAAAATAAATAAAATAAAATAAAAATATTACAAAAACATTATTATTATTAGATACTAGCAGTGATTAGTATTATCTGCATTATTCGGACTATTGTCCCTATCTTTATTGTTATCTGTACAACGTTTCGGCCGATATGCTCTCCGACCTTCTTCAGGTATTTCTTGGGGGACTCAGGAACCTTCTTTTTGAATTCGGGAACTTTCTTGTCGTAATTGGGAGCCATCACGGAACTTTGAACCTAACCCTTTATTCAGTCCACAGGTTAGGTTCAAAGTTCCGTGATGGCTCCCGATTACAACAAAAAGGTTTCCGACTACCTGAAAGTTCCTGAGTTTGAAAAGAAGGTTCCCCAATCCAAGAAGGTTCCCCGAGTCCAACAAGAAATACCTGAAGAAGGCCAGAGGGCATATCGGCTGAAACATTGTACAGATAACAATAAAGATGGAGAGAATAGTCCGAATAACGCAGATAATACTAATCATCAAGCCTCATCTCAAATACAGCTTACGATTCAAACTATTATTATCATTAAATAAACAAATGAAATGAAATAATAATAATAGAAAAATGTAAAAATATTCCATACACAGAGAAACTTCGACCTTCATCAGAGTGAAATTTTATTTTATAAATATATATTTTTATAAATTTTATTTTATTTTATTTCTAAAATAAAATTTTATTTTATTTCATTTATTTCTAAAATAATTCATTTTATTTCTAAAATAAAATTTTACTCTGATGAAGGTCGAAGTTTCTCTGTGTACAGAATATTTTTACATTTTTCTATTATTATTTCATTTCATTTGTTTATTTAATAATAATAATAGTTTGAATTGTGTAAACAAAAGATAAACTGACCGAAACACATGTGTAAGTGATATTGATTAAATTCATCTTTTATTATCCATTCTGTACTTTCTTTTCTTTATTCATTCTTCCTCATATTGTCGGATTCAATTCCAATTCCATTTTTACATATACATAATATATATATATATATATATATATATATATATGTGTAATATAAAGATTTTTGAAGGCAATTTACAATGCAATATGTGTTGAAAATTATATTTATTTAGCTTTTTTTTTTTTTCAAAACTAAATATTTTCGGAAGTAAAATTCCATCTTCAGAGTTATTGAAAGTACTAGGTGTTTTTTATAGTACTTATCCCACGGCGATATTGTAATCATCTGTTGTTTAAGAAGTTGAGGAACGCCGTATATTTGAAAATTTTTTCCGTGATGTTAAATCGGCTATTTCCGTGATGTTAATTCGGCTCGGCTGCTCCCGTGCACGTGGCAATTGTTCGAAATTCTTTTAATTTTTACTATAAGTATAGCCTTGCTTGGCATAGTGAAATAAAGTTGTTTTTTTTTAATATTATCTTTGAAGCATTGTGTGTATGTGTAATATAAAGATTTTTGAAGGCAATTGACAATGCAATATGTGTTGAAAATTATATTTATTATTAATACTAGCAAATATATGCACCCTCCGCGTGCAAGTATTTAAGTTTAAATGTAATAAAATATTAGATTAAATCAGAAAGGCTAATGAAACTAATTAAGAATTCAAATAAAAAGATTTGAAACGGAGGGGGTATAATCAGAAAATAGAACAACTGAAACTTACTCTTTCATCACTTCCGTTTTTCAATGCTAAATTTTCCTAAATTAACTATTTAGTTAAAATAGGAAGTAAAGAATAAAATTACAGTTATTTCTTCTTGTTAATGAATTTCTTTTAGGATTTATTGAAGAGATTTTTACTCATATTCATTAAGATAAAACCAAACAATTAGAAATCAATAATACCAAGCACATTTTTATTAAAATCAGTTTTTTTAATATCAATATGCAAATTAGCTTTACATTTACACTGAAAACTGGTATTTTGTTGTATATATAAATACAATTGCATTAGTATTTAGGTAAGGCCAACAGTATTAATAATGTCAAACAGTTTTATTATTAATTGCAGTTTGAATAGAAATAGAATCATGGAAAATGTGATGTAAATAACTAAGGGAATTGTGACTTGAGTAGTAATATAGTTTCGGTTACAGACAGAAAAACACACAATCTCCATTATAATAAGAAATATAATTTTCAACACAGATTGCATTGTAAATTGCCTTCAAAAATCTTTATATTACACATACACACAATGCTTCAAAGATAATATCAAAAAAAAAACAACTTATAATATATATATATATATATATATATATATATACTTTATTTTTGTTTTTCCTTCTATTTTTGTTCAGTCTTAGTATACCATGGATATACTAATGCTCTTATCGGTCCTTGAAGAGTGGGAACAACTTGACTAAAACATCTTTCCCTGCCACCAAGCATCCAATAATAATGGTCCTTAACTTGCCAAGGAGCTTAAGTAGCACGGTACACAATAATGGGATTGTATCAAAGTCTTATTAATACTAACCTTGCAATTCTGGGCCGATGGAGGTGATGAGGGCTGATAGACATTTTCCAAGACACTGATGAACATCTACAGTGGCGGGTGGTACTGTTAGCAGTAACTGTAGCACTAGGGACAGGGTCGGCTCCACATAACCACGGAACATTGGGCCCCCAGAGTCAGCAATCAGAGCAAGAGCATGAAGGGCCCACACCTGAAAGGATCACAAAATTATCATTAGGAACAATTCATTGAGAAATATTGTTTGAAAAAAATAATAAATAAATAAATAAATAAAGACTTCACTAACAACAATAATATATATATATATATATATATATATATAATATATATGAGAGTAAGTAAACAAACAGTGTTTATTTGATATGGCTTTTAGCTGACAATTTTTGGAGGATATGGGCTTAATTGAAGTCATACCTAATTTTAAAAATTAATTAGTTAATAATTAATGAATTTAGGCATGCATATATATTCAAATGTAAGGATAAACAAATCGAGAAAATGTCAATCCCAGGTCGAAATGTACATTCAGAGATTGACATTTTCTCAATTTGTTTAGCCTTACATTTGAACATATATGCCCGCCTAATTTCATTAATTATTAACTAAATAATTTTCAAAATTAGGTATGACTTCAATTAAGCACATATCCTCCAAATATATATATATATATCGAGAAAGGTAGACAAACACGGGATGTTGTATAAAGATGGATGTTTATTGTAGGTTGTGATGTCGACGTTATAAATGTTTCAGTCTGTTAGACCTTCTTCAGGATGTATCAAACAAGTAATGGCGATGAAGGAGTACTCCACATTCACCAGAAGTTCTTGCTTCAAAGGTGGACATTTTCATACTGGTGAGTTAGGAGGTTGTGAATAGGGGAGGGTTGGTCAATTGCTAGTAGCACTAACAATTGACTACCCCCTCCCCTATTCACAACCTCCTAACTCACCAGTATGAAAATGTTCACTGTTGAAGCCAGAATTCAATCCAATGTCCTGAAGAAGGTCTAACAGACCGAAACACTATAACATCAACATCACTACCTACAATAAACATCCATTTTGTACAACATCCCGTGTTTGTCTTCCTTTATCCACATATTGTCAGATTAATTTCCTCTTATTTCTCCCATATATATATAAGTTAAAAGAAAGGAAATGAATCTGACGGTATGAGTATAGATAAAAGGATATGAAATATGCTGTTAAAGTGAAAAGATTTTATAACATATTCATAGCTAACATTGAACAATATTTCGATTTTATAAAAATCATCTTCAGAGCTTGTTTATACTCCGTACTATCAAGAGTGGAGACGAAAGTCATATGAATTCACTTTCATCTCCGCTCTTGATAGTCCGGAGTATAAACAAGCTCTGAAGATGATTTTTATAAAATCGAAATATTGTTCAATATTAGCTATGAATATGTTATAAAATCTTTTCACTTTAACAGCATATTGTGTTGTTTTCATATCCTTTTAGCTATATATATATATATATATGTAAAGTAAATCCGACAATGTGTAATGTTGTAAAAATTGAAAAAACACAAGTTTCATTAACGAATGATGTTTATTAAGCCTACACTGTTTTTACTTCTGCCAGGGATTGTTTTCTGGCTTTTAATTGAACTCTCCAGTTTTCCATGGCTTTTTCAATGAAATTTATGATATTGTTGGAAATTTTGTACATTTTTAAACATTCTAAAATCCAGGTATGTGGGACCCTGTCATATGCTTTTCTGTAGTCGATCCAGGCCATTGCAATATTTTTCCGTCCTATTTTTTTTCTTCTTTAAGAATGTATTGGTCTATATACAGTAAATCGTGTGTTCCTCTTTTTCCCTTGTGGCATCCTTTCTGTTCTTCTGGGAAAAGGTTACACCAATTGAGTGAAAAGTATATTTCTTCTTTTATAACGGCAGTCAATATTTTCCACATCATGGGTAGACAAGTTATTGGTCTATAATTGCTAGGAACGTTTCCTTTTTGAGGGTCTTTCTGGATTAGTGTAGTTATTGGTCTGTTTTTTAAGCATGTCTTTTCTTCCTCACATTTGAAGATCAACAAAAACAGCCACACATCAAAAACAGAGGCTTGCAGTCTTTTGTTTACATCAATAATTTTTTTTTCTTCTTAAACCAACGAAAGCCCTGATGAAGGTCTATCGAAACAGACAGACCGAAACACTGCAGTGTAGGCTTAATAAACATTCGTTAATGAAATTTGTGGGGTTTTTTTTTTTTTCAATTTTTCCAACATTACACACACACACACACACACGCATAGATGTTTTCAGCTTACCTGAACGACAGGTGAGTTGAAATCTTGGGCCAGAGCAAGGAGGATGCTGACACTGGTGTTGAGATGCTGACCAGATCCCATACCACCCACATAGCGATGTAGGCAACCAAGTGCTAAAGAATGTCCAGTTCGGCTTACAACGTCACGCGCTGATTTCAATCTAAAATAAAAATAAAAACAGGTTTCATTATTATTCAAATTTCATTGGTTGGTTGGATTTTACACCATGTCAACCCTTGTTGGGTTATCTTAAGCCAAAGATGTTTTTGTTTTGGATTATTTAGACTACTGTCCTCATCTTTATTGTTATCTGTACAATGTTTCAGCCGATGTGCCAATTGGACACATAGTGTAAAGGCGTTTGGTTAAGACGGTTCTAAGTGACAGTTATCTCTAGGCTGCAGGTTCAATCCTGGTCAAGGGTGACAGTAACACAGAATAATAATTAACACAGCTTAACATTTGTACCCCAGCTATGGTTAGTGGAATGAGAACAGGATACCCCCCTGAATTGAATAAAGGGTTGGGTTCAAAGTTCTATGATGGCTCCCGATTATAACAAGAAGGTTCTAGAGTTTGGGTTATTGTTATATACTGGCATCAAATTCTATAGCGCCTTCTTTACTGGCACTAAACATCTATATGTATAGCGGCCTCAAATTCATGGCCCTACTTCGCGTATCTGCATACGTAGCGGGTATCGTCACCAACCCTAGACGATATATGTAGTAGTCGCTTAATGAAATCTACAACACATGGGTATAGTAAGAGTTTTGACTTTATTCTCTCCCTCGGCTGGTGGGTGGCGAGCGTGACAATAGGAATCTGCCCAAGGGTTGACAATGACTACTACTACTGTTGGGATGGTGAGGTAAAGGGGGCTGGTGGCATCTCACTGCCCTTGGCCGCGACGGACCGTGTCGAGGATCGCTCCTTGTGCTCTGTTCGCCATCCGACTGACCTGGGATCCTTGACTTCCTTTTATATATATCAAACGCCTACGCGTTTTGTTTTGTTATCTTTATCAGCGGACAAATCTATTTCCGAATGAATGAAGGCTCCAGAGTCTGACAAAAAATACCTGAAGAAGACCGGAGGGAACATCGGCCGAAACGTTGTACAGATAAATATAAATATAAATAATACAAATTATCAAGCCCCCACCTTGAAAATTCAGAGAAAAATGTTTTTGTTTTATTCATTCTTTATGAATATTCAAAAATTTTTTTATCTAAATTCAATTTTTATTTTATTTTTAAACACAATTTTTTAAAACTAATTTTTTTCTACCTATAGATGGAACCCTAATAGGTTCTACCACTCTGGAAAAGACAGAGTAAAAGTGGTTTACTGTTTAATTATTTAAAAAGAACTCAATAATTGGAAGCAGGTAAAAACCTGAATAATGATGAGTGGCCGGGGGGAGGGGTCGTTTTGTTTTACGGCATATCAATCCCAGTGGGTCATTTAAAGCTGACAAAATATTGAAATAAATTCATTCTTAATAGATAATCAGTTTTGTTTAAAAACTCATGTTTTTCTATTTAACCCATAGATGGGACCCTAACGGGTACTACCACTCCAGGTCAGAGAGGACCAGGGAGCAATGGTGATGAAGGGGTGCTCCACATTCCCCAAACCTCCAGAACTGGAACCTCACTATCAGATAGAGTTTAATGTCATTTCCAGGACATGTATACCCTCAGTCACCGCCTTCTAGCACCCATATGATAAAAAGAGTTGTCTAGACTAAGTGGAGTGTTGCATGTCATGAACTGCTCATCCACCTGGGTTATATCCTTAAGCATCACGGGTCGCCACCCACGGCTAACAGGTGGCCCTATTGGGAGAGTCTTACCCCTCTGCAGAGGTGCAGTTGGTGTATTCTAATGCCCCAGCCAACATTTTAGACAAAAGAAAGAAACAAACATAGAAAGTATGATAATTAATAATTACCTATCAAAACTATACTGTGCCATTTCAGCAATGAATCTGCTATCTCCAACAACCTGTGCCATTCGGCCAAGCGCCTCACCAGCCGCACATCGAAGGATCGGGTTGGAACTACCCAAAGCACCCTGAAAATGAGAAAAATTAGAAATAAAGTAACAGAAAATCATGTGGAGGAGGGGGGAAAAAAGCACTGGACGAAGGGGTTTGAATAGATCAACAGACACTTTGTGACAAATAGATGTGTGTGTGTGTGTGTGTGCTTGCAACACTAACAGGGATGATTATTGCGTTAATGTATGGTAAATAAAAATAAAACACACACACACACATATATAAGTGTGTGTGTGTGTGTGTGTGTGTGTGTGTGTATGCTTGTGACAGGTTGTACTGGGTTACATGGCACTAGCAGCAAGGAATGATCATTAAACTGACTTGATGTATAAATAAATATAACAGTAATCTATACATATATAATGGGCAGTTTGTGTGTATGTATGTCCGGAGGAAATCCATACATATATAAAGGGCAGTTTGTGCATATGTATGTCCAGAGGAAATCTATACATATATAAAGGGAAGTTTGTGTGTATGTATGTCCGGAGGAAATCTATACATATATAAAAGGCAGTTTGTGTGTATGTATGTCCAGAGGAGACTATAAAAAAAAATCAATAACAAAGTAAATATATATACACATTCACTATCACCAGATATTGATTTTGAACTAAAATAATGAAGATTTGATTTATATTCATAAAGATAATTTTTAAAAATAAAATTTAAATGATAACAGCATGGAATTTTTGTTTTTTTGCATTAAATATTTTAAATAGGAGACATTATTTTTCTTTTCAGTGTGTCTGGATCAACGGAATGTACTCACGATTCAACAATAATGGATCTATGAGACTACTTTTTTTTTTTTAACCCTTCACCTCTGCCCAGGTGATGCCAGGTAGCCACTTCTAGTAATAATATAAACAAGGGAAAAGACAATTGTAAATTCTTACCATGATCAAATTAAAGGCTGCCTTTTTCACATCATCAGGCCCCAGGCTAGTTTTAGTATCAGCAAGATTCTGAGAAAAGGAAAGAAAAACAAAAATATACATTAAAATAATATACCACACATACTTTTGTAATGAATAACCTATGTAGTCTAGACCTTGATGTAGCCTACTGTGTTCACTTTGATATTCCAAACATATCTAATGAATTAAGCAGTTAATATAACAACTGTGTGTATCATAGGGATTGATATAAAAAAGTGTTTACAATCCTAGGCTTTACAATCTCAAAAACATAGGACATGAATAAACAATGTAGTCTAGACCTTGATGTAGCCTACCTAGTTTACTTTGACGTTCCAAACATATCTAATGAATTAAACAGTTAATTGTGCTGGAATATAACAACTATGTTTATCATAGAGAAGTGTTTACAATCTGAGACTAATATTTCAAAAACATAGGCCATCTTATCCTTGGTCTATGTTTCCGTTAGTCTACTAGAATAATGAATGATCTTTAATCTTTACTCACAAAAAGGTTTTTTTTTATCATATATTGTAACAAGCTACTATGTATCTAGTAGATATGAAAATATCTACTATTGAAAAATATTCTCTAATATCTACTATTGAAAAAAGATTTGATATTTGATAACTTTTATTTATGCTAGCCTACAAAAATATTTCTTCAGCAATCAATGACATAAAGAAAAAACATTCAAACACTTATTTATACTTTCAAAACAACTGTAATACAATCAAAACCAATGCAAGATCGTAAATAAACAATGTAGTCTAGACCTTGATGTAGCTTATCGTGTTTACTTAGATATTCCAAAGATATCTAATGAATTAAGCAGTTTATTATACTGAAATATAACATCTGTGTATATCACAGAGAATGATATAAACAAATGTTCACAATCCTAGGCTAATATTTAAAAATATAGGACATGAATAAACAATGTAGTCTAGACCTTGATGTAGCCTACCATGTTTATATATATATATAACATCTGTGTATATCACAGAATGATATAAACAAATGTTCACAATCCTAGGCTAATATTTAAAAATATAGGACATGAATAAACAATGTAGTCTAGACCTTGATGTAGCCTACCATGTTTATATATATATATAACATCTGTGTATATCACAGAATGATATAAACAAATGTTCACAATCCTAGGCTAATATTTAAAAAATATAGGACATGAATAAACAATGTAGTCTAGACCTTGATGTAGCCTACCATGTTTATATATATATATAACATCTGTGTATATCACAGAGAATGATATAAGCAAATGTTCACAATCCTAGGTCATTCCAACCATGATTTAGTCTAAGTTCTTGTCAGTGTACTCGTGTAATTAACAACTTTGAATCTTTAGTCACAAAAGAAAGAGTGTTTTTATCATATATTGGATTTACTGAACAGCTCCTAAATTTTAGCAATGCTAGCCTATAAAAATATTTCTTCAACATCCAGGGATATTAAGAGAAACATTAAAACATTTATTTATACTTAGTATAATTTGGATTATTCGGACTATTGTCCTCATCTTCATTGTTATCTGTACAACATTTCGGCCGACAACCTTCTTGTCCTGAGTCCGACAAAGTTCCCGAGTCAGACAAGAATACCTGAAGAAGGCTGGAGGACACATAGCTCGAAACGTTGTACGGATATCAATGAAGATGAGGACAAAGTCCAAATGATACTAATTATCAAGCCTCATCTCAAAAATTCTGAGAAATAATTTATACTTTCAAAATTACTGTAGTAGAGCCAGATAAATAGTCTACAATTCTGCACTAGGATAGCGACAATGTAGGATCTGTATTGAGTTACAGCTTGCTTGTTGCTTTGTCTGCCAATTCAACGGTAGTTGAAATATTGCTTCTACACTTTACAATCACCCTGTAGATGAACTATCTTTTTTATTTGCCTTTTAAACAAATTAAAAATCCTCTTCAATAAAATAACATTCTTTTTTTTTGCATTTAATATGGTAGGAGACATTAATTTTCTTTTGGTTTAAGTCTTTTAATTTTAATTTTTAATTTAAAAAAATAACATACAAATCGTCTCTGCTTATTTACTAAATTTTACATAATTAAAAAAAAAATAAAGAATTATTTTCAATTTAAATACGGTTGCTTTATTTTTATGCAATTACTATCTATCTATCTATCTATCTATATATATATATATATATATATATATATATACTCCCAGTAATGGTTGAGTTCTCTGAATAGGGACTTAATTGCAGATTCACCATTATGGCGTCTAGCTAACCCTCGCGTTTGTTTACAAACGTTTGAGGACTCTAGTGAATTTCATTTCCGCTTAGAAATGTAGCGATTAATTATTCTCCTATATTTGACAGCTGCCTCTGGCCGTACTGGTTAAAGGTTTGGCGAACGAAAATTCATTCGGGTCTCGAACCCGGCCAGAGGTAGCTGTTACAGTATAGCCACACTGATGAAAGGTGATACCTTGAAACATGTGTCTGTGGATTACTTATTTATTATATATATATATATTTTTGATTTAATGCTTACCTTAAGAGCACAGAGCACCGCAGTAAAGATGTTCATTTGCACGGCCTGTTGTCGAGAGGACTTGGCCTGTTTAATGCATTCGTTGAAGTGCTGCAGCATTTGATAACGGTGCTTGTGTGCCACTTTGTAGAAGACAAGGCCATACAGACGCACGGAACTGTCAATCACGGCTACCCCCAACGGCAGAGGACCAGGAATCGGAGGATCACCCTGTTGAAATAAAGGAAAAGAAAACAAATAAGAAACATGGCATACAGCAGAAATTTCAGGTAATCTTATTCTAAGTTTCATCGAGAGAATAAAGGCTGCAGTTGTTCCAGAGTTCAGACTGTAAGGTTCAAAGTGATAATACTTGAAGATAAAACTCTGACAACGGTTGATAGACAAAACATTTTATATACAGCACAAGAATTAACAGGGTACATAATACATAGAGGTGTACATAAACATACATACAAAAGTAGAGATAATGACACATTCATGAATGGTAAAATACAAGATATTTAGGTATCAATCAGATACCTAAATGTACATAAAAACATAGTTACGGGTACGTGACTAAAGGATAGTCATATATCGTATAAGAGACTTACTAGCAGTGAGTGGCCAGTGTTAAAGGCCGAAGCCCCAACGAGACGGGGGTAGACAGAGTCTAAATCATAGTCTCATAGGTCAAGCAATAGGAAAAGAGAAAGAGAGACGTTCAAACCAGCCACTTAAATATCAAAGGCCCCTAGCGGGAACCAGCAGAACTAAACGGGCAGACAACTCCCCAGGCAAATCCGAAAATAATGCCACAAGACTATATATAGATGATAAACTTGAATTGAGTTGAAATTTAGATTATACTAGAAAGAAACGTGATCCATTGTATCACCTATTGAGCACTGAATAGATAATTGTGATCAGGAAAAAAGTAAGTTTGCAAAAATTAATTAGAAATAAAATGAAGAAAAAAAAACAAAAACAAACATTAAAAAATTTGCTATTACATCAAATACTGACTCGTCTTATATATAAGCCAGGCATTATCTGCTGAAAATTAACATACAAATAAGTTCATCTACCACTCATACACTCCAATCTCTCTCTTTATACACACTCAGAAAACTAATATATATAAGGAGTAGTCAATCAATATATATATATTATATATATATATATATATAGATAGATAGATAGAGAGATAGATTGGTTTGGTTTGTGGCATATCAACCTCAGTAGGTCATTTAATGCCGATAAAGTTTTGAAATAAATCAATTCTTAATGGATAATACAATTTTTAAAAAAATACATTTTTCTATTTAACCCATAGATGGGACCCTAACAGGTACTACCACTCCGGGTCAGAGTGGACCAGGGAGCAATGGTGATGAAGGGGTGCTCCACATTCCCCAAACTTCCAAAACTGGAACCTCACCATTAGATAGAGTTTAACATCATTCCTAGGACATGTAGACCCGCAGCCACCGCCTTCTAACACCCATATGATAAAAAGGGGTTGGGGCTTCCCATAAGGGCAATAGGGTTGGGAAAATCATATAGGTGCTAGGGCTTGACGTGACCAGCCGATTGATCGGAGGGGGCCTCACTGACCGCCCGTCTAGCCCAAGATAGGATCAAAGTGGAGTATTGCAAGTCATGCTCATCCACCTGGGTTCTATCCTTAAGCATCACGGGTCGCCATAACGCAAGGACCAACATATTAAGTGTGTGAATAATGACCTAGAGGTCACTGACCTTGGCTTCTGATTGGTTGAGGAGTGTTAACAGAGACAAGAGTTTTACCCAAGTTTCTGGAGGAGCCGGGCGGAAGAGTCTGGGCTGAGTGTTTGAAGAGAACAGACATCTGTACAAAGAGGGCTCCAACAGGAGAATGTGTGTGGATCACTTTCTGAGAGACATTACTAAGTGGGCGGTACTTTTGTAATTTTCTGTAAGGCCAGAGATATGGGGGCAACTCACTAACCATGATCACTAACCATTATACTAGGCGCCTAAGTGGCTTATACTCAACTATTTTTTTTAACTGAATTACTTTTTTTGAAATCCGTTTTTTTTAAATGGCTCTGCACTGATACTGGATGCTGTACAGAGGACTTTCCAGGAGCAATTGCCAATAGGGATGTTTGGCAAGGAAGAGTCATGGAGATCTGTGCTGTTGATATGACGATGATATACATCACATAAATGTGAAGAAATGTAGACAAATACAGGATGTTACACTGGATGGAAGTTTATTATTAGTTGTAATGCCAATGTTCGAACGTTTTGGTTTATATAGAAACCTTCTTCAGGACAATGTGTAACAAGTAAAAGAAAAAAAAATTTGTTGTTAAAAAGATGATGTTTTTTTTTTTAATGGGTTGAGTTTGGAAATATGATTCAAAAACATCTATCATCTTTTTAACAGAAATCTTTTTTCCTTTACTTGTTTCATATTGTCCTGAAGAAGGTTTCTATATAAACCGAAACATGCGAACATGGACATTACAATTAATAATAAACTTCCATTCAGTGTATCATCTTGTGTTTGTCTACATTTCTTCAGATACTGCCAAATTGATTTCCTCATTTTACTTCCACATCAATTAAATGTCTTATTATAATGGAGATTGTGTGTTTTTCTGTCTGTAACCGAAACTATATTACTACTCAAGTCACAATTCCCTTCGTTATTTACATCACATTCTCCATGATTTGATTTGCTAATGATGTCAAGCAGAATGGTATGGGGGGTAGGGTGGGGTTGGGGTGGTTGTTATTAATATCACCGCATCAAATGTCTATTTTTAATGACTTATTAGCAATTGACTTTAATGGCACAAGCTCAAAATTCCAACAAACCCAATTAGTATCGGTCACACTTAGAACAGACGCAAGATGAGTATCTGTTCTCCAAGGTACTTTACTTGGGTTGAAATAAAATAAAATGATATGAGCTCTTGAGAAAAACAACGTCTTGTGTTCGTTATCAAAAACATCCCAAGTAATTCCAGACTTGGAGAATGGAGATGATGCACACAAAACAATAGACCCAGCTACTCCGATCCAGAATAGCAGATACCAGAGATCCAGATAAGTATAAAAACAAAATTACATACTCCTCAATTTGAGGCCAGGTCAAATATTCAATTCGATTTCTAATGACCCTACACACATTTAATAGATGTTGCAAATGTTACAATGTTATAAACGCAATTTTACCGGTTGTGCACGCGAATAGAGGGAAGCAGCATCGTGTTCCAAGGCACCAGATCCAGAAGCACTGTTCGGTTGCAGCTAGAAAAGAAAGAAAAAGAAAAATATTTCAATATTTCCAAGAAGAAAAAAAAAAGAAAAAAAATGGTGAGGGTAAAAAAATTTCACATGAAAATTTCAAAGAAAAATGTCAGACACAAGATGAGTGTTGTCTCAAGGGCATTTTACTTGGGTTAAGATAAAATAGAATGAGCTCTGAGAAAAACAACAATGTCTTGTGTTCATTATTAAGAACTGCCAATTCAAAACATTTTTTTAGTTAATTTTTTATTACTCATTTTGTTCAAATTTCTTAGATGAGAAATTATCAAATATTAGAGAAAAAACAAACAAAACAAACAAAAGAAAACACAATGACCGATAAGGGCCGGTGGAGGGAGTGAGAGACAGACAGACTATATATATATATATATATATATATATATATATATATATATACTTTGGTGTGGTACCAAGTTTCTTCGTACAAGGTGATTCTAGGCTGGTCCTAATTCTCTACCAGTAGTTTGTTGTAGAGTTCAGATTCCGTAAGAGAGCTCAATGTTTAATTATTATAAACAGAGCAAAGTTATTTGTGAATAAAAAGGCCTTAAATACCATATCAACATACTTATCAAGATATACGTGGTCTGAAGAAGCTTGCGGGCCCTAGATACCCACGAGTGGAAATGGTCCATAACCACAATACCTATGGTATTTAAGGCCTTTTTAGGTTTGGTTTGTTTTACGGCATATCAACCTCAGTGGGTCATTTAATGCCGATAAAGTTTTGAAATAAATCAATTCTTAATGGATAATACAATTTTTTTATTAAATACATTTTTCTATTTAACATAGATTGTACCCTAACAGGTACTACCACTCCGGGTCAGAGTGGACCAGGGAGCAATGGTGATGAAGGGGTGCTCCACATTCCCCAAACCTCCAAAACTGGAAACTCACCATCAGATAGAGTTTAACGTCATTTCCAGGACATGTAGACCCGCAGCCACCGCCTTCTAGCACCCATATGATAAAAAGGGGTTGGGGCTTGCCATAAGGGCAATAGGGTTGGGAAAATCATATAGGTGCTAGGGCTTGACGTGACCAGCCAATTGATCGGAGGGGGCCTCTCCGACCGCCCGTCTAGCCCAAGGTAGGTAAGGCCTTTTTATTCACAAATATATATATATATATATATATATATATATAGATAGATAGATAGATAGATAGATAGATAGAAATCCGTGATGATGTCATGTATGAAGTGCCGACTACTCTATTGTTGTCAATTAAACAATCATACCAAACGATTACAATGTTTGTTACTATAAAACGACGGTCTCAAACACGCAGCTTGTAAACTAACTTTTCTTTTTAGCGCTCTGCAAATTAATTTTCTTTCCTAATATATTCCTAAAACATTTTAATTATTTCTCAGAGAAAAGGGTCGAATATACTTTAATATTTCAATCGTTTTCACTTCAAAATCAAAAACTGAAACATAGAAATAATCCAATTTTAATCATGGTTGATTGATTTTAATGGCATATCAACCAGTCTGGGGTTATGTCATGCCTAACAGTATTTATATTTCTACTTTTTTAGTAATTGGTTTTAACAATGTGTTAGCATCATTGGGGATCATGTTGTATGGTATTGGTTAAGTTCATGTCTATATTCTATGGTATAATTTTATTTCCCTCAAAAAGGACAGAATGTCCTCCATGTTGACATTTTCAAATAGATTTTTCATATTGTTTGCATTGAAATAATAGAATTTTTTTTTTTTTTTTAAATAACTTTCATATCTTTTGCTCTAATTTTTTTAAAAAATTTGACAGTTGGCTCATAACATTATATAAATTCGATATATGTTAATAATATGGAATTTCCTTCTTGATAATTAAAAAACACTACAGGTGGTGTAAAAATTAATTTTTGCTATGCTCTTTCATAAAAAATTTAAATAGATCTTTGAAATCTTAAATTTTTTTTCGATAGAAATAAAAAAAATAGTTTCACTGTCAAAATTCAAATGTTTTCTTTCTAATAAAACCAAGTTTCTAACAGTTAAATTCAAATTAATTTTTGCCACGCTCTTTCGTAAAAAATGTAAACAGATCTTTGAAATCTTATGTTTTTTTAATGATAGACATAAAAAAATAGTTTTGCTGTCAAAATTCAAATGTTTTCTTTCTAATAAAACCAAGTTTCTAACAGTTAAATTCAAATTAATTTTTGCTAGGCTCTTTCGTAAAAAATGTAAACAGATCTTTGAAATCTTATGTTTTTTTAACAATAGGCATTAAATTCAGTTACAGACTCTGAATTTCCATTATATAGACTTAAGGGCTGGGTTAGCTCAGTCGGTAGAGCGTTCGGCTAGAAACCACAAGGTTCCTAGTTCGATACCCGCCCTCGCCAACTCAGCGTATGAGTAGCACAGGGATCTGTGCGGTAAAGTAAGGAGCTGATGGTAGGTGTGGCGCTCCACCTCAGACGCTAAAATAATCTCCTTGGTCTAGCGCTAGTGAAAAGGTTATAGACTCCCTCGCTGACTGGCTGATACCGACATTAGGCCACTCCGACGACTTTACTTACTTTTTACTTACTCTAACCATTATCCTCATCTTGATTGTGAGTTTTGAGTTATGCACTGTCAGTCAGTGGAAGAATTGTCACTTTAACTTTTCAGTGAGATTAGATTTCCAAATGACTGATAACCCGTTTATAGCAGGCCAGGCCTTTCCTGGGTGATGGAGCTACAATTATCATTTGCCTAAGTTCATTTGCACCACACAAGTGACAGTTTGAGGTATGTGAGAGAACTACTTCTGCTATGCCCTACATCTAAGTATATATGATAATCCACAATATCGTACAAGCAAATATCTTACAGCTATAAACTTTTGTTAAGAGATGCAACAAAATGAAACGCCTGTGATATGTTGAATATGTTCAATGTAAACAATTCTGAGAGAAAGGTTTTTCAAGTTAGTTCCACCCTGAATCCACCCCAGTCAGTGGGCAGGATATTAGACAGCACGCTTAGAAAAAAAACAACAGAAAAAAAATAAATAAAAAGAAAAAACAAGGGGAAAAAAAACAAAAAACTTTTCAACACTTCTAAGGCAAAACGTTCATGCCAGGGCAGCAGTTTATTTGGAAGAAGAAAAGGTGTGTCTATGTGTCAGAGAAAACAGCCAATCAAAACGTTGGAAGAGGAGAAAGGAGGAGGGAATTCCTTATCTTAACTTTTTAATTGAGAAATTGAGAGAAAGAAAGAATATAAATGAAGAATGACTCACTGAAAAAGAAAGATAGGAAGAGAAAGGGAGAGTGGTGTGATTGAGAGAGAGACAGACAGAGATGGCTAGGAGACAGAGAGACAAAGAGAGGGGTGGCAGAGAGAAAGAGGGGGAGACAAGGCTGGTATAAAGAGAGAGGAAAATAAAGGTGAGAGAAAGAGACAAGGATAGCAGAGAGAGTGAAAGAAAGAGACAAGGATGAGAGAGAGAGAGGGGGGGGAAGAAAAGGATGGTAGAGAGAGAGGGGGGGAAGAAAAGGATGGTAGAGAGAGAGGGGGGAAGAAAGGATGGTAGAGAAGAGAGTGGAGAGAGGGGGGGAAGAAAAGGATGGTAGAGAGAGAGGGGGGAAGAAAAGGATGGTAGAGAGAGAGGGGGAAGAAAAGGATGGTAGAGAGAGAGGGTGAAGAAAAGGATGGTAGAGAGAGAGGGGGGGGAAGAAAAGGATGGTAGAGAAAGAGAGAGGGGGAGACAAGGGCAGTTAGAGGATGAGAAAAGGGAAGGCGGGAAGATAGTGGAAAGAGAAAGAGAGAGAGACAGAGAGAGAAAAAAAGATCGTTTTGAGAGAGAGAGAAGAAGAAATGAAGGGCGGTAGGGAAAGAGGAAAATGGTGAGGGTTACAGAAAGAATAAGACTCAGGGGAAGAAATTGATGGTAGAGAAAGAAAGAGACAGAGACAGAGAGACACATAGAGACATAGAGAGAGAGATGCTGATGCCCCCACCCACAAACACACACAGATGGTGGCACAAATTCAAATAAGCAAGTTAGTAAAATCTAAACATTTTCTCTTTTCAATTTCAAAGCAAATATGAGTTTTTTCTTTTTGTATGGAAAACTCCAATGTAAAAAAAAACTTTTTGAATAATTCACACCAGACATCAAGAATTGCTTTACTTTCTATATAACTTTTTACTTTTCTTTAACTCTTAATTTCCTATACCATCTCATTCCAACCAGCCAGAAGTCACATTCATTTTTTTAATCTACCCCAAACAATAGCCTTTGTTTAAATGTAATATTAAACAATATTTAGAAGTCTTTGATTTAAGGGAAATAACAGGTAACTTGAAATGAAAAGGCCATTTTTAGCCATTTATTGATAAATCCTTATAGGAATAGAACACTTAAAAAATTATCAACAGGATGTTATGAGTTAAATAAATACACCTTACTCCATACTACATTGTTAAAATGAGTTATAGCCCTTTAACAGGAAAATGCTGAGTTGTCTGCCCTTGGTAAAAAGAGAAATTTATAAAATAACAAGGAACTGGAACTGAGTACAATGTTTTCGTTTTAAATTCATATTATTTTCGTCTCCGCTATTGATAAGGCTGAATGTATACAATAGAAACCTACTTGAGTTTCCCCATAAGGATCTTCAGGGTTAAATCCACTGAATTAATCGAGGTACCGATTAATTGCAGCTGATTACATGTGTGTTCATTGAATAAGATGTTACGTTATAAAGGGAACACTTGTTTATTTTTTTTTTTCACAAAAAAAAATTTTTTAAATAAAAGAATAAAAAATAAACAAGTGTTTCCTTTATAACGTAAAATCTTATTCAATGAACACACGTGTAATCGGCTGCAATTAATCGGTACCTCGATTAATTCAGTGGATTTAACCCTGAAGATCCTTATGGTGAAACTCGAGTAGGTTTCTATTGTATCCATTTCTTTAATAAATTTGCTCTACTTTGTATTGAGCACTTTGTATTTGTTTGATCGCTGACTTAACCCCGGGATTCTGTGCACCTCCAACAATCGTGCCCATATTCACCGGTAAGCCACCCTTTATATATATATATTATATATATATATATATATATATATATATATATATATATATGAGTATGAAAAGGTGCAATGAAAACATCACACAATGCTGTTAAAGAAGAAAACAATTTATAATATAATCATAGCTGATACTGATCAATATTTCGATTTTACAAAAATCATCAGAGCTCATTTACTCTGTGGTGTTTGGAGAAAAAATATGATTATATTATAAATTGTTTTCTCTTTAACAGCATTGTGTGATGTTTTCATTCCACCTTTTCATACTCATACTGTCGATTCGTTTCCTTTAACTTTATATATATATATATATATATATATATATATATATACACACACACACACACACACACACACACACACACACACACACATATGTATCATGCGACTTTCTGACACTTAAATTCCTAGATTTATTTGTATCTTGCGAATAATGCGAACCCCAAATATTAGGCTAAACTTTCCGTCTCAGAAAGTCGTATTATACATAAGTAAATATGGTACATAAATATTCAATATTTTTTTAGCTGAAGAATTTGGCTCTGCTCTGATTTCTAATGTTAATAAAAGAAAATATAAAACAATGTAATATGATTAGGAGAAAAAAAATTTAACACAAAATGTATTAGTGTAAAAGTAGGCCAACTGGTAGGCCTACAATTCCGAGCGGCAAAAATCAACATATATATTTACCCAACCCCTCCACACTTCTTTAAGTCATCATAAAATAAAGTAAAGCAAAGTAAAGTCGTGGGGCGGCCTATGAGTGACAGTGAGGGAATCTATCCCCTTTTCTATAGCGCTAGACCAAGAAGATTTTTTAATTCATTTTTCTATATATATATTTACCAAAGCCTCCGCACGAGCAGGATGTGACACAAGGTCAATTTCTTAAGTGGAGTTCAACAGGTTTGAATTTGGAATTTTCCTTCTAGACCGGTTGCCTAACCAAAGTTAAAGAGCCCAGTCTGCCCTACTATTTACCCATAGCTGGAGAGAGAGTAGGATTCATACCTTTCCCAAGGGTATTAGCGTAAAGTGAAATGCAATTACCACGTCCAGGATTTGAACTTGGGGCGACGAGTCCATTTCCCATGACTTTAACCATTACACCACGCGTTTCCATCAACATATAGTTCCGGATAATATCGGATGACACTTGTGTATATACACTAAGTAGGTATTTTCCCCAACCCATTTACCATGGGTAGGATGTGGCTCAAGGTCACAAGTATGAGGCATCCAGTGAGGATTAAACTCACAATTCAGTAGTAATAGATCTGCGAGACTAGCTTGCTAACCATTATGCCATAATGGGATGCCCTACTCAAGTATATATGGTAAATATGATCCTATGATTAATAAATACTTGGTTTTATATATATATATATATATATATATATATATATATATTATATATATATATATATTTTATTTTCGCTGAAGAAATTTAGCCTTACTCTGGCTTTTAGTGTTAATAAAACCAACTATAAAACAATTTAACATGATTAAAAAAAGTTGTTTTTTTTCCGAAAATTGCACACAAAAGTATTAGATATTAGTATGAAATCTCGACAAAAGAGATCACACTGGCCTGCATCAAAAAATGTTTTTCCAAAGGTCAAAGGTTACATGTGATTGCCATGTTATGCTGAATTCAAAAATACCATTCATTGTGTTTAGTCAGGGCTGGTTTTTATGATGTGCTTGAATAAGTTGTACACAACACTACATAAGCCTGTAGACTCTAGTATTATCTGCATTATTCGGACTATTGTCCTCATCTTCATTGTTATCTGTATAACATTTCAGCCGATGTACCCTCGGACTCGGGAACCTTCTTGTCGTAATCAGGAGCCATCACAGAACTTTGAACCTAACCCTTTATTCAGTCCACGCGGGTATCCTGTTCTCATTCCGCTAAACATAGCTGGGGTACAGGTGTTAAGCTGTGTTAATTATTATTCTATGCTACTGCTGCCCTTGATCAGGATTGAACCTGCAATCTAGAGATAACTGTTACTTAGAACTGTTTTAACCTAACTCCTTTATCCACTAGGCTATGTGTCCAATTGGACAATTGAGTGTGAATTTTGGGAACTTATAAACCTAATGTCTTGTTTTTGGCTCAAATATCTACCTATTCACTTATGTATGATTTTTTTACCTAGACTCATATTGTGTTTATTTTTTATTTTTTTAAAAATCTAATGTAGCCTTTTTAATTATAGGTTCCCATATTGTATTCATTTGTAGACTCTACTTGTCACAGCTAAAATACTGTTCTATACATTTCAAATAAGAGCTTGTATCTTTAAAATTTGATCTGATTAGAAAAAATGAGTATGATTTTTGGATTCAGCATAAAAAATTTTTTTAAAGTAAAGCCGTCGGGGCAGCCTAATATTGGTATCAGCCAGACAGCAAGGGAATCTATCACCTTTTCACTAGCGCTAGACCAAGGAAATTGTTTTAGAGTCTGAGGTAGAGTGCCACATCTACCATCAGCTCCTCACCTTACCACACATAACCCTGTGCTACTCATATGCTGAGTTGGCGAGGCCAGCATCAAACTAGGGCAGGTTAGCTCAGTCGATAGAGTGTTCGGCTAGAAACCACGATACCTGCCCTCACCAACTCAGCGTATGAGTAGCACAGGGATCAGTGCGGTAAAGTAAGGAGCTGATGGTAGGTATGGCACTCCACCTCAGACGCAAAAACAATCACCTTGGTCTAGTGCTAGTGAAAGGGGGATAAACTACCTTGCTGATTGGCTGATACCGACTTTAGGCCACCCGACATTTTAAAATGGTCCAGCCATAAAAAGAACACCTTAATCAGCTATTATATTCGACCTTGAAAACATTGCAGACCAGTGTAACAGAAATTTGGGTGAGAAACTCAGGTAGCAATTTAGTTTAAACCAAAAATGCTTCTTTTTTTTTTTTTGGTACCTTTTCGCTACTTCTAAGATGAAGAAATTCTTCTCTTGTAACACCCTTGTCAAGAAAAAGACAAACAAAAAAAAAATGAAATAAATAATTCACTAATTTACTAAGACAAAATGAATTAACATTGAATATAAGCAGTGGGGTATAAAAAAAAAAAAAAATTTCATCACTGGGAAAGAAAAATTTGAAAAAAAATATATAATGAAATGGAGATTGTATTACTAAGTTTAATTTGCAATATCTTATATTGTATCATCATGGAGGCGCGTGGTCTAATGGTTAGAGTCATAGGAAATGGACTCGTCAATCCAAGTTCAATTCCTGGACGAGACTGTTTGCCTTTCATATCATGCTAGTACCCTTGGGAAAGGTATGAATCCAATTCTTCTCTCCAGATATGGGTAAATATTAGGCCAGACTGGGCTCTTTAACCTTGGCTAGGTAACCAGTCTATGAAAGGAAAACTCTGAATTCAAACCTGTTAAACTCCATTTAAGAAATTGACCTTCTGCTCGTGCGGAGGGCTTGGTAAATAAATAATAATAAATAATATATATATATATATATATATATTATTTATGTTGTGGATTAAACAAAAGACATCTCCTGTTTAACAATTTTATTTCTGATCTTGAAAAGATCAAAAATAAAATTGAGAGATGTGTCTTTTGTTTAATTCTAATGTATAAATGAAAGAATGCTGCCCAAATACACACACACATATATATAAGATAAAGATAAATCTAATGAGTCAGATAAACCTATTAAAAGTTTCGCTTTGTGCTCGGATCTTAGCCCTGAAGAGCATTAAGTGAAACTTTTATAGGTTTATCCGACTCATTAGATTTATCTTTATTATTTGCTCTACTTAGGTATTGAGCACTTTTTACTTATTAGCTTTAGTTTCCTGGCGGTTTTGTATGAATATATATATCTTATATATATATATATGCATATAAATTGTTTTTTCTTTTGGACAAAATATCGTACCAATAGATTATTTTTGGTTGGTACGATTATCTTGGTCTTTTATTTTTTCCAAAATTTTTTTTCTCCCCGGTTGATGTTTGGTAGTATATTTTTACAATAAAACTATTTGCTGTTTTTTTTTCTCACTGTTAAAATTTACCAACAAGTTTGGTATATTAAATATAATATATAATATATATATATATATATATATATATAATATATATTGGAAATGTTGAGGGTAAATGTTTTGGCAAAGGTCTTAATATTGACTAATATGAAAAATTGAAACGCAAACGATCTAGGATATGAGACTAGTGATCTGAGGGGCTGTGATTACTACTACTGCTGCTGCTGCAACTGCGGGCAAGGGGGGGGGGGTTTGAAGATGATGGGTTTTGGGAAAGATTTTCATAGAACAAAAAACAATGTGGGGGTGGGTGGGGGTTTGTATGTTTTGGAATGAAATTCCAAAGACAATTTGAGTCATGCCTTAAAACAGAAGACAGATTTAAACATTTCAGAGACGAAAGCAGAGAATTGTGGGAAAAAATAACGAGACAGCAAAAGGAAACATGCAGACATGGCATTGTCGTTGTCCAGAAATTGTGGTTTGGTTTGTTTTATGGCATATCAACCTCAGTGGGTCATTTAATGCCGATAAAGTTTCGAAATTAATTAATTCTTCATGGATACTCAATTTTTTTTTTTTTTTCAAAATAGATTTTTCTATTTAACCCATAGATGGGACCCTAACAGGTACTACCACTCCAGGTCAGAGTGGACCAGGGAGCAATGGTGATGAAGGGGTGCTCCACATTCCCCAAACCTCCAAAACTGGAACCTCACTGAGTTTAATGTCATTTCCAGAACATGAAAACCCTCAGCCACAGCCTTCTAGCACCCATATGATAAAAAGAATGGGGGGGTGCCATAAGAGCAATAGTGTTGGGACAATCATATAGGTTCTAGGGCTTGACATACCCAGCCGATTAATCGGAGGGGGCCTATCCGACTGCCAGTCTAGCCTAAGCAAGGGTCTAAGTGGAGTGTTGCATGTCATGGATTGCTCATCAACCAGGATTCTGTCCTTGAGCATCACGGGTCACTACCCACGACCAACAGGTGGCCCATGGGGGGGGGGGGGGTCTTACCTCTCTGCAGTGGTGTAGCCGGTGTATTCTAACTCCCCAACCGACAGTTTAGTTTAGTTGTTGGATTTCATGGCATATTAACCCTTGTTGGGTTATTTTATGCCGAAAACATTGTTTTATATATGCTTGTGTGGGTATTCAAATTTTTTTAAAAACTTAATTCTTTTTTAAAACTTATGTTTTTTATTTAACCTATAGATGGACCCCAACAGGTACTACCACTCTGAGTCAGAGCGAACCTGGGAGTAATGATGAGAAGGGGTACTCCACACTCCTAAGAGCTCCAAAATTGGAACTTCACCATTAGATGCATTTTAATTGGTTTGGTTTGTTTTACGGCATATCAACCTCAGTGGGTCATTTAATGCCGATAAAGTTTTGAAATAAATCAATTCTTAATGGATAATACAATTTTTTTATAAATACATTTTTCTATTTAACGCATAGATGGGACCCTAACAGGTACTACCACTCCGGGTCAGAGTGGACCAGGGAGCAATGGTGATGAAGGGGTGCTCCACATTCCCCCCCTTTTTAATTGGTCAAATAAACATAAGTGCTCCTCAAAAAATAAAAACTATCCAACACCCCCACCTCACCCCCAGAAGAAAGCCAAAGGGTACTGGGCCGAAACAACATAAAAATATAAATATTATTATTTATATTTTTTTGCTTGAAGGTAATTACAATGCGTATATCATATAAAATTCGATAATTATTGAAAATAATCATGACAAGCGAACTCGGCAAATATTGTGCCCCACGTAGAACATCGTACAGCTGTTTCAACTTTATTAAGTCTCATCAGCGATGTTTTGATTTCTGTCGGAGGGAAATCCTAAGTATACATCGCTGATGAGACTTAATAAAGTTGAAACAGCTGCTGTACAATGTTCTACGTGGGGCACAATATTTGCCGAGTTCGCTTGTCATGTTCATTTTCAATGATTATCGAATTCTATACGATATACGCATTGTAATTGCCTTCAAGCAAAAAAAAAATATAAATAATGATATACTTTACTCAACAAAGCCTTTTATAGCAAATTATCAAATATCATCATTTCTTACGCCGGAGCATAGGCCTAATTTGCGATCTTCTCAACGTCCACTGTACTTTGTATAGCAGTGGCGTGTTTATCCATGACAAGTTAATTTCACATGTATCATGTGCTACGTATCGGTGGCCCAGGGGTAGAGTTACTGATTCTACGTGCTGGGTTCCGGTTTCAATTTCTGTCGGAGGGAAATCGTAAGTATACATCACTGATGAGACTTAATAAAGTTGAAACAGCTGTACGATGTTCTACGTGGGGCACGATATTTGCATGTTTATTTTCAATGATTATCGAATTTTATACGATATATGCATTGTAATTGCCTTCAAGCAAAAAAAATATAAATAATAATATACTTTACTCAACAATGCTTCTAAAGCAAATTATCAAATCTCAAAAATGTAAATATTCTAAAAACAAAATATAAAAATTGCTTAAAACAGTCACATAAATGATTTAAAAAAAAAAAAAAAAGTATCTTTGGTCACATATGTACACTCACATACAAAACTGTAAATAGAAGTGTGTATGATTTGAATGGTATGTCAATCCATCTAGGGTTATTTTATGCCTAGAGATTAGGGAATCATCTTCATTATGTCTAGAGGTTAGGGAATTGCATTCATTCTACATTCGTATATAAATATATATATATATATATATATATACACACTCATATTGTATAATTGTTTCTTAAGACTTATGATATAAAAGTTGATTGATTTAATGGCATATCAACCTGTCTAGGGTTATTTTTACCTAGAGGTTATGGAATCATATTCATTGTACATTAATATTCACATTTTTTATGTAATTGTTTCTTAAGAGTTTTTGGTTTTGCTTTTTTTCTTACAGTCCTTTCAAATATGAATAATCTTTAAACAGATCTATTTGACCTATAGATGAGATCCTAACATGTACTACCACCTCAGGACATAAAATTACCTAAGACGTTAGGAAATCCCATATCACCTTCATTGGACTTCATATTCTATGTTGTAGTTTTTTTTTATGCAGCTTTCTTTTATGTAGTTTTTTAAATGTAGTTTTTTCTAGTTTATGTAGTTTTTTTCATTCTCAACTAGGTCTTATTTTGCAGGTAGGTCTTTCAACTAGGGCTTATTTTAAAGGGAGGGTTTATTTTAAGGGGAGGTATTATATTAAAATCATACTGAAAAATCCTGCTAGGTCTTATTTTACAGGTAAGTCTTATTTTCGTGATGTGATTATGAAAAATGCTTATTTCTTTCATCTGTCTTCCGTTCTCAACTAGGGCTTATTTTGCAGGTAGGTCTTATATCTCAACTACGACTTATTTTAAGGGGAGAGCTTATATTAAAATCATCATTTTATGTATTTTTATGTCGTGTTTTTTTTATGTCGTGTTTTTATTATGTAGTGTTTTTATGTATTTTTTATGTAGTGTTTTTATGACTTTTTTTGTCGTTTTTTTTATCTAGTGTTTTTTTATGTAGTGTTTTTTTATGTAGTGTTTTTTTATGTAGTGTTTTTTGTAGTGTCTTTTTATGTAGTGCTTTTTATGTCTTTTTTAATGTAGTGTTTTTTTTATGTAGTGTTTTTTATGTCTTTTTTTATGTAGTGTTTTATTCTCAATTAGGAATTATTTTAAGGGGAATGTTTATTTTAAGGGGAGGGCTTATATTAAAATCATACTGAAAAATCCTGCTAGGTCTTATTTTACAGGTAAGTCTTATTTTCGTGATGTGATTATGAAAAATGCTTATTTCTTTCATCTGTCTTCCATTCTCAACTAGGGCTTATTTTGCAGGTAGGTCTTATATCTCAACTAGAGCTTATTCTAAGGGGAGGGCTTATATTAAAATCATCCCAAAAAATCACGCTAGGATTTATTTTGGGAGAAACGCAGTACTTCAATTCTTGCTTTGACATAAATGGATCTAATTTGGCCAAACAATGAAAGAACCAGAGAATTATTTTGGCACAGCGCCATTTTGTGCCAAGACACCATTTTCTTTTAAACAACAGAAAATAAAGACAATTCCACTTTCTTGGCATCCACCAGAAAATCTACCCCCCCCAAAGTCTGAAATTGATTGTGCCCCCACCCATCCATCCATCCACTTAACTTCGCATGGTGTGTAAGCGCAATGATAACCTTTGAACCAAACTTTCCCAAAATAAATCTTGGACACTGAAACTGAAATCTTGATAAGCTTAATAAACTAAAACCTGTCTGGGTGGGGAGGAGAGGGGTGTTCAAAGTTAAACTCTTTCACCACCGCTGCTCTTTGACTGAAGCCGATATGGCTGTCTAAAATTAGTATTAAAGAAAAAACTAGCCAGAATATGCACCTGCTGGGCGTAAGTATTTAAGTTTTAATGCAATAAAATATTTCAGACTAGCAGTGGCTACCCGGCGTCACCTGGGAGGAGGATTTTTTAAGTTAGTCCCGCAGATCCATTATTACTGAATCGTGAGTTGAATCCCCGTGGAATACTACATTTAAATCCCTATGTAAAAAAAAAAAAAATAGACCTTGCATTGATCCAGCTACTCTGAAAAGAAATGTTAATGTCTACTATCTAAAATATCAAATGAAAAAAATAAAATTTTATTTTTTTAATCATCTTCACGAATATAAATAAAATCTCTTATTTTTGCTCAAAAACCAAGGCCTGGTGATATTTAATGTGTATATATATATATATATTTTACTTTGTTGTTAAATATTTTATTTTCGAAGTTTCCTCCGGACATACATATACACACAACTGCCTTTATATATGTATAGATAGATTCAAGTTTCCTCTGGACATACATATATACACAACTGCCCTTTATATATGTATAGATAGATTAAAAAGACTAACAAAATTGAATAATTAGATTTGTTTCTTTCCCAATTTTAAAAGCAAATAGCCATACCCAGGATTTGAACTCATTTCACCATGCCCATTTCTTACAATGGTAACCATTACACAATGAGCACCTCCACAAAGGTTGAATTCAGAGTTTTCCTTCTCTTAGATTAACCAAAGTTAAAGAGCCAAAGTTAAAAAGCCAAATCTATCTTAATATTTTTCTACAACTGGAGGAACAATAGTTTGATTCATACCTTTCCCAAAGGTATTAGCACTGTGAAATACAAACAGCCACACCCAGGATTTGAACTCATCTCACCGTGTCCATTACCTATGACAGTAACCATTATACCACGTGCCTCCACAAAGTTTGAATTCAGAGTTTTCCTTCTCCTAGACTGGTTGCCACTCACAGGTCCAGTGACTTGGTTTTGGTTGTAGTGTAAAAGTACTCCTGAGCCAAATCCCTCTTTGCTCTCTTAATTTTCCTATTTCTTTCTTTTTAGGCAGCTAACCTGGTTTAATATTTATCAAGCTAGGTGAACAGACCATTGTTAGCGAGTTAGATTCTCACTGGGTGCTCCATACTTTCTGGCCTTGTGCTGTATTAAACTAAGCTTAGTAAATAACTAGTAGAAATATAAACACTACAACCTGATTTTATTTTAATAAATTTCCAACAGTCAGAGAAAAAAAGAAAAAAAAAAAAGAATTCACAGAAAGAAAAAAAAGTCATGCAAAAATTGTTAGGATTTTTTTTAGCCAGGTGTCTACTTTATATGGTTAAACAAAAAAAGATTCAGTTTAGTTAAACTGATGGACACAACCTGCCTGGGGTTATTCTATGTCTTGAGGTTAGGGAATTGCATTCATTAAACATTTATATTTACATTTTTGTATACAGCTACGATATCAAGTCTTCAATATTCTCTCAAATATTGACAACTGGCCAGATAAATAGTTTAAAATATGGAGTTACTTTTCAATCACCCTGTATATATATAAATATATATATATATATATATATATATATAAAATAAAATGTTGTCCTGGTTCCAACGGGAGAAAATTCAATATTTTATAAAAAAGAAGGTCCGCAAAATGTATTATGTTCTCAGAAAATTTTGTTAAATTCTTTTTATCTTACATATGCGACACATGTTTCTGATTTGCTGTCTTCTTCAGGCATTGAGTTATTATTTTGGCAGAATATGTCCAATATTTGATAGGTTGTGTGTGTTTCTGCAATTTTTCTATTATATATATATATATTATATATATATATATATATATATACACATATATTATGCTTATAATTTACCTATATACTCATGTATAATATGATTTTTCTGAGGCCTAAATTTTAGCCTAATATTAGGGAGTCACACCAAACACGAGATACAAACTGTGTATATAGATAGTAATATATAGATTAGGCCAAGGCTAGGCCTAAGCCAACTGGTACACCTACAATTTCAAACTGCAAATGTTAAATAATCCTGGATTGAACTCAAAACCTTGTGATTCCCAGCTGAATTCTCTACAGATGGAGCTAAACCATCCTGAAATAATGTAGTAATATAATGTAATATGTTATATCCCAAAATGTTAAAAATAACAAAATATTAGAAAACAGTTAAATGTTTTAAAATACAACAATATTCATTTTTATTTTCTCACTGACCAGGAATACAGCAAGGAATACATACTAATTCAAATAATTTGCACACAGTTATATGCTTTCAAGTAAACAGTAATAATAATAATCCTTAGTAAACAATTATAGCTTCAAGTAACTATTCTTAATACAAATAATTTGCACACAGTTATATGGTTTCAAGTAAACAGTAATAATAATAATCCTTGGTAAACAATTATAGCTTCAAGTAACTATTCTTAATACAAATAATTTGCACACAGTCATATGGTTTCAAGTAACTAATAATAATAATCCTTAGTAAACAATTATAGTTTCAAGTAACTATTCTTAATATAAATAATTTTAACCACAGTTATATGGCTCCAAGTATTCATATCTAATACTAATAATAATATGGTTTCAAGTAATTATTTCTATTTAATAATAGTCATTAATTATTCTTAATACAAATAATTTGCACACAGTTATATGGTTTCAAGTAACTAATAATAATAATCCTTAGTAAACAATTATAGCTTCAAGTAACTATTCTTAATAGAAATAATTTGCATACAGTTATATGGTTTCAAGTAAACTAATAATAATAATCCTTAGTAAACAATTATAGCTTCAAGTAACTATTCTTAATAGAAATAATTTGCATACAGTTATATGGTTCAAGTAACTAATAATAATAATCCTTAGTAAACAATTATAGCTTCAAGTAACTATTCTTATACAAATAATTTGCATACAGTTATATGGTTTCAAGTAACTAATAATAATAATCCTTAGTAAACAATTATAGCTTCAAGTAACTATTCTTAATAGAAATAATTTACAGCATGATATCAAGTATTCCTATTTAAAACAAACAATTTTAAAAGCATATCTATTTCACTCATTGATGGGACCCTAACATGTACTACCCCTCTGGGTCAGAGTAAAATTAAGAATAATGGCAAGGAGGGGCATTTCACACTATACAGAGCTCCAGAACTGGAGCCTCACCATCAGATGCAATTTAGTGTCATACTGTTAAGTCCCAGACCTAACAAATTCTAGAGTTACTCCCCTTGATCTGTAGGGGACAGTTTCTTTCCTTGAAAATTGCATTGTGGGAGGCTACCACTGAAAATAGGGCTTCTCCATGACATACATGGATTGGGATATGAGATAGCTAGTCACACACACACACACAAGTTTAGCTCTTAAGTAACTTTTAGGGTAGAAGCATTTCTCTACCCTGTGTTAAATTAAACCTCATTAATTTCTAACATGGTCTTGTATTTTTATTCAGTTATTTTATTTGTATATAAAAACATAACATGCCTAGGACACAAAATATAGATTTGAATCAAGATATTTAAACTATAATATTAACAAAATGTGGAAGAGCCCTTAGAAGCAAAATTAAAATTTCAACAAGTTTAAGCTAGCAGTAAAAACATGGAGTAAAAAAAAATAGGCCTCAATTGTGTATCTATGCATATCTAGGACAAAAAATATAGATTTGAATAAAGATATTTAAACTATAATATTAACAAAATGTGGAAGAGCCCTTAGAAGCAAAATTAACATTTCAACAAGTTCTATTTAGCAATATAATGGGTTTAAACTAGCAGTAAAAACTTATGGAGTAAAACAAAAAAATAAGCCTCAATGGTGACACGGACTGTTAACAAAATGGAGGGAACAAGATGAGGAAGGGGGGGGTAAAAAATGTCATTGGTTAAGATTGTGACTTTGTGAGACGGATTGCCCGATATCGACAAAATGATTTGATGTGAGAGTAAAAAAAAAAAAAAAAAAAAAAAAAAATGTTTGTAAAACTTTCACACTCACCCACACACAAAAAATAAAAATTGGTTTTATATATATATATATATATATATATAATATATATATATATATATTATGATGTCCCAAAAAATTGACACTTGAAATTTGAATGTCTAAGTAATTACAAATCTTATGCAAACAATTAAATAAACTTCATGTTGAATAATAAAAGATATATCTATCAAAATTTAAACAAGATACTTATATAGGAAATCTGAACATTAGCTACATAAATGAAAGTAACCTCCCCTTGTCCATTTCACTTTGAGAAAGCCTTATGTTTTGGTCGGCCATTTTCATTTCACCGTAGATCTACACTGAAAATACAAATTTCTTCGAATCAATACAACTGCATGTTTCCACACAAAAATATCATAAAATGTGTTCTTAATTGTGCTTGCACATTATTTGAAATGAACTTAATTGTTATTGAGAACGCATTTTATGATATTTTCATGTTAAAACATGCAGTTGTATTGATATACAGTGAAATGAAAATGGCTGATAAAAACATATGGCTTCTTCAAAGTGAAATAAACAAGGGAGGTTACTCTTATTTATGTAGCTAATGTTCAGATTACCCTTATATATACTTCTAATAAGTGAATAAACTTTTAAGAAGTATTATGAAATTCTTTTGAAAAATTAGAAGAATAAAAAATTAAAGAATAAAAATAAAATATTAATAGTTTTTATAACTTAAATAATAAATGAATGAAAAAAATAAAATATTAATACTTTATCTTTAACTTTAAAAATAAATAAATAAAAACTATTAATACTTTATCTTTAACTTAAAAAAAATAAAAAATAAAATATCAATAGTTTTTATAACTTAAAAATAAAAATAAAAAAGTTTTTATAAGCTCAGTCGGTAGAGCATTCGGCTAGAAACCACAAGGTTCCTAGTTCGATACCGGTCCTCGCCAACTCAGCGTATGAGTAGCACAGGGATCTGTGCTGTAAAGTAAGGAGCTGATGGTAGGTGTGGCGCTCCACCTCAGATGCTAAAAAACAATCTCCTTGGTCTAGCGCTATTGAAAAGGGGATAGACTCCCTCGCTGACTGGCTGATACCGACTTTAGGCCGCCCCGTCGACTTTACTTTACTTACTTTTTTATAACTTGAAAATAAAATATCAAAAGTTTTTATAACTTAAAAATAAAAATAAATACAAAATAAAATTTATAATCGATTTCTCAAAGCCTCACACTTTTATTTGAGTATGATTGAGAATATTCTAAAATACAAAATGTCTTTTCATTACTAGCGAATGCCATCCTTACCCCCAGAAAAAAAAAATTTCAGTTTGTTAAAATTTGAGATAATTTGAGCAAGAATTGGTGATATTAGACTAAGTCAATTTTTGGGGGACACCATATATATATATATATATATATATATATATATATATATTGTAGAATTAGGATTAGTAAGAACTGTGAAAACATCTGGATGCATCAAGACAATTTCTGGCCAAGTGTCGGCAAAACCAATTAGTACATATCAAAAATCTTAAAAAGCTGGAATTCAAGATTGTGAAATTAAAATGGAAACTCCGGCACAAGAATTTCACAGAGAATTGGCAAGCATGCTTAACATGCAATGGAAGAAATTCCAGAAGAAGAAGAAGAAGAAGAAGAACACGCATACACAAAAATAAAAAAAAAAGCACAGGCAAGAATTGTGAGGAATTTTTAATCTATCAAATTTGTGTACGGCACTTGCTTTATTTATTCCCCTGTGACGGTCAAGACAAAAATTTGCATATGAAATAGGCTATAATGATAAAAATCTAAATCTTCTGCTATATTTTTTTTTACTTATATAATTTTGCTCTGTGACTCTGACAATAAGCACACATTGACCTCTGCAAACTATGACACGTTAAAAAAACAAAAAAAAAAAAAACTATGTCGTAAGGAAGATTTCTTCTCCGGATTTTTGGATTTTATTATATATATATATATATATATATATATATATATATATATATTCTGCAACAACTAGTATAAAATTCTCCATAGGGCTGACTTAATTCAGACACAAATGGTAAGTCAACAGTCTTTCTTAATCTTAAATATTAGTCTATTTTAACACTAGCATTCACCATCCAATCATGCTTTAAAAAATTCTATTCTATTTTTCATAACATATATATATATATATGTAGAATTAAACAAAAGACACATCTCCTGTTTAACAATTTTATTTTTGATCTTTTTGAGTTTTCTGGCCAACTTTTTAATATTTTGATGGAATTCGTGGATAAGTCAACCAAACTCGAAAAGATCAAAAATAAAATTGTGAAACAGAAGATTTGTCTTTTGTTTAATTCTACATGTATAAATGAAAGAATGCTGCCCAAATACACACATATATATATATATATAATATAATATTAATAAATAAATCTTAGTTTTTGTATATATTTAATTGTATGGAAACTAAGATAATTAAATACATACAAAAACATCTATTAATATTGCTCTATCACAGATATTGAGCACTCTTTTAATAATACTGTATATATCAAGTGAGAGTTAACCATACACTGTTTATATATATATATATATATATATTATATATATATATATATATATATATATATATTATATAAGTAGCAGCTCTCTGATTCTTCTTCTGGTAGAAAATTAAAACACAGGAATCATTGAACAGTGATTTTATTGCACGTACGAAACCCTGTGAATAATTCCTCATCTCAGTAATCCAGACATATATTTAGATAATTCCTAATTTCAGAAATCCAGAAAGAAATTTTTTTTTCTCAGAAATCCACACATATATTTTTCGATAATTCATCATCTTTGAAATCCAGACAAACATAATTCCTTTTCTCAGAAATCAAGATAAAAATTAGGATTTATTTTCTCAGAAATTCAGATATATATTTTGACAAATTAGTTTTTTCATTTTTTTAAAAAATTTTTTTCCTCTCAAGTAAAAAAGAATTTGTAAGACTTAAAATTTGGAATTGATATGTAAATAATACAAAATAAAAACTTGAATTTAAAGGTTTTAAAAATGATAATATCCTGGAAAACAAAAAGGGTACCATTATAGTATGTGGCCTACCTTTTGAATGTGGCCCTTGAAATCATGTCTCTCTTATAGTATGTGGCCTACCATAAAAAGCATATTATAAGGTTATAATAATAACTGCTAACCCTAATCCTATTTCAGAATTTTAGAATATTTTATAATTAAATAGATCTCTGATTCATGTAAATTATGGATAAATTCTTTTTTAATTATTCTTAATTACTATATACAGTTTATGACTGAATTGCATTTCTTGGAATTGAATATATGTGAAAAATAATTTCAATAAATTGCTTACTAATTATATCTATAAATATACTCTTACTGAGGTAGGACACATTCAAACAGAGTAGGCCACATACTATAACAGAATCGAAAAGGTAGGCCACGTACTATAACGGCACCAAGAAAAGAAAAAAAAACAGATACACTAAATCATGAAGTAGAATATGAAAACAAAAACTGATTTAGGAATAGTTTATAACGAAACAGAAAATAAATGAATTAGTTTATTTGTATTATTCGGACTATTGTTCTCATCTTCATTGTTATCTGTACTACGTTTCATTCCTTTAGCGGATAAAGGAATTAGGTTAAGGCAGTTCTAAGTGACAGTTATCTCTAGACTGCAGGTTCAATCCTGGTCAGGGGCAGCAGTAACATAGAATAATAATTAACACAGATTAACAACTGTACTCCAGCTATGAGAACAGGATACCTCCATGGACTGAATAAAAGGTTAGGTTCAAAGTTCCGTGATGGCTCCCAATTATGACAAGAAATACCTGAAGAAGGCTGGAGGGCACATCGACTGAAACATTGTACAGATAACAACGAAGATGAGGACAATAGTCCGAATAATACAAATAATACTAATTATGAAGCCTCATCTCAAAAATTCAGAGAAATAAAATAAATCAAATATTTTTTTAAAAACTGATATACAATCAGTTAGAATATTTGAAAAGACAAAAAATAAAACATGCAACGACCTTTACCAAACACGGTAAGTGAGAGTGAGAGAGACGCAGAAAAAGAGAGACTCACAAAAGACCTGAGAGACAGACATATTAAAAAGACAGAGATCCATAAAATAAATATACACAGATATACGGAGTTAAGGATTTGAATAAATCCAACAAAATGCAGTTGAGAATAGAGGAAAGTGTGGATATAACAACACAGACAGCTAAATTCAATAGATATTTCGCCTCATTATTGGATGGAGCTTCTTCAGAACTTTGACATAAGTACTTTTACATTCTGCTTTTATAGTGAAAAGGTAAATGGGTGAGGGAAAGTCGGGTGCGGTTGTTTTAGTAGGGACTTTTATTTTTCTATGGGGTCAGTCGGTTGACTTAGAGTGTGGGTCAAATGTGTTGATGTGTATCAGAAGAAATTTGATAGTCGGGTAGGTCAGCCGACTTTGGCTCACCTTTTCACTATAAAAGCAGAATGTACAGGTACTTATGTCAATAAAAGTTCTGAAGAAGTTTCATCCAATAATGAGGCGAAATATCAATTGAATTTATGCTGTCTGTGTGGTTATATCCACATTTTCCTCTATTCTCAACCACACTGATATACTGATATACATAGATAAAAGAATGTTAGGCCAGAGCTTTACAAACTTTGTGTTGTGAAACTATAGTGTATTTAAATTTATGGAGGCACACACACACACACATATATATATATATATATATATATATATATATATATTGTAGGAGGCGCGTGGCATAATGGTTAGAGTCATAGGGAAATGGACTCGTCGATCCGAGTTCAAATCCTAGATGAAACTGCCTGCATTTCATATAGTGCTAATACCTTTGGGAAAGGTATGAATCCAAATATACTTCCTCCAGCTATGGGTAAATAGTAGGGAAGACAGGGCTCTTCAGCCTTGGTAAGGCAACCTGTCTAGGAGAAGGAAAACTCTGAATTCAAACCTGTTAAACTCCGCTTAAGAAATCGACCTTGTGTCACATCCTGCTCGTGCGGAGGGGTTGGTAATATATATATATGATAAAAGAAAACTATAACTATATATATAGTGCATTTAAATTAATCATATATATCATAATCAGGTTGTGTTGATGACATGGATCTCCATGGCCCATCCTCACTACCTGTCCCTATCGGCTGTCACTCCTGGAAGGTCTTCTTCACAGCATCCAGTAATCCATACGAAGCTGATCAATGTGGGTTTTTGCAGGCTAATCCATAAAAAAATGTGTGGGTGCCCATAAGAGAACATCACTTATGAGTTCGTCCTTGTTTCTCCAGTTGTGTCCAGTATGACATATTACACACATTGGAGTAGCTACCAAAATTTAAATATGTATGTCATAAATTTTTATTTTTTAAAAAGTGTCACAAATGTAAAAATAGTGGAAAGCTCTGGGCTAAGGATAGAGAGAGAGAGAGACGCACACACACACAGATACACAAATGGGTATACATCGATAGAGTTAAGATTGAGAAACAAATATACATACATACATACGAGAGAGAGAGAGGAGAGACACAATCATACGAGAGAGAGAGAGAGAGATACATAAAACAATCATGAGAGAGAGAGAGATACATAAACAATCATACAAAAGAAGAGAGAGAGAGAGAGATACAAAAACAATCATACGAGAGAGAGAGAGAGATACAAAAAACAATCATACGAGAGAGAGAGAGAGAAGAGAGATACATAAAAACAATCATGAGAGAGAGAGAGAGAGATACATAAAACAATCATGAGAGAGAGAGAGAGAGATACATAAAACAATCATACAAGAGAGAGAGAGAGAGAGAGAGAGAGAGATACAAAAAAACAATTACAAGAGAGAGAGAGAGAGAGAGAGAGAGAGATACAAAAAACAATCATACGAGAGAGAGAGAGAGAGATACAAAAAACAATCATACGAAGAGAAGAGAGAGAGAGAGAGAGAGAGAGATACAAAAAACAATCATACGAAGAGAGAGAGAGATACAAAAAAACAATCATACGAGAGAAGAGAGAGAGAGAGATACAAAAACAATCATACGAGAGAGAGAGAGAGAGAGATACATAAAACAATCATACGATAGAGAGAGAGAGATACATAAACAATCATAGGAGAGAGAGAGAGACAACGAATATACAAAAGATATGTACATACAACAGACACACACATACGCACAAAAGAAAGACACACAACCAAAACAAAACAGACACACCCAAAGAAACACACAGATAAAACAGCCAGACACACAAAGACAAACAGACACACAATCAAAAGACAAGACAAGACAGACAAAAGACAAATCCAACACGAAAAGAGAGACGCACACACACTCAATAAACAGACACACAAAAAAAGGACAGACTCGCCTGATACAGAAATAGATGAAATGTTAATGGATGAAAGAAGTTTGTAGAAAAAGATGAAGACAAATGAATAAAGTTATCAATGGGGAAGAGAGAATAAGAATTGTTATTATAGTAGGAGGAAGAGAAGAAGAAGAAAAGAGAGGAAAGAAGAAAAAGAGGAGGAAAGGAAGAAAAAGAGAGGAAGAGGAAGAAAAAGAGGAGAAGAAGAAAAGAGGAGGAAGAGGAAGAAAAAGAATTGGCCTCCAAACAAAATGGCAACTGTGTGCATTGAGTAGAGAGAGAGTGTAAAGAGAGAGAGACAGAGTAAAGAGAGACAGAGAGAGAGAGACAGAGTAAGAGAGAGACAGAGTAAAGAGAGAGTGAGAGAGTAGATAGAGAGTGAGAGAGTAGATAGAGAGAGAGAGTGAGTAGAAAGAGAAAGAGAGAGTAGAGAGGTTATTTTAATTTTAACATGGATAAAATGTCATCATAGTGTCTTGTCAGTCAGTGTGAGAGTGAAGTCAGTAGGAGAGACGGAAAGTGCGTACATCGAGCCACTAAACTGAGAGAAAGATTCATTGATAGACAACAGTTCAGAAGACAAGGAAATCATTGTAGCTAAGAGTCGTTATTTTTAGAGGCAGAGAAAAAAAAAGAGTTTTCTCCCAAACGATACAACTAGAACAGAGACTTTATTCATCTCTTTCTCAGGACTAACTAACCAAACATCCATCGCAGTTTAATCCAACTATTGAACTCAGATTAAAAACAAATGAACTCAGTTGTTTTATCTGAGCTCACGTAGAAACTGATGCCTCTTTAACTTTTTTTTTATGAACTCATTGCACACTCAATTTTCCGGTTAACGCCGGGGGTCCAGCAAGCTTCAGCCGCTGGACTTGTCGAGAGTCAAATACTAGCGTCGATCCCAGGGGGCTATCCCCCCCAGGCAATACCTGCCCCCTTAAAGGGTCAGGGCTGGGTTTATTGCCCAGTGCCTGAGGCGCCCCTCTTGTGGGGGAATGCCAAAGGGATCGACGCAATTTTTGTTCTTTCCCACCAATCAGCTTCGGCTTGTGGGTAGGCCCACGTTAAAACGAGGCCTTGTGCCCAGTCCATACAAGTGGGGTATGCGACAAATACACTCTTGCTGCCTGCTCCAGGCTAGATATGTATTTACAATCCCCATCCGCACAAGCAGGATGTGACACAAGGTCAATTTCTTAAGCGGAGTTTAACAGGTTTGAATTCAGAGTTTTCCTTCTCCTAGACTGGTTACCTATGCAGCAAAGATTCAACTTCAGAAGTAGTTTCTGTGAAAATAAATATAACTGAATGTGTGTGTGCATATATATATATATATATATATATAAAAGAAAAGTAAAGTTGTTGGGGCAGCCTAAAGTCGGTATCAGCCAGTCAGCGAGGGAGTCTATCCCCTTTTCAATAGCGCTAGACCAAGGAGCGCCACACCTACCATCAGCTCCTTACTCTACCGCACGGATCCCTGTGCTACTCATACGCTGAGTTGGCGAGGACCGGTATCGAACTAGGAACCTTGTGGTTTCTAGCCGAATGCTCTACCGGCTGAGCTAACCCGATAGATAGATAAAAGGGTATGAAAACACACAATGCTGTTAAAATGAAAATATTTTATATCATATTCATAGCTAATATTGAACAATATTTCGATTTATAAAAATCATCATCAGAGCTTTTTTTAATCTGGACTCATCAAGAGAGGAGCAGACATTTTTTGAATTTCAATTATTTTCAGCTTCTCTCTCGATGAGTCCGGAGTAAAAAAAAAGCTCTGAAAATGATTTTTATAAATCGAAATATTGTTCAATATTTAGCTATGAATATGATATAAAATATTTTCATTTTAACAGCATTGTGTGTTTTCATATCCTTTTATATTTTTTTATATATATATATATATCTTATTATAATGGAGATTGTGTGTTTTTCTGTCTGTAACCGAAACTAAATCACTACTCAAGTCACAATTCCCTTAGTTATTGACGTCACATTCACCATGAATTTATTTTTATTTAAACCTCAGTTATTGATAAAATTGTTATACCTTATTAATACTTTTGACTTTATCTACATTCTAATAACATGCAATTGTATTTATATATGCAACAAAATAGCGGGTTACAGTGTGAACAGGAAAGCTAATTTGCATATTGATATTAAAAGTTTAATTTCATTAAATATGCGCTTGGTATTATTGATTTCTAATTGTTTTTTTCTTAATGAATATGAGCAAAAAACTCGGGGATAAATCTTAAAAGAAATCCTTTAATATAAAGAAATAACGGCAATTTTATTCTTTACTTCCTAATTTAACTAAATAGTTAAATTAGGAAAATTCAGCAATAAAAGGAGGGAGTGATGGAAAATGATGGAAGACTTAGTTTCAAAGCTGTTCTATTCTTCGATTATACCCCCTCTGTTCCAAATCATTTTATTTGGATTTTTATTTAGTTTCAAAAGTATTTCAAATGTAACATATTTCATTACATTAAAATTCAAATACTTGCACCCGGAGGGTGCATATATTTGCTAGTATATATATATATATTATATATATATATATATATATATATATATATAAAAGAACCATTAAAGTAAAATACCACTTTTCAGTCTCCCATATTTTCAATGCAACATAAATACAGAAATCAAATCTTTATAATTCAAGTAGAATATGCAAAATTATTACTTTTATTATTTGGACTAGCAAAATAAAAAACGTCCTCCGTGCGATGTAAAAATAGATTTTTGAAACATATTGCCTGAGGGGTAGGAGTAAAAAATTCAATGTCAGCGAGTTTGTACCCTAAGTAAGTAAAATCATCAAATTCATTAAAGGATTAAAAAATGAAACAATTTGAAATGTAAACTTTAAATATGTATTAAAATAAAACAAACTATATATAGATATATAATACCAGTCATGTATTTATTAAAACTTGTTTTAAAAAACTACGAGGACTGTCTAATGCTGCATGTTCAAATTTTGAGTGTATTTATTCTATGTTATGACGATTTTGGGTAATGTGACGTAAGCAGTGACGTAATTTTTGTTACAGACAAAAACTGGAAGCGAATCTCCATTATAATAGATAATCTCATATGTAAACATTTATAGCTTCAAGGAAAAATTCTAAATACAAATGATTTGCACACAGTTATATGGTTTTAAGTATGCCTATTTAATACTGATAATTATAAGGTATTAAGTATTCCTATACAATACAAATAACTTAGTTATATGGTTTCAAGTATTCCTAATATGAATAATTTGGACACAGTTATATGGTTTAAAGCATCCCTATCAAATACAAATAATTTGCATACAGATATATGTTTATAATTATTCCTATCCAATGCTAATAATTTGCATACAGATATATGGTTTCAATTATTCCTATCCAATACAAATAATTTGCATACAGATATATGTTTATAATTATTCCTATCCAATGCTAATAATTTGCATACAGATATATGGTTTCAATTATTCCTATCCAATGCTAATAATTTGCATACAGATATATGGTTTCAAGTATTCCTATCCAATGCTAATAATTTGCATATATATATATATATGGTTTCAATTATTCCTATCTAATACAAATAATTTGCAAGATATTTATTTTTCAATGTTTTTAGAGCTAACGTATTATTCTATTTCCAAATCATTTTAAGCATCACCTCCCATAGATGGGACCCTAACAGTACTACTATTACAGGTCAGGGTGAACCTGGGAGTAATTGTGATAAAGGAGTACTCCATATTTCCCCTGATTTCAGCATTAAATAACCCACAAAGGTTAATATGCGATTAAAACAAAGAAAAACCAAACGAAGAAGAATAGAGAAGCATTTTTTTTTCTTCATTTAAAAATTCTATTTAAAAAAATTGTTTTAATCAATTTTCTGTTTTCTAACATTCAGAACCGCAAAAAATGACTAAATGCATGCCTAGGTAGGTTGATCACAATTTTGAATTTAAAATCTTTTTTTAATTCTTTTTTTTTTTATGTAAGGTTCTTGTTTTTCACTCTCAAAACCAAGCCATTAAAAAGCAAATTGCCAATCTGTTCAAATACTTATGAGAAATACTGCAATAAGAACTATGATGATGATGATGATACAAGTTTAAAAAAAAAAAAAATCTTTAATGCTTTAACTCTTAACATCCTATACGGCCTCATTCCACCCACCCGGAAGCCACATCCGTTTTCCAAATCTGCCCCAAACGATAGCCTTTGTTTAAATGTAATATTAAACATATTTAGAAGTTTTGATTTAAGGGAAATAACAGGTAACTTTAAATGAAAAGGCCATTTTTAGCCATTTATTGATAAATCCTTATAGGAATGGCGCTCTGGACTTTATTTAAATGTAAGATCAAACATATTTAGAAGTCTTTGAGATTGAGTTTTGTTTAACGGCATATCAACCTCTGTGGGTCATTTAATGCCAAAAAGGTTATTTTAGATTTCAGTCTTTAAAGTAGTGGTTCTATGGAGATATTCGGTTCTGTTTTGTTATATCTTGTTAAAAAGGTTGCTTTTTTTTTTTTTTTTTTTTTTTTTAAGAAAATTAAAAATGTTTTCAGGGAGGGGTTTGTATTCTTAAAGATGTCCCTCAGGTTTCTTGCTTGATAGTATTTTGAGTGGATGTATTTGAGGCTGTTACAATTTAGGAGGATATGTTTGATTGTAAGTTGTAACATGCATGTTGGGCACACTGGGGCATCCTCCCCTTTTAAAAGGTGAGAATGAGAAGTCTTAAATTTAAGGGAAATAACAGGTAACTTTAAATTAAAAGGCCATTTTTAGCCATTTTTTGATAAATCCTTATAGGAATGGGGCTCGGGACTTTGTTTAAATGTAATATCAAACATATTTAGCAGTCTTTGATTTAAGAGAAATAACAGGTAACTTTAAATGAAAAGTTCATTTTTAGCCACTTTTTGATAAATCCTTATAGGAATGGGGCTCTGGACTTTGTTTAAATGTAATATCAAACATACTTAGAAGTCTTTGATTTAAGGAAAATAACAGGTAACTTTAAATGAAAAGGCCATTTTTAGCCATTTTTTGATAAATCCTTATAGGAAGGGGGCTCTGGACTTAGAAAATTCTCAACAGGATGTTAAGAGTTAAAAAAATAAAAAAATCTTTCGGCGATATGGCAATAATTGAATTATTGACTAAGAAAAAAAAAAAAAAAAGAAAAAAAAAAAAGAAAAAAAAGAGAGAGAGAGAGAGAGAGAAGGGTCCATGCTACCCTCATGCAGAAAGTATCACAAAGATTTAGGGTGTGGGTCAGATTGATTGTGAGCCTAGTCTGACCCACAAGACCCTTAAAAAAATTTTTTTAAAGTTTTTATCGTTCAACACCTTAAGTGGAGGAGGTAGAGGGTGTGAAAAATCCAAGAGTAAGGACAAGGTGAAAAAAAAAAAGATAGAAAACTCTTGCTTTTGTTTTTAGTAAAAAGAGTAGTCTCTCCAAATCAGTCAAAAATGCAGAAGTGGAGGGGGAGGAGGAGGAGGAGGAGGAGGAGTCATATGAGTTATAGTAGTTATAGTAGTAGTAGTAGTAGTAGTAATAGTAGCGGCAGTAGAGCAGAGCAGTAGCAGGCAAAAGGGTCTGTCACACCAGCAACAGGGTGCCGGAATGTACTAGGTGTACTCACATTCTCCGTATCCAGTTTACGATTAGGTTCATACTAAAAAAAGGAAGCAAGTAAGTACGGACTTCAAGTGATGCTCTTCGAGGCGGACTCAAAAACTTTTTTTTTTTTTTTTTAAAAGGAATAGGGATTTAAAAAAAAAAAAATTACTTATCACCGGGTAGAGGTTGCAGCAGTTGCAGTAGCAGATGTTGGGGGTGGTTATAGATAAATACAAACAATCACAAAAAAAAAAAGATCACAAGAAGAAAAAAAAATTAATTTAATAAATAGATAAATAAATAAACTTTTAAGAAGTATTGTAAATTTTTTTTGAAAAATTAAAAAATAAATGTAAAATATAAGTTTTTATAACTTAAAAAAAAAATTAGATAAACAAATAAAAAATAAAAAATATTAAGTATTTAAATAAAAAAAATAAATAGATAAAAAATAAATATAAAAAATAAGTATTTATAATAAAAAATAAAAAAAATATAAAAATAAGTATTTATAATTTTAAAAAATAAATATAAAAAATAAGTTTTTATATTAAAAAAATAAAAAATAAAAATAAGTGTTCATAATTTTTTAAAAATAAATAAAAAAATAAATATAAAAAATAAGTGTTTATAATTTAAAAAAAAAATTTTTAAATAATATATTGAGTTTTTATAACTTAAAAAACATTTTTTTTTTTTAAATTAAGTTTTTATAACTTAAAAATAAAAATAAAATATCAAGTTTTTATAACTTTAATAAATAAATAAATAAATAAATAAATAGATAAAAATAGAAAATTAAGTTTTTATAACTTTAAAAATAAATAAATAGAAATAAAATATTAATAGATTTTATAACTTAAAAAAAAAATTTAAAAAAAGCTGAAACAACTAAAATAAAAAATTTAAAAAAGACCAACAGGCACCGAGGTTTACTGAAACATTGAAATATTTTTAAGCGAACACAAAAACATAAAAAAAAAACAAACAAAAAACGACATAAAAAAACAAAAACAGCAAAAAATTAGTTTAATAAAAATTATTTAGGTTCATTTTATCTTAGGGTGAGTCAAAAGTTATGCAATATTTTGGTATACACTAGTTTAACGTCATACCCAGGACATGAAGACTCTCAGCCACTGCCTTCTAGCACCCATATGATAAAAAGGACTTGCAGTTGCTATAAGGGCAATAGGTTGGGGCAATCACATAGGTGATAGGGCTTGACATGACCAGCCGATTGATCAGAGGGGGTCTCTCCGACCGCCCATCTAATTTAAGTAAGGGTCTAAATAGAGTGTTGCATGTCATGGACTGCTCACCCCACAGGATTCCATTCTTAAGCATCACGGGTCACCAACCACGGCAAACAAGTGGCCCCATTAGGGGAGTCTTACTCCTTTGCAGAGGTGCAGTCGGTGTATTCTAACGCCCCAGTTGACAGGGCGGACTACAGGAGTTTAACAAAAACAGTTGTGCAGAAGGTGAAGGCGCAGGTGATCCCAGTGGGGTGACCAGATGGTCTGAGAAAATTTCGCTTGGCCTGCAAAAAATTTGACAATCAAGCAAACTGGGCCATAACTTCACAGAAGCAGCCAAAAACATTTGTGGTGCAAAAGGTGAAAGTTCAGTTGATCACAGTAGGGTAACCAGATGGTGCAAGAACCTAGCTTATCAGGAAAGGGCAGGTTGGTTAGTTGGCTGGTTGGGTCTTACGGCATGTCAACCCTTGTTGTATTATTTTATGCCAAAGTGGACATGGCGACCCAAGCTCAATTCCCGGACGAAGCTGTTTGCATTTCACATAGCACTAACACCCTTGGGAAAGGTGTGAATCCAATTCTCCCTCCAGCTCTGGGTAAAACTTATAGAGTGGACATCCAATTGAATGCTTAGCATTGAATGCTTGGTAATTGTCCATATAATATCTTCTTTGGAAGCCTGTTCTCATTCATTCTGACAATATGACCAGACCACCTAAGCCGAACCTTTGTAAGTAAGGTTTCAATGCCAGCAATGGTACATCTTTTTAATATTGTGCTATTTTTCATTCTATCATCCTATTTTATACCACAAACGGCACAAAGACAGTGCATGTGAAAGGTGCCAAGTTGGTTTTTATATATATATATATATATATATTATATATGCACTTCTATTCCTGCTTGATGGGTATACAACATTGTTTTTTTAACATAATTTTTTTAACTCATTTTTTTTCTCTATTTAAGCCATAGAGTGGAGACTAAAAATTACTACCATTCCGATTTAAAACCGGTTCAAAACTTAATGATCAAATTGTGCATATTTTTAAGAGACAGTGCAATATGCAGTGATGTTGATAGCTTTTTGATTTACTGCATCTTGGAACACACATATTTGCTTTGAAGGAGTCCCCGGGAAAATGGATGGGTCCCAACTAAAGTTTCTGAATAGATTATAGTTTGTTTTTTTTTCAACTAAAGCCTTCTAACCTTTTTTTAATTTAAATTTTTATTTAAACTCAATTTTTTTTTTATCTCACTGTCAATGTTCATGGTGTAATGGTTATATTCATGGGAAATGGACACGGTAACGTGAGTTCAAATCTTGGACAAGGCAGTTTGCATTTCTCCACAGTGTTAATACCTGTGGTATACATCCAACTATTCTCCCTCCATCTATGGTTAATGACGCTGATAGATTTTTGATTTAGTTCGTCCTGGGATGCACATATTTGTTTTGAATAAGTCCCCGATAAAATCTATGGGTCCAAACCTAAAGCCGCCTAACTCCTACCTTGTAACCTATCCTGTGTAATTCATTTCTAAGAAACTATTAAAATGTATTTACAGTTAGCTTGAAATGGCGAGGGAAGAAAAAGAAAAACACTGGGATGCATGGATGCGATTTTACTGCATCCTTTTAGATTTGTGTGTCAGGGGGCGCAGAACGGACGTGTACCTATCAGCATCTTTGTATATATAAATGAGTAAACATTATCCAGGTGTTAGTGTTTATGACTTCCTAGTGTCTGCTGCTCATGTTACAAATGTAAACAGAACAGGACACAGTGATGCTGATAGCTTTTGATTTAGTGCATCCTAGGATGCACATATTTGCTTTGAATGAGTCCCTGAGAAAACTTATGGGTCCCAACTAAATTTTCTTAATAGATTGTAGGGTTTTTATTTATGAGCTGGGGAAACAACTAAAGCCATCTAATTCCTACCTTGTAACCTATCCTGTGTAATTCATTTCTAAGAAACTAAGGAAATGTATTTACAGTTAGCTTGAAATGGTGAGGGAAGAAAAAAGAAAAACATTGGGACGCATGGATACAATTTTACTGCGTCCTTTTAGATTTTTGGTTTGGTTTGGTTTATTGATTTTAACAGCATATCAACCCGTCTGGGGTTATGTCATGCCTAACAGGAAGTTATACATATCATGTATTTATATTTATACTTTTTAGTAATTGGTTTTAACAATGTGTTAGCATTATTAGGGATTATGTTGTATGGTATTGATTTGTTTCATATCTATATTCTATGATTTTTTATTTTCCTCAAAAAAAGAGAGAATATCCTCTATGTTGACATTTTTAAATAGATCTTTCATATTGTTAACTTTAAAATAACAGTTTCTGATGTGAGCAAAAAACCTGCATTCCATGAATAAGTGTTTAACTGTCAAAGGTGTTTGACATGTTTCACATTGTGGTTGTTGTTCTTGTTTGAGTATATAGAAGTTCGTTAGTCTTGTGTGACCAATGCGTAATCGGGACACAATGACTTTCTAGACTTTCTTAAAGTTGGTTTCCAGTTTCCCAAAGTGGGTTTGATTAGGAAGAGTTTATTGTGGATGTTATTATTCCAGTGTTATTGCCATTTTGTATGAAGGAATCCATTAATTTTAGGTTTCAAGTCACATACCCGACCCAGCCGGGGGTCCAGTGTGCTTCGGCCACTGGATCAGGTTAAAGTACAAATAATAGCGTCAATCCCAGGGAGCTTTCCCCCCAGGCAACACCTGCCTCCTTGACTTAAAGGGGCAGGGCTGGGTTTATTGCCCAGCGCCTGAGGCCCCCCCCCTGAAGGGGAATGCCGACGGGATCGATGCAATTTTTGTTCTTTCCCACCCATGAGCTTCGGCTTGTGGGTGGGCCCACATTAAAACGAGGCCTTGTGCCCAGCCCATACAAAGTGGGGTATGAGGCAAATATCCCTATCAGCTCTGAACATGTATGCATTTTGTGTTTGGAAATAGATTATAAACAGCATGCCTTTAGAAAAATTTTAAAAAATAAAAAATGAATATTTAAAATTAATGAAATAAATAAACCAAAAAAAAAAAAATCTTAGTGGTCAAAGAAAAAAAGACAAAACAAATATTAGTTAACAAAAAGTTCAAAAAATTACATCAACTTTTTAAGAGTTATCTCCCCCTAGCTAGTGCGGCTGGGAACCACAAGGTTTCTGGTTCGATACTGGCCCTCACCAACTCAGAGTATGAGTAGCACCGGGATCTGTGCGCAAAAGTAAGGAGCTGATGGTAGGTGTAGCATTCCACTTCAGACGCTAAAAAACAATCTCCTTGGTCTAGCACAAGTGAAAAGGGGTTAGACTCAGCATACGAGTAGCACAGGGATCTGTGCAGTAAAGTAAGGAGCTGGTGGTAGGTGTGGCACTGCGCCTCAGATGCAAAAACAATCTCCTGGTCTAGCGCAAGAGAAAAGGGGATAGACTCAGCATACGAGTAGCACAGGGATTTGTGCTGTAAAGTAAGGAGCTGATGGTAGGTGTAGTGCTCTGCTTCACACGCTAAAAAACAATCTCCTTGGTCTTACACTAGTGAAAAGGGGATAGACTCCCTTGCCATCTGGCTGATACCGACTTTAAGCCATCCCAACTTTACTTTTTTTTTTACTTATTAGAGGCCAAAATTGAGTGCACTATATAAGGTTTAATCCCAAAGGGGCAGGGGCTGGGTTTATTGCCCGGTGACTGAGGCACCTCTCAAAAGAGGAACACAGAGGGGATACACACAATTTTTTACACTGGCCACTGCATGAGCTGTGATTTGTGCGCGGCTGCCCACAATAATCAGACTTTATGTTCATCTGACATGGTGGGAGGCCAGAACATATCTACAAGGAGCTGATGGTAGGTGTGCCGCTCCACCCCAGATGCTAAAAATGCGGTTTGTGTGAGGCTGCCCACAATAATCGGACGTTATCTACCCTTTTGGTACGGCACTTTTGGCTGAAATGCACTTTTGACCAGAAAATAAATAAAAGAATTGCAAATAAAAAGAATTATCAATGTTTCTGTGTAGCATGTCCTTTTTCTTTCCTTTTCCTTCTTTATAATAAAAACACAATGGTCCATTATTTAGCTGAGGTGACAACACTCATAAGAAATTAGAATTCACAATTGCAATACCACAATACACTAGGACATCCCATCGTGGTGTAATGGTTAGCAAGCTAGTCTCACAGATCCATTATTAATAAATAGTGAGTTCGATCCCTTTATTTCTTACTGTCCCCCAACCCACAAAATAATATCTCAGCCATTTTGGAGTTTAGGCCGTAACTGGGTTTAGTCGCTCCTACTAGCCAGGGAGATATTCCCTTGCTACAGGCGACTATGATCCGGTCAATAAAGCCTAAGTCATGAAACTACCTCGTGCCTTTGTCTCTTTCCTTTTCCTTCCTTAACTTTCTTTGCGACCACCAAATTAGATGGGATTAAAGCAAAAGCCCTAAGAACACAAAACCAAGAATATCCAGCTACATAAAACCTTAAAACACCCAAACCTCTTCCTACCCCATAATACTGACTTTAGGCCCCCCACCCCCCACCCAATGACTTTACTTTTGGTTAAATCGAACTTAACGGACATAAATTCCACCATTGTATGTTATCCCGCCGAAAGAAAAAGAAAAAATACCAAAAATCAGGGAATTAACCGAATTTAATTAAACTTTTAGCGTTGCTATATTAATGAATAAAAAATATAATGCACCAATTATTTTATTTTAAAAAACTTTTACATTTTTTTTTTTTACTATGAACCACGTTTCTTTGAGGCGTAACACAGATTTTCAAATACGTGGTTCAAAGTTAACTGACCTGAAAAAATGTAAAAGTTTTTAAATAAAATAACTGGTGGATTATATCTTTTATTCATTAATATATCAACACTGAAAATTTCATTAAATTCAGTGAATTCACTGATTTTTGGTATTTTTTTTTTCTTTCAGTGGGGTGACATACGATGGTGGAATTTAGGTCCGTTAAGTTCGATTTAACCATACTTTTACTGTCATTATTACAAGATTACTAATTATAAAACAAAGTAGAAGTGATGATAGAGAATGGTAGAGAAAGAGAGAGCAATGCAATTTAAAGGGTTAAATTTTCTTTTCATCTGGCAGGGTGACATACAATGATGGAATTTAGGTCTGTTAAGTTCGATTTAACCCAGCGCGACCACCAAATCAGATGGGGTTGAAGCAAAAACCCTAAGAACACGCAACCAAGAATATCCAGCTAAAATAAACCTTAAAACACCCAAACCTTTATGCTACCCCATAAGGCTAACTTGTCAACTCGGGAACCCTCCCCATGTGTCCGACAAAAAAGACTGTCCTCTGACCCCCAAAAGAATATCTTGGCCATTCGAGTTCAGGCCTTAACTGAGTGTAGTTGCTTCCTCAACCAGGGGGATATCCCCTTGCCACGGTCGACTATGACTCGTTCAATAAAGCCTAAGTCAAAAAACTACCTCTTGCCTTTGTCTCTTTCCTTTCTCGTTCCTTAAATTCCTTCTTTTCAGCGGGACCACCAAATGAGATGGGGTACAAAAAAAACCCAAAAAAACCCTAACACGCAACCAAGAATATCCAGCTACATTTAAACCTTAAAACACCCAAACTTTCTTCCTACCCCATAATACCGACTGTAGGCCACCCCTGACGACTTTACCTTTACTATCATTATTACAAGATTACTAATTATAAAAACAAAAGTGGAAGTGACGGTAGAGAATGAAAGAGGGAGAAAGAGCAATGCAAGTTAAAGGATTAGTGGATTTTGGTAATGGCGTCTTACCTGGTCTTCTATTGCTTTGTGATCTGTCTCTTGGAGCCAGGAACCAAGGATGACACTGTCGTCTACATGACACATGGAACGAAGATGAGAAGTGGTTGTATTCGCTGGGTTGTCTGTTAAAGTGAACTCGGCAACCAACTCGCGTAAAAGAGTTGTATAGGTTCCTGAAATCAAATAAGTATCCATTGTTAGATGTTTGAAATAAAACGAGACATTTTTATGGACTATCAATTCTGAAGTGAAAGAGAAAAAGGAAATTATAGAGAAGAAGTCAGTATTATTCTTTGAAGAAAATTAATGTTTCATTCATTGATCATTTCTGTATTGGTAAATACAGCTTTATTCTAATACTTTTGGGCAGTCATAGATAAATAGATATAAACAGCATGAAAGAAAGTGATAGGTAAACATGAATAAAGATAGATAAGAACCAACAGATATAGATAGATACAAAATGAATGCAGACAAACTGAAATAGATTTTCCAATTAGATTTACAGTCAAAGAAAAAGTCGAGTGGATGAAAATTCCGCCATAAAATTTTATTGTATTGATAACAAAGCTTATCCATCTCGGTATTGATATCTTATCTCTTTAAATGCCAAATCTCACAGTTTATTCTGACAATAACTTAGTAGAATATCATCAGCTTAATATTACTTTATATCATGATCTATACTAATCTTATTATAATGGAGATTGTGTGTTTTTCTGTCTGTAACCGAAACTAAATCACTACTCAAGTCACAATTCCCTTAGTAATTGACGTCACATTTACCATGAATTTATCCTTATTTTAACCTCAATTATTAATAAAATTGTCTTACATTATTTATACTGTTAACCATATCTACATTCTAATAACATGCAATTGTATTTATATATACAACAAAATAGCGGTTTACAGTGTGAACGGGAAGGCTAATTTGCATATTGATATTAAAAATGTAATTTTAATAAATATATGCTTAGTATTATTGGTTTCTAACTGTTTGGATTTATTTTAATGAATATAAGCAAAAATCTCTTCAATGAATCTTAAATGAAATCCATTAACAAGAAAAGATAACTGTCATTTTATTCTTTACTTCCTCTTTTAACTAAATACTTAAATTAGAAAAAATAACAATGAAAGACGAGAGTGATGGAAGAGTAAATTTCAGTTGTTCTATTTTTCGATTATATCCCCCTCTGTTTCAAATCTTTTTATCTGCATTCTTATTTAGTTCCATTAGCGTTTCTAATTTAATACAATGTTTCATTACATTAAAACTTAAATACTTGCACCCGGAGGGTGCATATATTTGCTAGTAATTATAAAGGGTTTGTTTGTCAGTCATTTACAAATTGAAGTTTTATGTAGAACTATCAAAATTTGGTATGCATGATTATTGGACACAGGAGAAAGTTTTGACATAAAATAAATTGTTCCTTGCAGGGAAAAGGATCTCTCATCCAGATAGGCTCTCCAACATTTTTATGGACTATCAATTCTAGAGTGAAAGAGAAAAAGGAAGCGAAAGAGAAAAACGAAGTGAAAAAGACAAAGGAAATTATAGAAAGAAGTCAGTATTATTCGGACTATTGTCCTCAACTTTATTGTTATCTGTACATTTCAGCCGATGTGCCCGCCGGCCTTCTCAGGTATTTCTTGTTAGACTTTATTTGAAGGAAAGATTTTTTTTTAAATATCAAGATGCAAAATCTATCTGAGAAAGAGAAAGAGACAAAGAAAGAGAAAGAGAGAGACAAAGAAAGAGAAAGAGAGAGACAAAGAGACAAAGAAAGAGAGAATGAAAGAGAAAGAGTGATGAAAGAGGGAATGAAAGAAAAAGAGGGAATGAAAGAGAAAGAGGGAATGAAAGAGAAAGAGAGAAAGAGAGAGAAAGAAAGAGAAAGAGAGAAAGAAAGAGAGAAAGAGACAAAGAAAGAGAAAGAGACAAAGAAAGAGACAAAGAAAGAGAAAGAGAGAAAAAGACAAAGAAAGAGAGAAATGAGACAAAGAAAGAGAACGAGACGAAAGAGAAAGAGATAAAGTAAAAGAAAGAGAAAGTGAAAGAGAAAAAAAGAGAAAGAGAAAAAGATAGAAAAAAAGAAAAAGAAAAAGAAAGTGAGAGAGAAAGAGAAAGTGAGAGAGAAAAAGGAAACAAAAGAGAAAAAACATGATAATGATGATAGAACAATATTTATTTGTATAAAAAACTGAATTTAAAATAATCAAATTACCTTCGTAAGATTCTGGAGGTAACAAGGAAAGAACATCATAGAGTCTAAGGCGTACCATAGCAGATGGCGCCTTCAAATGATTGCCATAAATTTTAATCACATTTGGCAAACTGAAAAAGAAAGAAAACAAAATTCATCAAACAAAAAAGAAAAAAAGAAAATTACAAATAAAAGTTTTTTCTTTTTTAAAATAAAGAACATGTCATATTGACAAATTTGATAGGATTTAAAAATCAAAAATGGACTCCTTTTATTTTTTATTGATTGATGATGATTGGCATCCTTCCGTCTACTAAAGATGATGGAGTAGTGTCCAATTTTTTTTTCTTTCCTCTTTTCCTTTAATCTGCAGCTGTGTGAGTGACTGAACAGTCCACCTCTTGAATGGCAATCACTGCAATTAAACGGTGATGACTGCTGGAGTTGCTCTTTTTCACTCCTTTACGTTCCTTGTTTGACAAGGAGTCACCAGGTCGCACGGTCGTCTGCACAAGCCTCCCATGTGTTGGTGCCAATGTGGCATGTCTTTATTTTCCTTTGCAGGCATCTTTAAAGTGCAAGCGAGGTCTCCCTGCTGGTCGGGTGCCGTCTGCCAATTCGCCGTACAGTAGTTTTTGACAGGAGTCACCAGGTCGCACGGTCGTCTGCACAAGCCTCCCATGTGTTGGTGCCAATGTGGCATGTCTTTATTTTCCTTTGCAGGCATCTTAAAGTGCAAGCGAGGTCTCCCTGCTGGTCGGTGCCGTCTGCCAATTCGCCGTACAGTAGTTTTCGGAGATGTGACCAAGCCAAAGTAGACGTCTCTCTCGCAGATGATGTTGTGCATGCTGTTCCTGTTTGCTCATTCCAGCATATCTGTGGTTGGCACTTTGTCCTGTCACGTATGCATAGGATGCAGCGTAGGCACCTGAGGTGGAAATTGTCCAGTTTCCTCTTGCAGCATGGGTATCGTTTTTGTAGTGGGAAAAAAACTATGTAGCCTGGGCAGGTGTTTTTTTTTTTGGAGGATGAGCTGTCACCCAAGCAGCATATCCTCTCTCTCCACACAGTCGTTGTGATCCAAAGGAAAGGTAGGAACCAATGCGGTTTGGCAACAGCGGTGTCGCAGGAGTTGTTGGAAAGTACGGAGATACAGCACCATCCATCTTTGGGACTCCAGCTCTGGATTTGTTTTCGGGATTTACTCCCTTAGCCTTTCCTTGGGTTAAGGTAGAACCGCAAGGCAACGGTGGTTTTATGAGACTTTTCCGTGTCTTGGTCCTGGATTGGTGAGTTCACCAATCATGCTGCTGCCAGTGTGGACGGTCTTTAGTAAATGAGGGCTCATCCTCTCTTGTCTACAGACTGAATGTGGGCGTCAGCAATCTCGCACATTTACGCATGTAAATGTATAGTCTCAGACATGTTGCATGTGCAATGTTACCGGCGCCTTGGAATTTTCTAAGTCAGGACTTAGTATAAGTCTAGGAGTCCTGTTTTTCTATGACCAGTGTGGAGGAGGGGGAGGGAATATAAGCACATGGTCAATATGTAAAGCAGAGTCAGTAGGAAGACAAAAAAAAAACAAGGAATTACAGTTAGAAGGCATTGGATAAACTTTTTAAAATGGAGTTTTTCACTCCGGCCAGCATAAAAGTAAAACTTAGTCTTTTTTTTTATTATGATTTTTATTTTTATATTGTAATAAACCTTCATTTTTGCAGTTATATCTGTCAAAATCCAAGTGGTGCAGCCATAGAGTAGTACTGATACAGCTACACTGTATCAGTGTAGCTTGGAAGGATTCTCTCTTTATCTATCAGAGAGATCAGATTTCCATATGATCGAAATAGCATTCCATGCCTTTCCATTGCATATATTGACATCACTTTCTATAGATGAGATATTACTACCTAAAAATGTGAACTGGTCTACTAATTTCAGAAGCTTACCATCCACTGTAGGGATGTCTTCATCTTGTTTCAAACATATGAACTCTGTTTTATCCAAGGCACGTTCGCCATACAGTAGGTTTTGGGGATACGCAAAGGCTGCATACCCTTCATTCTGAGGTTAAACTATGCAGTTAAACAAAATAAGGTGTATGAAGTGAAACTTGCGCGTGAGATATTTTAAGTGGAAAGTGGCTGCACAGACCCCAGTCCACTATCTTGGCAGTCCTGCATTTAGTCTAGTGGCCTGCAGACAGACTTCCCGTAAACTACTTTACAGTGAACTCACAGATGCCACGCAGAGGACAGGAGCCCCCCAAAAGCGGTTCAAAGACCATATTAAGACAACGCTGAAGAAATGTACCATCACACTTTCAAGTATGGAAGATCTGGCCTTCAACAGACAGGGTTGGCCAGATGCCCGCTGCACAGGAGCTAAGCAGCTCAATAAGAGAAACAGGACTACAGAGCGGTGACGTCTTTGTTGTCATGAACAATTGAATGTAGATGGGAATTTCCCCTGCAATATGTGTGTGACCGCATCTACAAGTCCAGAATTGGACTATTGAGTCACCATAGTGTCCACAAATGAAGATATGGAGTGACCGCATCTACAAGTCCAGAATTGGACTATTGAGTCACAATAGTGTCCACAAATGAAGATATGGAGTGACCGCATCATTGTCTGTGACAGACTTCCAAAAGAAAGAAGAAAATACTACTACTTACTGGGATAGCATAATGAGAGCACATTCTAGAGGAGCCAATAGTCTACGGATGACATCTTCAGTGACCAATTCTCTGCAATTCTGCAGGAAACTTTGCATTGCTAAAAGAAAAAATATTCAAGTTTCCAAATTTATTACACCAAAGAAAAATATTATTAATAAAAAAGACATTAAAACATATTACATCATATAATGGTTGGTCGGTTTTGTTTGGTTTTATTTTACGGCATATCAACCCTTTTTGGGTCATTTAATGCCGAATCAAATCATTTTTATATTCGGTTTTATTTTACGGCATATCAACCCTTTTCGGGTCATTTAATGCCGAATCAAATCATTTTTATATTCGGTTTTTGTTTGGTTTTATTTTACGGCATATCAACACTTTTCGGGTCATTTAATGCCGAATAAAATGATTTTTATATTTGTTTTTTGTTTTGTTTTATTTTACAGCATATCAACCCTGTTCGGGTCATTTAATGCCGAAACAAATCATTTTTATATTTGTAGAAGTTATCGCCCAGATATAGAAACAAAACAATACTCACCGTCGCAGTGGGATTCTAACTACTGTCAAGTTAGCAGACAAGAACAACATGCAAGGACTGAAGAGTGGGTACTTATCCATATCATTACTCACCCTGAATACCATCAGTCTGCACTGTGCCAGCTGCATGCAAGGACTGTATTTAAGTTACAGCTTGCATGTTGTTCTTGTCTGCTAACTCGACGGTAGTTAGAATGCGACTGTGAGTATTGTTTGGTTTCTATATCTGAGGGATAACTTCTACAATATTCAGTTTTTGTTTGGTTTTATTTTACAGCATATCAACCCTTTTCGGGTCATTTAATGCTGAATCAAATCATTTTTATATTCGGTTTTGTAAATGATCACCAATCTAAATATTGAGCAGGCTCATCATTGCAGAAATCGGTGCTTTCAATATGATTTGACTGTAAGCACAGCATATAATTCATTACATTCTACTTGTAAATATATGCACCCTCTGTAGGGTGCAAGTGTTTATGTTTTAATGTAATAAAATATTATATTAAATTAGAAAGGCTAATGAAACTAAATAAGAATGCAAATATAATCGAAAAATAGAACAACTGAAACTTACTCTTCCTCCACTCCCATCTTTCATTGTTATTTTTCCTAATTTTACTATTTTGTTAAATTCAGAAGAAACAAATAAAATTACAGTTATTTCTTTTTGTTAATGGATTTCTTTTAAGATTTATGCCCGAGATTTTTACTCACATTCATTAAGATAAAACCAAACCATTAGAAATCAATAATACTAAGCACATATTTATTAAAATCAAATTTTTAATATCAATATGCAAATTAGCCTTCCAAAAGGGAATTTGATAGCACAATTGTTTGAATTCACCCACTACAATATTGCAATCTAGCATGTTAAACATGACACCATGGGGAATCCTCCCTCCAGAACAAGAAGAATAAGAAATTTATTAATCAATAGTAGTACAAATTATTTAAAAAAAATATAAGTAAAAGAAAAAGTTTATTGGTTTAAACTACTATTGAAGGGAGGCCATGCCTAATAGCGTGAAGCTAATCCCATGGACATGACCACCCTTGGACACTCACAGGAAACAATACATGAAACACACAACGTAAACATATACATATATATCATGAGACAAATTAGCCGTGTGAGAATCTAAATGCAAATCTGTTGTTTATAAGAGGCAATAAAATGATTTTTCAAAAGTGTTTTAAGGACAAAATAATTAACTGAAACAAACTTCATCTTTTCTTTATCAAAAAATAACGACTGAACAGTATTCCAAGAATTAATTGCATTAAAACGAATCGAATTATGCCCAAAACTAACAGTGTTGATGATAGGGAAATTAAACAAACCAGAACAAGAGCCTCACCATGTGATGCAGTTTAGTGTTATACCCATGACACCCCTTTTGGTATGTGAGGGGTGGGGATCTCTTACCCCTCTGCAAAGAATGCAGTCTTAGACTTACTGACAAGGATGGGAAAAGAGAAAGCAACTAAAAAATAAAAGACGTTCGATTTTTGCATTGTTACTTACTACCAAGAGCTCCAGCTCGTCCTTCCAGAGTGACTTGCCAAGTGAAGGAATCTCCGCGCACTTTTTCGGATTCAAGTTCTTTTGTGGATCGAGGAAATGCATTTCTCCACAACAGCAGCATCCTTGGAAGATGGTTGCGCACCACAGGAGGACCTTAAAGGGGGGAAAAAAAATAAAAGATTAATCATGACATTCCTTTACAAGAAGACTCCACTTATATATATACACACACACACACACACACACACACATATATATACACACACTAGACAAAATGTGACCCGTTGGGTCACCCATTCAGCTCTGGGTAGATAATTGAGATTAGAGAAAAGGGAGTTAGCAAAGTGAATAAAAAATTTTTTTAAATAAATACGGCCAAACGAAACCTTAAAATCATTTTGTAAGCTTTCTAAGAAAGTAAATATTTGACCTCATTTAAGCTATAGGTTGATGGTTGTGAAATTTAACATAGAAATACATTTCACATTTTCCCCGTCTCTCTCTCTCTCTCTCTCTCTCTCTACTCTCCAGAAAAACTAACATTATATAATGAACAGGTAGACAAGAGATACATAGAGGGAAAGAAAGAGATAGACACAGAGTAAAGTAAGAGATTGGTCGGTTTTTGACGTAATTGTAAATTACGTCTAATTAGAATCAATTAAAACAGAATTTTTTATATACATATATACACATTCTATTGACTTTAATCAAAATAACTAACTTTATACATTCATTATTAAAACCACATTTAATCACTACATAGTCTATAATAATATAGACAATCCTCATCATTGTCATAAACCAGTAAAACAATAGCACAAAGCGGATTTCTAACAATGTTTATATTTTGATCCTTTGAAAAAAATGCAACTTCCGCTCTTTTTGAATTTTAAATCAGCGTTCTTCGACTGCGGACCTATAATCAACCGTTTATTGTGAAAAAAATGCACGTGCAATCGACTGCAATTAATCAATATCTTGATTAATCCAGTGGATTTAACCCTGAAGATCCTTATGATGAAACTCGAGTAGGTTATTACCGTGTACCATTATGATAATTATATATATATATATATACACACATCTCAGTGAAACCTGACTGACTTTTCAGCAGTCTGACACATTTCCTCTCGGCCGTTCGAAAGAGGTGAATATCTTAACTAATAAATACATACATCAGTAATATATATATATATATATATATATATATATATATATATATATATATATATATAGCCATGTGCAAGGAAGTGCAAAGGGAGGTAATTTATTTTTTTTTTTTAATTTCTTAATTTTAAAAACAATTACCAAAAATCAGGGAATTGTCCGATTTTAATGAAATTTTCACCAAATTATTTTCCCACGACTTAATTTTTAAGGATTAGTTTATTTTATGGAAGAAACTTGAAAAAATACTTTTTTTATAAATTCAGAATGTAGGGGGGGTTTTGACCTTTGACGAAAAAAAAATCCCGGTCCCTAATTTTTACATTTCTTGAAAGATCATATCCTGAAGAATATATAGAAAAATAAAAAAATAAAAAATATAAATTCAATAACCTAAAAAAGTGATTTTAAAATTTAAAATTCATTTTCTTAAAACTCAAAAAATAAATAATGTAGCAAGTTTGTTTTTTTCATAGTATTAAAAAATGTAGTTTTCTTTAAATTGATGCAAAAAAAAATTATTCTATCTAAGTTAAACTGAGTTTTTCACTACCTTAAAAATTTCAAGGTCCATTATATATGTGCAAGATTATTATGGACTAACTATCAATTTTAACCAAAAGATAGCCCAGAATTTTATCTTTGAAAAAATCTAAGTTAAAACCATGCATAACCTGGCAACATATTTTAAAAGAATTAAAACGATTTTTTAAAATCGTCAAATTTAAATTATGGAAGCCTAAAAAGAGCCATTTATCTTGCTCTCTGACCACGTGATTTTTGAACGAATTCAACGCATCTCACAAGTTTGTGAACGAATTCAACGCATCTCACAAGCTATTATAATTCATTCATAAAGGAAGACTTTATTTCAAAAAGTACATTGTTCTTTATTTATTTATTTATTTATTTTTTACATTCCTTTCAAAAATAGTAAACTGGAAATTAATACTAATCTAATTAAAATAAAAAAATTAAATTATTGAACACTGAAATTAAACTGAATGTTCTTAAAAATATATTTTACACGAATATTTTTATTGTTATACTGACACTAACTAGTAAACATTTTTGTTGTTATATTTAAAAAAAACAAAAAAGAAAAAAAAACAAAAAACAAACAAAACAACCACAAACAAATAACACTTTAACACTAACTATTAAACATTTTTGTAGTTATAATAAATAAACAAAAAACAAACAAACAAACAACCACAAACAAATAACACTTAAAGTCTTGTTAAATTTTGGTTGTTTTCATGTAAATTTTCATTCGCGTTAACAGAAATTATTGACAAATGAATTCTTTTTGTTTATGAAATTATTCGCTATTGAAATTTTTTAAGTTTCCTAATATCGTTTATTCTGTAATTGGTCAGTCTGGAATTTTTTTCCGGTGCTAAAACCATAATTTTTATTAATTAACAGTATTATTAAAAAAATTGTGGCTTCTGTTTTTTCGGCAAAATATAACTTTATGCATAAAGTTTATAAACAGCGATTTTTTTAAAATATGTTTCGTCATTAAATTTTCATTCAAGAAATGTAAAATTAATTTTCCTCAAAAAAAAAAAAACTTAAACATTTCTTCGTGTTTGTTTTTACAAAAAAAAAACAAAATACCTACTACTTTATCTTTACTTTAAATTAAAATTTAAAGTAAAGATTTATTTCAAATATAAGATCTTAATTCTTGATATACCGATCATTTCATTAAATTCGGATTATTATTTTAATTTTGCTGATTCTTTTTTTAAATTGTTGTGCTTAACAAATAAATTTTGTTCATGAATTAAACATTTTCCGTTTTAAAGTAAAAAAAAAAATGAAAACAAAAAAAATGATTTTACGTGTTTGTTTTTTTTGGTTTTTTTAAACACTTAGTGCTTTTTTCTTAAACTAAAAATTAATCTTTACTTTTTAATCATAATTGACGCAATACTTTTAAAATTCATTATTCAGCAATGTTTAACCGAAGTTCAAATCTGGGTATTTGAAACATACGAAATAGAATTATGTCACTCTAAATAACATTGGGCCTCCATATCTTTTTTCACCTATTGTAAAAAAAAACAGGAGAGTTCTAACCTTTAGAGACAAGCGTTCTAACCAATCTCTGCACATCCCTATATATATATATATAATATATATATATATATAATATATATATATATATATATATATATAACCCATCTCAGAACCACAAAGTTCCAGGTTCGATACTGGCCCTCGCCAACTCAGCATATGAGTAGCACTGCCTCTGAGAGGTAAAGTGATAGGTGTGGCACTCCACCTCAGATGCAAAAACGATCTCCCTAGTCTAGCACTAGCAAAAAGCTGTGCTAGCGATCCTCTCTTTTCCTCTCCACTAGCTATCCAACGAATACTTTATTGCATGAAATCCAGGGTCACAAAAATTCCCATCTAATTATATATATATACACTGTGTTTCGATGTATCACGTCTCATCAGTGTGGCTAGACATTTGTTGGCTAAGCCAGGATGGAAACCCAATCGATTCAGCATCAGTCAGGCTGCTTAACCATTCAGCCATATATATCATCCGCCTTGGAAACCACAAGCTTCCAGGTTTAATACCGGCTTTCTCGCCAACTCAGCAAATGAGTAGCACAGCTTCTGTGCGGGTAAAAGTGATAAGGTGTGGCGCTCCATCTCAGATGCAAAAACAATCTCCTGCTCTAGCACTAGGATCGCTGTCTGGCTGCTACAACAATCAGTGTCACTCCACCTACTTTACTTGTATGTATAACTGGTGTGAAAAACTTGCTAGAATGAAATAAGAATGAGGAGAGTTGCCATATGATGAAAAAATAGCTGACATAATAAAAACATAAAATGACAGCTATAAATAATAATATAATAATAATGAGCGGCGTATAAGTGCCATAATACAATAATAATAAAGATAGGTCTCTCGTAATAATAAGGATGTTTTTTTAAATTAGAAAAGAGTATAGACAAAAAAAGATTGAAAAGTTTTCATGGTGATTTTTTTGCGAACAAAAAAAAAAGCCACATGAGAAATATGTTTAGCAAAGATTATAAGAAAGAGACATAATATTGTGTTCACCCCCTGCAGAGTTTTGTCTGGGGTATGTTTTGATTATTCCCCACCCTCTCAACTTGTATAGGGCCAAGGAAACGAAGGAGAGTGGGTGAGAGAGAGAGAGAGAGAGAGAGAGAGGGGGGTAATGGGTAAGAGGAAAGAAGAAAAAGAAAAAGAAAAAAGAAAAAAAAAAAAAAAAAAGAAAAAAAGAAAAAAAGAAAAGAAAGAAAAAAAGAAAGAAAAAAAGAAAGAAAAAAGAAAGAAAAGAAAAAAAAAAAGAAGAAAAAAAGAAAAAGAAAAAAAAAGAAAGAAAAAGAAAAAAGTAAGAAAAGAAGAAGAAAAAAGAAAAGAAAGAGAGAAAGAAGAAAGAAAAAAAGAAAAAAAAGAAAAAAGAAAGAAAAAAAAAAGAAGAAAAAGAAAGAAAACAGAGAGACAGATGACTCATTAGCTGAATGGGCAATTTAGAATAAATGATAACTCATCAAAAGAAATTGGGATACAGGGTGTGTGCACACGTGTGTGTGTGTGGTACACTGAAAAACATATTCAAATTAACTTATCTATATAAGTATGTGTGCATATGTGTTGTGTGTGTGTGTGTGTACTAAAACATTTTTAAATACACATTTATAATAAGTGTGTGGGTGTACACTAAAAACATACTTAAATTAACTTATATAGATAAGTATGTGCATGTGTGTGTGTGTTATATATATATATATATATATGTAAGTGTGTGTCTGAGAGAGAGCACACATGTGTATATATATACTATATGTATGTGTGTGTGCACACTAAAAACATACTTTAAATTAACTTATATAGATAAGTATGTGCATGTGTGTATTGTATATATATATATATATATATATATATATGTGTGTGTGTGGTGTGAGAGAGAGAGAGCACACATGTGTATATATACATATGTAAGTATGTGAGTGAGAGAGAGGAGAGAGAGCACACATGTGTATATATACTATATGTATGTGTGTGCACTAAAAACATACTTAAATTAACTCGTATAAATAAGTGTGTGTGTGTTGTGAGAGAGATATACTAAAAAACATTTTAAATAACAAATCTATATAAGTGCGTGTGTGGTGAGTGTGTGTACACTAAAACACCTACTTAACTTATATATATATATATATATATATATATACACATGTGCATACTTATATAAAGTGTGTGTGTGTATACTAAAAACATTCTTAAATTAACTTATCTATATAAGTATGCACATGTGTGTATGTATAAAGTGTGTGTGTGTGTATACTAAAAAACATTCTTAAAATTAACTTTCTCTATATAAATATGCGTAATGTGTGTTGTGTGTGTGTGTGTGTGAAAAAAAGAGTACACTTAAAAAAATTTAATACAAGTGTGCATGCGTGTGTACCTAAAACATATTTAAATTAACTTATTTTATATAAGTATGCACATGTGTGTGTATGCATACTAAAAATATTTGAGTATATTCTAAAATGTTTTCAGTATACACACACTCAGATGTAGACACTTATTTAGATGTGTATTTAAAAATGCTTTTAGTGTATTCACACACACACACACAACATATATATATATAATTCACACACACACATAATATATATAATTCACACACACATAATATATTAATTCCTGGGGAAGCTGTTTCCATTTTACATGATGCTAATCCCTAAGGAAGGTATGAATCCAATTCTCCTCCAGCTATGGGTAAATAGCAGGGCAGACATGGGCTCTTTTAACTATGGCTAGGTAACCATTATATGAGAAGGAAACTTAATATCCACTTAAAAATATTGACCTTGTGTCGCATCCTGGTCACACGGATGGGTTGGTGTATGTGTGTGTGTGTAATATATATACTATATATATATAGTAGAGTAGCATGGGTATGAAGTCAACAGCGCTTGGTTACTGACAGTTTCTCACCTATGTGATTTTCAAACCATGTTCCATTGATTTATTATCCTCTATCATTATGACACACATCAATCTTGTGATCGACTGCATTAATCAGTGAAACATCATGGTGAAACTCGAGTAGGTTTCTATTGTATCCATTTTATAATATATAATATATATATATATATTATTTATATATATATTTATATATATATATATAAGGAACCCCTCTGCACAAGCAGGATGCAACACAAGGTTAATTTCTTAAGCAAAGTTTAACAGGTTTGAATTCAGAGTTTTCCTTCTAGACAGGTTAACTAGCCATGGTTAAAAAAGCCTAGTCTGCCCTACTATTTGGCAATAGCTGGAGGGGAGTAGTTCACAAGGTTATTAGCACTATATGAAATGCAAACAACCTCGCCAAGGATTTGACTCTGATCACAAAGTTCATTTCCTACTACTATAATTATACATGTGTCTATATATCTTAATAATGGAGATTCGCTTCCGGTTTTTGTCTGTAACAAAAACTACGTCACTGCTTACGTTCAATTACCCAAAATCATCATAACATAGAATAAATACACTCAAAATTTGAAATGCAACATTAGACAGTCCTCATTGATTTTTTAAACAAGTTTTAATAAATACATGACTGGTATTATATATTTATATATAGTTTGTTTTTTTAATACATATTTAAAGTTATAATTTCAAATTGTTTTATTTTTTAATCCTTTAATGAATTTGATGATTTTACTTACTTAGGGTACAAACTCGTTGACATTGAATTTTTTATTCCCATCCCTCAGGCAATATGTTTCAAAAATCTATTTTTACATCACCCAGAGGCGTTTTTTATTTGTACTAGTAATAATGATAATACACACAAACCTAAGAGGCGACTTGTGGATTTCTGAATATATCAATATGCAAGATGATAAACATGTATGTACATGTGTTTTTCTATTTTGTAGATATAGATAAAAATGTAATTAAATCCATATGAAAAAAAATTATAGAGAAAGAGCGTGGTGTTGTGTATATATAATATATATATATAGCTCAGTTGGTAGAGCATTCGACTAGGGACCATCAAGGTTCCTAGTTTGATACCGGCACTCACCAACTCAACGTATGAGTAGATACAGGGATCTGTGTGGTAAAGTAAGGAGCTGATGGTAGATGTGGCACTCCACCTCAGACACAAAACAATGTCCTTGGCTAGCGCTAGTGAAAAGGGGTAGACTCCCACACTGATTGGTTGATGCCGACTTTAGGCCACCTGACGATATATATATATATATTTATATTATATATTATAATATATAATAGATATATATATATATATAATTATTATATAAGAGAGAGAGAGAGAGAGAGAGAGAGAGAGAGAGAGAGAGAGGAGAGAGTTTTCATATGGTTTGTTTTATGGCATATCAACCTCAGTGGGTCATTTAATGCCGATAAAGTTTTGAAATAAATCAATTCTAATGGATAATCAATTCTTTTTTTATAAATACATTTTTCTATTTAACCCATAGATGGGACCCTAACAGGTACTACCACCCAGGTAGAGTGGAACATGGAAGCAATCGGATCAAGGGTGCTCCACATTCCCCAAACACCAGAACTGGAACCTCACCATCATTTTAACGTAGTTCCAGGACATGAAGACCCTCAGCCATCAGGATCGAGTTTATTCATGATATTTTTCATACTAATTTCCCGAGCGCTTTCGACTGTTTCTCAGTCGTCTTCATGGGGTTACATAATTTGGTTTTTAGTTAATTTTTTTAGTTCTGTTATCAATGCTTTTATCAACAAAAAAAAAAATATATATATATATATATATATTATATAATCACAAAGACACAGAGAGAGAGAAGAGAAGAGAGAGAATACAACATACAATGTGCTCTGAATGAACTTGTTCTATTGAAGGTGGCAGACACAATTTATTTCATTCCTGAGCATTTAAGCAAAAAAAAAAAAAAAAGCAATGTTGCTTATTTTACATAACACCAACCAGAGAAGGTGGGTGGGGGGTGCTGATAGTAGTGGAGGGGGTGGGTGGGGTGGAGCAGTACATGCACTTGCTTATTTTATCAACCTTATATGAAATGTCATACTTGGTTGATTAAAAGGAAAAAAAAAAAGAAAAAAAAAAGATCAGTCAGTTGATAACAAATATCTTTGCTAAAAATAATATATTCATGACTGACTCCATTTTGAAAACAAATATATTCAAGGACAGTGTTTTTTTTTCTGTTTTTCCATTAAAGAGTAACAAAATAAATACATTAGATTCATTTAAGATTTATTACATAAACTAGCAGGCGACTACCCGGCGTCGCCTGGATAGGGGGAGTGATTTTTTAAAGTTATTCCCGCAGATCCATTATTACTGAATCGTGAGTTGAATCCTCATGAGATGCCCCATTTAAATCCTATGTAAAAAAAAAAATAGACCCTGCATTGATCCAGCTACTCTGAAAAGAAATGTTAATGTCTACTATCTAAAATATTAAAATGAAAAAAAAAAAAAATCCATTCTGTTATCATTTAAACTTTATTTTTTTTATATATCTTCACAATATAAATCAAATCTATTATTTTGCTCAAGAAACAAGCCCTGGTGATATTTAATGTGTATATATATTTACTTTGTCGTTAATTAGTTTTATTTTCAAAGTTTCTTCCGGACATACATACACACACACTGCCCTTTAATATGTATAGAAACCAAGCCCTGGTGATATTTAATGTGTATATATATTCACTTTGTCGTTAATTGTTTTATTTTCAAAGTTTCTTCCGGACATACATACACACACAACTGCCCTTTATGTATGTATAGATACTCTCTCTCCAGTTTTTAAGGAGATACAGCTGGTTTGAATAGTTTTCCAATCTCCTAGATTTGTTGCCTATTAGTTTTAAATTTTAAGAAATTGCATGAATCTAATTTAAAAATACAATACATATTTATATAACAAAATGAGTTACATCTTATATAATGGAGATTGTGTGTTTTCTGTCTTGTAACCGAAACTAAAATCATACTCAAGTCACAATTCCTTAATAATTGACGTCACATTCACCATGAATTTATCCTTATTTTAACCTCAATTATTAATAAAATTGTTTTAATATTATTTATACTGTTAACATATCTACATATTAATAACCTGCAATTGTATTTATATATACAACAAAATAGCGGTTTACAGTGTGAACAGGAAGGCTAATTTGCATATTGATATGCTTAGTATTATTGGTTTCTAACTGTTTGATTTTATTTTAATGAATTATAAGCAAAAATCTCTTCAATGAATCTTAAATGAAATCCATTAACAAAAAAGATAAGTGTCATTTTATTCTTTCTCCGTATTTTAAAAACGTAAAATACTTAAATTAGAAAAAATAACAATGAAAGATGAGAGTGATGGAAGAGTAAGTTTCAGTTGTTCTATTTTTTGATTATACCCTCCTCTGTTTCAAATCTTTTTATCTGCATTCTTATTTAGTTTCATTAGCCTTAATTTAATACAATATTTTATTACATTAAAACTTAAATACTTGCACCCGGAGGGTGCATATATTTGCTATTTTATTTAACATTTTAACTAAATGATAAGTTTAATGTTTTATTTTGAATAATAATTATTAATTACAAAATACTCCATATACATATCTTATGGGTTCTAAATTTTCTGTGACTCCCTCTTGATCCCTTGTGTCTCCATTTTTTCAAATTTGGCTTTGAACCCCACAAAGTCTCATGCTCCCACCCTCAAGGAGCCAAAACTAAAGAACACAGTCTATTCTACAACATACCCATAGATAGGGGGAGGTGAAGAACAGATGGATTCATGCCTTTTCCAAGGGCATTAGCATGAATTGAAATGTAAACAAAGGTTATGTGAATGGGCAGAATAATAATTTGGATTATCATTAAACAAAATAAATACAACTAAATTAAAAAGCTATCAGCATCACTGTACATATATATATATATATATATATATATATATATATATATTCTTAAGACATGTGTTATTGAACAACACAGAGTATTCTTTTTTTCATTTTTTGTATGGATATTTTTTCCAGTCTTCTGGCTATCCTTTTTGAATCTGGATCGAGTTGATTCATGATATTTTGCAGACTAATTTCCCGAGCGCTTTCAACTGTTTCGCCAGTCGTCTTCATGGGGTTATGTAATTTGGTTTTTAGTTAATTTTTTAGTTTTGTTATCTATGGGTTAGGTAAGTGTTAGTTATTGAAGATATTTAATACATTGTCTCTGACTTTAAATGCTATTTTATTAATGTTAGGTTTTTTATTTTTTATGCATATGGCTTCAAGGATCTGTAGGCGTTTCTTATTATTTTTGGAGATAACTTTAGTATTTTCATTTAAGATTTTTCTAATTTTGAGGGAGGTGGATTTTTCTGGGTGTTTTTATATATATATTTGTATTTTGGTGGGAGAGCCGCTGTGAGCGGTTTAAAGTTGGCAACAATTTAAAGAACCTGCTATTTTAATTTCTAAGTATCTTTGCGAATATTAATCAAATCTTCATAATTTTTGCATAAAAAGCTAAACTCAGTAACAGTGAATGTGTATATGTATTTACTTTGTCTTTAACTGTTTTCATAATTTCCTCTGGACATACATACATGCATACATACACACACACACACAACTGCCCTTTAAATATGTATAGATAATCAATATGCCCTATGTTCCAGACGATTGATTTTAATGGCATGTCAACTGAACTGGGGTTATTTTATGCATCCGTTTAGATGAGAGAGAGAGAGAGAGAGACGGAGAGAGAGAGAGAGAGATGGAGGTAGGGTTGATTGGATTTTAACTTACCCAGTGTCATGAGCGCTCCAAGGAGGAGCCAGCCAGCCTGTGTCCGCTGTAGAGAAAGACGACTGTTCTGGGATGCTGTTCTCAATAATTCTTCTGCTATGGAAAAGATTTGCTGAAAAATGAAAATATGATATATAATTAGTAAGGAAAACAAGAAATTGGTCGGTGTTTAAAGGCATATCAACCCTTGTGGGTTATCTAATGCCAAATCCCCCCCCTCCCAATATATCTGTTGGGTAAATACATATTTAGTCTTGCAGGTTTGATCAAATTGTGATGGTTGATTGGTTGCTTTTTAATGGCATATCAACCCTTTCTGGGTTACTTAATGCCAAATCTTGTATCATGTAGATTTTTCTGACAGTTGGTTGGTTGGATTTTATGGCATGTCAAACCTTGTTGGGTTATTTTATCCATTCTTAATGGGCATTCAACATTTTTTTCAGATTCAATTTTTTTCAAAACATATTTTTCTATTTCTCTGAATTTTTGAGATGAGGCTTGATTATTTGGATTATTTGGATTATTCGGACTATTGTCCTCATCTTTATGGTTATCTACACTATTTCTCTGAATTTTTGAGATGAGGCTTGATAATTTGTATTATTTGGATTATTCGGACTATTGTCCTCATCTTTATTGTTATCTACTCTATTTCTCTAAATTTTTTTTAGATGGGGCTTGATAATTTGTATTATTTGTATTATTCAGACTATTGTCCTCGTCTTCATTGTTATATGTACAAAGTTTTGGCCGATGTGCCCTCCGGTCTTCTTACGAGAAGAAGGTTCCCGAGTTCAAAGAGAAGGTTACCGATTATGAAAAGAAGGTTACCAATTACGGAGGGCACATTGGCTGAAACGTTGTACAGATAACAATGAAGACAAGGACAATACAATAATACAATAATAATACAATCCGAATAATACAAATAATACTAGTTTTTTTTTTTTTTTTTTTTTACTTTTATCTGCTTTTCTTTCTTATAAAAAAAAAAAAAGGCTGGGTGGGTAGAGTTGAATGGGAGAGATGAAATATAGCCAGCAAATATGAGGAACTTTCTAATATATATATACATATATATATATAATATACCAAACTTATTGGTAAATCCTCGCGGTGAGAAAAAAAAACCCAGCAAATAGTTTGATTGTAAAAATATACTACCAAACATCACCCGGGGAGAAAAAATTTTTTTGAAAAAAGAAAAAAGACAAAGATAATCGTACCAACCAAAAATAATCTATTGGTACAATATTTTGGCCAAAAAAAAAAAAAAAAAAAAAAAACAATTTTATATTCATATATATATATATATATATATATATATATATAAGATATATTCATATAAAACCGCCAGGAGACTAAATCTAATAAGTAAAAAGTGCTCAATACCTAAGTAGAGTAAATAATAAAGATAAGTTTATATATTTTATGTTATATATATATATATATATATTAGTTCTTTACGGCTTTTAGTGTAATTTATATATATATATATATACCTTTGCCAAGAAGAAGGTTATGTTATCAAGTCAATTAATGTGTTAGCAACATGTGTAATAGTCAAGACTTCTTTGTTTTTAGTGGGGCGGGTGAGGGGGTTGTAAAAGAGAAGAAAAAAAAAAAGATGTACACAATTGTAAAACCATTCCAAATCCCCCAATGATTCTATGATTTTTTTCCCACCATTTTTAGGGTTGAAAAGAAAATGGTTGGAACAGAGGAAAAGATGAAGGCAACAAACTAGAACACCCCCCACACACCCATGACCAAAGTTTTAAATGCTGGGGGGGAGGGGCGAGAGTATTTAGTATAGATGCAAGGAGAATGTATAAAGGTGGGAAAATACTTATATATTACTTATATGATATATAGACGAGAGGGAAGGAGGAAGAGCAGATTTCATTTATTTAATATGTGTTTATATCTTATGGCACCTCAGGTGGTATAATTGTTAGCAAGGTAGGCTGGCAAACCATGACTAGTAAGTTTGAGCCTCACTGGATGCCCCATACATTCTTGTGCCACATCTAAGTAAAGCTTAGTAAATAACTATATTTATATCTTAACTCACACACACACACATATATATATATATATATATATATATATATATGATTAAAAAAATGAATGATCATAAACCACACCCGACTCAAGTTTCACACATAACGAATCTTCAGGGTAATTGTTGTTCCTCTATGAGTGCTCAATATAGAGTTGGGCTGTTCCTATTTTCAGTGCAATGGGTGTATGGTATTTAAAAGACAAACATAAGGAACCAGAGATGGAATAGAGAATCATTAAAAAAGCACCTTCACACAAAAGGAATGAACATTCTTGCATACCATGCCTGCATTAGAGATTTAGGCACCCCTTCCGCGATCTCGATTCACAAGGACACTTTTCTCATTTACACCGTCAAAATCCGGTTGTTTGTTAGGGGTTAGGGTTAGGGGTTAGGGTTAGAGGTTAGTTTTATAATTTAAAAAAAAAAAAAAACCTCTAAAAATCGTCTGTTAAGAATTAACCAGATTTTGACGGTGTAAATGGAAAAAATGTCCCCAAGAAGAATTGAGATCACAAAAGGGGTGCCTAAAGGTAATATGGTCAGAGATTAGAAATAGGCGAATTTGGTAATCCAGAACAGCTATTGAACACTTGCTCAGAGATTACAAATAAATGCAGACATAAAAATAAGCATAACCTCTATCTTGTGAATTCAGGTATTACATGGGGGGTAAAGACGGGTGGGTAATACACCCACCCCACTGAAAATTGGAACAGCCCACCTCCATATTGAATAATGATCGAGGACTAACAAATACCTCAGAGATTCGTTATCTGTGTGAAACTCGAGTCGGTCTGGTTTCCGACCATTCGGTTTTTAATTGTATACTTAAGTTTTTTTATTTACACATTCTTTGAGTTGTGAATCATGGAGTGTTTGAATTTTATATTTATTTACTCTTTCTGGATATTTATAATTATTAAGGTGTGTATATATATATATATATATATATATATACACATACATACATGGGCTGGGTTAGCTCAGTCGGTAGAGCATTCGGCTAGAAACCACAAGGTTCCTAGTTCGATACCGGTCCTCGCCAACTCAGCGTATGAGTAGCACGGGGATCTGTGCGGTAAAGTAAGGAGCTGATGGTAGGTGTGGCGCTCCACCTCAGATGCTAAAAAACAATCTCCTTGGTCTAGCGCTATTGAAAAGGGGATAGACTCCCTCGCTGATACCGACTTTAGGCCACCCCGACGACTTTACTTTTTTTTTTATATATATATGGGGGTAATTCCATGACAAATCATCCAGACCATGTCACCCACCCCCTTCAATTTTTCTGAAATTGTGTCCAAATGTGGATTATGATAAAGTTAGCCAATCCCTAAAATTTGATCTTCCAATTCCAAAAAAATGGCAGATTTATGTCGATTTTTATCTCTACAAATTTTTTTTTGGGGGGGGGGGGGGTGACTTTCTGTAACCTAGTTTTATCTGTAAAATTTTAACTGATGTAACTTCAGTCTGGAGCAAATATCAAACTATCTTTTTGAGTACAAATAATGTTCAATATATGTGAAATAATTAGAGAAAAAATTCTTGTCGTAGATGCAGTGCCACATTGGGATATTGATCTTGCTATGAAAAAATCAGAAATCATCAACTTAAAATTGGTCGACTTTAAGACCTTTTTTTTTTAATAGCATTTTTGGATTCCTTGGGCAAAAATGCTTTTATAAACTAATTTTTAATAGTAGGAAAGCTCTAGAACTTATCTTACAGACAAAAATAGATTACAAAAAGTCGCTATTTTTTCGTGAACCCCACCAAATTTGGAGAGCTAAAAATCGACATAACTCTGCCAATTTTTGGAATTGGAAGCTCAAATTTTTTGGATTGTCTAACTTTAACATAACCCACACATAGACAAAATTTAAGAAAAATTGAAGGGGGTGGGTGACAATTTTACTTTATTCTGGATGATTTGACAAAGAATTACCCATATATATATATATATATATATATATATATATATATATATATATATATAATTATACACTTTTTTAAAATATTTCTACATCAGACTTTTTTGAGTCTTATTTTATAACTATAATGCTTCTGATTATTTTTTAAAATTAAAAATAAAATTCATTTTATTTTTAAATAAAATTCATTTTATTTTTAATATAGACAGCGCATTTTTTTTTTAATTATTAATTCCAACTTTTGACTAGCAGCGTTCTGTTTTTGCTAACGGTCATTTTTTCCCCGTCTTATTTTTGTTGATGACCGATCCACGTGCGGTCGATGCATGATATTGCGAGGGTCCTCACATAAGTGAGGTAGGGCCGGTGTTGCTTTTTAAACCGTCGAGAGGAAGGCCCCGAAACGGTTTGCACATTCTCTCCTGATGAGCCCATACATTTGTAAACATCCTTTGTTTTTTCAATATATCATATTCACACTGTCGGATTAATTTCCATTTTATTTTCACATATATATTTATATATATATATATATATATATATATATATATGATTATGCTGAAAAATGAATAAGTGTAAAAAAATAGGAGGACTTATTGATATTTAGTAAAATATTCTGACACTCATCGTTTTGATTAATGGATCTACAGTATTAATTTTCCTAGACTTGTTACAATTGTAGTTTATCCTATTTACCCATAGATAAGGGGAGGTGAAGAACAGATGGATTCATGCCTGTTTCCAAGGACCACTAGCATGAAGTGGATGAAGCAGAATAATAATTTGGAATTTTGATCCAAGTGAGACACACAGACACACTTACCTTCCCTTTAATATGAGGAATTCCGAGGGGGCATTGGTAGACACCTCCGAGGAGGGCAGCCAATGCACTACTGTAGCCGGAGATGGCTTCTGGAGAGTTCTTTAATTTTTCCATTCTTTCCATGCATCTATCAAGCAATGGAGACAATTGGGAGGGCAAGGCCACGGCAATGCTGCCCAGGCACCATGAAGCGGCCAAGCGAGCAGCATGGCTAGGGTGAATCAACACAGACACAACAGGTTCGATAATTCCTGAAAAATAAACGGAAAAAAAACATATATGTAAGTTGAAAATGTAAGCGAATCCGACGGTATGTTGAAAGGAAAAATAAAAGGAAAAATGAACAAAGGAAAAATGAACAAACTGCTGGCTGAAACATGAGTTAGTAAAATAGAATAAAATAAATATTTAATCCATTCAGCATTATTTTCCCTTTTTACACACACACATATATATAAGTTGAAAATGGAAGTGAATCCGACGGTATGTTGAAAGGAAAAATGAACAAACTGCTGGCCGAAACGTGTTAGTAAAATAGAATAAAATAAATATTTTATCCATTCAGCATTATTTTCCCTTTATACACACACACACATATATATAAGTTGAAAATGGAAGCAAATCCGATGGTATGTTGAAAGGAAAAATAAACAAAGGAAAGAAAATGCTGAATGGATAAAATATATTTTATTTTACTAACCTAAATGTATTCTATTTATTAATAGTTTTCTATTATTATTTTACTTATATTAAAAAAAATAATAAATAGAATACATGTGTACATGAACAAACTGCTGGCCGAAACACATGTTAGTAAAATAGAATAAAATAAATATATTTTATCCATTCAGCATTATTTTCCCTTTATACACACACACACACACACACATATATATATATGTAAGTTGAAAATGGAAGCGAATCTGGTGGTATGTTGAAAGGAAAAATAAAGAGAGGAAAGAAAATGCTGAATGGATGAAATAGATTTATTTTACAAACACGTGTTTCGGACAGGAGTTTGTTCATGTACATATGTATTCTATTTATGATTATTTTAAAAAAATAAAATAATAATATAGAAAATTTATAAAATCTTTAAGCATACAAAGAATAACGGCCTTCATCAGAGTAAAATGTTTGGTGTTTGAAATTAAAGCGTTCAAAATACGGAGAATTTTGAAGTGTTCGAAAAAAAAATTTTTTTTTTAAATTGTTTAAGAAATGCTCCACAGCGATAGAGAATAGTGATGTTGACATCATCATCGTCTGCGACAGACTTCGAAAAAAAAGAAGACGGTTAGAGAATATATTTGAAATAAAGTTAGGTGGAATTTTAAATTTAAATTTTTTTAAAAACATACATATATATATATATTAGTATTATCTGCTAAGATGAGGCTTGATGATTAGTATTATCTGCATTATTCGGACTATTGTCCCCATTTTCATTGTTATTTGTACAACGTTTCGGCCGATATGCCCTCTGGCCTTCTTCAGGTATTTCTTGTCCAATTGTTAGGTTAAGACAGTTCTAAGTGACAGTTATCTCTGGATTCCGGGTTCAATCCTGAGTAGAGGTAGTAACATAGAAAAATAATTAACATAACTCCTACCCCAGCTATGGTTAACGGAATGAGAACAGAATATCCCGTGGACTAAATAAAGGGTTAGGTTCAAAGTTCGGTGATGGCTCCCGATTACAACAAGAAAGTTCCAGAGTTCAAAAAGAAGGTTCCCCAGTCCGACAAGAAATACCTGAAGATGTCCGGAGGGCATATCGTCCGAAACGTTGTACAAATAACAATGAAGATGGGGACAATAGTCCGAATAACACAGATAATACTAATCATCAAGCCTCATCTCAAACATTCAGAGAAATAGTAATTAATATATATATATATATATATATATATATACATACATACATACATATATATATAATATATATACATACACACAAACATATACAAATGACAGAGTATAGGAGTATTTGTTGAATTATAGTTAGTTTTATAGTCCTATAGTAAGATATGACTTTTTCTAGCTTATGTCAGTTAAATTTGTGAGTATCAGGTATTTTAAACATTGCAATATTTTTTTAGCTTATTAAATAGAAATTGTGCTATGATAGGATAATTTTAAATATGGCTGTAAAGAATTTTAAAGAATTGGCTTCATTCAATTCAAGAAAGAAAAAAAAGGCATTCATTTCCTTTCTTATAAAAGTTCTTTAAACATTCCATTCTTCAAAAAGCAACTAATATTTGGCCGTTAATCAATGAAACAAATATTTCTTTATTAAAAGCAATTTTACATCTACACTACACACAGTGTGTGTGTGTGTGTGTGTGTGTGTGTATATATATATATATATATATATATATATAATTTGATATACCAAACTTGTTGGTAAATCCTCGCGGTGAGAAAAAAACCCAGCAAATAGTTTGATTGTAAAAATATACTACCAAACATCAACCGGGAAGAAAAAAATTTTCGTAAAAAATAAAAGACCAAGATAATCGTACCAACAAAAAATAATCAAGATAAAGATAAATCTAATGAGTCAGACAAACCTACTAAAAGTTTCACTTAATGCTCTTCAGGGCTAAGATCTGACTTAGCCCTGAAGAGCATTAAGCGAAACTTTTAGTAGGTTCGTCTGACTCATTAGATATATATATATATATATATATATATATATATATATATAAAACAAATTTTTTTTGTGATGAAACAAAGAAAATACAGTGCTCAACCACAAATTGTGAGAGCTATTATTTATTTAATTTGTTGAGTTTTTTTTTTAAATAAATGCTTATTATAGACAACTTGGGTAGCTGTCTATAATAAGCATTTATTTAAAAAAAAAAAAATCAACAATTAAATAAATATATATATATATATATATATATATATATATATGTGTGTGTGTGTGTGTGTGTGTAGTATATTAAGAAAATTGAAAAAACACAGGTTTAAACTTACCACTCAACTTATTTAAACCTGTGTTTTTTTTCAATTTTCTTACTATATATATATATATATATATATATATATATATATATACTCAGTGGGGTGCAATATTAGGTATACAATTTAGTGTACAGAAATAAGTTCATTGGAGTTGGGAGCATAGGTGGGTAGATTTCCGTTGGAAAACTATCAGGATGGTTATAACCCCCAACTGACCCCAAAGGTGTGAATCTCGCGCATCCCATGATTTAGTTAGAGAATCAGTTTCAACCTGAGAATTAAAACAGAGTAGACGAATAAGAATGGGTTAAATAAATCTTGATCAAGGAAAAAAAATGTCTTGTGGTTTGATTAATTGCATGACTAAAGAGTTAGTCCAGAAGAAGCCCTTAGTTAGAGACAGCAACAAGATGACGACCTGCAGCAAGAAGTTAGCAGTAAAGCTCTCTCTCTCTCTCTCTCAAACAGAAAAGAAATAAAGCAACAAGTAAGACTCTCTCTCTCTCTCACCTGAGTTTCCTCTCTCGTTTATATACCCGATGTATGATGTCGACGATGGGGTATACAACACTTGTGGTTTAATTGCATGACTAAAAACTAGCCCTTAGAAGAAGCCCTTAGTAAGGAGATAGCTAGATGACAACATGACGGCCAAAGAAGGAGGAAACATGGCAACTAGACGTAGCAAGAAGAAATGAAGAACGAGTAAGTCTCAACTCTGTATCTGTCTCTCCCTCTCTATCACACGTGTAACGAGATGATGAAGGTCCTGAGTTTTGGGAGGACTACTACAGAAAAGGAGGAAGAAGAAATAAGAGATAGTAAAGGTTTTAAAAAAAGTGATGAACACAAAACGGTTTGTTGGGAATTTGACCGAAGCATGACCCCCGAATTAGAATTGAAAGCCAATAGGAAGTTTTGGGTGTTGACCGGAACGAGGAGGAACGAGGAACGACGAAGAAGAATACCGGCCTCTTTTTGCTTTCTGAGGCGTAGGAATCAGACGGGCCTCTGGTCGCTAGTGTGGGATCACAGTAATTTAACAGTGTCCTCTCTCTCTTTCTCTCTGCTTTTCCTCCTCTCTGAAACAACCCACGAGAGACGAGCCTGGAAATAAAAGCTAAGCAGCTTGTGACGATATATTTCTCATGTTGTACCTTTTTATCGACAAGACGACCGCCGTGTACCAAATACCTTTTTAGTGTTGTGAATTTGGAGGCACGTTGACAAGACCCGCTATACAACATATATCGCTATTAGAATGTAACAGACGAGTCTCCATTATATATCCGATAATAGGGTATATAACGGTATACAACAGTACTACCACTCCAGGTCAGGGTGGACCTGGGAGTAATGTCAACAAAGGGGTAACTCTACACTCTAGAAAGCTCACTACCAGATGCAGTTTAGTGTCATACCAAGGAGATCCTTTGGTTGGATTTTTACGGCATGGTCAACCCACCGGGTTATTTTATGCTGAAAATTTTTTATTCATTTTTGTTGGGTATTCAATTTATTTTTTCAAACTCAATTTTTTTTTTAACACATTTTTTGTACACTCATTCTTTGATCCATACATGGGACTCTAACTACCTCTCCTAGTCAGGGTGCTCCTGGGAGCAATGGCAATAAAGGAGTATTCTATACTCCTTTGGATTCCTTTAGAGGGGAGGGTCTTACCTCTCCAATATGATAGTAACAAAAACAAAGACACTAGTCTTATACAAACCAGTATATAACAAAATATACTTTGTATTATCATTTGTACAACGTTTTGGCTGATGTACCTATTGAAGTCAGTTAGCCTACTGTTGGTTTTAATAACAGCAGCTAACTAAGTAGAACTCAAGCAGTGTCCAAGACAGCTGGTATAAATAGGAATCAAGAATGATCCATTCATGAATCTGGGTGATTTGGGTGACATTGTGGAGTCTTATATATACTGTCATTTTGCCGTGAACTTTGTAGTATTCGAGTTTGTATTTGAGTTACAATCGTTTGTTGCCTTGTCTTCCCAGTTTGACAGTAATTGGAACTTTAATTATTCTTCAGTACCCTCTGGCCTTATTCTTGGACTTGGGAACTTTCTTGTCATAATTGGGAACCTTCCTGTCATAATCTGGAGCCATCACAGAACTTTGAACCTAACCCTTTATTCAGTCCATGGGGGTATCTTGTTCTCATTCTACTAACCATAGCTGGGGTAGAGGCGTTAAGCTGTGTTAATTATTATTCCAATCATCAAGATTCATCTCAAAAATTCAGAGAAATAAAATATGCTTTGGCGTGTATGAGTTTATTTTCCTTTTTGGAAAAACAGTCACCGACTTTCTTCCTGAAGAAATTCTTTACTGAAAGAATCAATAAATTGATTGACTGCTTCTTAAATTTGGTCTTGATTGTGAAAAGACCTTCCCTCTCAAAGGAAAAGATCGAAGGATGAAAAAAAAAAGAAAA
>CM042172.1:17800991-17845991 GCA_023376005.1 Doryteuthis pealeii
ATATATATTGTAAAAATTGAAAAAACACAAGTTTCATTAACGATTGATGTTTAATAAGCCGACAGTCGGTCTGTTTTAACAAACCTTCATCGGGGCTTTCGTTGGTTTAAGGAAATAATAAATTATTTATTAATGAAAAACAAAATGTCTTCCTTAAACCACCGAAAGCCCTGATGATGGTTTGTTAAAACAGACCAAAACACTGCCGTGTAGGCTCATTAAATATTAATCGTTAATGAAACTTGTATTTTTTCAATTTTTACAATATTACATAGTTGGATTTACTTCCACTTTTATATATATATATATATATATATATATATATATATATATATAAAAATCAATGGTAATATTATGGTTAATAACCTGAAGTTTCATGGTAATCCAATCATCAGATGAGTTCAATGGTTGAGATGTTAAAAACCAGTCGTGAAACTTCAAGTTATGAGTGTTAACCCATAATATTACCATTGATTATAAATCTGCTCTGCTTCATTAGCATTGAGTACCTTTTCATGCCAATACTTTTCTCATTTTTTCATTCACTATTCATTATATATTATATATCATAAGAATCCAAAAGTCATGCTGACAGCATTGATTCTCAGGATTCTTTTTCTCGACACCTGTCCCTATTGGTCATTGCTCCTGGCAAGTCTTCCACAGGGCATCAAGTGTCCACAGAGAGCTGATCAATTTAAGATTTTGCTGGTTGGCCAACACTGGTGTAGGTGTCCACAGGACAACGTCACTTATGAGTTTGTCTCAAGAAAATTAATTAGCTAGCCTCAGTCAAGCATCCATTTCATTCTCGCACGTCATAATTCTGGATATAGACAAAAGGGGAACTTACCGACAGCATTCATCTGCTTGATTATGATCTGGGAGATTTCTTTGGCGGCAGCAATTTGAGCTTTTTCTCCCAGGAGGGCTCCAATGGTGGAGCGCAGAATGAACAGGACACATTTGCGTGCATACACAGCATCGACATGTGTGGGCGTGGCCTTCGGGCTGCCTACCAGGTTTAGGACATGGTTCAGGAATACAGGTATGTTGCGTTCCAACCAGAGGCCACCCATGCACTTGACATATTCCACATAAGCCTAAAAGAAAACAAAAACAAGAAAAATGTCATTTTATAAAAAAAACAAAAAAACTAACAGAGCTACCTGGTATTCCCCAGGATTTCAAAAGTTAAAAATGTATATATAATATATATTTTATGGAGGCGCGTGGACTAGTGGTTAGAGTCGTGGAAAATGGACTCGTCGGTTCGAGTTCAATTCCTAGACGAAGCTGTTGGCATTTCACATAGCGCTAATACCCTCGGGAAAGGTATGAATCCATATATTCTCCCTCCAGCTATGGGTTAAATAGTAGGGCAGACTGGGCTCTTTAACCTTGGGTAGGTAACCAGTCTAGGAGAGGGATAACTGAATTCAAAATTCCTTAGGTCAGTCGTTGATTGGGTTTGTGGCATTCCTTGATGCACCAATTCTTTCCTATCGACTGTGCCAAAAAGTGTGGAATGGTCCTACACAAGCCTTCACCACTATAAACAAATCACTGTGTTGGTTGTTCACTGGATGAACACTCATGCGTCGAAAATCGACGAGAGAGTCCATTTATATATATATAATATATATATATATATATATATATATATATAAGAGAGTTTTATAATTTGCTTGAAGCATTGTGTATATATTTGTTTGGAGGTTGATTTTGAAGGCTATCCCAATGCAAGTGTAAAGAAAAAATAAGGTAACAATGGTGTTGTTTGTTAACCTGTAATTTATTCTTGATATTTCGAGATAAAATCTCTTTTTTAGAAGAACACTGGAACTGAAGTAGTTGTCGTCTTATGGCATTTTTAGTTAAAAAAAAAAAAAAATGCCATAACAAGACAACAACTACTACATTTTTGGATTCCTTGGGCTAAAATGCTTTTATAAACCCATTTTTAGTGTGGAGTGGCCTATTATCGGTATGATATAACTCTGACAATTTTTGGAATTTGAAGCTCAAATTTTGGGGATTGTCTTACTTTAAGATAGTCCACACCTGGACAAAATGAAGAAAAATTGAAGTGGGTGGGTGACAATTTTACTTTTTTCTGGATGATTTGACATGGAATTACCCATGGGTCAAATAGTAAGTAAAGTATGTGGAGTGGCCTATTATCAGTATGATATAACTCTGCCAATTTTTGGAATTGGAAGCTAAAATTTTGGGGATTGTCTTACTTTAACATTGTCCACACCTGTACACAATTTCAGAAAAATTGAAGGGTGTGGCTGATGATTTTACTTGGAATTGCTTACATTATATAAGTTCATTATGTCCATAATACCATCCATGGATGACAAAAAATCAAAATGACCTAAACGACCGTACAGTAAGTACAACCAATTTTCCCAGTGAAATTTACCCCCCCACCTATATTTAACACAACACTACCAACTGTTCACATTTTGTCTAGTATATATATGAAGTAAATGGAAGTTAATCCGACTGTATGAATTTAACATTTTTAGAAAAAACAAATGATGTTAATAGTTTGTTGACAAAATCTGTTTCAACCTTTTTAATAGAGCGGTCTTCATCAAGAGCTCTTGATGAAAACCGCTCTATTAAAAAGGTTGAAACAGATTCTGTCAGCAAACTATTAACATCATTTGTTTTTTCTAAAAATGTTAAATTCATATATATATTATATATATATATATATATATATATATGTATATATATAAGGTAATCCAAATGACTGTTAAGTAAGGGATGATTCTATTTGGGATCATTGAAATCTCAATTTACATATTGATATATCATACTGTATGCTCTTGTAGGTGCAAACATATATACTCATACAAAGATTTTTATAAATCCCTAAAAATAAAATGAAACTTGCATAAAAGTTATTTATCTTGAAAATGTTTTGTCCATTTGAAAGAAGAAGCATTAAAATAACTGATGATGATTTATTAAAAAAAATTTTCAGCTTATGGAAATAATGAAAATTATAAACAAAAAACAATGTTTACATTTTTGCACAGTAAAATCAATTGAAATTTAATGTAGCCAAAAACAAATTATGACTAGAGGCTTTTTTTTTTTTTTTTTTTTTAATTTTTATGAAAAATAATTTAATAGTCTGATTTTCATGAAAATTTCCCATAATTACTTACCTCTTGATGAAAATATGTCTGAAGTAGTTTTTTTCTAAAAATGTATTGGGGAAATATGTTTTTTAACAAGGTTTACCCCCCACGCCTGATATGTATGTTTGAATAATAATTTATGTTGTATTAGAACTTACATGAGTGACTCCAACTCTGATTTCTCTGTTTACATTTCCACTGCCCTTTATCATTTCTCCAGCGGCAGAACTTTTCAAAAAGCCAAGCCCTCCCCTCAAAAAGCCGGCTGCAAGAACATTTAGCACTTCCACCTGTTTACCTTTACCTGAAAAATACAAAAACAATTTTTTTTTTAATAAAAACAATTTAATTAAAATTTCAAAATTTTTCAATTTTTCAAAAAAATTTTTTTTTTTTTTTTTTTTTTTTTTTAATGAAAATACAAATGAAAATGGTCCTTTGGTACTGGACTTACTGAATTTAAGGGTAAAAAGAAAAAGAAAAAAAAAAAAGAAAAAAAAAAAAAAGAAAGAAAAAAAAAAAAAGAAAAAAAAAAGAAAGAAAAAAAAAAAAAAAAAAGAAAAAAAAAGAAAGAAAAAAAAAAAAAAAAGAAAGAAAAAAAAGAAAGAAAAAAAAAGAAGAAAAGAAAAAAAAAAAAAAAAGAAAGAAAGAAAAAAAAGGGGAAAAAAAAGAGAAAAAAAAAAAAGAGAAAAAAAAAAAAAGAAGAAAAAACCGTTGTAGGGGATTATCTTCCTTTTGCCGGAAGAGTTATCCTCTCGCTGCGTTGCTGTTTGTTCCCACTAGGGGGACCTCTGGTATTTAAGTGTGTTCATTAAAACGCTGCTTCCTCTTTTTAGCTAGATCTTCTCAAGAACTGCTATGGGCCAGAATCTATCTACCCCTTCTCGGTGGGGCTTTTGCCCCCCCCCCCCCTTACATTACTGTAAGTCCCTTATACAGCATGGACTATCCTTTAGTTCCATGTCTGTAACATTTATATGTTAGGTACATTTGGGTATCTTGTTTATACCTAAATATTGTATATGTATTTACATGTTCTATTCTCCTGTACATTATGTATCTTATTGTTTCCATGTGCTGTTATATATATTAAATATTTTGTCTCACAACGTGTCGGAATTGTATGTTCAATTAATGACTTTGAATCTTACACCGTCAATAATATACATCTGATCAGCTAATTTCACACAGGTTGGCCACAAGGCCAACAGACTTGAGAACCCTGTTCTACACTTCAGCCTATTTACCCAACCAAGTTTTTCCTTTAACACTCACTACTTTAAACCACTCACAGCGGCTCTCCCATTCTAAGAGTAACACACCCAAAGTACAAAAACTGATGGTTAATTCAGGATACATTAGCATCAGGATATATCAGTGTATCATAGAAAACAAGGACATCTCATTCCACTAAAAGCAAAGAAAGAAATATATATATACCAACCCCTCCTCACGAACAAGATGTGACACAAGGTCAATTTCTGAAGCGGAGTTCAACAGGTTTGAATTCAGATTTTTCCTTCTCCTAGACCGGTTGCCTAACCAAGGTTAAAGAGCTCAGTCTGCCCTACTATTTATCCCTAGCTGGAGGGAGAGTAGGATTCATACCTTTCCCAAGGGTAATAGCGCTAAGTGAAATGCAATTACCACATCCAGGATTTGAACTCAAGGCACATTTTGTTTAAGATTGCACATGTGGCGTTAGTTTCGTATTTGCCTGGGGGAGTTGTCTGCCCATTTAGTTCGCTGGTTCCCGCTAGGGGCCTTTGATTATTTAAGCAGCTGGTTTGAACGTCTCTTTCTCTTTTCCGGTTGCTCGACCTACGAGACACTTGGTTAGACTCTGGTCTCCCCCCCCCTCCTTGTTGGGGCTTCGGCCCTCAACGCCGGACTAATCACTGTAAGTGATTTATACAGCATGGACTATTCTTAGTCTCATGTCTGTACTTTTATGTTTTTCCCCTTTTACTTTTGTATGTATGTTTATGTACACCTATGTATTATGTACCCTGTTTTATCCATGTGCTGTACCATATTAAATGTTTTGTCTACCAACCCTTGTCGGAGTTTGTGTCTTCAAGTATATATCCTTTTACACCTTACACACGCAACATTCTTGTTGCAGCTCCCATCTAGCTTATTCTCCGCAGGTCTCCAAGGACTCCAAGTATTCTACATTATTATTACTAGCAAATATATGCACCCTCCGGGTGCAAGTATTTAAGTTTTAATGTAATGAAATATCGTATTAAATTAGAAAGTCTAATAAGAATGTAGATAAAAAGATTTGAAACAGATTATAATAGAAAAATAGAAATTAAACTTACTCTTCTATCACTGCTGTCTTTCATTGCTGAATTTTACTTATTTAACTATTTAGTTAGAATAGGAAATAAAGAATAAAATGACAGTTATTTGTTCTTGTTAATGAATTTCATTAAAGATTCATTGAAGAGATTTTTGCTTATATTCATTAAAATAAAACCAAACAGTTAGAAATCAATAATACTAAGCACATATTTAATAAAATCACATTTTTAATATCAATATGCAAATTAGCCTTCCCGTTCACACTGCAAACCGCTATTTTTTGTATATATAAATACAATTGCATGTTATTAGTATGTAGATATGGACAACACTAATAAAAAGGTGAAGCAATTTTATTAATAATTGAGGTTTAAATATAAATAAAATCATGAAGAATGTGATGCAAATAACTATGTTAATTGTGACTCGGTTAGTAATATAGTTTCGGTTACAGACAGAAAAACACACAATCTTCATTATAATAAGATTTCACCCCTTCAAAGTTTTTCACCCCCGGCCTTAGCCAGTGGTCTTTCACTGGAGACTGAGTGACAACAAGTCACCTCTTCTAGCCAATCTTAACAATACTGTTGTTTGAATGGTGGTCTTTCACTGGAGACTGAGTGACAACAAGTCACCTCTTCTAGCCAATCTTAACAATACTGTTGTTTGAATGGTGGTCTTTCACTGGAGACTGAGTGACAACAAGTCACCTCTTCTAGCCAATCTTAACAATACTGTTGTTTGAATGGTGGTCTTTCACTGGAGACTGAGTGACAACAAGTCACCTCTTCTAGCCAATCTTAACAATACTGTTGTTTGAATGGTCTTGATTCTTCCTCTGATTGTGTGTTTTTGTTTTTAAAGATAAATCTGGTTGAATGTTTTCCAAAGAGACCCAAATTATTTTGGGATATTGAGACTAACATTATAAAACTGAACTTGTTACCATCTTCCATAATCCAGAACGAGGAAGACGGGCAATAAATAATAATTGTTGAATAACAATATTCTTTCTGTTTGGCGCGCTTCTCTGATTTCAGTGAACCTTTGCCAAAATTGTTGGTTAATAACTTAAAATTGCAACAAGAACTGCCAACAATCAAAATGGAGGACAATTTGTTCTTGATAATTTTGAATGGATGAATCAAGGAGTCAAGATGGCTGACATTTAACAATGACAGCCTCTCTCTGACATGATCAGAAGTGGAGAAGAAAAAGGAGTCAAGGGATGTAGAAATCTGAAAATAAAAACAAACAAAATGGCACAACTTTTGATAAAGGTCTGTTACAATCTTATAGGCCATCCTTTAGGGCTTTAAGTAAGAGCGTTTGTCCAGTGGAAATCCTCGATAAAGTATCCTTTGGTTCTCTTTAGTATTCTAAGTTGCTCTTCAATGGTGGCAAATGAACGGTGGCAATTATGAGTGTTTAAGTAGTGAATCAGCCACGCACTATGGCTGTTGATTGGCTGGAGGAATAAACCATGTGACCTCTCATAGTCTATAAATTCAGGTGAGAAATTGGAGCACACGTTATAATCAGAAATAATCCAACAAGGTCTTTATGTATTGTTGGTTGGTTGGTTTTATGGCATATCAACCCTTTTCGGGCCATTTGATGCCGAATCAAGTCATTTTCATAATCAAAGGACTCGTGTTGCTTACAGTACCTGCTCTTGCTGAAGTGGTCACCCAATTAAGTATTGAACATGCTCATGGCTGCTTAACTTCGTGGATCTAGCGGGAATCAGTGAGTGATTTGACCATAATCAATCTTAATATATACCTAATTATAAAAATGAATGGAATCTAAAATATTGGGGGGTCAGTTTACAACATGGTTATAATACCAAAATGATCCCTCACTTTATATCCAGAAACATAAATGGCTAATTTTGTCATGTTTTAGGGCATATCAACCCTTTTTGGGTTATTTAATGCCAAATCAAGTCATTTTTGATAAACAAAGGATTCAGGTTGCTTACAGTACCAGCTGTTGCTAAAGTGGTCACCCAATTAAGTATTAAACAAGCTCATCATTGATCGGAGGGGGCCTCTGTTTAGCCTTAGTAAAGGCCTAAGTGGAGCATTGCATATCATGGACTGCTCATCCACCAGGATTCTGTCCTTAAGCATCACAGGTCGCCACCCACAGCAAACAGGTAGCGCCATTCAAAGGTGAGAAGGTTTTATCCCTCTGCAAAAGTGCAGTTGGTGTATTCTGAAGCCCTGCCCAACAGGGCTGACTTCTTTCGTTACTTGGGATCAAGCAACAGCACCCCCACACACACACACACCACACACCTCAGCCAGAAGATTATGTATGCCTCAGGCTGTAAAAGCTGAATCTGTTTTAGTCAAGAACTAACTCCATTCATAATAATCAGATTTGGGTCGATACAGATTAACTTCCTGACTGGCACAATTTAAACGTGGAGTAAAGTGGTTTGAAATTTAGTTTTCCTTCTCCTGGACTGGTTGCCTTACCAAGGCTAAAAGACGCCAGTCTGCCCTATTTTTTTAGGGTGGGCCAAATTAAATCCAACTTCGACAAAAAATAATTCTGTTCATATTATAATGGAGATTGTGTTTGTCTGTCTGTCTGTAACCGAAACTATATCACTACTCAAGTCACAATTCCTTAGTTATTTACGCCACGGTCTCTGTGATTTTATTTTCATTTAAACCTCAATTATCAATAAAGTTAATAGCACTTACAAGCAAAAAAGTTCAAATCTATCCATCCATCCATCCATTTAAATTTATTTAAACCTCAATTATTAATGATTAATAATTATCAATTATTAATAAAATTGTTTAACATTATTAATTCTGTTGGCCTTATCTACATACTAATAATGCAATTGTATTTATATATACAACAAAATAGCGGTTTACAGTGCGAATGGGAAGGCTAATTTGTATATTGATATCAAAAATTTGATTTTAATAAATATGTGCTTAGTATTATTGATTTCTAACGGTTTGGTTTTATCTTAATGAATATGAACAAAAATCTCAGGATTAAATTTTAAAAGAAATCCATTAACAAGAAGAAATAACTGTCATTTTATTCTTTACTTCCTATCTTAACTAAAAAGTTAAATTAGGATAATTTTGCAATGAAAGACGGGAGTGATAGAAGAGTAAGTTTCAGTTGTTCTATTTTTCAATTATACACCCATTTGTTTCAAATCTTTCTACCTGCATTTTTATTTAGTCTTTTTAAAAACTTCTATTTAATCTAAATATAAAAGCAATTGGTAATTTGCTTGAAGCATTGTTAAGTATGTTATAATATATTAATATTTTGAAGGCCAATACAATGCGTATAAAAAAAAAAAAACAAAAAAAAACATCTTTTTGTTTTTATTTTTCATACGCATTGTATTGGCCTTCAAAATATTAATATATTATAATCTAATTATATTTTTTTTTTTTTTGGTACATATATAACATACCTCTTATCAGACCGTGAGATGAAACCAGTGAAACGTTTGTCAACTTCTTTCGTTACTCGGGATCAAGTGACAATACACCCCCAAGAAGATTATGTATGCCTCAGGCTGTAAAGCTGAATTCGTTTTTGTCGAGAACTAACTCCATTCATGATAATCAGAGATTTGGGTCGATACGGATTAACTTCACAACTGGCACACAATCATCGCCACACTTAATAGACGAACAATTTGCCATGAGTCTAACATTGGTGGACGTGAGGAGGGGAGATGAAGAAAGAAAGAAAAAAATAAAGAGGGTCATTGCCAAGAATACGAGAAGATTAAAGTTGAGTCTATTTCTTGCCTGCACCATCCACTTTAAACGTCATTTTAACATACAGCTCTGCCATAACCTACATTTTATATGTGGGCACCTCACATTGTGCAGAAAATAGCAGATTGTTAGTGAGTTTGATTCTCACTGAGTGCCCCATCCAACTGGCTTAGTAAATAGCTATATAGTAGAATGTGGTTAGAGAACTACACTAGAAAACCATATTTAGTGAGTTTGATTCTCAATTCAAAACAAATATGTGTCCCCCAGGATGCACTAAATTAAAAAGCTATCAGCATCACTGTATATATGAATAAATATATGAATACATTGAATTGTGGGTTTTATATATTTATTCATTTATACATGTAGAATTAAACAAAAGATACGTCTCCTGTTTAACAATTTTATTCACAATCTTTTCAAGCTTTCTGGCAAACTTTTTTACATTTAGATGGAATCCGTAGATTAGTCCAAATGTAAATGTTGGCCAGAAAGCTTGAAAAGATCATTAATAGAATTAAGCAGGAGACGGGCCTTTTGTCTAATTCTACATGTATAAATGAAAGAATGCTGCCCAAATACACATATTATTCATCTATACATATATAAAGGGCAGTTGTGTATATATGTATGTCCGGAGGAAACTTCGAAAAGAAAACAATTAATGACAAATATATATTACACATTAAATATCAACAGGGCTTGGTTTTTGAGCAAAAATAATAGAGATTTGATTTATATTCATGAAGATAATTAAAAAATAAAATTTAAATGATAACAGCATGGATTTTTTTCATTTAATATTTTAGATAGTAGATATTAACATTTCTTTTCAGAGTAGCTGGATCAACGCAAGGTCTTTTTTTTTTTTTACATAGGGATTTAAATGGGGCATCCCACGAGGATACAACTCACGATTCAGTAATAATGGATCTGTGGAACTAACTTAAAAAATCCCCCTCTACCCAGGCGATGCCGGGTAGCCGCTGCTAGTTTATATATATGAGGTAGAGAGTTTGAGATAGAGGTGTTTGTATGTATGTATGTATGTAAGGATATGTATAGTGAGAAATGTATATGTTTTGTAAACTTCTAAGTTTATCAGCACCCCCCCCCCCCACAAAAAAAAAATTAAAGAAGGAGCAAAAGTCAACAAAGAAAATCTATTTACCCCCCTCCTCCCCCAAAACATAATCAATTGTCCCTTAACATCCATATAGGCGTATATCCTCTTTGGGGGTTTACTGATGTATGTAAACATATGAAATAACTTGAAATCACTTCCCTGTATATGAACATTAACCAGCTTTAACAAACCCCAAGAAAAAAAAAAAATTATTCATCCTACAGAATTTTCTGCCCCTGTAATTTTTCACCATTTCATCTTCCGGTGAAGAAATTTTATCTCCTAGTCAAAAGGGGTTGCAAAGTACTTAAAAAATTTTTTTTTTAAATAAGGATTCTTTAACTCTATGAAGTGAGAAAAAAAAAAAAAAAAAAAAAAAATTATATATATTATATATATATATATATATACATAATCCAAAAAGTCCAAAGAAGAAATCTTCCTTACGACCAAAGAGTTTTATTTAAAAACCTGTCGCAGTTTGAGAGCTAATGTGTGCTCTTAATGTTAGAGTCACAGAGCAAATATATAAGTAAAGAAATAACAAAAGACTTAGAGATTTAGCATTATAGTCTATTTCATATATATACATATAAAAATATGAGAGAGATTTTTAACAATGTATAGATATTTTATTTTATTTTAATATATATATATATATATATTATATATATAAAAATATGAGAGAGATTTTTAACAATGTATAGATATTTTTTATTTTATTTATATATATATATATATATATATATATATATATATATAAAATTGTCGGGGTGGCTTAAAGTCAATATCAGCCAAACAGCGAGGGGTCTATCCCCTTTTCAATAGCACTAGACCAAGGAGATTGAATCAATGTATAATAGTAACATGAAGACAGGAGTGTAGAACAGATAAAAGGTCACATAAACAAGGAAACTGGTCTAAACGAATCAATAATGAATATTTATCTCTTAATTGTGAATTGGAAAAGTCATTAGTTGACGGGGTTTTTTTTTTTCTCTTGATGCCAAAACTGAAAACAAATGAATAAATAATTATCATTTGTTACTTCTGCTTATTGCTCTATAGTAAACTATTTTTTATTATATAGAAAACCTCAACAATGTACACTTTACTTACCAGAAGTAGAAAGCTTACTTTGGCATTAAGCTAAAAGAATGAGTTGGTTGGTTGGTTTATATATGGCATGTCAACCCTTATTGGGTTATTTTATTCTGGTTGGGTATCCAATGTTATTTAAGAAAGCTTAGTTTAGCACAAGGCTAGAAGAATAGGTTGGTTGATTGGTTTGGTTATATGGCATGTCAACCCTTGTTGGGTTATTTTATTCTGGCTGGGTATTCATTTTTTTAAACACATTTTTTAAAGCTTGCCTTTTGATCTATTTAACCTATACATGGGACCCTAACAGGTACTACCAATCCGGATCAGAACCGACCTCAGCCACCACTTTCTAGCACTTATGATAAAAAGGGTTAGGCGTTTGCCATATGGATAATATGGCGAGAATAATCATGTTGGATGGTTGGATTTTATGGCATGTCAACACTTGTTGGGTTATTTTATACCGAAAACATTTTGTTTTATTTATTTTTGATGATTATTCAATATATTCTTTTTTTTTTAACTCAATTTTTTTAAAAACATGTTTTAAAACTCTTTTTTTCTATTTACCCCCATGGATGGGATCCTAACAGGTATCACTACTCTAGGTCAGAGTGTACCTGTGAGTAATGGTGATGAAGGGGTACTCCCTCTTTCCCCCAGAGCTCCAGAATTGGAACTTCACCACTAGATGGAGTTTAACGTCATACCTAGGACGCTAAGACCCTCAGCTACTGCCTTCTAGAACATATATGATAAAAAAGGGACGTGGTAATTGTATTTCACTTAGCTCTAATACCCTTGGGAAAGGTATGAATCCTACTCTCCCTCCAGCTATGGGTAAATAGCAGGGCAGACTGAGTTCTTTAACCATGGCTAGGTAACCAGTCTAGGAGAAGGAAAACTCTGAATTCAAACCTGTTAAACTCCGCTTAAGAAATTGACTTTGTTTCGCATCCTGCTCATGCGGAGGAGTTGGTAAATATATATATGATAAAAAGGGAGGCACCTCGTGTAGGCTAATGGTTAGCAAGATAGATTTGCAGGCCATTGTTAATGAGTTTGATTCTCATTGGGCGCCCCATACTTCTGGCCTTGTGCCACATCTAAGCTAAGCTTAGTAAATAACTATATGATAAAAAGGGTTGGGGATTTACCATAAGGCCATTAGGGTTTGGACAATCATATAGGTGCTAGGGTTTGATCTGACATATCGACCTTTGTGGAGTTATTTTATTCTGATTGGGTATTCGATTTTTTTTTTTTTTTTTTTTTTTAACATTTTTTAAAGCTCATCTTTTGATCTGATCAGAGGGGGGTGGGGCTTTCCAATCACCTGTCTAGCCTAAAAAAAAAGTAACGTCATCGGGGTGGCCTAAAGTCTGTATCAGCCAGACAGTGAGGGAGTCTATCCCTTTTCACTAGCGCTAGACCAAGGAGATTATTTTAGCATCTGAGGTGGAGTGACAAACCTACCATCAGCTCCTTCCTTTTTACCACACAGATCCCTGCGCTACTCATATGCTGAGTTGGCGAGGGCTGGTATCGAACTAGGAACCTTAGGATTCCTAGTCAAACACTCTACCGACTGAGCTAACCCGGCCTTATATGCATGAAACACTTGCCCTAATTAGTGAGGTTTCACAGTTTTCAGTATTTTGTAAACTGGCATAGGCCACATTGTTACTGGCTATCGTTAACAGACTTAGAATCTATCTCATCTGATAAACTTGCTATAGGGTTGGGACAATCGTATAGATACTAGGACTAAGTGTTGGCATTTTCTGGATATAAGGTGTGTCTCAGATGCCCACTTGTACTTATAGACTCGCCAACAACCATGTGACCAACTTCTTGGCCAATCACTGGCAGTACTCTGCTGCTGATATAATATTTATACCGGCTGTTCGGATCTTAACTACACTCAATTGCCTTCAACCTTCGTGGATGACGGAACATAGGATTATATCACTGGACCTTTGACACTACGTAGGATTCCATAACTCAGGACTTATTCACTTACCAAAGGATTCTATAGTTCAGGACTTACTTACTTTAAGTCCTTTTTAACTGGCCAACGATGGCGGTCAGAAACTTAACACTAAGTAAGGGCCAAAGTGCAGTGTTTGCTTATAGACTGTTCAGCCACCAGAATGCAGTCCTTAAGCCACCTCACAGCTAACAGATGGTCCCTATTGGGGGATTTTACTCTCTGCAGAGGTGCAGTCAGTGTAATTTTACAGCTCCAGCCAACAGGCTATTCTGAAAAGTTTTTTTCCTTTCTTGTCAAAATATTTTTAACACGATAATGAGTTACTTACCAGAGGAAGCTGCTCTTGGGGACTGGGCTGTTGCCATAAGATTTCCCAGCAGTACAGCAACAACACATCTCACGTCATAGTTGGAGCCGTCCAATGCTCGGAAACACAACGAGGCAACAGTTTCAAGTTCACTGGTGTACATGAAGGGAGCTTCATTCACTAATTGAATCATGCACTGAAAAGAGAAAAACAACAAAAAATAAAGTTTATTAAAAACAAAAAAAAATTAGTATTATCTGTGTTATTCAGACTATTGTCCTCATCTTCATTGTTATCTGTACAACGTTTCGGCCAATGTATCTTCCGACCTTCTTCAGGTATTTCTTGTTGTAATCGGCCCCAGATTACGACAAGATCACGGAACTTTGAACCTAACCATTTATTCGGTCCACGGGGGTATCCTGTTTTCATTCCGCTAATCATAGCTGGGGTAGAGGCATTAAGCTGTGTTAAATATTATTCTATGTTACTGCCTGGTATTGAACCTGCAGTCCAGAGATAACTGTCACTTAGAACTCCTTTATCCACTAGGCCATGTATAAAAAAATATTTGTCTGAATGTTTTCCACATCTCTATTGTTATATACACATTTCAGCCGATGTGCTCTCCAACCTTCTTCAGCTGTTTCTTTTCGATTTTTTGAGATGAGTCTTGATAATTTGTATTTTTCAGACTGTTTTTCACATCTTTATTGGTATATACACAACATTTCAGCCAATGTGTCCTCCAACCATCTTCAGGTGTTTCTTTTTCAAAATTTTAAGCGAAGTCACTCTTGTAAAAGAATAGTAGCGGTGCTTTTTAACACAGAGTTGATGAGGGGATATTAGTCACTAAGCCACAGGGACTCTCCAAAGTATTTTATATTTATATTTACTACAAAAATAAATGCACCCTCCAGCTGGGCACAAGTATATTATATCAAAAATATATTTAACTAAATTAAATAAGAATGAATACAATTAGATACACTTTTAGTATTGATTGATTTTCAAAATCTTGAGAATAACAAATCAGAATCAATAATATCAAGTAGTTATTTTATTAACCCAATTTTTTAAAACCAGTGTGCAAATTTTCATGCCAATACGACTATAAACTTTTTGTATTATGTGATTATTACAGCTATTGGTCCTCATCTTTATTGTTATATACACACGTTTCGACAATGTGCATATACATATATAAGCTTTTTTTGGTTTATGGATTTATCAGACTATTGTCCTCATCTTTATCGTTCATACTACACACGTTTCGGACAATGTAGCCATATACATAATGAACCTTTTTCTGGTATTAATGGATTATTCAGGAACTATGGTCCTCATCTTTAGTTGTTTATACTACACAACGTTTCGGAACAATGTGCCCTCTGCCTTCTATTCAGGAATTTTCTTGTTAGAAATCAGAGACTGTCATGGAACTTGACCAACCCTTAATTCATATCCAGGGGTAGACTGTTTTCCTTCATTTTCCATTAACATGAACTGGGTACAAGTGTAAGCTGTGTTAATTATTCCTATGTTACTGTCCCCCTTGCAGGAATGAACCTGCAGCCAGCATAGTGTGATTTAGAACTGTGTTCAGAGAAACCTTTATTTCTATTGACTATTTGGTTGTTGTTTACGGCACATTCAACCTCAGTGGTACATTTACAATTGCCGAATAATTTTGAAATAAAGTCATTTTTAAGATAACAGATAAATAATCTCTTGTAAACAATTATATAAGTCGTCAGGTGTGGCTAAAGTTGTAATCGCCAGACGTTGAGCGGAGTCTATCCCCTTTTCACTGTAGCGCTAGACAGGAGATTATTTCACATCGAGGTGCGGTGCACCACTATCATCAGCTCCCTTACTTTACCGCACAGTTCACGTGCTCTCATATGCTGATGTTGCAGAGAACCGTATTGAACTAAGAACCTTGTGTCCCTGCCGACATTCTAAAGCTATGGAAATTACATAAACATTTGGTTAGTCGAATGTTCTCAAAATGTTTTTTTTTTTAAACAGGCAACGCCAGAGTAACCTTGCTATGCTGCCATCATGTCTTCTGGACAACTTGTTGCCAAGGAATAAGTGTCTGCTATAAGAGAATTTCAGCTTCAACTATTTCCATCCTAAAAATATTCATGGCAATACACCAAGTTGACCAGAAGAATGTTTAAATAAGCAAAACAATTTGGACGATTTGCGAAATGTTGCAACGCTAAGGGAGAGATGGGAAAAAAAGCGCGCAGAATACGAATTCAATAAAATATTACACAAACTAGCAAGAGACCTGGTGTTGCTGGGACAAAATACAAGGGTGTAGAAAATATCTCAGACCATTTCAAACAGTCACTGCTGTGGTTCCATTTCTTTCTTTTATGACATATCAACCTTTGTGGGTTATTTAATGCCAAAGCATCCTTGTAGCAAAGTAGTAGTGATAGTATTTAATCATAGCTCGGGAAGGTGAGAAAGTTTTCTTTAAAGATGGTTTGGTTTCTTTGTTTAATGGCATATCAACTTTGGGATATTTAATTGCCAATCCACCCTCATAGAGAGAGTAGTGGTACTATTAACCATAGCTGGAGGGTTGAGAGGTTTTCTGAAGAGTGGTTTGGTTTCTTCTGTTTAATGGCATATCACATTTCTGGTATTTGATGCAAAAGTCATACTCTTGTAGAAGAAGAGTCGTTTGGTTTGGTTTCTTTGTTTAATGGCAATATCACACTTCATTGGTTATTTAATGCTAAAGTTATCCTTTAGAAGTACAGAAATAGTACATCTAACCATAGCTAAAGCGAATGGGAAAAAAGCTGCAGAAATGAATCAACATAAAAGTTAATACAAAACAGGCAAGAGCACCTGGTGTATGCCTGGGAGAAAATACAGGTTGATGGTCGTTGGTTCATTGGGTTTTACGGCATGTCAACCCAATTTTTTCATTTAACCACATAGATTGGGACCCTAACAGGTACTACCACTACTGGATCAGAGTGGGCTGGTAGCAATCCGCAACATTTTAAACAAGACATCTGTGGGTTCAGTTTCTTTTTTTTTTAATGGCACATAACCTTTGTGGGTTTATTAATGGCAAGCTACCCTTTTAGAGAACAGTAGCCAGTACTATCTAAACCATAGCTGTAAGAGGGATATAGCGGATTTCCATTGAGCCTTCCCAAGAGATTAGTCAAAAAATGAACACAATTAGAATGACTGGAATCTTAAACTCATTCACTACAAGGTTTGTGGCCCACTAGGTCGCCGCCAGATCTCTAAGTATACCAACGAGGATTCCCTCCTGCCACATCAAAATTTTATTAAGTTCTAAAATGTTTGGTTACAAAGTAAGTTATACTGACATCACCGAATGTTGCCAACTCATGATCAACTAACAGTTAAGGCAACAAGAATCTGCTCATTACTTAGATGGCGTAACCATCTTAATAAAGCAGGTTACTGTAAGCAACTTTAAGAGCACATATTTCAGATAACCAAAGATAATAATTACGTATTTCGTGGCTCTTTCATCCCACATTATATTACTAGCCAAATTATATGCACCATCTAGGGTTGCAGTATTTTAAGTTTTAATGTAATAAAATAGTGTATTAAATTAGAAAGGCTAAGAAACTAAATAAGAATACAGATTAAAAGATTTGAACAAGGGAGTTATTAATAAAAGATTTGAAACAGAGGGCAGATAATAAAAATAGAACAACTGAAACTTACTCATTCATCACTCTCGTTCTTTCAATTGTATTTTTTCTAATTTAAGTATTTAGTGTATAAGAGGAAGTAAGAATAAAATGACAGTCTATTTTTCTTGTTAAGTAGATTTCATTTAAGATTCATTGAAGAGATTTTTGTCTTATATTCATTAAATAAAAACCAAACAGTTAGAAATCAATAATACTAAGCCACATATTATTAATTTGATTTTTTAATATATTAATATGCAATAGCCTTCCCGTTCACACTGTAAAGCATATTTCGTTGTTGTATATATAAATATAATTAGCATGTTCCGTCAGTATTGCTAAGACATAGTGTAACGTATTAATATGTAAACAACGTTTTATAATAATTGAGGTTTAGGATAAAAATAAACATTGGAGGATGTGATCAATAACTAGGAATTGTGACGTATTGAGTAGGAATAAGTAGTTTCGCAGTTACAGACAGAAAAACACACAATCTCGCATTATAATAGGATATATATTTATATTATATATATATTATATATATATTGTATATATACTATTATATTCTAAAAGTAGGTGGTAGATGGGTGTTACATTCCTGGCTTAATGTCTCGTCACATGAGGAGTTGTAAAACAGAACTGTTCTGGATGACAAGTTATATTATGATCTATATTATATATATATATATTATTATATATATATAGTATATTATATATATTATGAAAAATGGAAAATTAAGACAGGAAATAACCGTTAGAAAGAAAGGGTTACAACCAACGCATTATTCAATGCTGGAATTTTAAAAAATGTGTGTTCTGTGTTAAAATAAAATAATTTATTTCAAAAAAAAAATCAGAGCTATAGTTTATATATCGCAGCTATTAAAAAAAAAGTAATTTACAAGTCCACAGAATAATTCAAGAAAGATGTAAAGTTTCAAAGGAATTTGTGGCTGTTGATAAATCTGTAGTGTTGTAGACTAATAGTCTTCTGTGGACTTGTAAATTACTTTTTTTATGCTGGAATATAAACTATTAATGTTTCTGATTTTTTTTTTTATTTTAAATTAAAATTTACTTTTTATTTTCTAACACAGATCACGCATTCTTTTTAAATTCAAGATTGATAATAGCGTTTTGTTGTACCTTTCTTCTAACGGTTATTTTCCACGTCATTTCCATTAGTTTGTCTAATGAAAAACGTGTGGTATACTATATACTATATATATATACTATCTATATATGGATGTTGTGTGTAAATGTGTTCTTGATGTAGAAAAATGCCCTCTTCCAGTAGTATGCTAATTTAAGACCTCTGCATTACAAAAAAAATTCTTTCTTTCTTTTTTTTTGCCAAATTTTTAACACAAAAGATATATGAATGATATATATAAGTAATTTAAAGTCTTGGGGCTGGCCTAAGAGTCGTTATCCAGCCGATAGTGAGGGAGTCTATCCCTTCTTTAATCAGCGCTGAAAGGAGATTGTTTTGTGTCTGGGTGAGAGCACCCCACTCACATCAGCTCCTTACTTTACCGCAATTATCCCTGATGCTAGCTCATACACTGATGTTGAGCGAGGGCTTGGTATCAAACTAGAACTTTGTGGTTTCTAGCGAACGCTCTACCGACTGAGCTAGATCTGGCCTATATATATAATAATATGATATAATATATATAAATAAATTTCTGGTACAAGCAAATTTAAATAATACTCTAAGTGGAATCGATTGATGATCACATAGGTATGGATCGAAGGAAAAAGAGTAAAAAAAAAAAAAAAAAAAATTGTATTTATCTTAATATATGTATATTCGTTCACCGGTGGGTTGGACCGGCTAGTCAGTACTTTGTGATAAAGAATTACTTTCTCGAGGTGGGGCCGTTGCTATCCGGCAGCCAAGGTTGAGAAACATCTTTTCTACCAGGGCCGCGTTTTCGCTCTGCTAATAAGACGTACTGCCAATACTTCAATCAAGTCTTACTTGATTTATAATATACCTGTGGTGCCTGTGAAGCCACTATATATTGCGCTACCGTACGATCCAAAGATGGCTGTCAGGGTTAACCAGCACATACCCCGAGTAATACGCGACCACAACACCATAACTCCGGGTTATTCGCAGAGCAACGAGTCTTCGATTTGGCGAACATCCTAATCAGCATACGCTTGCCGGTCTAGTCTATAATGATCAACCAATTACTCTGTTTTGCACGGGTAGGACGAAACACCATTTACAGGTCCTTGAGCCCGTAATTACTTAATGTTTTTTGTCCTACCTTGTGCAGACCAGATCAGACTAGGCACTCGCTTATTTTATTGGACGAGTGGTGCTGGGGGCCGGTATCACTTAATTGGGACTTGAAAGAGACAGTAAAAATTTTTTTTTTTTTATTTTTTTTTTTTTTGTTCTTCTTCTCTCCCTAAAAAAACCCCCTCATATATATATATTATACCATCGTATTTTATCCAATTGACTTTAAGTCGTCTCCGCTGTTAAAACCTTGCATGAAGCAACCGGACGAAAGGGCCTTGTGGTATATATATAGTATATATATTATATATTATATACATTGATATTTCAAAAAGACCTCGACACCCGAATTCAATTCCTGGCGAAGCTGTTTGCATTGTCACATAGGCGCCAATACTCTGGGAAAGATATGACTCCAATCTCCTCCAGTATGGGTAATGAGCAGGGCAGACTGAGCTCTTTACCATGGCTAAGTAACAGTCTAGAGAAGGAAAACTCTGAATTCAAACCTGTTGAATTACCGCTTAAGAAATTGACCTTGTAGGCCATCCTATCGTATGTATGAATAAGAAAAAAAATGTTCCTTACCTTGGCAGCGCACAACGTAACCATGGATCTGTCAGTCATTGCCTGGGCGGGCAGCTTTTATATGTCCTAGTGGCAAAGAGGATCAGAGATCCACAATCCACCACAACTTTCTCCAATTGTTAACATATTTCACGGCTTGGGACTGAAAAAAAAAAAAAAAAAAAAAAAAAAAAAAAATAAGTGTAATAATGAATGTATAATATTCTAAGAAAACAAAATGCGATATGAAACCCAATGCCGTCTGCAAAAAAAAAAAAATCCATGCAATATATATATATATATTATATATATATACTAGCCAAATATATGCACCCTCCGGGTGCAAGTATTTTTAGTTTTAATATAATAAAAATATTGTATTAAATTAAGACAAAGGCCTAATTGAACAATAAGACTACAGATAAAAAGATTTGAAACAGAGGGAGTTATTAATAAAAGGATTTGAAACAGATGGGGAGTATAATAAAAAATAGAAATGAAACTTACATCTTCCACACTTTGTCTTTCATGTGGTTAGCTTTTTACTATTTAAGTTAATAGTTAGGAGAAGTAAGAATAAAATGACAGTTATTTTTCTTTTAATGATTCATTTTAAGGATTCATTGAAGAGATTTTCTTATATATCATTAAATACAAAACCAAACACGTTAGAAATCATAATTACTAACACATATTTAATTAAATCCGATTTTATTATAATATGCAAATTAGCCTCCCGTTCCAACTGTAACCGCTATTTTGTTAGTATTATAAATATAATTGCAGTTTTTGAATGTACGAGTATGGACAAACATAATAATAAGTGAACAACATTTGATTAATAATTTGAGTTAATAAAATAAAATAATTGAGAGAATGTGACTGTCAAATAACAAGAATTGTGACTGGATAGTAAAATATAGTTTCGTTTACAGACAGAAAAACACACAATCTCCTCTAATAATAATATATTATATATATAATATATATTATATATATATAAAAATAAATTTAAAATCGAAGGCCATACATATGCGTATAAAAAAAAAGACAAAAAGATGTTTTATATGTCTAATCGATTCGGGGAAGCCTTTTTAGGAGGCCTTCAATTTTTTTTTTTTTCACCCAAGAGGTTTTCAATTTTCAGAAATGACGTTGCTTATTGTTTTTTATTTGTGTGGTTTATTCTCTTCTTATTTCCTGTTGCCCTTTTCCTTTTTTTTCTTTCTCTTTTCTCCTCCTTTATGAATGAAATGGTGTGAAATTACTGTATTGATTATGTTCTCTCTTTTTTTCTTTTTAAAAGTTTGTTTTTGAGACAAGGCTGACATTTCCGGTTGTCTTAAAATTGTTGCCATATATTATATATATATATATATATATATACATACACACACACACACACACAACAACCACACACAATTAATATATTCTATTCTTGCATTATAATAGCTCTATCACAATATTGAGACTTCCCTATAATTACCGAAAAATCCTTCCGTCGCACTGGCAGCACGGATTATCATGACAATCTCTCGCCGTCCTTCCCATCATTCATCTGTCCAGGAAGTCCCCCCTGCACAAGCATCCAGTTCCACACAGAGCTGATTTAATTTACGATCTTTGCTGGGGCAAACCACTCTGGTGCGGACTAGTGTAGATGGTTCCACCCTGAAGAACGTCACTTATGGTTCGTCCTGGGCTTCGTCCAGCCAGTGCCCAGGATGTCTTGTCGCCTCACACGGATTGGTTTGTTGATATGGGGCAAGTGCCTCAAGCTGGCTTTCTGCGTGGGGTGTTGTTTCATGTTTTGCTAAATATTGCACGCGCCATTTTCGTTTCTCCCAATCGTATTTCCTATCTATCTCCGTTTGTTTACGTCTATCTATCTATCTATGTAAAGCAGTGCTTTATGTATGTATGTTGTAGTGTATCTATCTTTGTTCACATCTATTGTATTCAATTCTAAGTTTATTCCAATGCATCTATCTATCTCCGCTTGTTATGTCTGATCTATCTATCTATCTACTATCTATCTATGTAGCATGCCTATATCTAGTAATGTAATGATGTATGTATGTATGTAGCTATCTAATCCTATCTTTGTTCACATCTATGTATCAATCTAGTTTATCCAATGCCATCTATTATCTCCGTATGTTTATGTTATCTATCTACTCATACGTTTACGTCATCTTGTAGCATGCTATATCTATGTATGTATGTATGTACTGTATGTTGTTCTATCTATCTATTTGTTCAAATCTATGTATCATCTAAGTTTATTCCCAATTGCATCTTATCTTATCATCCGTATCTGTATGTCTATCGTATTCTATCCTTATTTCTATCTATGTAAGCCATGACTTATATCTATGTAGTGTATGTTATGTTACTCTATCTTTGTTTCACATCGTAATGTATCAATCTAGTTTATCTCCAACTGCATCTATCGTATTCTCGCGCATATGTTTACGTCTATCTATCTATCTATCTACTTGTAAGCATGTTATATGTATCTATCCATCCTACCTCCGTTTGTTTAATCTATTCTATCTATCTTTTGAGTCCTGGTAGTGAGCATACAGTAAGCACTGTCATACAACTACGGGCTGCGAAGAATTTTTCGCTTTTTTAAGGTTGTCAGCAAGATTGGATTTCAATATATTATTGGAAGTTGATAAAAAATACACTACTTTCACAACCACACACACAAAACACCTAAAAATGCTGTATCAATGCTTTTTTCGATCACACACTCACACACTCTCATACTACACATAAAAGAGAAATATTTGACGTCATATTTCAAACCGTCCACTTTTTCAGCGTCTTCTTCAGGACTTCAAATTCTTGAACACGACTGAAACAAGCACTTTCACTCTGCTTTCTCCGTTATCTCTGTGATAAAACGATGTTTTTTTCCTTCATTATTCCAACAAATTGCCTGTAGATGATCTAATAAATAGATTCAAAACACTGACAGCTTGATCAGCATAAACTTACCACTCAAATCTATTTAAAAAACCTGTTGTTTTTTCCACTTTCTTAATATACAAACAGACGTCGGACTTGCACTTCATCTCTTCACACACACACACTAGCTTATATATATATAATATATAAGTAAAGAAAGATAACAAAAGACTTTAAGAGATTTTGCTTATAGCCTATTTCGGGGAGTTTAGACAAAGTGTCTAATTATATTATATATATATAATATATTCATATTCAAATACCATAATAACATGTGTTGTATTTATTCAATAGTTATGTTATGTCAGACACAGATTTTTGGTACAAAAAATGGTATGATAAATTATTCAAATCATGATGATCCTCTTTAATGAGATAGCATCTTTCAGTGGAAAGATAACAGATGGACACCACCCGCACACCCATCTCACCTTCCCCACACCCAACACCAATTGACAACGCAGGACACCAGCAGAATTTGGTGGAAGAAGAAGATTTTCTTTGTGGTGCATTGAAATGGTGGGGGAATTTTGAGTGCCACAAGAACGAAAAATGGAGGAAAAACAGACATCAACAGGAAAGAGAAAGAAATCACGTATTCTATCGAGGATTTCACCTAGAGGCCCATATATATCATTATATATCTTATATATATATATTACACACACATATATATATATTATACATGATTACACAACACATATATATATACATTCATAACACACACATATATATATACATTCATTACACACCACACATCATACATTACTATATACATGCATACACACACACCATTACTATAGTATACATGTACACACACACTATGCACTATATATATACAGCAACACAACGTTATATATATGATATACATGCATACACACACACGTATACATATATTATACATGCATACACACACACGCTATACAATATATAATACATGCATACACACACACGTATACAGTATTATTATATACATGTACGCACAATACATAACACCCACAATGACATACATAACTACTGTACGCCACAAATACATACACCACATATATACATACACACATGTATAATACACATACATGCGACACGACACATACATATACACACCCATTATACACGACTTATGCACACACATATACACACCCTTGACACATACTTGCACACACTTATACACCCCACATTTACAAGTATACACACCCATAATATATGCATACACATATAACATATGCACAACATATGCACACCCACATATACAATATGCACACACACACTTCCATATGCAACACAACAATACACATATGCACACACACACATTACAACATATGCACACCACACACACACACATATGCACACACACACAACACATACACATATGCACACACACACACCACACATACAAATAGCACACACACACACACATTTACACATATGCACACACGACATATTGCACACACCACACACACATATACCATATGACACACACCAGAGGCAATTTTTATTTATTACATGACAAACATTCAAATGAAAAACTAAAAATGGAGAAAGTTCAAGCTATGTTGCCATCTCATTTTTCTAACAAAAAAAAAAAAAAAAAAAAAAAAAAAAAACTCTTCTCTGGCAATCTCAGATCTATTCTACAAGAAAACACACTCAACTTCCAAAATTCCTAAATACCCATGTCTATCTTCTTGAACAGGGTGCTAAATGATTCTCAAACTAGAGCAAGGCCATTGAAGCTTGGTTGACCTTTCCCTACCCCCCCCGTTATCTTTCTTTTTTTTGTTAAAGGGTTAAAGAAAAACAAGAAACATTCATGTGGAATTCATTTATGTTTTTGTGATTCTAGGGCAATGCGTTACAACTAGTTTTTGTTTTGTTTTGTTTTTTATTTCCCCAGAATTAAAATTTGCTAGGCCAATTATGCAAAATATCAGATAAATATTGATACTGACTTAAGCACATTAAAATTACAAGTTATTACAAACAGTGTTATATGTATAATGTTTGTCCGGATGAACTAGGAAAAAAAAAATAATGGAAAGTAACCTATATGTCAAGTAGCCTTGATCAGCATTACTGTCCGGTCCATACTTGCCTGGCAGATAGTAGTACCTGTTAGGTCCCATCATGAAATTAAAACAGAAAAACAGGAGTTTAAAAATGTGTTTATTGCCCATTTATTGCCATTAAATATATTTTAATAGTTCCTTAGAAATGAATTACACAGGAAGGTACAAGGTAGAAGTTAGATAGCTTTAGTGTTTCACCAGATCATAATAAAAAACCCTACAATTTATTAAGAACTTTAGCGGGACTCAGTTCAAGGAAAATGTGTATGCATCCCAGACGCATCTACATTAAAAAGCTATCAGCATCACTGTATAATATATTATATTCAAAATAAGAATATTAATTAAAAATATATAATATATAGTATATATATCTATATATATATATTATTTCAAAATAAGATATATTCAAATAAAAAGCTATATTATATATAGTAATCGTATATATATATATTCAAATAAAATTTCACTCTGATAAAAGGTACGAGATTTCTCTGTGTGCGAAATATTTTCACAGATGAACTGACCGAAAACACATGTGTAAAAAGTTTGTAAAATACATCTATAAGATCGAGGTTGAGTGGGGAAGTCATCAGCGTTGGTATTCCTTGGTAATCATTAGAATTTTTTGGTTTTCCAACGAATTTCCTCACCCAAGGGACCAATCGGGTTGATCAAACCCTCACCTTCCCCCTCAGCAACTGACCTCGCTCTATGACCATAATATAGTACTGTGTCACCTTGACCTCAGCCAATGGACAATAGCCTCTTCTTAATTATATCACATACCATTTTATTACTCGATTTGATCTTCTTACCAGGAATGAACGGTCTTGAGTGTGAGTTTTCCCCTCTTTGTAGATTTTTGTTTTTAAATTTTACCAATTTTTAAATTTCGAATTTATTTTCCTTATTTACAAGAGAGGGGTTTTCCTCTTTGTTGATTTTGTGTTTTTTTAAATTTTACTATTTGTAAATTTCCTATTTATTATTTAATTTTTCCTTATTTTACAAGAGAGGGGTACGCATCCCATTTTTTTTACTGTATTTAATGTATATTCATTCTTTCTTTCTTTTCTTTTATTCATTCTTCCTCATATTGTAGGGTTATTTTTTCACACACAACACACACATATATATATATTATATATATTTATATATACTATATATTTAAAAACATTTTTATAGTGATTTCCAGTTGGTAAAGTTGAACTGAACCTAAATGATCTTTGTTTTTAAATTATTCTTTGATAGGCTTGATGAGAGAGAGAGAGAAAGAAAAGAGGAGAGAGAGAAGGAGAGAGGAGAAGAAAGAGAAGCAGAGAGAGAAAGAGAAAGAGAGAGAGAGAGAAAGAGAGAGAAGGGAAAGAGAGAGAGGAAAGAGAAAAGAGAGAGAGAGAGAAGCAGAGAGGAGAGAAAGAAGTGATGAGAAAGAGAAAGAGAGGAAAGAAGAGAGAGAGAGAAAGAGTGTGAGAGAGGAAAGGAAAGAAAAGAGGTTCTGGAGAGAGAGAAAGAAAAGAAAGAGAGAGAGAGAAAGAGAAAGAGAACAGAGGAGAGAGGGGAGGGGGAAAGGGGTTTTGAAGCTCGGCGAGTAAATTCAGTTCGCAAAACTCAACTTGTAGATCACTTAAGGAGATTTCAAATCTCATATCAATATTAATTATAGCCGACTCCTTTTGAATCGCTGTTTACTCAATAAACTACATCTTCTCTTTTTTTTTATAATTTCTAATTATGCATTAGTCGTTGATTTGATTTTATTAATTCATTAAACGTGACTTTGTGCAGTCACTCGTTAGGAGAAATGCATAAAAATGCACTCTTCTCGAGTTTTTGGGGCTGTCAATTGTAAATGAATGAAAAATCCCTCAGCCAAACAAGACAGTGTTCCCAAATAATTCCGGGTCCAACCTCACCATCAGATGTGTTAATAATTTGATTGAATGAGTCCCAGGAAAATTTGATGGGTCCCCAACTATAAGATTCTAAACAAAGTTTGAGGTTTTTATCTATAGAGCAACTAAAGCCATCGTACCGTGTGGTCTGGGTGTGTGTGGTGGACTCCCACTATAGGTAAGTTACTAGCTTCGCTCTGAGTTTCAAATCCATGGATGTCGGGTAATTGCATTTTCACATAGCGCTATACCCTGGAAAGGCATATGAATCCTACTCTCCCTCAGCTATGGGCAAATAGTAGGGAAGGCACTGGCTCTTAATCTTGGCTTAGGCAGCGCGCTCTAGGAGAAGAAAACTCTGAATTCAAACCTGATTAAACCTCCGCTAAGGAAATTGACCTTGTGTCGCATCCTGCTTGTGCGAGTTGGTAATATTTGGTAATTAATTTCCAAGAAAAATATTGAAATGTATTTAAACAAGGCTAGGAAAAAATTGGTAGAAAAAAAAAAAAAAAAACAAAAAAAAAAAAACAATGGGGATGCAATGGATCATTTAGTGCACCGTTTTAGATTTTTATGCGGGCAGTGACGCAGATGCCCCCCTACCTAATCAGACATCCCTGGAACCTCCCACTCCCTAGAGGCATTCCAACATGAGGACTGACCTTCAAATATGTGAAAACATTTAGCCAACGAGCATAATATTTTAAATTTTATGAACTCTCCATCAATTCCGAGAAGTTGGCCTTTGCAATTGCCCTGCCCCCTACGATAACACAGCTGTCCAAAATATTCACTAGGTCAACTGGAGAATTACTTTACAGTCTGTCCAATATTTTCAGACTCTCCACGTACCCGCAATTCAAACCTGTTCTGACCCTTAACTCGAGTTAGTTCTTATCATTACAAAGAAAAAGATACAATATTAATTTAGTGCATTTCAGAAATTTGTTACGAGAAATAAAATTTTGGAGAGGAGACTCCGACCATTCAAACAACACTGTTTGATATGACGTTAACTGCATCGAATGGTGAAAGTTCCAATTGGACTCTGGAGAGTGAGAGGGATCCCTTCTTATCTCCAATTACTCCAGGTCCCCCTGACCCAGAGTCGGTAGTACCTGTAGGATCCCATATATGAGTTTTTATAGTAAAAATGAGTTTAAAAAAAAAAATTTGATACTCATCAAAATGAATAAACAAATGTCTTTGGCATCAAAATAACCCAACAAGAGGTTGAATGCATAAAATCCAACCAACAAACAAACAAACAAAGCCGTTTGATCAGCTTAGAATCAGCAGAGTCCTGGTTAAAGTTGGGTGAGAAATAATAATAATAATGTTATAGGTGCATATACGATGGACATTAAATGGGAATGCGCCGACGGTACTTAGAGTATAGAACAATTTTATGGCTTTCGACGAAGCAAATGCGAGTAGCTAGGTAACTGTAATGGTCAGAACCCGCAATCTCCACTTTCTTGGCCTGTAAATCTCTACTCAATTTGTTCGATACATTGTTACATTGTTACCAGTTCGTTTGTCTGTTTATTTTTGACCCTTAAACCCCACAACAGAGAGTTAGTAGGATTTAATGGCATGTCAACCATTGTTGGGTTATTTTATTTTTATGCTGAAAATATTTTGGTTTATTCATTCTTGACAAGTACTTAATTCTTTTCTATTTAACCCATAGATAAAACCCTAACAGGTGTAGTACCTGTTAGGGTCTTATTCTATGAGTCAGAGTGGACCTGGGAGTAATGGTGATGAAGAGGTACTCCACATTCCCCAGAGATCCAGAAATGGAACTTCAGCGCTAAATGTAGTTTAACATCATACCAAAGACACTAGAACCTTAGCCACAGCCTTCTAGCACATATAAGATAAAGAGGGTTGGGGCTTGCCATAAGAGCAATAGAGTTGGGACAATCATATAGGTGCTAGGGCTTGATGTGACCAGCTGATTGGGCCTCTCTAACTGCCCATCTAGCCTAAATTATTCCGTCCACGGGGGTTTCCTGTTCTCATTCCACTAATCATAGCTGGGGTACAGGTGTTAAGCTGTGTTAATTATTATTCTATGCTACTGCTGTCCCTGACCAGGATTGAACCTGCAGTCTAAAGATAACTGTCACTTAGAACTGTCTTAACTTAACTTCTTTATCCACTAAGCTATGTGTCCAATCCTAGTGGATAAGGAAGGTTTCTGAAGAATAATTAAAGTTCCAATTACCGTCCAATTGGGAAGACATGGCAACAAACGGTTGTAACTTAAATACAAACCCGAATGTCACAAAGACTACTGCAGAATGACAGGGTATTTATAAAACTACACAAAATCATTCAAATCAAGCAGCCAATCAGAACTCAAGGAATGGAATCACCCAAATCAGCCAAATTCATGAATGGATCATTCTTGATTTCTATATATACCAACTGTCTTGGACACTGCTTCAGTTGTACTTGATTAGCTGCTGTTATTCAAATCAACAGTACACTAACTGACCTCAATAGTTCCCAAGTCCGACAAGAAATATCCTGAATAAGGCCGTAGGGCACATTGTCCGAAACGTTGTACAGATAACAATGAAGATGAGGACAATAGTCCGAATAATCCAAATAATACTAACTTCCATATTACTGAATGAGTATCAACTAATTCGGCCGTTCATTGTGAAAATGATCACCCTTGGGTGGAGAACGTAAATAATAATACGAGATCTGTTTTCATTGTGTTAAATATAGGGGAGGGGGGTAAATTTCACAGGGAAAATTGGTGGTACCTATTGTTTACTTAAGGAAATATTTTTCCATCTGTTTACATTTAAAATATGATTTTTTTAAAATGTATTCCTAAACTTGAATGTTTTGAAATATGCTTTTTTTCAAAAGCTTTTTGTATATATGACAAAAACTTAAATTTAATTGCTTGTTGCATTAAAGTGATAAAAATAAATTTGTTTAGTTTTTAAAAATCTTTTTCTTACTTATTGAAATGTTATTAACTTTACCATCTATACGTATGTAAAAAGCAGTTGTATGTATGTATGTATGTATGTATGTATGTCCGGGGGGAAACTAGGAAAACAATGTAAATATATATATACACATTCACTATCACTAGAACTTGCTTTTTGTTAAAAAATAATGACGATTTTATTTATATTTGGGAAGATATTTAAAAATCAAAATTTGTATAACAGCAGAAGGAAAGTCATTAGCGTGTTATTTTATTTATTTATTTTTTTGTTCACTTTGAACGTAAAGGTGAATGCTAACCTCAAAGAATCACCTTTTTAATCTATTCATTAACTCAATACCTGTCCCAATGGCATTGGCAATGGAAGATTAATCCTTAACACGATTTTATCACCTGTGAAGTAAACACCTTAGTAGAAAATCCTGTTTTATCTTATTTCAACATAATATCACATGGTAATTATTTCTAATTTTATCCCGTAGTATTAAGATTGACAGCTGATCTTTTGGTTTTATCCAAAGGTCATTATTATTGACATAGATGGTTTGTTTTATGGTATACCAACTGTTATGGGTTAGCGATCGTCACATTTGTTTTGCGCGGGAAGTTCGAAAAGACAAAGAAAAATTGAACTAAGAAGACAATGGATAAGGTAGACAGAAAGTCTAGTATAACAAAAGACTTCCTCTGTACAAACGGAAAATTGAACAAAGAGACTGGAAAGGGAAGTAAGGACTTCCGGTCAAGCGAACAAGAGATGTGTGGGTGGGTTGCGCTTACTTAAGCAGGCAACAGATCAGTAGGGACAGTCAGGAGAGAGACGGCGGACAGACGCGGTCACGCCCCGCCACGGCTAAGGGCAGTGAGACGCCACCAGCTTCCCCAACGCTATTCATCCCAGCAGTAGTAGTTCCCATTGTCAACGCTCGTCACTCACACGCACCACGAGGGAATGAAAAGAAATAAAAGTCAATCTCCTACTAGATACAGCATGCCTTGTGATTTCATTTAAGCGACCACTACAGATATCCTCTAGGGTAGGGGCCGATACCCGCTACGATACGTACGTGATTTAGCAGCGTGAATTTGAAGATGCCAGTATATAACATATACGATTTAGTGCCGGTAAAGAAGGCCCTACGCAACACAACCTACCAATTCTCACTTCCCTCACACACCCCCCTCTCTTAATTTGGGATTTTAACAAAAGAATAAAGGGAACTGAAATTAATAAATATAATAATATAGTTGCCATAAAATGATAACTATGTATGGATCAATGTATGTATGGATCACATATGTATGTATGTATGACAGCTATGTATGGATCAGTACTTCTGCTTAGGATCAGAGTGTAGTATCTGTACGCCTAGGATTAAAGTATTACTTCCCCAATTTTCTGCCTAGGATCAGTGTAGCTCTCTATTCTTCAAACTGGGATGTAAGAATTATATCTGTTTCTTGTAGAAGTCTAACTACCGTCGAGTTAGCAGACAAGAATAAACATGCAAGCTGTAACTTAAATACAGTCCTTGCATGTTGCTGGCATAGTGCAAAGTGATGGCTGAAGAGTGGGTACTTGTACATGTCCTTAATCACCCAGGAAACCAACAGCCAATCAGAAGCTAGCAAATGAACTTGCCTGAGAACATAATGGAACATTCCAAAGCTCCATATAGTTATTTACTAAGCTGAGCTTAGATGTGGCACAAGGCCAGAAGTGTGGGGCGCCCAGTGAGAATCGAACTCACTAACAATGGTCTGCTAATCTAGCTTGCTAACCATTACACCAAACTCTAGTTTCAGTTTAGTAGCCAGTTTGTAACAGAGCTGAACACTTGAAAAATCCAACATTTCTCTTCTGCAGACCCCCTCCGCCCCCCACGCATACACAATTTTGACTTGAAATTATTGATAATACAGAAACTAAATAAATATTATTATTATTATTATTATTTATGGATGAATCGTATTGTCGTAAAGGATTTGGTTTGTTTTGTTTTACGTCATATCAACCTCAGTGGGTCATTTAATGCCGACAAAGTTTTGAAATAAATTCATTCTTAATGGATAATCAGTTTTGTTTTATCAACTCATGTTTTTCTTTTAACCCATAGATGGGACACATCAAACAATACAAACCATCCTTAAATAAGATTAATTTTGAATGCAGTACTCACATTTTAAAATGCCTATAACACTTTTTCTATCAATTCTCCTCCTTCCAGCCTCCACATCCCTAATATAATTTCTACGAGTTCCCCTCCTAGTTACTCTCACTACCACTAACTTGAAAAGAAAAACTGGAACACAAACACATCACCACTGATGATGGAACTTCAAAGTGCCGAAAGTACTTGAGATTAAAAACTTTGGTGACTAATCTACGGATTCCATCCAAATGTAAAAAAGTTGGCCAGAAAGCTCGAAAAAATTGTCGATAAAATGGTAAAACAGGAGACGAGTCTTTGGTTTAATTCTATATATATATATATATATATATATTATATAAAATATGCCAAATTTATTGGTAAACCATTGTGGTAAGAAAAAACCCAGAAAATAGTTTGATTGTAAAAATATACTACCAAACTTCACCTGGGAAAAAAAAAGAAGAAGAAAAGACCAAGAGGGTCTTACCAACTGAAAATAATTGGTTAATACTATAAAACTTCGGCAAAAAGCTTTAGATAATTCTAGCGGTTTATAGTGCTCAATACCTAAGTAGAGCAAATTAAAAAAGTTAAACCTAATGTGTCAGATATACCTACTAACAGATTCTTGCCCTGATGAGCTACTAAGTGAAACTGTTAGTAGGTATATCTGACTCATTAGGTTTAACTTATATATATATATATATATATATATATATATATATATATATATATATATATGTGTGTGTGTGTGTGTGTGTGTGTGTGTGTGTGTGTGTGTGTGTGTGTGTGTGGAATATTTATTTGCCAGGTTTAAAGACTATTTGAGTGTTCTTGTATTTTATTTTCATTTTTTTTCTCCCCTGTTCAGTAAGGAATTACTTAAAACATCTTACCCTAAAGAGAATAAAAGTAGAGAAATAAATATCTCCTTTGGGGATGCGAACTTTTATTCCTCAAACAAACAAATTTGTTTTTAATCTAACATCACTAAAATCTCTTTGCCATAAGCAAAGTACAATCATCCCCCCAAGGTGAGACGCTATTGCTTTTACAAACAGAAAAAGGATCCCCTGGGGTCAAGAAGAAGTGATAAAACCAAACACAATGTGACCAGACGTTCCAAAACTGCAAACAGGGAGGAGGGGGCCGGGGCGGAGGAGCAGGTAGATATAGTTGGTGGTAGAAATTTCTGTTATCTCAAAAGGTTTTTCTTTTTATATTTTCTTCTACTTTTGCCTCGGTATGAGCAATATTAATGGTAGAAGTGTTCATTTAACAGAAGCTTATAAGTGAAAAATGTCTGATAATTAAAAAGAAAAAAAGGAAAGAATTTAATTAGCTATGATGTGGCATATATATATATATATATATTATTTATATTTTGCTTGAAGGCAATTACAATGCGTATATTGTATAAAATTCGATAATTATAGAAAATAATCATGGCAAGCGATCGTGCGGCACGTAAATAATTTAAAAAATTAATTAGTTAATAATTAATGAATTTAGGCGGGCATATATGTTCAAATGTAAGGCTAAACAAATCGAGAAATGACGTTTTCTCGATTTGTTTAGCCTTACATTTGAACATATATGCCTGCCTAAATTCATTAATTATTAACTAATTAATTTTCAAAATTAGGTATGACTTCAATTAAGCACATAACCTCCAAATATATATATATATATATATATATATATATATATATATATACACATACATACACACACACACACACACACAGAGCTCCAGAATTAGACACAGTTTAATGTCATACTCAGGACACAAAAGATTCTTAAAATTAAACATAACATCAGTGAAATAATACAACCATTACAAATTCGGTTTGTCATATTAGAGAAAAAGAGATCATGTCAAGACATTCATTGTTTTAACCGACTTCTTTACCATTCACAAGTTATCTTGAATCATTATATGATTCACCGACTAAGAAATATGGAATTAGCAAGAATATTGCAAGGTTACCTTAGAAATATATGCGCGAATGTTTCTTTGTGGATACCAAGGTGGTATTTTCTGAATAAACTAATAAATGTAGGCATAAAATAAAAACAACACACAAGGAAAATAAACAGTGTCATTAAGTTCCCAGATAAACATGACGGCTCATTTGAGTAAAAACATTTTAACAAGTCAGTTGTGTGAAATTTGATATTTAAAAACATTCCATTGTATACAAGTAAAAACAAACTTCTATCTTCTCTTGACTAATGTCAATATTAATGTACATACTCCTCTACATATACAAGTATTCTCTCTCTCTCTCATATATATATATATATATATATATATATATATATATATATAAAAATGTAAGGTAATCCAAATGACTGGTTGTAAGGGATTATTCCACCTGGGATCCTCAAAATCTCACTGTACAACCATACTGTATGCTCTTGAAGGTGCAAACAGATATTAATACCAGGATTTTTATAAATCCCTAAAGAGAGCTCAATGTATAATAATCAATAAATTAGATTAAATACAGAGCAATATTTTTTAATAATCTCCATCCAAAGAGGCCACACTCTCAAGGAGAAAAAAAATTTTAAAAGCCTTTTGAGCTTTCGGTCGAAATAAATTTATAACGGAATGACGGTTTGTTAACTTTTTGCTTTCTTTGAAATTATATATATATATATATATATATATATATATATAAAATTGAAGTGTGTGTGTGTGTGTATATATATATATATATTATATATATTATATATATATATATATATATATATATATACATACACACACTTCAATTTTTTTTCTCCCAGATCCTGGATTTCACTTTTCCTCACACAGTCTTCATACCTTGACGAAGGGTGAAGGTTCACTCGAAAATATTGGAATTAATCAAACCAGGGACAGTACAACAGCTGGACATTAAAATTCTGATTTTTAAATTTTTTAATCTGTTTTTTGTTTTCTCCATGCTACATAATAAAAAAAAAAACAATGTTCACAAGAACAAAGTTTACGCAAAAATTATATATATAATATATATATATATATATATATATATATATATATATATATAGTCAGTTGTTTAGCTCAGTCGGTAGGGCACTTGACTAGAAATCGGGAGGTTCCTGGTTCGATACCAGCTCTCGCTAACTCAGCAAATGAGTAGCACAGGGATCTGTGCAGTAAAGTGAGGAGCTGATGGTAGGTGTGGCGCCTCGCCTCAGAAGCCAAAAATAATCTCCTTGGTCTAGCGCTAGTGAAAAGGGGATAGACTCCCTAGTTGTCTGGCCTATACTGACTTTAGGCAACACCGACGACTTTACTTGTGTGTGTGTGTGTGTATTGAAGTATTTTATTTTCACTGCCAGTTGAAGGGATAGACCCTCAGCCACCGCCTTCTAGCACTCATATGATAAAAAAAAGCTTGTAATTGCCAGAAAAGAATAGGGTTAGGGCAATCATATAGGTGCTAGGGCTTGACATGGCCAGCCGATTGATCGGAGGGGGCCTCTCCGACCGCCCGTCTAGCCCAAGAAAGGGTCAAAGTGGAATACAAACAAAGGATTTGAACTCAAATTGCAGAATCCATTTTCTAGAAAACTAACCATTACTACCAGCCACAACCAACCAACCAACAAAAAATAAAAAATGGGGAAATGTATTCAATAAACAAGCATAGAAGTGCAAACTTTTATTTTTACATTTTTAGGGCCGGGTTAGCTCAGTCGGTAGAGCGTTCGGCTAGAAACCACAAGGTTAATAGTTTGATACCTGCCCTCGACAACTCAGTGTATGAGTAGCACAGGCATCTGTGCGGTAAAGTAAGGAGCTGATGGTAGGTGTGGCGCTCCACCTCAGGCGCTAAAATAATCTCCTTGATCTAGTGCTAGTGAAAAGGGGATAGATTCCCTTGCTGCATGGCTGATACCGACATTAGGCCGCCCCGACGAAATAGAAAAAAATTTATTTATCTTTTTGTTTTGTTTTTGGTTTACAATTGGCTTCTATCGAATCATGGAAAAAACTATATTTCACATTTGGGCACCTTTCCAAGAGGTCTAGTGCTAGTGAAAAGGGGATAGACTCCCTCGCTGCATGGCTAATACCGACATTAGGCCGCCCCAACGAAATAGAAAAAAATTATTTATCTTTTTGGGTTTTTTTTGTTTACAATTGGCTTCTATCGAATCATGGAAAAACTATATTTCACATTTGGGCACCTTTCCAAGAGGTTGTTGAAGATTACAATGAACTATTCAAGGATTTGAATTCAGCATTTTTTTTAAGCTAATTCTTCAATTCCATAACAAGACTTTCTGCCAAAAGTAGGTCATCGTTAAACAGAACAAACCCATCAATTAGTTTTTTTTTTTTTTCCCCTAAACGTTTCAAACGAAAACATTGACAAATTCTTCCATGTAAAGAATCACTAACTCCAAAAATATTTTAATGCAGAACAAAATATAACTCCTACATCTACTTGTTTGAGTTATTACTTCTTTGTCCATGTTTCCTTTATCCTTACCGCATTGGGTCGGATTTACTCCAACCCTCCTATCTTCATTATATATATATATATATATATATATATATATATATATATTATATATATATGAAGAAGTCTGAGAGAAGAAATATTTCGTCCTTCCTAAAGACTTCCCAGTGACCTAATGTCACTCAACTCTCCCCTCCTCTTTATCTTCCCCTGGCATCAAACACTCCACTACTATGAACTTTACCCTCCTCCCTCGACCTACCGCTTTTCCCATCTAGCACCTTCTTGTAAACTTTCCCTATACTTCATTCATGTTATCCTGATCCCTTATTCCGCCCCTAACCTCCCTACCCTTCATTTCCGCTACTAACTCACTCCCTCATCAAAACACACACATGTACGTAATTTTTGCTTTGAATAAAAATCATTTGACTGAGGATGTCCTTATTGAAAGGACGAAATATTTCAACTCTTAGATTTGTTTTGAGTTATTATTTTTTGTTCACTTTCCTTTTACTTCACCTCATACTGTCGGATTTTACTCCAACCATCCTATCTTCATATATATATATATATATATATATATATATATATACACTAAGTTAATTCATAGACACGTGTTTCAAGGTTTCACCTCTCATCAGTGTAGCTACACTTTAACAGCTACCTCTAGCCGGGATTGAGACCTAACTGAATTTTCGTCTGCCAAGTCTCTTACCCATACGGCTATCAGCGGCTGTCAAACTTTGGAGAATATTTCAAGTGAGGGTTAGCTATACGCCAGACGGTGAATTTACAATTAAATCCCTATTTAGAAAACTCAACCAAGTGGGAGTATATATAATAAATAAGTTAATCCCCATATATATATATATATATATATATATATATATATATATATATATATATATATATAGTATGCCTGAGTTTTTTATGTTTAGCCTTAATATGACAACCAATTTGTTTTGTTTTGTTTTACGGCATATCAACCTCAGTGGGTTATTTAATGCCGATAAAGTTTTGAAATAAAGTAATCATAAAATGGATACTCAATTTTGTTTATAAACTCATGTTTTTCTATTTAACCCATAGATGGGACCCTAACAGGTAATACCACTCCGGGTCAGAGTGGACCTGGGAGCAATGGTGATGAATGGGTGCTCCACATTTCCCAACCCACCAGAACTGGAACCTCACCATCAGATAGAGATTAATGTCATTCCCAGGACATGAAGACCCTCAGCCACCACCTTCTAGCATCCATATGATAAAAAGGGGTTGGGGCTTGCTATAAGGATAATAGGGTCGGGACAATCATATAGGCGCTAGGGCTTGATGTGACCAGCCGAGAATAAAACTGTAGTATGGATTCAATTTTTATATTTTTGAACTAAAGTATAAATTTTAGGGGTGAAAGGTCAGGTCAAAATTCTTAAGGTAGCAAGAATAGAAAATGGTTGGGAACCACAGTGCTAGACCAAGGAGATTGTTTTGGCATCTGAGATGGAGCACCACACCTACCATCAGCTCCTCACTCTAATTGCCCATGATTTGAACTCACATGATGTGAGGGTGTAGGGAGAGAGAGGTGTATAAATAAATGCATCATTCCTATTTTTGTTTATTTTTGTTTATTTTTTTGTTATTTTCTTCCAAATTCTGTTGTGTGTTTTGAAGACAAGTTTATTGAGCTCGTAGCAAATTTTCCATCTATTATCCATAATTGGTGACCTTTCGGGGGTTGATTTCAGCTTTGGGAAGCAAAAAAGGTCCGAAGAGATCAAATCTGGAAAGTAAGGTGGCTGGAGAAGGAGTATTGCATTTAAGCGAAATTCCCAGATAAAAAGTGACATGTTTATTGTTCCCAAGGGAAAAAAAAAGACGAGAAAACTGCGGATAGATAAAGTTTTTGTGAAAGGAGTGGTTTTATTTTTTGGCAAACTAAAATGGAGTCAATGTGGAAATTTTGTCTTGTTCAAAGATTAATATTAAAACTGATTGAAGTGTTTTGAAGGAAGAGAGGAAGAAAGAAGAGTTTAGTAGAAAGTGTTAGAGTGTGGATATTTTATATGGGGGAGATATAGATAAGGGGAGGGTGAAAGATGAGTAAAGGGAAAATAAACTGGAGAGAGAGAAAGGGGGAGAGAGAGGGAGAGAGACAGAAGAAAAAGGAGAGAAAAAGGAGAGATTGAAATGAGAGAGAGAGTTAAAGAAACAGGAGAGAAATAGAGTAATAAATAAGAAAGACAGAAAGAGTCAAAATGAGAGAGAGAGAGAGAGAGAGAGAAGGGGAGAAGGAGAGAAGCAGAGACAGAGAGGGAAGCAGAGACAGAGGGGAGGACAGACAGAAGAGAGAGAGAAAAAGAGAGAGAAAGAGAGAGAGAGAAAAAGAGAGAGAAAAGAGAGAGAGAGAGAAAGAAGAGAAAGAGAGAGAAAGAGAGAGAGAGAAGAGAGAGAAGAGAGAGAAAGAGAAAGAGAGAGAAAGAGAAAGAAAGGAAGAGAAAGAGGAGAGAGAGACAGAGAGAGAAAAAGAAACAGGAGAGAGAGAAAGAGAGAACGGGAAAGAAAGAAAAGGAAGATAGAAAAGGAGAGAGAGAGACAGAAAGAAAGAGAGAGATAAAGAGAAAGAAAGAAAAGGAAGAGAGAGAAGGAGAGAGAGAGAGAGAGAGAGAAAGAAACAGGAGAGAGAAAGAAAGAAAGAAAAGGGAGAGAAGGAGAGAGAGAGTAATAAATAAGAAAGAAAAGGCAGAAAGAGTCAAAAGAAAAAGAAAAAAGGAAAGAAAAAGAAAGCCGTCCAACACCCGACCTGCCCTGTCCTCTTCTCCCCCCCTCCACTGCTGTGACCTTGTTTTGAGTGATCAAAGTATGGATTTTGCAGTTCTTCTATGTTGCAGCTCTCATTGCTTGATGGTTGCAGCAATCTATAAGCGAGGGGGAGGGAGGGGGGAGGAGGAAGGAAAAATCAATGTTTCTCGATGACCTATATTGTACCATTATGTAGCAGCAGCAGCATCACCTTCACTAAAAACCACAGCATCAGGGACTTTATAGTCCAACTTGTGGATATTTACATTCTATAGGCATTACTGATTTTACTAATACATAACATGATGACAAGTTTCAAAAGAGGAATATATATATATATATATATATATATATATATATATGTGTGTGTGTGTGTGTGTATTATCACATGACTGTGCTTAAAACTAGTACTTTTAATAAATACCAATCTATATATAAAGGGCAGTTGGTGTGTGTATGTGTCTGGATGAAACAACGGAAATAAAACAATGTGTGCATATATGTGTGTGTGTGTGTATGTATGTATATATATATATATATATATCACATGACTGTGCTTAAAACTAGTACTTTATTAAATACCAATCTATATCTATACATATATAAAGGGCAGTTGGTGTGTGTGTGTGTGTGTGTGTGTATGTCTGGATGAAACAATGACAAAATAAATATATTTACACATTAAATATAACTGGTTCTTGCTATTTGTGCAAAATTTATATTTGATTTATATTCATGAAAATATCTAAAAATTAAAACATACATAGAAATAGCATTGAAATTAAAAGTCAAAAGTAAACAAATCCATACACCAGAGTTTTTTGCCGCCCTCTCTAACCAGGTGACGCCAAGTAGCCCCTTCTAGTGCAATCTAAAACAATATATCAAAGTGTTTGAGAGATAAGGTGGGAAAGAAAAACAAATTGTCTAAAGTATAGACCAGGGGTTCTCAACTGGGGATCATGGGGGACCAAGCAAGCAAAAATATTTAATTATAAAAATACATTTCTCTGAATTGTGTTTGGCTAGAATATCTACCTATTCATTAAACGTTGTACAAATAACAATAAAGATGGGGACAATAGTCCAAATAATGCAGATAATACTAATCATCAAGCCTCATCTCAAACATTCAGAGAAATAAATAACAGCTAGACTAATTATTTTTTCAAAGATTTCTAAACTTTCCAGTTTCAAACAAAGAAAACTTTCTTTTCAAATTTTCAAAATATATGTAAACTGTTTTAGATATTTCCAATATTTTTTTCAAATCAGAAAACATTTTTGAGATTTTAGAAATAAATAACTATAAGATTGTTATATAGTGGCTTCTTTCGTGCTGCTAAATCGTGTATGTTAGTAGTCGGTCTTAGAAAATCACAACACATGGGTATAGTAGGAACTTTGACTTTATTTCTTCTTCCTCGCGTGGTGGGTGGCGAGCGTTGACAATGGAAATGCCCAAGAGTTGACGATGACTACTACTGTTGGGATGACTGGCGATGGTGAGGTAAAGGGGTGGCTAGGTGACGTCTCACAGCCCGTCGAATGTGACCGTGAGCAGCGGTCACGCTCACTTGTTCCCTGTCCGTCGTCTTCTGTCTAACTGAACTTGTCTCTGCTATTGACCTCCTTTTTATGTATATCAGCCGCCTACGCATTTTCTTTTGTTATACTTATCAGCGGACAAATCTATTTCCTTCCTTCTTTGCCCGCTTTACCAGGAAAAAGTCCTTTGTTATTTTTTTCATCTTTTCTTTGTTTCGATTTAACCGGAAAATCCTATTTCCGTTTTCCTCTTCTTTTAAATATCTTCAATATACAACAAGATGAGCTTAAATTCAAAGTCCAAGAAATTTGATTTATTCCTAATTGAAATAACAGAAAATATGCCTATAAATTGGGGGGGGGGGAAGGACTATGTGTGTGTGTGGGGGGGTAAGCTTACAAGCCTGAGAGGATTAAGTGAATTAGTTGAGATTACCGCCCCCCCACCAAAGAAAAACATTCCCAAGATCTAGATAACCACTCCTCACATATTAGTTGGTTTAATTATTATTAATCTATTTACCAGATTATCTCCCACACTTAATAATATATATATATATATATATATATATGATGGATTCTCCCGTCGATTTCGACGTACGAGTGTTCATACAATGAACGTCCACACAGTGATTTGCTTATAGTGGTGAAGGCTTGTGTTGGACCATCCACGCTTTTTGGCACAGTCGATAGGAAAGAATTGGTGCATCAAGGGTTGCCACAAACCCAATCAACGACCGACCTGAGGAATTTTGAATTCAGAGTTATCCCTTTCTTAGACTGGTTACCTACCCAAGGCTGAAGGGCCCAGTCTGCCCTACTATCTAACCCATAGATGGAGGGAGAATATATGGGTTATTAGCGCTATGTGAAATGCCAACAGCTTCATATAGGAATTGAACTCAAATCGACGAGTCCATTTTCCACGACTAACCACTAGCTCACGCGCCTCCATATATATATATATATATATATATATATACTAGCAAATATATGCACCCTCCGGGTGCAAGTATTTAAGTTTTAATGTAATAAAATATTGTATTAAATTAGAAAGGCTAATGAAACTAAATAAGAATACAGATAAAAGATTTGAAACAGAGGGAGTATAATAAAAGATTTGAAACAGAGAGGTATAATAAAAAATGGAATAACTGAAACTTACTCTTCCACCACTCTCGTCTTTCATTGTTATTTTTCTAATTTAAGTATTTAGTTAAAAGAGGAAGTAAAGAATAAAATGACAGTTATTTTTTCTTGTTAATGGATTTCATTTAAGATTCATTGAAGAGATTTTTGCTTATATTCATTAAAATAAAACCAAACAGTTAGAAATCAATAATACTAAGCACATATTTATTAAATTCGATTTTTTAATATTAATATGCAAATTAGCCTTCCCGTTTACACTGTAAACCGCTATTTTGTTGTATATATAAATATACTTGCATGTTGTCAGTATGTAGACATAGTTAACAGTATTAATAATATAAGACAATTTTATTAATAATTGAGGTTTAGATAAAAATAAAATCATGGAGAATGTGATGTCAATAACGAAGAGAATTGTGACTTGAGTAGGAATATAGTTTCGGTTACAGACTGAAAAACACACAATCTCCATTATAATAAGATATATATATATATATATATATATAATAAGGTACGCAACATATATATATGTACTATATTATGTTAAATTATTCGTTATATTATATTATATAGGGGCCAGTTCAGCTCAGTCAGTAGAACATCCACCTGGGATGCACAAGGTTCTTGGTTCAATACTGGCCCTCACCAACTCAGCATATGAGTAGCACAGGGATCTGTGCGGTATACTGAGGAGTTGATGGTAGGTGAGGAGCTCCACCTCGGATGCTCAAAAACAATCTCCTTGGTCTAGCGCTAGTGAAAAGGGGATAGACTCCCTTGGTGTCTGGCTCATACCAGGTTCTTGGTTCAATACTGGCCCTCACCAACTCACCATATGAGTAGCACAGGGATCTGTGTGGTATAGTGAGGAGCTGATGGTAGATGTGGAGCTCCACCTTGGATGCTCAAAAACAATCTCCTTGGTCTAGCGCTAGTGAAAAGGGATAGACTCCCTTGGTGTCTGGCTCATACCAGGTTCTTGGTTCAATACTGGCCCTCGCCAACTCACCATATGAGTAGCACAGGGATCTGTGCGGTATAGTGAGGAGCTGATGGTAGGTGTGGAGCTCCACCTCAAATGCTCGAAAACAATCTCCTTGGTCTAGCGCTAGTGAAAAGGGGATAGACTCCCTTGGTGTCTGGCTCATACCAATTTTAGACCTCCCAACAACTTACTTTTATATATTATATATATACTAGCAAATATATGCACCCTCCGCTGGGTGCAAGTATTTAAGTCTTAATGTAATAAAATATTGTATTAAATTAGAAAGGCTAATGAAACTAAATAAGAATGCAGATAAAAAGACTTGAAACAGAGGGAGTATAATCGAAAAATAGAACAACTGAAACTTACTCTTCCATCACTCTCGTCTTTCATTGTTATTTTTTCTAATTTAAGTATTTAGTTAAAAGAGGAAGTAAAAGAATAAAATGACAGTTATTTTTTCTTGTTAATGGATTTAATTTAAGATTCATTGAAGAGATTTTTGCTTATATTAATTAAGATAAACCAAACAATTAGAAATCAATAATACTAAGCACATATTTATTAAAATCACATTTTTAATATCAATATGCAAATTAGCCTTCCCATTCACACTGTAAACAGCTATTTTGTTGTACATATAAATATAATTGCATGTTGTTAGTATGTAGATATGGTTAACAGTATTAATAATGTAAAACAATTTTATTAATAATTGAGGTTTAAATAAAAATAAAATCATTGGGAATGGGATGTCAATAACTAAGGGAATTGTGACTTGAGTAGTAATATAGTTTCGGTTACAGACAGAAAAACACACAATCTCCATTATAATAAGATATTATAAAGAGTTGGCATTAAATAACCCACAGGGTTTGATATGCCATTAAACCAAACCTTAATGAAAGATGATAATCTCAGCACTAAGTGAAAGAATTTTTTTACCAATACAAGAACCTCAGCCAGCATGGAAGTGCGGCCAAAGTCACTCCTACATCAAAATATGCAGGGAATTTTTTTTTATGAAGAACTAAATGCTAAACGTTGATCCAGGAGGCCATCCCCCCAGGCAACACCTGCCCTCGCAATTTAAAGAGGAAGGGCTGGGTTTATTGCCTGGTGCCCGAGGCGCCCCTCTTGAGATAGAATGCCAACTGGATGAACGTATTTTTTGCACCCGCCTCCCATGAGATTTGCTTTGTGAGTGGTCCCATATTAATAGGGCCTTGTGCCTGGTACGTGGGATACAAGGTAAATACCATCTATGATATCTGATAGTTTTTAATAACATCGCATTAAGTAGCACAACCGCACAACTGATAATTACTACTAACTACATATGAAATTTTATTTGGTATACGTTTTCATTCTATTTGTATGTGGCTCTCCCACTACAGGTCATTCCATGTCAAAACACCAGCAAAAAGTTGAAATCTGCACCCACCGACACCAAATTACCTGAAATTTGGCACAAATGTTCCCCTTCATGAGTTAGGAAAGTGTGCCAAATTATTTTATCTTAAACCTTACCGTTCTGATTTTAGAGGGGGGATAAAATTTTCCTATTTTGCCTCAAAATTAAGGCCATCCGGTGTCGCAAAATCTCAGTGTTTTTTAAAAAAAAAAAAAAAAATACTTT
>CM042172.1:17848491-17908491 GCA_023376005.1 Doryteuthis pealeii
AGTTCAATACCGGTCCTCGCCAACTCAGCGTATGAGTAGCATAGGGATCTGTGTGGTAAAGTAAGGAGCTGATGGTAGGTGTGGCGCTCCACCTCAGATGCTAAAACAATCTCCTTGGTCTAGCGCTATTGAAAAGGGGATAGACGCCCTCGCTGACTGGCTGATACCGACTTTAGGCCACCCCCGTCGACTTTACTTTATATGTTATAGTCAAACAGAAGAAAACAAAGCAGTGGGTGAGATGCTAGGCTAGTGAGGCTAGTTATTAAAAAAAATAACTACTCTGTCCCAAAATGGTTGATACATTTTTGCATATAAATTTTATAGACTAAATGTAAAAAAACTATTATGGTATTGAAATATGTAAGAGTTGAAAAGACGAAAAGTGAAGGCTGAGAGATGAATCTTGAGTGAAATGCTAGGCTAGTGAGGTTTGTTATTAAAAAATTAAACTACTTCTGTCCCATAATAGTTGATACATTTTCTATGGAAATCTCAGACTTAATGTAGCAACTATTTTGGGACAGAGGTATATTTCACTTAAATGATTGAATAGAGAAAAACTAAAAGATGTGTGAAATGCAAGGTTGGTGAGATTTATTAGTAACTCTTTGCCTGCTTTAACCCACTCACATTGGCTCTCCCACCATTGCAATCCTACCATAAGCCACTGCACAAAAACTGATGGTTAGTCAGTTCATTTGGAAAAACTGGGAAGAAAACAGGATGAACCATTTTTTTTTTTTTTTTAGTTGTACTTCGTTTGAGTGACATTGATGTAACATGTACAAAACTGTATGACCTCTGTCCCAAAATGGTTCGTACATTTTTGCATAGAAGTTTCATAGACTCAGTGTAACAACTATTATGGGACATATATAAGTTATCGCCGAACAGAAGAAAACTGAAGGCTGACAGATAAAAGAGTGGGTGAAATGTTAGGCTATTGAGGCTAAATTAAAAAAATAAAACTACCTCTATCCCAAAATGGTTGATACATTTTTGCATAGAAATTTCATAGACTTAATGTAACAACTATTATGGGATGGATATATATATATATAGGAGTTGAATAGACAAAAACTGAAGGCTGGGAGATTAATCTTGAGTGAAATGCTAGGCTAGTGAGGTTTGTTACTTTTATAACAATTTTTTTAATTATTTCTGTCCCATAATAGTTGAGACATTTTGTTGCATAGAAATTTCAAAGACTAAATATATCAACTATTATGGTATTGAAATATGTAAAAGCTGAAAAAATGAAAAGTGAAGGCTGAGAGAGATGAATCTTGAGTTAAATGCTGGGCTAGTGAGGTTTGTTATTATTAAAAAAAAAATTTTTTTTAAATAAAAAAACTACTTCTGTCCCAAAATGGTTGATACATTTGCCTAGATAGACAGTTCAGATTGCTAGGCCTGCTTCAGTGTACTTCAGCCTCTGGAGCAGCTAAGTAAAATTAACAGCATTGATCCCAGGGGTCTTTCCCCCCAGGCAATACCTGCTCCATTGATTTAAAGAGACGGTTTATTCCCCAGCTCCTGGCGCACCCCAAGTTAAATAATAGATGGAAATCTAACAGGTATTACCACTCCGGGTGAGAGTGTACCTGGCAGTATTGCCAATGGGATCAACGCATTTTTTGTACCTACCACCCATGAGCTTTGGCTTGTGGGTGGACCCACATAAAAATGTCCTTGTGTCATGCCCTCATAATTACTTAAATAACCAAATAGAAGAAAAATAAAAATGATAGATATTTGAAATGCTGGGTTGGTGAGGTTTGTTATTAAAACTTAATACAACCATTGTCCTATACTACTTGTAACATCTACACATATATAAATAAAAAATAGCAGTTGGTGTGTATATATGCATATCCAGATGAAACTATGAAATTAAAACAATTAACAACATTATATATATATATATATATATATATATATATATAAGATTTTGGATGTTGTTTTTTAGAAGCATTGTTGGATAAAGTATATATTATTTATATTTTTGCTTGAAGGCAATTACAATGCGTATATCGCATAGAATTCGATACTTTATAGAAAATAATCATGACAAGTGGATCCTGACAAAGAATTGTTCAGAGGGAAATCATTAGTATACATCGCTGATGAGACTTAATAAAGTTGAAACAGTCTGTACGATGTTCTACACACCGAACAATTCTTTGCCGAGATTCACTTGTCATGATTATTTTCTATAATTATTGATATACGCATTGTAATTGCCTTCAAGCAAATATATAATATATATAATATATATATATATATATATATATATATATATATATGCACACATTAAATATCACCAGTTCTTGTTTTTATGAAAAAATTATGAAGATTTGATTTATATTCAAAGATATTTAAAAATTAAAATATACATAGAAATAGCATTGAAATTCTACTTAAAAATGTCCAGCATTTGTACATCTCAAAAGTAAACAAATAAATACACCAGGTTCTTGCTCTACCAAGGTGTCGCTGGGTAGCCGCTTCCAGTACATATCTAAAGGGCAGTTGGTGTGTGTGTATGTATGTATGTCCGGGTGAAACACGAAAATAAAGCAATTAACGACAAACTAAATATGTATAAACATTAAAAATCACCAGTTCTTGCTTTTTGTGCAAAAATTATGAAGATTTGATTTGAATTTGAATATATTTAAAAATCAAAATATACATAGAAATAGCATTGAAATTCTACTTAAAAATGTCCAGCATTTATAAATCTCAAAAGTAAACAAATCAATACACCAGGGTTCTTTTGCTGCCTTCAACCCAGGTGACGGAAGGTAGCCCCTTCTAGTTTGCATATAAATTTCATACACTAAATGTAACGACTATTATGGGACAGAGGTAGTATTTTCTAAGATGAAGGTGAGAGAAATGACCTCACTCATCTTGTTCAATTTTTCCCCCCATCAACCTCTCCCCCCCATCCACCCCTTTTCCTCATCCCCTTTCGATCGCTATTTTTCTCTTCTCTTAGTAATCATTTTTCCCCCATCTTCTCACTCTTAAAATTACTCCCTTATCGCAATCTTCGTCTTTTGATCATATCTGCTTCTCCATCTTATTTTCTCCTCTTAAATTCACCACCCCCCACCCAACTCAAATTTTCTCAAACATTATATGAACATTCTCTCTCTCTTATATATATATATATGTAATAGACCTAGCTGGAGAGCCACCATCTACCTGTCTGTGGAAGAATGTGAGTCCAACCGAATTAAACCCCAAAAATAGAAGCGGGCTGTTAGAAAGGGTAATTTTCAGCCCAGCAACATTCAAAGTGGAGAAGTTCCAACATGTAGTTTATGTGGAAGAGTATGTCTCTCCAAGGCTGGCCTGGTGAGTCATCTGAGAAAACACAAGGATACAGTGTCAAATGCTACTGGCACCCAACTATGGGGGGAAAAAAAACATGGTCTTAAGAAATGGTCTTACTCGAACACGAGTTGACAGCCAACAACACACACACACATATATATATATATATATATATATATATTTTTTTTTCAATTACAATCCCATTCGTAACTCCAAACATCTATCAATTGAATTTCTCTGGCGAGATTGATCGAAAAAAAAAGAATAAAGATCAACTTAAAATGAAATATCTAATTATAAGGCTTCCCTACTTTTCTTTTTAGAAATTCCTCTTTTTTAAAATGGATACGCTTTTTCGTAGCCTAATTAAATTCTGTACCCATAAAAAACATGTATATATATATATATATATATATCCATCCATAGATGGGTTACTAAGTAAGTTGGTATTAGGATGATTCTATGTTAGAGTTATTCAGGTCCAATTTGAGAGCTCGATGTTCAATTTTATTGAACAAAGCAATATAACAGATCTCTGTGCTACGCGGAGTTGGCAAGGGCCGGTATCAAACTAAGAACTTTGTGATCCCTAGCCGAACACCTCTACCAACTGAGCTAAACCAGACCCATATATATATATATATATATATATATATATATATATATATATATATATCCCATTATTGTTACAATTAATTGTGAACTTTCTATGCAAATGTATCAATTATTATGGGACTGGGGTAGTATTAATTTTTAATAACAAACCTCACTAGCCAAGCAATTCACTCACGACTTTAGCTCTCAGCCTTCAGTTTTCGTCTATTCAAGCATTTCACAAGAGTAAAATATGCAGACATCTACCGAGACTGGATTTAGTTTGGCACTGAGCCATAATGAAAAATAAATAAATAAATAAAAAATAATCCTAAATAAAAATGCCTTATAAGATGCAGACATCGAGGAATGCCCTCAAAGAATCTCATATTACAATGTTAAAAAGTGTACAAACTCGAAAACAGGTTTTTGAGAGCCAAATACTTCCTGGGATTATTCTGTTAGCGGAAATAGAAGGCCATTCTTCCCTAACAGATGGTGTTCTTCAAATTTTTACTTTCTAAATATTAAACTTACTTTTCTAAACAGAATATTCTTCTTCTTAATAATAATAATAATGATAATATGAATGGGTTGGAAAGGTGATCCATTGGGAATAGTGCAAAAAACTAAATTTCAACCACATAACAAAATGGCAGTGATACTCATAGCTTTTTGATTTAGTGTGTCCTGGGATGCACATATTTGCTTTCAGTGAGTCCCGGGAAAATTCACAGGTCCCAACTAAAGATATCTAGCTCCTACCCTTATTTACCAGTCAATTGATTATTTTATATATATATATATATATATAATGAAGGATTGTGGACCATCTTTTAACCTTTTTTTGACTTTTTACTTATGTCTTCTTTTTTTTTTTTTAAATTGCGACACACTTGGTTATCATTTCTATGGCACTAACTTCCACCACAAACTGGTGATGATTTTTTTTTTTTTTTTTTTTTTTAAATCACACATGCACACACACACAAAACACAGTTAAACCAAACTTAATGGACATAAATTCCACCATCGTATGTCACTCCGCCAAAAGAAAAAAAAACCAAAAAAATCAGGGAATTAACCAAATTTAATGAAATTTTCAGTGTTGATATATTAATGAATAAAAGATATAATGCACCAGTTATTTTATCTAAAAACTTTTACATTTTTTCAGGTCCATTAACTTTGAACCAGGTATCTTTGAGAATCTGTGTTATGCCTCAAATATATGTGATACAAATTAACTGACCTGAAAAAATGTCAAAGTTTTGAAATAAAATAAATGATGCATTATATCTTTTATTCATTAAAATATTAACACTGAAAATTTGATTAAATTTAGTTAATTCCCTGATTTTTGGTATCTTTTTTTTCTTTTGGCAGGGTGACATATGATGGTGGAATTTAGGTCCGTTAAGTTCGGTTTGACCCAAAAAACATACACACAGGGAGAAAAAAAAAAAAAAAAAAAGAAAGGAAATGAAGAAAAAATATTATGAGCTTTAGATAGCAAAGCGAGATAGTTTAAAGGCTGCCATGGTATAAAGCTTGAATCTAATTAAATGTTGTCATCGAGAGAGGGGGGGCCGATATTTGAATTGATTCAGAATGACTAAAAACAAAGATGGTTTCTTTGATAATTGGCAGAAGAGCTGAGAAATGGGTCACAAGAAGAAGAAACGAGGCCTGTGTCTCAAGCGGGCATGCACGATGGAAGAGAGAGAGGGTTGTTTGAAAACAAGTTACAGTCTATCTCTGTTGAACTTTGGACTCACCCCCACCCCCCTCGACGCCATTTTCTGAAACGTAAAAGTTTTGGGATCCACCAAAGAATCTTCTGCAGCTGTTGCCACGTTGGGGAGTTTGATCCAATGTGTTATCATAACATGAAGCCCTTTAAGAACGTCTTTGTGAATACATTAATTGTTTCAAGGGATCCCCTTTTGCAGTCCCTTGGATCAAAATTATGTATATACCCAACCCCTTTACTTTGGGCAGGCTGGTTGGTTGGTTGGTTGGTTGGTTGGTTTTTACAGTATGTCAACCCATTGGGTTATTACGGGCCGGTTTAGCTCAGTTGGTAGAGTATTCAGCTAGAAACCACAAGGTTCCTAGTTTGATACCGGCTTTGTCTAAATGTAATATTAAACATATTTAGAAATCTTTAATTTAAGGGAAATAACAAGTAACTTTAAATGAAAAAGGTCATTTTTTGATAAATCCTTATAGGAATGGGGCTCTGGACTTTGTTTAAATGTAATATTAAACATATTTAGAAGTCATTGATTTAAGGGAAATAACATTTAACTTTAAATGAAAAGGCCATTTTTTTTTTATAAATCTTTATAGGAATGGGGCACTGGACTTGGAAAATTCTCAACAGGATGTTAAGAGTTGTCATACCCAGGACATTAAGACCCTCAAGTCACCATCTTTTAGCACATATATGATTAAAAAGTATTTGAGCCTGGCATAAGAGCAATAGGGTTAGGATAATCATATAAGTGCAACACGGTGAGAATTTGTGCCATTTCTTTCTTGTTTTCTATTTCTTTTTTAATAATAATAATTTGAATTTCTTAACGGAACGAGGACAATCTACCCAAATTGATTAAATAAATGCTTCTGTTTGAAGTTCCGTTAATTTCTTTTATATTTGTCCCAAATTTTAGTTACAGCTAATAGGTAACGCCCAATGTTTTACACCAAACTCCACTTGTTGAATGAATTTTGAGTTGTCAGTTGTTTGGTTGGAAGTGATTGCAGTCTACAATCATTGTATGTCACAATTTGACCTTAAATTAAAACACAAACAAACAGCAAAGAATTGTCGTGTCCCACCAGAATAATATCTGCCCTATCGTCTGGAGCGTTAGAATGCACCAATTGCACCTCTGCAGAGGGGTAAGACTTCCCCAATGGGACCTCCTGTTGGCCGTGGGTGGCGACCCGTGATGTTTAAGGATAGAACCCAGGTGAATGAGCATTTCATGACTTTCAATACTCCACTTTGGCCTTATCTTTGGCTAGACAGGCAGTCGGAGAGGCTCCCTCCGATCAATCAGCTGGTCATGTCAAGCCCTAACACCTATATGATTGCCCCAACCCTATTGCCCTTATGGCAAGCCCCAACCCCCTTTTATCATATGGATGCCTTTCAAATTTTAAAGGTCTGCAATAACTGCCTTTTAACTGTGGGGATTAAAATAAAAATCTTTTTTATTTGCTGTAATCCTTTTATTGAATGTTATTTGTTCTTCCTTAGTACAGTTTCACATCCCCACAAGTAGCACCTGTCTCTCAACAAAAGGGGTAAGGGCCAACTTTGTTACCCGGTGCCTGAAGCACCCCTCAAGGGAAATTCCAACAGGACCACACAATTTTTTTTTTAATCCTGCCTGTTGGAGGTTAACTCGGAGAGTGTCCGTCTAGGAACCATAAGGTTCTAGGTTCAATACCATCCCTTGCCAACTCAGTATATGAGTAGCACAGGGATCTGGGCGGTAAAGTGAGGAGCTGATATCAGTATGAAGCATCAGTGTTCCTTTGTATGAAAAATAGTGGTGGTAAAAAAATAGACATAACAAAAGTTTTGCTATCATATTGTCAGACATATTGTTAAAAATATTAGATAAGAATTTCATTTACCTCAGCATTTCTTAAGGACTTGATAAGAATTTGTATGGTATCTTCATAGGAACGGCCAACCATACGTCCCAGTTTTTCATACATGGCTCCAAGACACGCCACAGCAGACCTGAAAAAGAAATAGAAATTAAGATTTTAAAATAAAAGTTTGTTCTCTTAAGTTCCAAGAAGAAATCTGTGAAAACTTACTGCCTTAATCCTAAAAGGATTTTCATTGGTTCGTTGGTTTTTTACACCATCTTAACCCTTGGGTTATTTTATACAAAAAACATTTCATAAACAAACTGGTTTGGTTTACGGCATATCAACCTCAGTGGGTCATTTAATGCCGACAAAGTTGTGAAATAAATTCATTCTTAATGCATAATACAATTTTGTTTATAAACTCATGTTTTTCTATTAAACCCATAGATGGGACCCTAACAGTTACTACCACTCCGGGTCAGAGTGGACCAGGGAGCAATGGTGATGAAGGGGTGCTCCACATTCCCCAAACCTCCAGAACTGGAACCTCACCATCAGATAGAGTTTGTTTGTTTGTTTGTTTGTTTTGTTTTACGGCATATCAACCTCAGTGGGTCATTTAATGCCGATAAAGTTTTGAAATAAATCAATTCTTAATGGATAATACAATTTTCAAATCAAAGGATTGGTGTAAGAATAAACCACATGACCTCGCCTAGTCTATAAATTTAGATGGGTAATTGTTGCACATCTTATATAGCGAAATATTCCAACAACTTGCAATTCTATTTCTCAACAAATAAAAGGGAAAAAAATGAATGGAAAATATAAGAACAACTGTATGGATATTTCAAGCAACAAACTAAGATTGGTTGGTTTTAACAATCTTCAGGCCTAGAAGTTTAGTTACAATCTTAGTGTTCATTTTTCTATGGAGTGTTGGTTTATAAGAGTTTAATGGCACATCAACCCTTGTGGGTCATTTAATGAAGGCAATGAATAATTTCCTCTGAAGCTAAAATTAGAGTACTGTTGTCTATAGCACAAACCATTTTAGCAATCTTCAGGCATAAAAGTTGGTGAAAAGATTTTTGCTGGGTTGTGGCCCTAATACCACTGGGTGCTGGACCTGTCCACCTATATGCAGTAACAAATGACTGAAAAGCAATTCTTACGCTAATTTCTGTAGACTTTAATTTCTTACACTTTCAACTCTTTCTCTCAACACATAAAAGGGAAAAAATTGAATGGAAAATATAATAAGAACAACTGTATGGATATTTCAAGCAACAAACTAAGATTGGTTGGTTTTAACAATCTTCAGGCCTAGAATTTGAGTTACAATCTTAGCCTTCATTTTTCTATGGAGTGTTGGTTTATAGGAGTATAGGTTAAAGTCATGGGAAATGGATTCATCGCACCGAGTTCAAATCCTGGATGTGGTAATTGTATTTCACTTAGTGCTAATACCCTTGGGAAAGGATTGAATCCTACTCTCCCTCCAGGTAAAGATAAATAGTAGGGCAGACTGGGCTCTTTAACCTTGGTTAGACAACCGGTCTAGGAGAAGGAAAACTCCGAATTCAAACCTGTTGAACTCCACTTAAGAAATTGACCTTGTGTCACATCCTGCTTGTGCGAAGGTGTTGGTAAATATATATAGGAGTTTAACAGCACATCAACCCTTGTGGGTCATTTAATGAAGGTAATAAATAGTTTCTTTTGAAGAAAGTAGACTAAAATCAGATTAGTGTTGTCTATTGCACAAATCATTTTAGAAATTTTCTGGTCTAAAAGTCGATGAAAATATTACATCCTTAGCGTTCATTTGTTTATAGAGTATTGGTCAGTTTGTTAGCATTTAACGGCACATCAACTCTTGTGGGTCATTTAATGAAGGCAATAAATAATTTTCTTTGAAGCAAATGACTGCAAAGCAATTTTTACAACAATTTCTGTAGACTAATTTCTTACACTTTCAACTTTCAACTCTCTCTCAACGCATAAAAGGAAAAAAAATTGAATAAGAACAACTGTATGGATATTTCAAGCAACAAACTAAAATTGTTTCTCAGAATTCTATAATATATATAGACCTAGTCTATGAATTTAGATGGGTAATTCCTCTGAAGTAAATAGGCTAAAATTAGAACAGTGTTGTCTATAGCACAAACCATTTTAAAAATCTTCAAGCATAAAAGTTAAAATAATTGCATCCTTAGAATTCATTTGTTTATGGAGTATTCATTGTTTTATTGGTATTTAATGGCACATCAACTCTTGTGGGTCATTTAATGAAGTCAATAATTTTCTGTAGACCTCTCTCTCTCTCTCTCTCTCTCTCTCTCTCTCAACACATAAAAGGAAAAAATTGAATAAGAACAACTGTATGGATATTTCAAGCAACAAACTAAAATTGTTCTCAGAATTCTATAATATTATAATAGACCTAGTCTATAAATTTAGATGAAGGCAATATTAATTTCCTTTGAAGCTGAAAAGTTTTATAACAATTTTTTCTTATTTAATTTCTTACTTTAACATACCAACATTTTCAACTCTCTATCAACACATACTTTCTTCCCTCTCTCTTAGAACTGCTTTTATCTTTCTCATATTTTTTCTATCTTTATTTGACTTATGTCTAAAGTCTATAGAACAACATAATTACAAACATTCACTTTGTAAAAAAAAAAAAAAGAAAAGTCTAATTTTGTCCTTTAAATGTCAAATATTTTCACCTGTCCTCACAGTGACTAAATTTGTTAAGAAAATCGTCACACCATTTTTTTTTTTTTTTTTTTTTTTTTTTTTTTTTTTTTACTTCCCTCAGCCTAAGGCCAACAACAAATAATTTCCTTGAAGAGAATATGCTACAATTAGAACAGTGTTGTCAATTGTGCAAACCATTTTAGCAATCATTCACTCACACTCTCACTCACACTCTCACTATCTCTCACTCTCACTGTTTCAGTCTCTCGTTCGCCAATTCTTCCACACAGAAGATAGAATGTGATGAACCACAGCAGACTTCCTGATACAAGAGGATATGCCACATTGTTTACTTGCAGCAAGTGTTTACAGGTACTACCACTCCAGGTCAGAGTGGACCAGGGAGCAATGGTGATGAAGGGGCGCTCCACATTCCCCAGACCTTCAACAACAAATAAATTCCTTTGAAGCAAATAAGCTAAAATCAGAGCAGTGTTGTCTATTGTGCAAACCATTTTAGCAATCATTCACTCAAGCTCTCACTCACCCTCAATCTTTCACTCTCCTCTCTCACTGTTTCACTCTCTTGTTTGCCAATTCTTCCACACAGAAGATAGAATGTGATAAGCCACAGCAGACCTCTTGATGCAAGAGGATATGCCACATTAATTCTTGCAGCAAGTGTTTTACCTTTATATGCAAATATTCCTTCCTTTATAAACATTTACATCAACTCGCTAAAGCTTTGCGGTTGTAGTCACTTGCTATTAAAAGAACTATCACCCACCCTATCCATTTAAGCAATCTTCAGGCCTAAAATTGGACTTTTTAAAAGTGGAGTTACATCTTAGCGTTCGTTTATCTATGGAGTGTTGTTTCCTAGGAGTTTAACGGCACCCCAACCCTTGTGGGTCATTTAATGAAGGCAAAAAATTTTCTCTGAAGTAAATAGGCTAAAATTAGAACAGTGTTGTCTATTGCAAAAACCATTTAGAAATCTTCAAGCATAAAAGTTAAAAGAATTGCATCCTTAGAATCATTTGTCTATGGAATGTTCATTGTTTATTGGTATTTATTTAATGGCACATCAACTCTTGTGGGTCATTTAATGAAGTCAAATAATTTCCTTTGAAGCAAATGACTGAAAAGCAATTCTTACACCAATTTCCATCTATAGACTTTAATTTCTTACTATAACATACCAACACTTGTGTTACAATTTTATGGGCCATCCTTTAGTCTTCAAGCAAGAGCACTTGTCCAGCGGAAATCCTTGGTAATCCTCTGGTAAAGAATCCTCAGTATTGTAAGTTCCTTCGTCAATGGTTTGCAAGTAGACTATGAAAGGATCAGTGTTTAAGTAGTTAATCAGCCGAACAATTATGGCTGTGGATTGGTGTAAGAATAAACCACATGACCTTGTCTAGTCTATAAATTTAGATGGGTAATTGTTGCACACCTTATATAGCAAAATATTCCAACAACTTACAATTCTATTTCTCAACACATAAAAGGGAAAAAATTGAATGGAAAATATAATAAGAACAACTGTATGGATATTTCAAGCAACAAACTAAGATTGGTTGGTTTTAACAATCTTCAGGCCTGGAAGTTTAGTTACAATCTTAGTGTTCATTTGTCTATGGATTGGTTGGTTGGTTGGTTGGTTGGTTGGTTGGTTGGTTTTTACGGCATGTCAACCCATTGGGTTATTTTATGCCGATTACTTCTATTGGTAAAAAAAATGTTTAATGCTAACAAAGTTTTGAAATAATTTCATTTTTAATGGATAATACAATTTTGTTTATAAACTCATGTTTTCTATTTAACCCATAGATGGGACCCTAACAGGTACTACAACACCGGGTCAGAGTGAACCAAGTAGCAATGGTGATGAAGGGGTGCTCCACATTCCCCAAACCTCCAGGACTGGAACCTCACCATCAGATAGAGTTTAAAGTCATTCCCAGGACATGAAGACCCTCAGCCACCGCCTTCTAGCAACCATATGATAAAAAGGATTGGGGGTTGCCATAAGGGCAATAGGGTTGGGGAAAATTTGTCTATGGAGTGTTGGTTATAAGAGTTTAATGGCACATCAACCCTTGTGGGTCATTTAATGAAGGCAATGAATAATTTCCTCTGAAGCTAAAATTAGAGTACTGTAGTCTATTGCACAAACCAATTTAGTAATCTTCAGGCATAAAAGTTGGTGAAAAAAATTTTACTGAGTTGTAGCCCTAATACCACTGGGTGCTGAACCTGTCCACCTTGGGTGACCCTAACAAGTACTTAAGTTCCTGACAGCATAGCTTTGACACAATTGCCACTTTTAAGCAAGGGGGCAAGTGCAGCCAAGGGAGATGGCCTCCTAGTTATCAAGTGAGAAGTTTTTTGCATTTTCCCAGCACTTGGGCACGGTTACTACACTTTGATCTGAGCCCGGAGCTGCACATAAGTGAATAGGAAACAAATATGGCAGCGGTGCTACTCCTGCTGCAGGCAGCGGCAGGAAACAATGAACAGAGAATTCCTCCACAGAGAAATAATGACTGGGCGGAGAATTTTAGATAAGAACTACAGGCAAAAAGAAAAACAACATTTGCTAGGTTGGAGGAAGGGGAATGAAGGGTGGAACAAAATGATTGCCATATGTGAATTATTTTTTTTTAAAGTGTGAGTGTGGGGGGAGGATAAAATCTAATTTTTCTTTTAATGAGAAAAAAGAAAAAAAAAGATTCTACCTAATTCATCTATTTATCTGGAACAATCATAAGAAATTAACTAGGTTTGGTTTGTTTATTTTATGGCATATCAACCCTTTTTGGGTCATTTAATGCCGAAACAAGTCATTTTGATAAAAGATTCTATGTTTCAAGTTTTTAATATCTTCAAATTGGTATAAATAATTTTCATTAATTTTATTTGGTTTGGTTTGTTTATTTTACGGCATATCAACCCTTTTTGGGTCATTTAATGCCAAAACAAGTCATTTTGATAAAAGATTCTATGTTTCAAGTTTTTAATATCTTTAAATTGGTATAAATAATTTTCATTAACTTCATTTGGTTTGGTTTGTTTATTTTATGGCATATCAACCCTTTTTGGGTCATTTAATGCCAAAATAATTCTTTTTGATAAGTTTCTACATTTTTGAAGTTCTTAATATCTTGAAATTGGTATAAATAATTTTCATTAACTTCATTTGGTTTGGTTTGGTTTGTTTTATGGCATACAGGGATGATATCTTTTTTGATTTAGTGCGTCCTGGCACACACATATTTGATTTGGATGAGTCCCCAGGAAAATTTATGGGTCCCAACTAAAGCCATCTAACTCCTACCTTGTAACCTATACTGTGTAATCCATGAAACTATTAAAATGTATTTACAATTAGCTTGAAATCATGAGGGAAGAAAAAAGAAAAACACTGGAATGCATGGATATGATTTTACTGCATCCTTTTAGATTTTTATGTGTCAGGGACGCAGGATGCGGACCTATCAGCATCTCTGGGCATATCAACACATTTCGGGTTATTTAATGCTGAAACAAGTCATTTTGATAAAAGTTTCTATCTTCAAATTGGAATAAATAATTTTCATTAACTTTATTTGGTTTGGTTTGTTTAATGGTATAATAACCCAGTGTTTCAGAAGTTTCTACCATACACATGTGTTGTGATTTTCTTAACTCCGACTACTACATATATCGCTTTTGGTACTGTGACCATACCCGTTACGATACATACACAATTTAGTGCAGTGAAAAAGGCGCAACGTAACAGATGGTGGCCAGACAAGATCGAACCATTTATTTAATTTATTGTAAGTTCAACATCTCTATAAACTTCTGATTAAAATCATTTGCTTACAAAAATTTGGAAGCGGAAGTTAACGGTGACGAGTTAAAATATGAACCTTTCATTAAGTTGATGATTTGGGGTGCTTATTGGTTACTTGGTCCTTTTATTGTAATAAAATTAGAAAGACTAACAAAACTAAATAAGAACGAATATAAAAATATTACACTTATTTTAATGTTATTTTAATTGATTTCTATATAAAATTATACATAGCATTGCTTTTAATACATTTGAGAATAACATGATAGTATTAGAAATCAGTAACAACAAATGATCATTTGTTAAAATCAGTATGCAAACTATTCCCACCATATACTATGTAAGAATCAGTCAACTGAGCAAGAATCAGTCAACAAGCATATTAAGCAAGCAAGAAAGGACTAGCATCTCTAATCTATCAACTATCTGCCTCTCTCCATCATATACCAGAGAACACTCTCCATCCATTATATACACGCAAGTAAAGGGGTATATAGCATGGTCTAATGGTTAGAATCGTAGAAAATGGACTGAGAGTGTGAGATAAAAGTTGGTACTCAAGTTTCCTTTACAGGAGTCGGTAGAGCATTCGGCTAGAAATACCGTTCAATACCGGGCCTCACCAACTCAGCTTATGAGTAGCACAGGGATCTGTGCAGTAAAGTAAGGAGATGGTGTAGCACTCCACTTCAGATGCAAAAACAATCTCCTTGGTCTAGTGCTAATGAAAAGGGAATAGACTCCCTCACTGATTGGCTGATACAGACTTTAGGCCACCCCGATAACTTCAATTATTTTATATCAGATTCCTAATGTTCGGTATATTTCTATTTCTGTTGCCATCTATCCCTAACACTAACAGTCATCACTCCTGGTAAGTCCGCTTCACAGCCTCCAGTGTCCACACAGAGCTTTTTGCTGGTCAGCCAATATACACAAAAATAAAAACAACAGTGCTAAGCTTTGGGGTGGGGGGGGGTGTAAAATGCAGGATGGAACAAAATGATTTCCACTTGTAAAAGATTTTTTTTTTTTTTTTTAAGTGGAGGATAAAATTTAATTGTTCTTTAATGAGCAAGAAAAAAAAAAAAAAGAAAAAAAAGGGGGAAAAAAATTCTACCCAGGTATTTCTGGAACAATCACTTAAGATTAACTAGGACAGGTAAAAGCAAAAAACACCTTAATTTATCTCTATACACCTGTTCAAAGATAAGCCTCATCATTTCTTTCTGCTAAGATACCAAACTGAAGAATCACTTGACTCAGAAAATGCTATTGTAGATTTTTACATAGACTAAATGCTATATATATATATATATATATATATATATATATATACACACACATGCAACACTCTCCTATAAAAGGATGGAGTCCTCTATGGCGCCTTTACATACATACAGATGTGTGTATTAAAACAGTTAAATCCCTTCACATTCTGTAGGTGACGATAGCCGAGCGGTTAAGCTGTCCGACTGATGCTGAATCGATCGAGTTTCTATCCCAGATGTAAGTAGCTTATAAATGTCTAGCCACACTGAAAGAAACTTGATAGTTGAAATACACTGTCTGAAATATATATATATATATATATATATATTAAAATTTTAGCTTGAAGGCACTTACAACGCATGTATCGCATAAAATTCGATACTTTTTCTTATAGAAAATGAAATTGACAAGTGTAATCCGGCAAAGGATCGCTCGGTGTGTAGAATGTCGTACAGACAGTTTCGACTTTATTAAGTCTCTCAGCGACATATACTAACGATTTCCCTCCGACAGAAATTGAAACCGGGACCTCAGCGAGCATAGTGAACCACTATATCGCCTCGACCACAGTACACAGCTAACAATCCTTAGCGAAAAATTAAGCTGTAAGCTTGTGAATGACTAACGCCTCTACTCATATAGGTAAGGGGGGGCGTTTTTGAGAGAATAATAAACAAGCAAAAGACCGTATGCCCTTCGCGAAGTGAATAAGATTTTTGGATGTTTGTTTATTTTGAAACGTTGCTGAATAAGTATTATTAAATTTTTAGCTTGAAGGCACTTACACGCATGTATGCATAAATTTCGATACTTTTTTCTTTAGAAATGAAATTGACAAGTGTAAATCCTACAATATATATATATATATTATATATATATATGTATATATTGTTGTAAATTCAGTGTTTTTTGTGATGGTGAGATTATATTCACGTGTTATGACCTTTGACAAGGGCAGCGGAGCTGTTGTCAAGGATACAAGAGATACAACAAAAAAATCATGGACTCTACTTGGATAAAACACATATGAAATAATCTTCCCGCTACACATATTATATATATATATTGATATATATATATACTGACAAAATGTGACGCCACTGTGTCCATTGAGCTCTGGGTAGATAATTGGGCTTTGAGAAAAGTGAGTTTGCAAAGGGCGAATAGATTTTTTTTTAAACTAACTAAATAAAGAATCTTTAAAAAAAACAAAAAAAAAACATTAGAATCATTTTGTAAGATTTCTAAGAAGGGAAATTTTGACTCTATATCGATTATTAAGAGGCCAAGATGTTAGTTAGGTTGGGCAGGCTGTAAAACTTAACATACAATCCATTCAAATGTCAAATTCTCTCTCTCCTCTCTCTCTCTCCTCTCATTGAGAACTAACATTATAAGAGGGGGCATCAAATAAACAAGAGGCCAAACATCACCTTGGGAGAAGAAGTGAAAAAAGAGAATTAAAAAAAAGAAAAGACGAATGATAGTCGTACAACCAAATAATCGTTGATACTAATATACATGGCCAATAGCAAAAAAATATATATATATATGAAAATACATAAAAGGCCTAGGATTTTCTAAAGCTAATTAGTAAGAGTGCTCAATACCTAAGTAGTTAGAAATATAAGTTAAACTATGAGTCAGATATACTACCGAGTTTTCACCAAGTAGCTCATCAGGGCATTAATCTGAGTTGATTTTTGCCCTGATGAGCTACTAAGGCGAAACTATTAGTAGGTTATATCTGACTCAATTAGGTTTAACTTATATATATGATATACCAACTATACGCACTACACATTCCAGACCTCAGAAACAGTAAGACCAGATTTTTACAAGATTAATGCAAAATCCGCAGTCTTTCAAATAAAATTTCATTTTTAATTTGGGGGATGAAATTTATTGTTCTTAATGAGCCAAAAGATCCTAATTCATTCAAGTATTTCTGGATAATACGTGAAATTAAATAAGAGCAGGTAAAAAAGAAAAAAAAAAAGTTTTCAATCCGTTTCAACAGATTTCATTCCAGTCGGCAGATTGATAGCGAGTACAAATAGTGTACTAAACAGTCTACGTACTAGTGGGTAAAATTGCTAGAGCTGGTTATACTGTATTTTCTGTTTACCTTACAACAGAACAGAAGGGATAGCTTTATGCAAAACACACAGCACTATATATATATATATTATTTATATATCTATATATATTAGCAGTTGGTTTTGTTTTTTGATGAAAAGAATGTTAACATCGACCACTACTGGGCCGTATGTAACTAGAAGACAGTTTTGTACTCTTCCTCCACACCTTCAGGTGGACAGGGAAAGTATGCATGTAGATTTCACTGCGACTTCGTAACCCAAGAGTACCTTTACCAGGATGTTGCTATGACGATGATGAGAAGGATTTTTCGGNCCGCCCTCACCAACTCACCATCATGCAGTAGCACATTGGATCTGCATGTGGCTATAGTTGTAGCAGCCTGCATGGCAGATGTCGCGGAGCATCCACCTTCGGAATCTCCAAAAACAATCCTCCTTGAGTCTAGCGCTAGTGAAACAGCGGCGCATAGACTCCCTTTGGTGCTCATGGCTCGATACCAGCCGTTCTCTAGGTTCAATCACTAGTTTTTTTTCTTTACCCCTCGCCCAACTCACCATATGACGTTAGCCCCAGCAGGGCATCTGCTTGCCAGGTATATCGTGCATGGAGACTGATGACCGTAGGTGTGGAGCTCCACCCAAATGCTCGAAAACAATCTCCTTGCGTCTAGCGCTTAGTGAAAGGGATAGACTCCCTTGGTGTCTGGCTCATACCAATTTTTAGACCTCCAACAACTTACTTTATATATACTATATGTATATACTAGCAAATAAATGCACCCTCCGCTGGGGGCAAGTATTTAAGTCTTAATGTAATAAAATATTGTATTAAATTTAGAAAGGCTAATGAAACTAAAAGAATGCAGATAAAAAGCACTTTGAAACAGAGGGAGTATAATCGAAAAATAGAACAACTGAAACTTACTCTTCCATCACTCTCGTCTTTCATTGTTATATTTTTCTAATTTAAGTATTAGTTAAAGAGAAGTAAAAGAATAAAATGACAGTTATTTTTTCTCTGTTAATGGATTTAATTTTAAGATTCATTGAAGAGATTTTTTTGCTTATAATTAATTAAGATTAACCAAACAATTAGAAATCAATAATACTAAGCAACCATATTTATTAAAATCACATTTTTAAATCAATATGCAAATTAGCCTTCCCATTCACACTGTAAACAGCTATTTGTTGTACAAATAAATATAATGCATGTTGTTAGTATGTAGATATGGTTAACAGTATTAATAATGCTAAAACAATTTTATTAATAATGAGGTTAAATAAAAATAAATCATTGGGAATGGGATGTCAATAACTAAGCGGAATTGTGACTTGAGTAGTAATATAGTTTCGGTTACAGACAGAAAAACACACAATCTCCATTATAATAAGATATTTATAAAGAGTTGGGCATAAATAACCCACAGGGTTTGATATTGCCATTAAACCAAACCTTAATGAAAGATGATAATCTCAGCACTAAGTGAAAGAATTTTTTTACAATACAAGAACCTCAGCAGCATGGCATGGAAGGCGGCCAAAGTCACTCCTACATCAAAAATATGCAGGGAATTTTTTTTATGAAGAACTAAATGCTAAACGTGATCCCAGGCAGGCCATCCCACCAGCAACACCTCCCCTCGCAATTTAAAGAGGAAGGGCTGGGTTTATTGCCTGGTGCCCGAGGCGCCCCTCTTGAGATAGAATGCCAACTGGATGAACGTATTTTTGCACCCGCCTCCATGAGATTTGCTTTGTGAGTGGTCCCATATTAATAGGGCCTTGTTGCCTGGTACGTGGGATACAAGGTAAATACCATCTATGATATCTGATAGTTTTAATAACATCGCATTAAGTAGCACAACCGCCACAACTGATAATTACTACTAACTACATATGAAATTTTATTTGGTATACGTTTTCATTCTATTTGTTTTTGTATGTGGCTCTCCCACTACAGGTCATTCCATGTCAAACACCAGCAAAAGTTGAAATCTGCACCCACCGACACCAAATTACCTGAAATTTGGCACAAATGCTTCCCCTTCATGAGTTAGGAAGTGTGCAAAAAATTTATTTATCTTAAACCTTACCCGTTCTGATTTTAGAGGAGGGGATAAAAATTTTCCTATTTTGCCTCAAAATTAAGGCCATCCGGTGTTCGCAAAATCTCAGTGTTTTTTTTAAAATTAAAAAAAAAAAAAAAAATACTTCATACATTCAATATTTCTGAAATTGGTAAGTAAGTTGATGAACTTAGGCAACATAGTAGATGTTACGAAAAAAAATATATGAAATTGAACCGAGGGCATATTTTGATAGACTGACCGTAAGCTACGTAGGTGAAAAGTTGTTGATTTTGGATTCTACAGTCCTTATTTGCCTTACATACCAAATTTCAGAAATATTTGAATGTATGAAAGTTTTTTTTTTTAAATTTAAAAAAACACTGAGATTTTACGACACCGCAACGGCCTTAATTTTAAGGCAAAATAGGAAAATTATATCCCCCCTCCTCTATAAATCAGAAACAGTTATGGTTTAAGACAAAATAATTTGGCACACTTTCCTAACTCATGAGGGGAACATTTGTGCAGGTAATTCGGTGTCGGTGGGGTGTAACGCCTGGTGAACTGACATGGAATGACCCTACTGCGCATCCTACCATAAGCCGCTGTACAAAAACTGATAGTTCATTTTAAACCAAGCAGAATAACTCAGGTTACAATAATAATAGGACTTTAAATAGAATCAGTTCGGGAGGTGAATAGATAGGGAACTTTGAAATATCCAATCATACAGGTAAAAATTCTTTTAGGGTATACACAGCTCTGCCACTACCTGCCGATTCTGCCATAAACCACTGTACAAAAACTGATGGCTTAGTCCATTATAATTGAGCATAAGACTGATTACAATATATAATAGGAACTTTATTTGAATAGAATAAGTTCAGAGGTGAATAGATAGCGAATTTGAATATTCCCATCATGCAAGTAAAATACACCCAGAAAATTTGGTAGGAAAAGACGTTAACAGGTTTGAATTTTCAAAGTTTTATTCTCTAGACTTGTTCCCTAACTAAGGTTTAACATTTTGCCACTTTAACTGCTCACGTGGCTCTCATACCACACCCAAGCAAAGTACAAAACTGATGGTTCGTTCATTATAATTGAGCAGGACTTAGATTACAATTAATATAGGACTTTATTTGAATAGAATGAGTGAATAGATAGCAAACTTTGAAATATCCTATCATACAGGTAAAAAAAAAATCTGGTACAGCCATCAGGGAAATTTGGTAGGAAAAGAGTTAATGGCATATCAACACTTGTGGGATATTTATTGCCAAATCTTATATATATAAGTCAGCATTATAACAAATGAATGAACACACGTGTAATCAGGTGCAATTAATCGGTACCTCGATTAATTCAGTGGATTTAACCCTGAAGATCTTAATGGTGAAACTCGAGTAGGTTTCTATTGTATCCATTTCTTTAATAAATTTGCTCTACTTTGTATTGAGCACTTTGTATTTGTTATATCGCTGACTTAACCCCTGGATTTTGTGCACCTCCAACGATCGTGCCCATATTCATCGGTAAGCCACCTTTTATCATATATATATATATATCTATCTTGTTTTGTATATATATATAGTAATACTAAATCCACTTTACTAACATATTGAGCATTTTATATTTATTATAATGCTGACTTATCCAAGTAATAATTATATCAACAAAATATTGAGACTAACCTAATATTTTTTACCAGTAAGCCATTCCCTTTTATATATATATTATATATATATATATATATATATAATATATATATATATGTAAGTTGAAAATGGAAATGAATCCGACAATATGCTGAAAGGAAAAATAAATAGAGGAAAGAAAATGTTGAATGGATAAAATAGATTTAATATGAGTTACTAACACGTGTTTTGGCCAGGAGTTTGTTTTTATTTTTACTTTCAACACAAATACACACACACACATATATATATATATATACATACACACACATGTATGTAAAATGAAACTGGGAAGTGAATCCGATGGTATGTTGAAAAAATGAATAAAGGAAAGAAAGTATAGAATGGATAATATCCTATATTATCCATTGTATTACTTTCTTTCCTTATTCATTTTTCAACATTATATATATATATATATATATATATATATATATACACATACATACATATACACACGCACATTTAAATAGAATGAGTTCTGGGGTGAACATATAGGGAACTTTGAAATATCCCACCACACAAGTAAAAAAACACAAAGAAAATTTTGGTACAGCCATGGGAATAATTTGATAAGCAGAGTCCGAAGGATTTTTTGGGAAGTTCCAAGAGAAGCCAACTTGTTTACCAGATGAGCTAGATCCTCTTCCCTCTCCTTGCAAACCAGCTGTAGTATCAACATTAGTAGATCACATACAATGAGCAAAGTAGCACCAGTAGTAGTAGATTAACCAGTCTACCCTCAACACTACAGTTCTCTACTGTTCAGTGAAGAAAGACTTTTGCGATGTGATAAAAATCCATTAATTTCAAAAAAACTGGGAAGAAAACTGGGAAGAACCATTTTTTATTTTTTTTATTTCTACTTCGTTCGAGTGACATTGATGTAACTAACACGCACTAAACTGTATGACCTCTGTCCCAAAATGGTTGATACATTTTTGAATAGAAGTTTCATAGACTCAGTGTAACAGCTATTATGGGGCAGATATATGTTATAGCCAAACAGAAGAAAACAAAGCTGTAGGTGAGATGCTAGGCTAGTGAGGCTAGTTATTAAAAAAAAAAATAACTACTGTCCCAAAATGGTTGATACATTTTTGCATAGAAGTTTCATAGACTCAGTGTAACAACTATTATGGGACAGCCGGGTTAGCTCAGTCGGTAGAGCGTTCGGCTAGAAACCACAAGGTTCCTAGTTCGATACCAGTCCTCGCCAACTCAGCGTATGAGTAACACAGGGATCTGTGCGATAAAGTAAGGAGCTGATGGTAGGTATGGCGCTCCACCTCAGATGCTAAAACAATCTCCTTGGTCTAGCGCTATTGAAAAGGGGATAGACGTCCTCGCTGACTGGCTGATACCGACTTTAGGCCACCCCGTCAACTTTACTTTATACGTTATAGCCAAACAGAAGAAAACAAAGCAGTGGGTGAGATGCTAGGCTAGTGAGGCTAGTTATTAAAAAGAATAACTACTCTGTCCCAAAATGGTTGATACATTTTTGCATATAAATTTTATAGAATAAATGTAAAAAAATTATTACGGTATTGAAATATTTAAGAGTTGAAAAGACGAAAAGTAAAGGCTGAGAGATGAATCTTGAGTGAAATGCTAGGCTAGTGAGGTTTGTTATTAAAAAATAAAACTGTCCCATAATAGTTGATACATTTTCTATGGAAATCTCAGACTTAATGTAGCAACTATTTTGGGACAGAGGTATATTTCACTTAAATGATTGAATAGAGAAAAACTAAAAGATGTGTGAAATGCAAGGTTGGTGAGATTTATTAGTAACTCTTTGCCTGCTTTAACCCACTCACATTGGCTCTCCCACCATTGCAAGCCTACCATAAACCACTGCACAAAAACTGATGGTTAGTCAGTTCATTTGGAAAAACTGGGAAGAAAACAGGATGAACCATTTTTTTTTTTTTTTTTAGTTGTACTTCGTTTGAGTGACATTGATGTAACATGTACAAAATTGTATGACCTCTGTCCCAAAATGGTTCGTACATTTTTGCATAGAAGTTTCATAGACTCAGTGTAACAACTATTATGGGACAGATATAAGTTATCGCCGAACAGAAGAAAACTGAAGGCTGACAGATAAAAGAGTGGGTGAAATGCTAGGCTAGTGAGGCTAAATTAAAAAAATAAAACTACCTCTGTCCCAAAATGGTTGATACATTTTTGCATAGAAGTTTCATAGACTTAATGTAACAACTATTATGGGGCTCTGTCGGTAGAGCGTTCGGCTAGAAACCACAAGGTTCCTAGTTCGATACTGGTCCTTGCCAACTCAGCGTATGAGTAGTACAGGGATCTGTGCGGTAAAGTAAGGAGCTGATGGTAGGTGTGGCGCTCCACCTCAGGTGCTGAAAACAATCTCCTTGGTCTAGCGCTATTGAAAGGGGGATAGACTCCCTTGCTGATTGGCTGATACCAAATTTAGGCCGCCCCGACGACTTTACTTTTTTTACTTCTATATATATATATATATATATATATATATATATATATATATATATATATATATATGAGTTGAATAGACAAAAACTGAAGGCTGGGAGATGAATCTTGAGTGAAATGCTAGGCTAGTGAGGTTTGTTACTATTATAACAAATTTTTTAATTATTTCTGTCCCATAATAGTCGAGACATTTTTTGCATAGAAATTTCAAAGACTAAATATATCAACTATTATGGTATTGAAATATGTAAGAGATGAAAAAATGAAAAGTGAAGGCTGAGAGAGATGAATCTTGAGTGAAATGCTAGGCTGGTGAGGATTGTTATTTAAAAAAAAAAAAACTACTTCTGTCCCAAAATGGTTGATACATTTGCATAGACAGACAGTTCAGATTGCTAGGGCTGTTTCAGTGTGCTTCGGCCTCTGGAGCAGCTAAGTAAAATTAACAGCATTGATCCCAGGGGTCTTTCCCTCCCCCCACCCAGGCAATACCTGCTCCCTTGATTTAAAGAGACAGTTTATTCCCCAGCTCCTGGCACACCCCAATTTAACTAATAGATGGAAATCTAACAGGTATTACCACTCCGGGTCAGAGTGTACCTGGCAGTATTGCCAACGGGATCAACGCATTTTTTGTACCTACCACCCATGAGCTTTGGCTTGTGGGTGGACCCACATAAAAATGTCCTTGTGTCATGCCCTCATAATTACTTAAATAACCGAATAGAAGAAAAATAAAAATGATAGATATTTGAAATGCTGGGTTGGTGAGGTTTGTTATTAAAACTTAATACAACCCTTGTCCTATACTACCTGTTACATCTATACATATATAAAAAGCAGTTGGTGTGTATATATGCATATCCAGATGAAACTATAAAATTAAAATAATAACAATATATATATATATATATATATATATATATATATAGGATAATCTACTGAGTCAGACGAACCTACTATTAGTTTCGCATAAAGCTTTTCAGGGCTAAAATCTGACTGACGGAGTCAGATTTTAGCCCTGAAGAGCTTTATGCGAAACTAATAGTAGGTTCGTCTGACTCAGTAGATTATCCTTATTACTTGGCTCTACTTAGGTATCGAGCACTTTTTACTTATTAGCTTTCTCCTAGCGGTTATATGAATATATATATATATATATCTTATATACATATATATACATATAAATTGTTTTTTCTTTTGGCCAAATACTATACCAATAGATTATTTTTTTGCTGGTACGAATATCTTGGTCTTTTCTTTTTTTCAAAAATTTTTTTCTTCCTGGTTGATGTTTGGTAGTATATTTTTACAATCTAACTCTCTGCCGGGTTTTTTCTCTCCGCAAGGATCTACCAACACGCTTGGTATATTAAATTATATATATATATATATATATATATATATATATAATAGGATTTTGGATGTTTGTTTTTTAGAAGCATTGTTGAATGAAGTATATATTATTATTTATATTTTTGCTTGAAGGCAATTACAATCCGTATATCGCATAAAATTCGATAATTATAGAAAATAATCATGACAAGTGATTTCTGACAAAGAATTGTTCGGTGTGTAGAACATCGTGCAGACTGTTTCAACTTTATGATGTATATTAACGATTTCCCTTCTTCTGTCGGAGGGAAATCGTTAGTATACATCGCTGATGAGACTTAATAAAGTTGAAACAGTCTGTACGATGTTCTACACACCAAACAATTCTTTGTCGAGATTCACTTGTCAAGATTATTTTCTATAATTATCGAATTTTATGCGATATATGCATTGTAATTGCCTTCAAGCAAACATGTAAATAATAATGTAATATACATATATATATATATATATATATATATATATATATATATATACATACATACACACACATTAAATATCACCAGTTCTTGTTTTTGTGAAAAAATTATGGAGAATGATTTATATTCAAAGATATTTAAAAATTAAAATATACATAGAAATAGCATTGAAATTCTCCTGAAAAATGTCCAGCATTTGTAAATTATGAAGATTTGATTTATATTGAAAGATATTTAAAAATTAAAATATACATATAAATAGCATTAAAATTCTACTTAAAAATGTCCAGCATTTATAAATCTCAAAAGTAAATAAATCAATACACCAGGGGTTTTTTGCTGCCCTCAACCCAGGTGACGGAAGGTAGCCCCTTCTAGTTTGCATATAAATTTCATACACTAAATGTAACGACTATTATGGGACAGAGGAATGACCTCACTCATCTTGTTCAATTTTTGCCCCCCCATCAACTTCTCCCCCCATCAACTTCTCACCCCCATCCACCCCTTTTCCTCATCCCCTTTCAATCGCTACTTTTCTCTTCTCTTAGTAATCATTTTTTCCCCATCTTCTCGCTCTTAAAATTACTCCCTTATCGCAATCTTCGTCTTTTGATTATATCTGCTTCTCCATTTTATTTTCTCCTCTTAAATTCCCCCCAGCCAACTCAAATTTTCTCAAACATTATATGAACATGTCTCTCTCTCTCTCTCTCTCTCTCTCATATATATATATATATATATATATATATATATATATATATAAAAATAGACCTGGCTGGAGAGCCACCATCTACCTATCAGTGAAAGAATGTGAGTCCAATCGAATTAAACCCCAAAAATAGAAGCAGGCTGTTAGAAAGGGTAATTTTCAGCCCAGCATCATTCAAATTGGAGAAGTTTATGTGGAAGAGTATGTCTCTCCAGGGCTGGCCTGGTGAGTCATCTGAGAAAACACAAGGATTAGAGTGTCAAATGCTACTGGCACCCAACTATGAAAAAAAAAAAAAAATGGTCTTAAAAAATGGTCTTACTCGAACACGAGTTGACAGCCAACAACACACACACATTATATATTTTCAATTACAATCCGATTCGTAACTCCAAACATCTATCAATTGAATTTCTGTGATGAGATTGATCGAAAAAAGAATAAAGATCAACTTAAAATGAAATATCTAATTATAAGGGTTCCCTACTTTTCTTTTTAGAAATTCCTTTTTTAAAATGTATACGCTTTTTCGTAGTCTAATTAAATTCTGTACCAATAAAAAACATATATATATATATATATCCATAGATGTGTTACCAAGTTAGTTGGTATTAAGATGATTCTATGTTAGAGTTGTTCAGGTCCAAGTTGAGAGCTCGATGTTCAATTTTATTGAACAAAGCAATATAACAGATCTCTGTGCTACGCTGAGTTGGCAAGAGCTGGTATCAAACTAAGAACTTTGTGATCCCTAGCCAAACACTCTACCGACTGGGCTAAACCAGACCCATATATATATATATATATATATATATATATATATATATCCCATTATTGTTACAATTAATGTGTGAACTTTCTATGCAAATGTATCAATTATTATGGGACTGGGGTAGTATTAATTTTTAATAACAAACCTCACTAGCCAAGCAATTCACTCACGACTTTAGCTCTCAGCCTTCAGTTTTCGTCTATTCAAGCATTTCACAAGAGTAAAATATGCAGACATCTACCGAGACTGGATTTAGTTTGGCACTAAGCCATAATGAAAAATAAATAAATAAATAAAAAATAATCCTAAATAAAAATGCCTTATAAGATGCAGACATCGAGGAATGCCCTCAAAGAATCTCATATTACAATGTTAAAAAGTGTACAAACTGAAAAACAGGTTTTTGAGAGCCAAATACTTCCTGGGATTATTCTGTTAGCGGAAATAGAAGGCCATTCTTCCCTAACAGATGGTGTTCTTCAAATTTTTACTTTCTAAATATTAAACTTACTTTTCTAAACAGAATATTCTTCTTCTTAATAATAATAATGATAATATGAATGGGTTGGAAAGGTGATCCATTGGGAATAGTGCAAAAAACTAAATTTCAACCACATAACAAAATGGCAGTGATACTCATAGCTTTTTGATTTAGTGTGTCCTGGGACGCACATATTTGCTTTGAATGAATCCCGGGAAAATTCACAGGTCCCAACTAAAGATATCTAGCTCCTACTCTTATTTACCAGTCAATTGGATTATTTTATATATATATATATATATATATATATATATATATATATATAATGAAGGATTGTGGACCATCTTTTAACCTTTTTTGACTTTTTACTTATGTCTTTTTTTTTTTTTTAAATTGCAACACACTTTGGTGATTTTTCTTTTTTTTTTTTTAAATCACACATGCACACACACACACACACACAAAACACAGTTAAACCAAACTTAATGGACCTAAATTCCACCATTGTATGTCACCCCGCAAAAGAAAGAAAAAAAAAAAAAAAAAAAATCAGGGAATTAACCAAATTTAATGAAATTTTCAGTGTTGATATATTAATAAATAAAAGATATAATGCACCAGTTATTTTATTTAAAAACTTTTACATTTTTTCAGGTCCATTAACTTTGAACCACGTATTCTTTGAGAATCTGTGTTATGCCTCAAATATATGTGATACAAATTAACTGACCTGAAAAAATGTCAAAGTTTTGAAATAAAATAAATGATGCATTATATCTTTTATTCATTAATATATCAACACTGAAAATTTCATTAAATTTGGTTAATTCCCTGATTTTTGGTATTTTTTTTTTTTCTTTTGGCAGGGTGACATATGATGGTGGAATTTAGGTCCGTTAAGTTCGGTTTGACCCAAAACACATACACACAGTGAAGAAAAAAAAAGAAAAAAAAAAAAAAAAAAAAGAAAGGAAATGAAAAAATATTATGAGCTTTAGATAGCAAAGTGAGATAGTTTAAAGGCTGCCATGGTATGAAGCTTGAATCTAATTAAATGTTGGTCATCGAGGGGGGGGGGGGGTGCCGATATTTGAATTGATTCAGAATGACTAAAAACAAGATGGTTTCTTTTGATAATTGGCAGAAGAGCTGGGAAATGGGTCACAAGAAGAAGAAACGAGGCCTGTGTCTCAAGCGAGCATGCACGATGGAAGAGAGAGAGAGGGTTGTTTGAAAACAAGTTACAGTCTATCTCTGTTGAACTTTGGACTCACCTCACCACCCCCAACACCACCACCCCTCGACGCCATTTTCTGAAACGTAAAAGTTTTGGGATCCACCAAAAAATCTTCTGCAGCTGTTGCCACGTTGGGGAGTTTGATCCAATGTGTTATCATAACATGAAGCCCTTTAAGAACGTCTTTGTGAATACATTAATTGTTTCAAGGGATCCCCTTTTGCAGTCCCTTGGATCAAAATTATGTATATACCCAACCCCTTTACTTTGGGCAGGCTGGTTGGTTGGTTGGTTGGTTTTTACAGTATGTCAACCCATTGGGTTATTACGGGCCGGTTTAGCTCAGTTGGTAGAGTGTTCGGCTAGAAACCACAAGGTTCCTAGTTTGATACCGGCTTTGTCTAAATGTAATATTAAACATATTTAGAAGTCTTTAATTTAAGGGAAATAACAAGTAACTTTAAATGAAAAGGTCATTTTTTGATAAATCCTTATAGGAATGGGGATGTGGACTTTGTTTAAATGTAATATTAAACATATTTAGAAGTCATTGATTTAAGGGAAAAAACAGGTAACTTTAAATGAAAAGGCCATTTTTAGCCATTTATTGATAAATCCTTATAGGATTGGGGATCTGGACTTTGTTTAAATGTAATATTAAACATATTTAGAAGTCATTGATTTAAGGGAAATAACATTTAACTTTAAATGAAAAGGCCATTTTTTTTTTATAAATCTTTATAGGAATGGGGCACTGGACTTGGAAAATTCTCAACAGGATGTTAAGAGTTGTCATACCCAGGACATTAAGACCCTCAAGTCACCATCTTTTAGCACATATATGATTAAAAAGTATTTGAGCCTGGCATAAGAGCAATAGGGTCAGGATAATCATATAAGTGCAATACGGTGAGAATTTGTGCCATTTCTTTCTTGTTTTCTATTTCCTTTTTAATAATAATAATTTGAATTTCTTAACGGAATGAGGACAATCTGCCCAAATTGATTAAATAAATGCTTCTGTTTGAAGTTCCGTTAATTTCTTTTATATTTGTCCCAAATTTTAGTTACAGCTAATATGTAACGCCCAATGTTTTACACCAAACTCCACTTGTTGAATGAATTTTGAGTTGTCAGTTGTTTGGTTGGAAGTGATTGCAGTCTACAATCATTGTATGTCACAATTTGACCTTAAATTAAAACACAAACAAACAGCAAAGAATTGTCGTGTCCCACCAGAATAATATCTGCCCTATCGTCTGGGGCGTTAGAATGCACCGACTGCACCTCTGCAGAGGGGTAAGACTCCCCCAATGGGGCCACCTGTTGGCCGTGGGTGGCGACCCGTGATGTTTAAGGATAGAACCCAGGTGGATAAGCATTTCATGACTTGCAATACTCCACTTTGGCCTTATCTTGGGCTCGACAGGCAGTCGGAGAGGCTCCCTCCCGATCAATCGGCTGGTCATGTCAAGCCCTAACACCTATATGATTGCCCCAACCCTATTGCCCTTATGGCAAGCCCCAACCCCCTTTTATCATATGGATGCCTTTCAAATTTTAAAGGTCTGCAATAACTGCCTTTTAACTGTGGGGATTAAAATAAAAATCTTTTTTATTTGCTGTAATCCTTTTATTGAATGTTATTTGTTCTTCCTTGTACAGTTTCACATCCCCACAAGTAGCACCTGTCTCTCAACAAAAGGGGTAAGGGCCAACTTTGTTACCCGGTGCCTGAAGCACCCCTCAAGGGAAATTCCAACAGGACCACACAATTTTTTTTTTGTAATCCTGCCTGTTGGGAGGTTTAACTCGGTAGAGTGTCCGTCTAGGAACCATAAGGTTCCAGGTTCAATACCATCCCTTGCCAACTCACCATATGAGTAGCACAGGGATCTGGGCGGTAAAGTGAGGAGCTGATATCAGCATGAAGGCATCAGTGTTCCTTTGTATGAAAAATAGTGGTGGTAAAAAAATAGACATAACAAAAGTTTTGCTATTATATTGGTCAGACATATTGTTAAAAATATTAGATAAGAATTTCATTTACCTCAGCATTTCTTAAGGACTTGATAAGAATTTGTATGGTATCTTCATAGGAACGGCCAACCATACGTCCCAGTTTTTCATACATGGCTCCAAGACACGCCACAGCAGACCTGAAAAGAAAAGGAAAAAAGAAATAGAAATTAAGATTTTAAAATAAAAGTTTGTTCTCTTAAGTTCCAAGAAGAAATCTGTGAAAACTTACTGCCTTAATCCTAAAAGGATTTTCATTGGTTCGCTGGTTTTTTACACCATGTTAACCCTTGGGTTATTTTATACAAAAAACATTTCATAAACAAACTGGTTTGGTTTGGTTTGGTTTACGGCATATCAACCTCAGTTGATGCTGACAAAGTTGTGAAATAAATTCATTCTTAATGCATAATACAATTTTGTTTATAAACTCATGTTTTTCTATTTAACCCATAGATGGGACCCTAACAGGTACTACCACTCCAGTCAGAGTGGACCAGGGAGCAATGGTGATGAAGGGGTGCTCCACATTCCCCAAACCTCCAGAACTGGAACCTCACCATCAGATAGAGTTTGTTTGTTTGTTTGTTTTGTTTTACGGCATATCAACCTCAGTGGGTCATTTAATGCCGATAAAGTTTTGAAATAAATCAATTCTTAATGGATAATACAATTTTGTTTATCAACTCCTGTTTTTCTATTTAAACCATAGATGGCACCCTAACAGGTACTACCACTCCGGGTCAGAGTGGACCAGGGAGCAATGACGTCAGATCTCTGGGTCAAGCCTGTTGCCCTCTTTGATTTCCTGCCAATTTGAACAGCCTCAAAACAAATATTTTTGTAAGATTAATTTTTTTTTTTTTGGGGGGGGGGGGCTATTCAAATCCAAGGATTGGCGTAAGAATAAACCACATGACCTCGCATAGTCTATAAATTTAGATGGGTAATTGTTGCACACCTTATATAGCGAAATATTCCAACAACTTGCAATTCTATTTCTCAACACATAAAAGGGAAAAAATTGAATGGAAAATATAATAAGAACAACTGTATGGATATTTCAAGCAACAAACTAAGATTGGTTGGTTTTAACAATCTTCAGGCCTAGAAGTTTAGTTACAATCTTAGTGTTCATTTGTCTATGGAGTGTTGGTTTATAAGAGTTTAATGGCACATCAACCCTTGTGGGTCATTTAATGAAGGCAATGAATAATTTCCTCTGAAGCTAAAATTAGAGAAGTGTTGTCTATAGCACAAACCATTTTAGCAATCTTCAGGCATAAAAGTTGGTGAAAAAAATTTTGCTGGGTTGTGGCCCTAATACCACTGGGTGCTGGATCTGTCCACCTATATGCAGTAACAAATGACTGAAAAGCAATTCTTACGCTAATTTCTGTAGACTTTAATTTCTTACACTTTCAACTCTTTCTCTCAACACATAAAAGGAAAAAAATTGAATGGAAAATACAATAAGAACAACTGTATGGATATTTCAAGCAACAAACTAAGATTCGTTGGTTTTAACAATCTTCAGGACTAGAATTTGAGTTACAATCTTAGCCTTTATTTTTCTATGGAGTGTTGGTTTATAGGAGTATAGGTTAAAGTCATGGGAAATGGATTCATCGCACCGAGTTCAAATCCTGGATGTGGTAATTGTATTTCACTTAGCGCTAATACCCTTGGGAAAGGATTGAATCCTACTCTCCCTCCAGGTAAGGATAAATAGTAGGGCAGACTGGGCTCTTTAACCTTGGTTAAGCAACTGGTCTAGGAGAAGGAAAACTCTGAATTCAAACCTGTTGAACTCCACTTAAGAAATTGACCTTGTGTCACATCCTGCTTGTGCGAAGGGGTTGGTAAATATATATAGGAGTTTAACGGCACATCAACCCTTGCGGGTCATTTAATGAAGGTAATAGTTTCTTTTGAAGAAAGTAGACTAAAATTAGAGTAGTGTTGTCTATTGCACAAATCATTTTAGCAATCTTTAGGTCTAAAAGTTGATGAAAATATTACATCCTTAACGTTCATTTGTTTATAGAGTATTGGTCGGTTTGTTAGCATTTAACGGCACATCAACCCTTGTGGGTCATTTAATGAAAGCAATATATAATTTCCTTTGAAGTAAATGACTGCAAAGCAATTCTTACAACAATTTCTGTAGACTAATTTCTTAAACTATCAACTTTCTCTCTCTATCTTTCATCTTTCAACTCTCTCTCTCTCTCAACACATAAAAGGAAAAAAAAATTGAATAAGAACAACTGTATGGATATTTCAAGCAACAAACTAAAATTATTTTCTCAGAATTCTATAATATATATAGACCTAGTCTATGAATTTAGATGGGTAATTCCTCTGAAGTAAATAGGCTAAAATTAGAACAGTGTTGTCTATTGCACAAACCATTTTAGAAATCTTCAAGCATAAAAGTTAAAAGAATTGCATCCTTAGAATTCATTTGTCTATGGAATGTTCATTGTTTTATTGGTATTTAATGGCACATCAACTCTTGTGGGTCATTTAATGAAGTCAAATAATTTCTGTAGACCTCTCTCTCTCTCTCTCTCTCTCAACACATAAAAGGAAAAAATTAAATAAGAGCAACTGTATGGATATTTCAAGCAACAAACTAAAATTGTTTCTCAGAATTCTATAATAATATATAGACCTAGTCTATAAATTTAGATGAAGGCAATATATAATTTCCTTTGAAGCTGAAAAGCAATTCTTATAAGCAATTCTTATAACAATTTTTGTCAACTTTAATTTCTTACTTTAACATACCAACATTTTCAACTCTCTATCAACACATACAATTTCCTGTTCCCCTCTCTCTTAGAACTGCTTTTATCTTTCTCATATTTTTTCTATCTTTATTTGACTTATGGCTAAAGTCTATAGACAACATAATTACAACATTCACTTGTAAGAAAAAAAAAAAAAAGAAAAGTCTAATTTTGTCCTTTAAATGTCAAATATTTTCACCTGTCCTCACAGTGACTAAATTTGCTAAGAAATCGTCACACCATTTTTTTTTTTTTTTTTACTTCCCTCAGCCTAAGGCCAACAACAAATAATTTCCTTTGAAGAGAATATGCTACAATTAGAACAGTGTTGTCAATTGTGCAAACCATTTTAGCAATCATTCACTCACACTATCTCACTCACCCTCACTCTCACCTCTATCACTCACTCTCACTGTTTCAGTCTCTCGTTTGCCATTTCTTCCACACAGAAGATAGAATGTAATGAACCACAGCAGACCTCCTGATACAAGAGGATATGCAACATTGTTTACTTGCAGCAAGTGTTTACAGGTACTACCACTCCGGGTCAGAGTGGACCAGGGAGCAATGGTGATGAAGGGGCGCTCCACATTCCCCAGACCTCCAACAACAAATAATTTCCTTTGAAGCAAATAAGCTAAAATCAGAGCAGTGTTGTCAATTGTGCAAACCATTTTAGCAATCATTCACTCAAGCTCTCACTCACCCTCAATCTTTCACTCTCCTCTCTCACTCACTCTCACTGTTTCACTCTCTCGTTTGCAATTCTTCCACACCGAAGATAGAATGTGATGAGCCACAGCAGACCCCTTGATACAAGAGGATATGCCACATTTAATTCTTGCAGCAAGTGTTTACCTTTATATGCAAATATTCCTTCCTTTATAAACATTTACATCAACTCGCTAAAGCTTTGCGGTTGTAGTCACTTGCTATTAAAAGAAAACTATCACCCACCCTATCCATTTAAGCAATCTTCAGGCCTAAAATTGGACTTTTAAAAGTGGAGTTACATCCTTAGCGTTCGTTTATCTATGGAGTGTTGTTTCCTAGGAGTTTAACGGCACCCCAACCCTTGTGGGTCATTTAATGAAGGCAATAAATAATTTTCTCTGAAGTAAATAGGCTAAAATTAGAACAGTGTTGTCTATTGCAAAAACCATCTTAGAAATCTTCAAGCATAAAAGTTAAAAGAATTGCATCCTTAGAATTCATTTGTCTATGGAATGTTCATTGTTTTATTGGTATTTAATGGCACATCAACTCTTGTGGGTCATTTAATGAAGTCAAATAATTTCCTTTAAAGCAAATGACTGAAAAGCAATTCTTACACCAATTTCCATCTATAGACTTTAATTTCTTACTATAACATACCAACACTTGTGTTACAATTTTATGGGCCATCCTTTAGTCTTCAAGCAAGACTGCTTGTCCAGCGGAAATCCTTGGTAATCCTCTGATAAAGAATCCTCAGTATTGTAAGTTCCTTCATCAATGGTTTGCAAGTGGACTATGAAAGGATCAGTGTTTAAGTAGTTAATCAGCCGAACATTTATGGCTGTGGATTGGCGTAAGAATTAAACACATGACCTCGCCTAGTCTATAAATTTAGATGGGTAATTGTTGCACATCTTATATAGCGAAATATTCCAACAACTTGCAATTCTATTTCTCAACACATAAAAGGGAAAAAATTGAATGGAAAATATAATAAGAACAACTGTATGGATATTTCAAGCAACAAACTAAGATTGGTTGGTTTTAACAATCTTCAGGCCTAGAAGTTTAGTTACAATCTTAGTGTTCATTTGTCTATGGATTGGTTGGTTGGTTTTTACGGCATGTCAACCCATTGGGTTATTTTATGCCGATTACTTCTATAGGTAAAAAAAATGTTTAATGCTAACAAAGTTTTGAAATAATTTCATTTTTAATGGATAATACAATTTTGTTTATAAACTCATGTTTTCTATTTAACCCATAGATGGGACCCTAACAGCTGGTTTCTGTTTGGTTTGTTTTGTTTTGTTTTGTTTTACGGCATATCAACCTCAGTGGGTCATTTAATGCCAATAAAGTTTTGAAATAAATCAATTTTTAATGGATAATACAATTTTTTTATAAATACATTTTTCTATTTAACCCATAGATGGGACCCTAACAGGTACTACCACACCGGGTCAGAGTGGACCAGGGAGCAACGGTGATGAAGGGGTGCTCCACATTCCCCATACCTCCAGTACTGGAACCTCACCATCAGATAGTTTAACGTCATTCCCAGGACATGTAAACCCTCAGCCACCGCCTTCTAGCAACCATATGATAAAAAGGATTGGGGGTTGCCATAGGGGCAATAGGGTTGGGGCAAATTTGTCTATGGAGTGTTGGTTTATAAGAGTTTAATGGCACATCAACCCTTGAATAATTTCCTCTGAAGCTAAAATTAGAGTACTGTAGTCTATTGCACAAACCAATTTAGTAATCTTCAGGCATAAAAGTTGATGAAAAAAATTTTACTGAGTTGTGGCCCTAATACCACTGGGTGCTGAACCTGTCCACCTTGGGAGACCCTAACAAGTACTTAAGTTCCTGACAGCATAGCTCTGACACAACTGCCACTTTTAAGCAAGGGGGCAAGTGCAGCCTAGGGAGATGGCCTCTTAGTTATCAAGTGAGAAGTTTTTTGCATTTCCCCAGCACTTGGGCGTAGTTACTACACTTTGATCTGAACCCGGAGCTGCACATAAGTAAATAGGAAACAAATATGGCAGCGGTGCTACTCCTGCTGCAGGGCAGCGGCAGGAAACAATGAACAGAGAATTCCTCAACAGAGAAATAATGACTGGGCGGAGAATTTTAGATAAGAACTACAAGAGTAAAACAGGCAAAAAGAAAAACAACATTTGCTAGGTTGGAGGAAGGGGAATGAAGGGTGGAACAAAATGATTACCATATGTGAATTATTTTTTTTTTAAGTGTGAGTGGGTGGGGGGGGGGGGGGGTGATAAAATCTAATTTTTATTTTAATGAGAAAAAAAAAAGATTCTACCTAATTCATCTATTTATCTGGAACAATCATAAGAAATTAACTAGGTTTTGTTTGGTTTGTTTTACGGCATATCAACCCTTTTTGGGTCATTTAATGCCGAAACAAGTCATTTTGATAAAAGATTCTATGTTTCAAGTTTTTAATATCTTCAAATTTGTATAAATAATTAATTTCATTTGGTTTGGTTGTTTTACGGCATATCAACCTTTTTGGGGTCATTTAATGCTGAAACAAGTCATTATGATAAAAGATTCTATGTTTCAAGTTTTTAATATCTTCATATTGGTATAAATAATTTTCATTAACTTCATTTGGTTTGGTTTATTTTACGGCATATCAACCCTTTTTGGGTCATTTAATGCTGAAACAAGTTATTTTGATAAAAGTTTCTATGTTTCAAGTTCTTAATATCTTCAAATTGGAATAAATAATTTCAATCAACTTTATTTGGTTTGGTTTGTTTATTTTATGGCATATCAACCCTTTTTGGGTTATTTAATGCCAAAATAATTCTTTTTGATAAGTTTCTACATTTCTGAAGTTCTTAAAATCTTGAAATTGGTATAAATAATTTTCATTAACTTCATTTGGTTTGGTTTGTTTTATGGCATACAGTGATGATATCTTTTTTGATTTAGTGCGTCCTGGCACACACATATTTGATTTGGATGAGTCCCCAGGAAAATTTATGGGTCCCAACTAAAGCCATCTAACTCCTACCTTGTAACCTATCCTGTGTATTCAATTTCATTGAAACTATTAAAATGTATTTACAATTAGCTTGAAATCATGAGGGAAGAAAAAAGAAAAACACTGGGACACATGGATATGATTTTACTGCGTCCTTTTAGATTTTTATGTGTCAGGGACGCAGGATGCGGACCTATCAGCCTCTCTGGACATATCAACACATTTCGGGTTATTTAATGCTGAAACAAGTCATTTTGATAAAAGTTTCTATCTTCAAATTGGAATAAATAATTTTCATTAACTTTATTTGGTTTGGTTTGTTTAATGGTATAATAACCCAGTGTTTCAGAAGTTTCTACCATACACATGTGTTGTGATTTTCTTAAGTCCGACTACTACATATATCGCTTTTGGTACTGTGACCATACCCGCTACGTTACATACACGATTTAGTGCAGTGAAAAAGGCGCAACGTAACAGATGGTGGCCAGACAAGATCGAACCATTTATTTAATTTATTGTAAGTTCAACATCTCTATAAACTTCTGATTAAAATCATTTGCTTACAAAAATTTGGAAGCGGAAGTTAACGGTGACGAGTTAAAATATGAACCTTTCATTAAGTTGATGATTTGGGGTGCTTATTGGTTACTTGGTCCTTTTATTGTAATAAAATTAGAAAGACTAACAAAACTAAATAAGAAAGCATATAAAAATATTACACTTATTTTAATGTTATTTTAATTGATTTCTATATAAAATTATACATAGCATTGCTTTTAATACATTTGAGAATAACATGATAGTATTAGAAATCAGTAACAACAAATGATCATTTGGCAGAACTGGAATTTCAGCACGAGAATGCTACAGATAATATGAAATGTACGTTTTTTATTTATTTTACTATTGTCACCAGTACTAGTGACCTTCACTTGGGTCAAGTGATAGCAAGTCTCCTCGGTTTTCCCGGACGTTTTTCAATATTTTAGCCGATTACAAATGTATTGCATAATCCTTGTCTGTGAGAGTATGAGAAGGATATTGACGGTTCTTTGCTTTTTAGGTCGAAGCTTTTTCTTTTATTGGATCTAGTGACACTCTGTTAATACTTGTTACATTTAACGTATGAAATTTATATACAAATATAACAATTATTATAGGACATGGTATTTCATTATTTTATTTATTCTATTTTTTACTACATCTATACATCCCATTATAGTTGATACATTTAATATATGAAATTTATTTGCAAATGTAACAACTATTGTGAGACAGGTAGTGTTATCATACAAACATTCATAATGAGTATATAATGCGTGTATAATGCTGGAGAATATGCCGACTGTATATGTATACATATGTACATAAATATAATAACATTTTAAAATTGATTTTAAAAAAATGAATTGAAAAATTGTCTAGGCATAATGGGAATGCATATGGCGCTAGTGTCCTTATAGGACTCCAGCGGCGAGTTAATACATTTGATAGTATTAGAAATCAGTAACAACAAATGATCATTTGTTAAAATCAGTATGCAAACTATTCCCACCATATACTATGTAAGATTCAGTCAACTGAGGAAGAATCAGTCAACAAGCATATTAAGCAAGCAAGAAAGGACTAGCATCTCTAATCTATCAACTATCTGCCTCTCTCCATCATATACCAGAGAACACTCTCCATCCATTATATACACGCAAGTAAATATTGACTTTAGCATTAAATAACCCAACAAGGGTTAACATGCCATAAAACCCACCAACAACCTTATACTATAATACCAATGCCAAACATACATCTTCCAAAATTATCTCTGATAGACACACTCAAAATTGAATTTTAATAAAGAAGCTTTCCAGAACATGGATGAATTTGTTCACACTCGTCAACAAATAGTATTTTATTGAAGTACTTATAAAAATACTTATCTTCTAAGATATATATAGCATGGTCTAATGGTTAGATTCGTAGAAAATAGACTGAGAGTGTGAGATAAAAGTTGGTACTCAAGTTTCCTTTACAGGAGTCAGAGCGTTCGGCTAGAAACCACAAGGTTCCTAGTTCAATACCGGGCCTCACCAACTCAGCTTATGAGTAGCACAGGGATCTGTGCAGTAAAGTAAGGAGCTGGTGTAGCACTCCACTTCAGATGCAAAAACAATCTCCTTGGTCTAGTGCTAATGAAAAGGGAATAGACTCCCTCACTGATTGGCTGATACAGACTTTAAGCCACCCCGATAACTTCACTTATTTTATATCAGATTCCTAATTTTCGGTATATTTCTATTTTTGTTGCCCTCTATCCCTAACACTAACAGTCATCACTCCTGGCAAGTCCTCTTCACAGCCTCCAGTGTCCACACAGAGCTTTTTGCTGGTCAGCCAATATACACAAAAATAAAACAACAGTGCTAAGCTTTGGGAGGCGGGGTGTGTAAAATGCAGGATGGAACAAAATGATTTCCACTTGTAAAAAAGATTTTTTTTTTTTTTTTTAAGTGGAGGATAAAATTTAATTGTTCTTTTAATGAGCAAGAAAAAAAAAAAAGAAAAAAAAGAAGGGGGAAAAAAAAAATTCTACCAGGTATTTCTGGAACAATCACTTAAGATTAACTAGGACAGGTAAAAGAAAAAAACACCTTAATTTATCTCTATACACCTGTTCAAAAGATAAGCCTCATCATTTCTTTCTGCTAAGATACCAAACTGAAGAATCACTTGACTCAGAAAATGCTATTGTAGATTTTTACATAGACAAAATGCTATATATATATATATATACACATGCAACACTCTCCTATAAAAGGGATGGAGTCCTCTATGGTGGCCTTTACATACATACAGATGTGTGTATTAAAACAGTTAAAATCCCCTTCACATTCTGTAGGTGACGATAGCCGAGCGGTTAAGCTGTCCGACTGATGCTGAATCGATCGAGTTTCTATCCCAGATGTAAGTAGCTTATAAATGTCTAGCCACACTGAAGAAACTTGATAAGTTGAAATACACTGTCTGAATATATATATATATATATATATATATATATATATATATATATATATATATTAATTTTTACTTGAAGGCACTTACAACGCATGTATCGCATAAAATTCGATACTTTTTCTTATAGAAAATGAAATTGACAAGTGTAATCCCGGCAAAGGATCGCTCGCTGTGTAGAATGTCGTACAGACTGTTTCGACTTTATTAAGTCGAATCAGCGACATATACTAACGATTTCCCTCCGACAGAAATCGAAACCAGGACCTCAGCGAGCATAGTGAACCACTATATCGCCTCGACCACAGTACACAGCTAACAATCCTTAGCGAAATTAAGCTTGTCAAATGATACTACACGCCTCTACCATAATAGGTAAGGGGGGGGGGGCGTTTTTGAGAGAATAATAACAACAAACAGACCGTATGCCCTTCGGCGAAGTGAATAAGATTTTTGGACGTTTGTTTATTTTAGAAACGTTGCTGAATAAAGTATATATTAAATTTTTACTTGAAGGCACTTACAACGCATGTATCGCATAAAATTCGATACTTTTTCTTATAGAAAATGAAATTGACAAGTGTAATCCTACAATATATATATATATATATATGTTGTAAAATTCAGTGTTTTTTGTGATGGTGAGATTATTTCACGTGTTATGACCTTCTGATAAGGGCGGCGGAGCTGTTGTCATGGATACAACAGCATACAACCAAAAAATCATGGACCTACTACTTGATAACAACACATATGAAATAATCTCCCCACATATATAAATATATATATATATATATATATACTAGACAAAATGGGACCCATTGTGTCACCCATTGAGCTCTGGGTAGATAATTGGGATTAGAGAAAAGTGAGTTTGCAAAGCGAATTAGATTTTTTTAGAAATAACTACAATCAAAGAGTCTTTAAAAAAAATTTTAAAAAAACATTAGAATCATTTTGTAAGATTTCTAAGGAAGGGAACTTTTGACCTAATCTAGATTTATTAAGAGCCAAGATGTTAGTTAGGTTGGCAGCTTGTCAAACTTAACATACAAATCCATTTCAAACTGTCAAATCTCTCTCTCTCTCTCTCTCTCATTGAGAAACTAACATATATAACAAGGGGGCAATCAAGATAAACAAAGAGCCAAACATCACCTGGGGAGAAAAAGAATTAAAAAAAAGAAAAGACCAAGATAGTCGTACCAACCGAAAATAATCAGTTGATACTATAATACATGGCCAATAGAAAAAAAAAAAAATATATATATATGAAAAATACATATAAAGCACTAGGATTTTCTAAAGCTAAAAAGTAAAGAGTGCTCAATACCCAAGTAGAGAAAATTATAAAGTTAAACCTAATGAGTCAGACATACCTACTAACAGTTTCACCAAGTAGCTCATCAGGGCAAAAATCTGAGTCAGATTTTTGCCCTGATGAGCTACTAAGCGAAACTATTAGTAGGTATATCTGACTCATTAGGTTTAACTTATATATATATATATATTATATATATATATATACACACACACACACACTATACACACACATATCCAGACACTCAGAAAACAGTAGACCAGATTTTTACCAAGACTTAATGCAAAAATCCCATCTTTAAATAAAATTTCATTTTTAATTGGAGGATGAAATTTAATTGTTGATTTAATGAGCAAAAAAGATTCAACCTAATTCATCAAGTATTTCTGGAATAATCACGTGAAATTAAATAGGACAGGTAAAAATTTTTTTTTTTTTTTTTTTTTTTTTTTTATTTAAATAAAATAATTTTTTTACACCAACGCACACAGAAATCATCATCTGTCCTATCAGTTATGACTCAGGAAAGATCCTGTATTCAATTACCACCCTTCTTTTGTTGTCTGGTGTGACATATCACTGGTACATCGACCAGTATACATATGTTAGAATTAGAAGAAAACTCTACTTGAAAGAAAGAAATAAAAAAAAAAATGGGCGCATAACTGAAGTCTTGGTCCTAATCTATAGAATAGAATATGATTACTAGTTGAAAATATACTGCTCCTCGTAGGGCTTCAAAACCTAATTTTAATGACTGTTCTTTCGAGTTATATAGATAATTCAAAATTGTTAGTTTTCATCCAATTTCAACAGATTTAATTCCATTCCAGATTGACACGAATACAAATAGTGTACTAAAACAGTCTAACGTACCTAGTGAGATAAAATTGCTAGACTGGTTATACTGTATTTTCTGTACCTATACAACAGAACAGAAGGATACGCTTTATGCAAAAACACACACACTATATATATATCTATCTATCTATATATATTCAGTTGGTTTTGTATTTTTATGAAAGAATGTTAACATGACCACTACTGCCTATGTACCTAGAAGACAGTTGTACTCTTCCTCTACACCTCAGGTGACAGGGAAAGTATGCAAGTAGATTTCAACTGCGACTCCGTAACCCCAAGAGTACACTTTACCCCAGGATGTTGCTATGACAACGACTGAGAAGGATTTTTCGCGCAAAAAACGCACAAGCAACACACAGTTGAAGACCGCCCTATAGACAACACCAGAATACAACCTGTAAAAATTCGATATTGGATTGAAAGACAGGAGGACGGAAGAATTAAAAACATTTTACCGTGAATTAAAGTTAATTCATTTGGATGGAAGGAACGAATCACCGTTTATAAAAAAAAGCAAAAGGAAATGAACAATTTAATAAAAGGACATTCTTTCGAGTTACAACCTCACAGTGAGTTAACAAAAAACATATATTTTGTATTCTGTAAATCCCTATTGTCTGTCATATATTTTATGTAATGTTGATATGGTTGATATGTCCAATTGCTCGCCCACTCATTTGATAACATGAATCATATATTCACTTTACCCCTCTGATTACATGTATATTTGTATATATGTATTTACCTTTTTTCTGATAATAATTTGTATTTAAATGTTAATAAACGTCCGTGTGTTTATTAGAAATCCTGTTTGTTCTTCATCATTCAGCATTATTGCCAGTCATTGGTCTCCTACCCTTTTACAGGAGCAGAGAGAAAAGTCTTGAATCCCATCCCTTTTGTACTATTTATTTTTACATCTGGGACTTTCTGCATTTTTTTTTTTTTTTTTTATTTCATGTTGCGGAGGTGCACTGGTCGTCCCTAACGAGTGTGCCTGCATAACACTGGTGACTGGATGCTAGTTACAGCCTTCCTGTGATGGTGAGTATATGTTAATTCTACAATATCTTCATGTTTTTTTTTTCTTTTTTAAAATGAGGGATTAAATCTCACTTTCATTTTAATGAGCAAAAAAAGATTCTACCTAATCCAGGTATTTCTGGAACAATCACTTAATTAATTAGGACAGGTAAAAAAAAAAGTAAAATAAAAACCTAATTTATCTATACACCTGCTTATAAGATAAGCCTCATCATTTCTTTCTGCTAAACTGAAAAATCACTTGACTCAGAAAATGCTATTACAGATTTTTACATAGACTAAATGCTATATATGGGGTTGAGCACTTTGGAGGGGATTTCACTGACGACCGCCAATGCTCTCCTATAAAAGTTTGGTTTGGTTGGTTTTGTTTTACGGCATATCAACCTCGATGGGTCATTTAATGCCGATAAAGTTTTGAAATAAATCAATTCTTAATGGATAATACAATTTTGTTTATCCACTTATGTTTTTCTATTTAACTCATAGATGGGACCCTAACAGGTACTACCACTCCGGTCAGAGTGGACCAGGGAGCAATGGTAATGAAGGGGAGCTCCACATTCCCCAAACCTGGAACCTCACCATCAGATAAAGTTTAACGTAATTCCCAGGACATGTATACCTTCAGTCACCACCTTCTAGCACCCATATGATAAAAAGGGGTTGGGGCTTGCCATAAGGGCAATAGGTTGGGAAAATCATATAGGGCTTGACATGACCAGTCGATTGATCAGAGAGGGCCTCTCCGACCACCCGTCTAGCCCAAGAAAGGGCCAAAGTGGAGTATTGCAAGTCATGAACTTCTCATCCACCTGGGTTCTATCCTTAAGAATCACGGGTCGCCACCCATGGCCAACAGGTGGCCCATTGGGGGAGTTTTACCCCTCTGTGCAGTCGGTGCATTCTAATGCCCCAGCCAACAGGGTGGCTCCTATAAAAGGGATGGAGCACTCTATGACGGCCTTTTACATACAGATGTGTGTATTGAAACAGTTAAAATCCCTTTCGCATTTTGTGGGTTACGATAGCCGAGCGGTAAGCTGTCCGACTGCTGCTGAATCGATCCAGTTTCTATCTTCGCTGTAGGTAGCTCACAAATGTCTAGCCACACTGAAGAGACTTGATAAATCGAAACACGTGTCTGTGGATGACACACACATATGTAATATATATATATATATATATATATATATATATAGTGGACTCTCCAATCGTGAACGATAGACGAGGGTCAGTAGTGAGTGATTTGTTTCCTCCCATGTTGTGCATGCTATCAAGAAGGCATTTTGTGTTTCCTCGAGTGTGATAGTAGCCCAGTCTTGCTGCAACCTATTAAGACACACTGACAGATGGAATTTCCTAAAGCGAAAGTCAAACAAACCGACAAATACAGACATGGACAAGTACACACAAACTGAAGAATAATTAAAGTTCCAATTACCGTCGAACTGGGAAGACAAGGCAACAAACAGTTGTAACTCAAATACAAACCCGAATGCTACAAAGTCCACTGCAAAATGACAGAGTATATATAAGACTCCACAATGTCATTCAAATCAAGCAGTCAAGCAGCCAATCAGAACTCAAGGAATGGAATCACCCAAATCACCCAGATTTATGGATGGATCATTCTTGATTCCTATTTATACCAACTGTCTTGGACACTGCTTGAGTTGGACTTAGTTAGCTGCTGTTATTAAAACCAACAGTAAACTGACTTCAATAGAAACAAATACACACTAACAGACACATATACACCTTGATAGACAACCATAAATAGACAAATACACAGACACCATCCGAAACATATGTAGGCAAAGGAAGCTAGGAAGCGCGTGGTGTAATGGTTAGAGTCATGGGAAATGGACTCGTCGTCCCGAGTTCAAATCCTGGACGTGGTAATTGCATTTCACTTAGCGCTAATACTCTTGGGAAAGGTATGAATCCTACTCTCCCTCCAGCTATGGGTAAATAGCAGGGCAGACTGGGCTCTTTAACCATGGCTAGGTAACCAGTCTAGGAGAAGGAAAACTCTGAATTCAAACCTGTTAAACTCCGCTTAAGAAATTGACCTTGTGTCGTATCCTGCTCGTGCGGAGGGGTTGGTAAATATATATATAGGCAAATAGACAAATATAAGCAATAATACATACGCATACTAACAGAATGAACAGACAGACATACCAACAGAGATTTTTTTTTTTTTTTTTTTTTTTTTTTTAAATACATTTTAGAAACAGTTTTTCTCAGGCAGTCCATTAAGTTGTATAATCAGTCATTAGTTCCCACAGAAGATCTGACGTTCTCACATAAAGAAACATTTTTCTTTTTCTTTTCTTTCTTTTGTGCGAGTGAGTGAGTGTGTGTGTGTGTGTGTACAGTAAATTTTATGCCACCCCCTGGGTGTTTAGTGTTGTGACTGGCAAACGCATGTGGGAGGCTAAGAGATTTCTTTCTCACACAATCAGTGGCAACTTGAGTTATTTCAGAGTTCGGCTTTTCTCTTGGAGGTCATGGACAAAAGTCTTATAAATCAGAACGACTGGCAAGGAACTCACTAACTACTTATGATAATCTGGTGTTGCTTATCCATCAAATTATTATTCTATTACTAGTTTTAGGTAGGAATGCTCATCTATATATTAATACTCATGTTCCTTAACTGTACGACCGTTATCATCTTATAACACCCTGTGGTTAAAAATGAGACTGTTCAAGATGAAAAGCAAAAAGGTAAATCCTGATTATCTGGTGTTGCTTGCTTATCCAAATTCTCATTTCTTATAACTCATCTTTCTTTTAAAAATCACAACATACTGCTCTGATGAAGACCTATTGTTGACGTGCTTAATTTTGTTATGGTTTTTTAATTATTTTATATTTAGAATAATTGTAAACAGAATATTCTGTGTGTAAGCAAATTTTTGTCAAAACGTGTTGACATGATAAATTTAATCCATGCAAAAATACATATTTTTCTTCCATTTATCTTTTCAAGATAATATATATATAGAATTGCTACGGCAAGAAACTGCAGTAGGAATATTTAATAACATTCACTTTTAAAAAAAAACGTATATTTAGCTCTTCTTATTTAGCTCTTTTTAAATCGATTTTTATTAACCCAGAAGTAAATTTATTTGCTTCGTGGATTAGCAAAGATCCATATATATATATATATATATATATATTACGGATCTTTGCTAATCCACACAAAGCGGCTTCGAGTCTATAACTCTGCTGATGAGGCATAATAGGCCGAAATGTACATACAGAGAATGAATTTTTCTCGATTTGTTTACGTTTCACATTTAAACAGATATATTCGCCTAATTCATTAATTATCAACTAATTAATTCAAATTAGGTATGACTTCAATTAAGCACATATTCTCCAAAAAATTGTCGGCATAGCCATATCAAACAAACTGTTTGCGTACTTTATTATATATATATTATTTTGAAGATACTTCAAAATTAATAAGACCTTATATAATTACTTTTGCATTGCAATAGCCTTCAAAAACATAAAATGAATAAAATATAATAAGATACTTAATGCAATGCTTCAAACAAATTATACACACACACATGTGTGTGTGTGTATATACATATATATATATATACACACACACACACACACAACCTTGAGGTTTGTTTCGATGTCGTTTATCACAAAAGATTTATACACACACGCGCAACCACACACACAAAACAACTAAAAATGCCCAATGCCTTTTTTTCGATACACACACTCACACACTCTCATACTCACACCGTAAAAGAGAATATCTGACGTCATATTTCAAACCGTCCACTTTTTTCAGCGTCCTTTCTTCAGATTTCAAATTTTGAACAGACTGATCTTGCTTGCTTTTCTCGTTATTCAGTGATAAAAATTTTTTTATCACCCTCCATATACCAACAAATGCCCTGAAGATGATCTAATTAATAGATCGAAACACTGCATCGTCGGCCACTAAACTTACCACTCAAATTATTCAAATGTGTGTTTTTTCAATTTTCTTAATATAACTACATACCGTCGGATTCACTTCCATCTCTTCACACACACATATATATGTATACACACACACAAAAATACAAAATTGTCAAAAGGTGTATACTTACAGGCGTGTCGGCAGGTAACTGGGGGAGTCATCCTTGTTTTTAATAATATCATTACATTTGTTGATAGTCTCAAACAGGTCAAAGGTATCTCCAACACTGAACAGGGTGGCTAAACAACGTGCCAGCAGCTTGCGAGTTGGGGGGCCTGGAGACTCACTTATTTGATTTGTCAGTTGTTCAACCAATTTCTTCTGACTTTCTTTAATGTCAGACTAAAAAGAGAAAGAAAAAAGAAAAAAACATTAAAAATTGCTCAGAAATAATAAACAAAGAAAGCCATAAAATAAGTGTCATTGCAAAATTTTAGGGTAATTTGAACATTAGCTACATCATTGAGTAACCTCCCCTTGTTTCTTTCACTTTGAGGAAACCTTAATAATAAGTTCATTTCAAATAATGCACAAGCACAATTAAAAACACATTTTATGATATTTTCGTGTTAACATGCAGTTGTATGGATTCAAACAAATTTGTATTTTCAGTGTAGATTTACGGTGAAATGAAAATGGCCAAACAAAACATAAGGCTTCCTCAAAGTGAAAAAAAAAAAACAAGGGGAGGTTATTCTCATTTATGTCGATAATGTTCAGATTACCAATTTTAAAACTTGACAGGTGGCCCCATTGGGGGAGTCTTACCCCCTACAGAGGTGCAGTTGGTACATTCTAACACCCCAGCTGACAGGGCGGCCATCAAGATTACATCCTTAAACATCACAGGTCACCACTCACAGCCAACAGGTGGGACCCAGTGAGAGGACTTTAACCCTCTGCAGACAGTGCAGTTGGTGTATTCTTCTGCCTCAGCCTTAAACTGGGTTAGAAAGTAATTGGTATTATTACATGACATGTAAGAGTTAGGCCAATATTTATGGGTGACAGGAGGTGATACTATCACTCCGTTTGCCTTTGATCAATCTTAAATTAGGTATAAGTAATAGGTAAGTAAAAGAGATAGGAGGGCAAACAGTAAGTCAAAATACACAACACACTAGCTCTGCTGATGAGGCCTAATAGGCCGAAATGTACATACAGAGATTGATTTTTCTCGATTTGTTTAGCCATACATTTAAATAGGCATTCCCGCCTAATTCATTATTATTATAATTTTCAAAATTAGGTACGACTCTAATTAAGCACATATTCTCCAAAAAATTGTCGGCAAAAAAGCCGTTCCAAACATACCTTGTTTACAACTTATCATATCGTCGTGTAATAAAAGTCACTAGAAGAGGAATATTAACCTACTCTAAACAAATCGTAAAATCTAGGAAGTCCGTTTGGTGTAGCGGTTATGGTATCGGCCTGTCAGCTTGGCAGTCCGGTTTCAAATCACGCACAGGGCGGCCTTCCTATCTATACTCTGATGAGGCCTAATAGGCCGAAATGTACATACAGAGATTTTTTTTCTCGATTTGTTTAGCCATACATTTAATAGGCATTCCCCTAATTCATTATTAATTAATTAAGTTTCAAAATTAGGTACGACTCCAATAAGCACATATATATATATATATATATATATATATATATATATATATATATACACACACACAACACACACACATACAATACATTATATAAAGGGCGTTGTGTGTATGTATGTATGTCCAGAGAAAACTTCAAAAATATACAATTAAAGACAAAGTAAATTATATATACACATTAAATATCACCATATCTTGGTTTTTGAGCAAAAATAATGAAGATTTGATTTATATTCGTGAAGATGATTAAAAAATGAAATTTAAATGATAACAGCATGGAGTTTTTTGCATTTAGTATTTTGAATAGGAGACATTAATTTTTATTTTCAGATTGTCTTTTTTTACATATGGATTTTAATGGGGCATCCTGTAAAGATCCATTTCGCGATTCACAATAATGTATCTGTGAGACTACCTTTTTTACCCCTCCACCTCTACCCAGGCAACACCGAGCCGCTTCTAATATTATATATATATATTCAACAAACTTGTATAAAAGAAAAACGCTGCCAAAATACACATATATATGTATAAAAGAAAGTTTGGTATGTACGTGTCTAATTATAACTCAGAAATGAGATGTTATTTCAGATTCAAAATCTTCAACACCTTGACATCCTTATAACTAAGAAAACACCAAATTTGTTTTTTTTTAAATTTTACTGATTAAGGGATATAATTAATCAATTACACAAAAATCAAACGATTTGCGATAATCATGGAATAGCTGCTGCTGCTAAATATATATAAAAAAAAAAAAAAAAAAAAAAAAAAAAAAAAAAAAAAAATCGCTGGCTATTGGCTATATCTGCTTCTTAAATGTAGACAAAAAGAAAAAAAACTTTCCTAAATAAACATTCTACTATACAAATTCTCGGGAATTTTAAAAAAATTTGATGTTATTTTCCTTTTATTTTCTCTTTTACTCCTGTTTTCTTTTCACACACTCCCTGGTGTTCCTAATTTTTTTTTAGTCGGTCATGGACTGGGTACTTTTGCTGTATATATATAAGTTAAAAGAAAGGAAATGAATCCGACAATATGAGTATTGAAAAGGTGAAATGAAAACATCACACAATGCTGTTAAAGAGAAAACACCCTTTCATACTCTCTCTTCTCTCTATATATATATGTGTATAATATTATATATATATATATATATATATATATATATATATATATTATTAGTTTCAGCTATAAGGACCAATTGACAGAAGGGGGTGAGGGATACACATCCTCATGGAAAGACAGGCATGATGTGTAAAAGTATGAGGTAAGTGACTGAGCCCTCATTCTGAACAACACATGACGGACACCATGGAAACATTTCCTACATTGAACTCTGACCTGTGTGGCAGGGCCTGTATGTCGAGGGTCTCACATGTGTGACAGGGTACATAATAAAAAAAAAAAAATAAAAAAAAGCTGGACCCGTGGGCCATCTGCGCACTCACAACTGCTCTCAACTGAACTACTTGTAGAAATGGCCTTATTCTGTCAAGAAGCGCATCACCATATATATATATATTATATACACACACACACATTACTTTTTAGGTGTTGGTTGATGATAATGTTTACATATAAGTAATAGGTAAGTAAAAAAGATAGGAGGGCAATAGTAAGTCAAAATACACACACAGACATACACACACCATACATAAATACCAAATACATACTATTATATATAATATATACACATACATATATATACATACAGAGGAGGAGTGAGTGAGTGAGTGATTAGCCTTTCGGTGTTGTTTGATGAGACAATGTTTTGATTGAAACTGATCATGTGTTCTTGTCTAATATTTGAGGAGAGAAGAGAGAGGAGAGAGAGAGAGAGAGAGACATAGAGAGAGAGAGGAGGAGAGAAGAGAAGAAGAGAGAAGAGAGAGGGAGAGAGATAGAGAGTAGAGAGAGAGAGATGAGAGGGGAGAAGATAGAGGAGAGAGAGGAGGGAGAGGAAGAGGAACGATAGAGAGGAAGGGAAGAGAGATGAGAGGAGAGGACGGGGAAGGAGAGAGAGGATAGGAGGGGATAGAAGGGAGAGAGAGAGAGGGAGAGAGAGAGACGAGAAGAAGGATGGAGAGAGAGAAGAAGGAGGGAGGAAGGAGAGAGAGGAGAAAGAGAGAGGAGAGGGAGAGGGAGAAAAGAGAGAGGGAGGAGAGAGGGAGGGGAGGAGGAGAAAGAGAGATAGAGAAAGAGAGGAGGAAGAGAGAGAGGATTAAGAGGAGAGGAAAAGAGAAAAGAGGAGAGGGAAAAGAAGAGAGAGAGAAAAGAGAGGAGGAGAAAGAGAGGGAAGAGAGAGAGAAGAGAGAGAGAGAGAGAGAGACGAGAGAGAAAGGAGAGAGAAGAGAGAGAGAAGAGATGAGGAGAGAGAGAGGGAGAGAGGAGGAGGAGAGAGAGAGAGAGAGAGAGAGGAGAGAGAGAGAGGAGGCGACGAGAGAGAGCGACGGAGAGGGGAGAGGCGAGGAGAGCAAGAAGAGAGCGAGAGGCACGGCTAGATAGGGGGGGGAAGCAGAGAGAGAGAGAGAGAGAGAAGCAGAGAGAGAGAGACGAGAGAGAGAGGGAGGAGAGAGAGAGAGAGAGAGAGAGAGAGGAGAGAAGAGAGAGAGAGAGAGAGAGAGAGAGAGAAGAGAAGAGGAGAGCGAGAGAGAGAGATGAGAGAGAGAAGATTGAGAGAGAAAGAGAGAGAAAGAGAGAGAGAGAGAGAGAGAGAAAGAAAGGGACGAGGGAGAGAGAAAGAGAGGAGAGAGAGAGAGAGGAGAGGAAAGAGAGAGAGAGGGGAAAGAGAAGAGAGAAGGAGAGAAAAAGAGAGAGACGGAAGAGAGAAGGAGAGAGGAGGAGGGAGATGAGGGACGAGGAGAGGAGAGAGGAGAGGAGAGGAAAAGAGAGAGAGAAGAAAAGAGGGGAGAAAAAAAGAGAGAGGAGGGGAGAGAAAAGAGAGGGAAAAAGAGGAGAAGAAGAGAAGAGAGGGAGGAGAGAGAAAGAAGAGAGAGACGGGGAGAAAAACGAGAGAGAGGAGAGAGAGAAAGAGGAGAGAGAGAGAGAAAGAGAGAGAGAGAAGAGAGAAGAAAGAAGAGAGGGAGAGAAGGAGAAAAAGAGAGGAGAGAGAGAGAGAAAAAGAGAGAGAGGAAAGAAAGAGGAGAGAGAAAGAAAAGAGAGAGAAGAAGAAAAGAGGAGAAGAGAAAAAAGAGAGAGAGAAAGAAAGAGAAGAGAGAAAGAGGAGAGAGAGAAAGAGAGAGAGAGAGAAAGAGAGAGTGAGAGAGAAAGGAGAGAGAGAGAGAGAGAGAGAAAGAGAGAGGAGAGAGAAAAAGAGAGAGAAAGAGGGAAGAGAAAGAGAGAGAGAGAGAAAGAAGGAGAGAGAGAGAAAGAGGAGAGAGAGAGAAGAGAGGAGGAGAGAGAGAGAGAGAAATGAGAGAGAAGAGATGAGAGAAAGAGGAGAGAAAGAAAGAGAAGAAAGGAGAGAGAGAGAAGTTGGGATTTGGCCAAAAAAGGAAAAAGAAAGAAAAAATAATAGATAACCTTACAATTTCTACTTTGTTGATATTTATTTGGCTTAGATCGTTCTTTCACAAAGTACATAGTTAAATACTGGCTGAGTATATATGCATGGAGAGAGAGAGAGACAGACAGAATTATGCAAGTGCAAAAAGAGAGAGGTAGTTAAAAAGAGATACAGATATATGTAGATGAACACACAGAAACATGGCATAGAGAGAGAGAGAGAGAGAGAGAGAGAGAGAGAGAGAACACACACACACATGCAGGCAGACAAGCACACACACTATATTGCAGGCAGACACACATACACACACGTGCAAGCAGATACGCACACGCACACTTAAGATACAGACACCCAAAACTCAAACATAACACACAAACAGACATAGATACACACTACATACACAGCATATACACCACACATACACAAACAGATGCAGATACACAGCGTTATACACATGTTTACACACAAAAAAAGATGCAGACACACACATATGCAAACAGGTAGATACAACTACTTACACAGCATATACACAAACAGATGCAGATACACAGCGTATATTGGATGCATATCGCGTACACACATATGCAAACAGATAGATACACACTACATACACAGTTGCAGTTAAACCGACTGAGGGAGAGAGAAGAGGAGAAAATAAAAATATAAAAACTTTTTAAAAAGTCAATTTCGTTTTTTCTTTTAGGAAATATCAATTTACTTTCAATTTTTTTGTTTTGTGTCTCCAGCTTGTCACATTTTTTTAAATTATTATTTGCCATAAATGCCAAAAGATAAAGAAGCCAAAGTTTCTTCTAATCAATTTGTAGACAGAATAGACAAAGAGAAACATTTAAATAGAAGAAGCCATCAGACATTGGCTCTCCTCATTGCTTAGTAGACTAATATTGATAATAATAATAATGATAATAATAATAATGATAAATGATAACTAAGAAATTGGTGGAAGTCCTTCAATGATTTTTATTCCTATTTTATCCAGGTTTACAGATTTGAAATTTAAACAAAATTGCTAATCAGCATTCAGAGGGAGAGGGGGGGAGAAAGTAAGAGAGAGGAGAAGGGAGAGAGAGGAGAGATAGGGGGGGAGAGAGGGGAGAAGAGAGGAAGGGGGGAGGGGGAGAGAGAGAGGAGAGAGAGGAGAGAGAAGAGAGAGAGAGGAGAGAGAAGAGAGAGAGAAGAGAGAGGAGAGGAAGAGAGGAGGAAGAGAGAGAGAGAGAAGGGAGGAGAGAGAGGAGAGAAGAGGGGAGAGAGAGAGAGAGAGGGGAGGAGAGAGAGGAGAGAGAGAGAGAGGGAGAGAGAGAGAAAAGAGAATAGAGAGGGAGAAAGGCAGAAATGAATAAAGAGAGAGAGAGATAGAGAGAAATGAATAAAAGAGAGATTGAGAGAAATGAATAAAGAGAGATAGAGAGAAATGAATAAAAGAGAGATAGAGAGAAATGAATAAGAGAGATAGAGAAAATGAATAAAGAGAGATGAGAGAAAATGAAATAAAGAGAGAGAGAGAGAAATGATATAAGAAGAGAGAGAGAGAGAAATGAATAAAGAGAGAGAGAGAGAGAAAGAATAAAGAGAGAAGAGAGAAAGAAAGGATAAAGAGAGAAAGAAAGGAGGAAGAGGGGGGGATAGAGCGGAGAGAAAGGTATAAAGACACAGAGAGAGACAAAAGAAAGGTATAAGGACACAGAGAGAGACAAAGAAAGGTATAAAGACACAGAGAGAGACAAAGGAAAGGTATAAAGACACAGAGAGAGACAAAGAAAGTATAAAGACACAGAGAGAAAGAAAGAAAGGTATAAAGACACAGAGAGAAAGAAAGGTATAACCTATCTATTGAAGTCAGTCAGTATACTCGTGTTTTGAACAAACAACAACTGGCTAAGCACAACTGAACCTGTCATTTTGCAGTAGATTTGCGACAAGATTAGATTCGTATTCAGTTACAACTACTTGTTGCCTTGTCTTACCAATTCGACGGTAATTGGAACTTAGTGTGATTATTCTACACTATACTGTGTAATCCATTTCTAAGAAACTATTGAAATGTATTTACAGTTAGCTTGAAATGGTCATAGGTACCCATTCATTTTCCAGCATCCAGACCAAAAAACATATCACAGTATTCAACATCAATTCTCACATACAAAGATACACCAGTAAACTGTTTAATATTTAACTAAACTATTTTGTTTTTGTCATTACGATGACATTAAATAACAGTGACAGATTATTTTTCAATTTGCCTTTTCACCAAGTTAAATCAGAAGTCCATAGTTAAAGTATCATGTTGATGTCATTGAGTGTGTGCATGTGTGTGTGTGTGTGTGTATGTGTGTGTGTGTGTGTGTGTGTGTGTGTGTGTGTGTGTAAGCATGTGCGTCTTTATGTGTGTACATATATATATTTACTAACCCCTCAGCACGGGCAGGATGTGACACAAGGTCAATTTATTAAGCGGAGTTTGAATTCAGAGTTTTCCTTCTCCTAGACCGGTTGCCTAACCAAGGTTAAAGAGCCCAGTCTGACCTACTATTTATCCATAGCTGGAGGGAGAGCAGGATTCATACCTTTCCCAAGGGTATTAGTGCTAAGTGAAATGCAATTACCACGTCCAGGATTTGAACTCGGGGCGACGAGTCCATTTCCCATGACTTTAACCATTACTTTAAACCAGGTTCCTACCGTACACAGACCGACAGTAACCGACAGCCTAATGCTTCTCTTGTTGCTGGCTCAGATTTCATGAAATAATCCATCATTTTTATAATCACACTGATTGTATTGATAGAAAGAGACCGAGTCACTGTGGTTGTCCTAACTTCAGAAGGCTGTGCCCCACATACACACATGCGGAACGGCAACAAAATGATCACCATGGTGATGTTGGCTGGTTGGAAGGATTTTACGACATGTCAAACCTTGGTCACCAAAAAGTATCAAATGATAGACTTTGTTTAAATGTAATATTAAAGAAGTCTTTAATTTAAGGGAAATAACAGGTAACTTTAAATGAAAAGGACATTTATTGATAAATCCTTATAGGAATGGGGCTCTGCACTTTGTTTAAATGTAATATTAAACATATTTAGAAGTCTTTAATTTAAGGGAAATAACAGGTAACTTTAAATGAAAAGGACATTTTTAGTCATTTTTTGATAAATCCTTATAGGAATGGGGATCTGGACTTAGAAAATTCTCAACAGGATGTTAAGAGTTAACTCAAGTATCCAAGTTAACAACAGAGAAAAACCACAACAAGTATTAAGGATAGGGGAAAAGGTTTACTAAGCAAAGATACAAGATGAACAGAGTAATTAGCAGTTGCTAGGTTCATTGGATTTCACCACATGTCAATACTTGTTGGGTTATTTTATGCCAAAGATATTTTGTTTTATTCATTTTTGATGGGTATTCAATTTTTTTTACTTATTCTAACTCATTTTTTTCAATTTAACCTATAGATGGAACCCTAACAGGTACTACCACTCCTGGTGATGGTTTGGTTTGTTTTACGGCATATCAACCTCGGTGGGTCATTTAATGCCGACAAAGTTGTGAAATAAATTCATTCTTAATACATAATGCAATTTTGTTTATCAACTCATGTTTTTCTATTTAACCCATAGATGAGACCCTAACAGGTACTACCACTCCGGGTCAGAGTGGACCAGGGAGCAATGGTGATGAAGGGGTGCTCCACATTCCCCAAACCTCCAAAACTGGAACCTCACCATCAGATAGAGTTTAACGTCATTCCCAGGACATGTAGACCCTCAGTCACCGCCTTCTAGCACCATATGATAAAAAGGGGTTGGGGATTGTCATAAGGGCAATAGGGTTGGGACAATCATATAGGTGCTAGGACTTGACGTGACCAGCTGATTGATCGGAGGGAGCCTCTCCGACCGCCCGTCTAGCCCAAGATAGGGCCAAAGTGGAGTATTGCATGTCATGAACTGCTCATCCACCTGGGCTCTATCCTTAAGCATAACTGGTCGCCACCCATGGCCAACAGGTGGCCCCATTTGGGGGAGTCTTACCCCTCTGCAGAGGTGCAGTCGGTTCATTCTAACGCCCCAGCCGACAGGTTGGCACTCCTGGTGAGTGAAGCTGGAAGTAATGATGATAAAGGGGTACTCCACACTCCCCAAAGCTCCAGAATTAAAACTTCACCATTAGATGCAGAACACATTCTTAGTCAGGGTTGCTAACCTGAAGGAAAAAGATTTTTTTTTAAATCCAGTCTCACTATTTTCTCAGCAGAAATTGTATGATAATATTGACCTAACGTTATTAATCAGTATACTGTGGCTGTTCAGGAACATTCTTTAGACTTTTAAAAAAAAATAAATAAAAAATAAAAAATCATTCCCAGAGAGTGTGATATGATATTCTAACATTCCATTCTATACTAAACTAAACACACTCTTGATACTCTCAGATCACTCAGGTGAATTTCGAATTCTGAGAGAAAACCAAAAACTAGTTGGAATTACATCCCTCGACTAATAGGGGACAAGAGAGGTCACTAACCCCAGTGTCTACTAGTAGGCACTAGGTAGCATAGTGAGCAGTAAGGTATTTGCCTCTCATCCCACTTATGAGGGCGTGACACATGTGTTGGCGTTTTCTGATATAAGGTGTGTGCCAGATGTCCGCTTCTACTTATAGACTCGCCGATAACCATGTGACCAACCTATTGACTCTGCTGCTGATATTGTTATTTATACTGGCTGTTCTGGTCATACCTACTCATAACTACTTGAACCCTCATGGACGACGGAACATAGGATTATATCACTGGACCTTTTGACACTACGTAGGATTACATAACCAAGGACTTATTCACTTACCAAAGGATTCTATAGCTCAGGACTTACTTACTTATTTACTTTAAGTTCTTTACAACTGGCCAAGGATGGCAGCCAGATACTTAACTTGACATTTTATGTGGGCCCACCCACAAGCTGAAGCTCATGGGTGGTAGGCACAAAAAATGTGTTTATCCGGTTAGCATTCCCTCTCTGGCTTAAGCACTGGGCAATAAACCCAGCCCTGTCCCTTTAAACCAAGGGGGCAGGTATTGCCTGGGGCAATAGCCCCCTGGGATCAACGCTGTTGCCTCTTATCCCACTTATGAGGGTGTGACACAAGGACATTTTTATGTGGGCCTACACACAAGCCGAAGCTCATGGGTGGTATCTTTAGATAAGTCCCATTCCAACGGGCATGTATTATACCATCTAAGATTAATCGAAAATTCGATTAATTTAACTAAAGTAACCCTGAAGAATCAATCGATGAAACTCGAGTAGGTTACTCCTTTCCACTGTTAAAATAAATTTTTGCTCTACATTGTATTGAGCACTTTGTATTTGTTTTTTCTCAACCTTAGCCTCTGGATACTGTGCGCTTCCAACGATCGTACTCATACACACCGGTAAGTTACTACTTATACATTTACAAATATACATACATACATATATATATATATATATATATATATATATATATATATATATATATATATATATATATATATATATTACACATACATGCATGCGCACACACACACGCACACACTTATTTCTCTCCAACCTCCAATCATCACCAACAGACAAATTTTCATGATCATCACCAACATAGACAAGTTTTACCCCCACCCTCTCCACTCGCACCTTAGCTACATACTCATTAATCACAGTAATATCCATAGAGAATTAAACAAACATTCACATAAAACACAAATCTATCAGCAGCTGTCTAATTAGTCATTGGCAAAAAATTGTTGAAAGAAACGAAAGAGAAAAATATTTCCAAACTTCAGACAACAAGACTTATAGAATTTCTGGAAAGCAGTCACCACATGACACCATTAGATGGATATACATGGCCTAAATAAAACACAAACACACACACACACACATATATATATATATATATATATATGAATTTAACATTTTTAGAAAAAACAAATGATGATGTTAATAGTTTGCTGAAAGAATCTGTTCGACCTTTTTAATAGAGCGGTCTTCATCAAGAGCAACATATGAAGGAAAGGTCTTTCCTTTTTTTTTCTAAAAATGTTAAATTCATACCGTCGGATTAACTTCCATTTACTTCATACATATATATATATATATATATATATGTATGTATGTATGTGTGTGTATGTGTGTATATTATATATATATATATATATATATATATATATATATATATACACACACACTTCTAAACTCTACCAGTGTGGGGAAAAAAAAAAAGTCATAAATATCCTGAAGAACCATTCGGGTGAAACCTAGGTAGATAGTGTCCGACTCATGTAGGTCCTCTTTATATATATATATATATATATATATATATCTTATTATAATGGAGATTGTGTGTTTTTCTGTCTGTAACCGAAACTATATTACTACTAAAGTCACAATTCCCTTAATTATTTACGTCAAATTCTCCATGATTTCATTCTTTTAAACCTTCAGTTATTAATAAAAATTGTTTTACATTATTAATACTGTTGACCATATCTACGTACTAATAACATGCAATTGTATTTATATATACAACAAAATAGCGGTTTACAGTTTGAACGAGAAGGCTAATTTGCATATTGATCTTAAAAAAATTGATTTTAATAAATATATGCTTAGTATTATTGATTTCTAATTGTTTGGTTTTATCTTAATAAATATGAGCAAAAATCTCGGGGATAAATCTTAACAGAAATCTATTAACATAAAGAAATAACTGTAATTTTATTCTTTTCTTCCTATTTTAACTAAATAGTTAAATTAGGGAAATTTACCACTGAAAGACGGGAGTAAGGGAAAATGGTGGAACAGTTAGTTTCAAAGTTGTTCTATTTTCCGATTATACCCCCTCTGTTCAAAATATTTTTATCTGAATTCTTATTCAGTTTCATTAGCCTTTCTAATTTAACATGATATTTTATTATATTAAAACTTAATACTTGCACCCGGAGGGTGCATATATTTGCTAGTATATATATATATATATATTATATATATATATGACTGACACCCAACCAATCGGATTTCAGTTCCGGCTGTAGGTAGCTTACAAAATGTCTAGCCACACTGAAGAGACTTGATAAGTCGAAACACGTGTCTGTGGATGACCCTATATACATATATAGACACTGTTTCTTAAAATCTTAACATTTTGTCCGTCTCGTCTGATGATTGCAAGAAAGCATGAAACTTTAGTTAGGGAATATTAAATCCATAACATTTAATATTTGATTGTAAACCTGCTCTGCTATTTTAGCATTGAGCACCTTCATATGCCAAT
>CM042172.1:17910991-17965991 GCA_023376005.1 Doryteuthis pealeii
ATATCATCCGATTCATTTCCATTTTCAACTTACATTATATATATATATATATATATATATGAATAAGATATAATGAAAAAAAAAAACGATGTTTACAACTGAAATAGGCTCATCAGAAGAAATATATATATATATATATATATATATATATATAAAATAAGGGTTTTATAGTTTACTTGAAGCATTGTACGTATGTGTTTAAAATAGAAATTAGAAGGCAATTGACAATGCAATGGAATAGGTGATGAAAATGAGGTTTATTTACTTTTTTCCTAAATATTTGCGGGGTAAAATCCCATCCTCAGAGGTTTTAGAGATACTTGTATTTTTTTTTTGTACTTATACTCCTGCGCTGGTGCAAACGTTTGTTGTTTATTAAGTTAAATAAAGGAACGTAGGATGTTGCAGTGAATTTGAAAATGTTCAGGAATTTCCGTGGTGAATCGCCGGCCCGTTCGTTCATGCGCGCGTGCCGTCTCAAATATGGATTTTCAAAATTCTTTTAGTTCACTGTCTTTGGCAAATTCAGCCTCGCCCAGGCGTAGTGAAATAAGGGTTTATAGTTTGATTGAAGCATTGTATGTATGTGTTTAAAATAGAAATTAGAAGCCAATTGACAATGCAATGGAATAGGTGATGAAAATTTGAGGTTTATTTACCAGTTTCCTAAATATTTTCGGGATAAAATCCCATCCTCAGAGGTTTTGGAGGTACGCATGTTTTTTTTTAGTACTTATACTACGGTGCTGGGCAAAACATCATTTTCAACACCTATACCATTGCATTGTCAATTGCCTTCTAATTTCTATTTTAAACACATACGTACAATGCTTCAAGCAAACTATAAAACCCTTATAAAATTTTATATTTCTTTATTTATATAAAGAAATATAAAATATAAGAGAAATATAAAATTATACATAGGATTGCTTTAAATACGTTTGAGAATAAAACAATAAGGAGAATTCCGATGCTATTTCTATACATATTCTAATTTTTAAATATCTTTGAATATAACAAATCTTCATAATTTTGCTCAAAAAGCAAGAACCAGTGATATTTAATGTGTGTATATATATACACATATATATTTACTTTGTTGTTAATTATTTTATTTTCATAGCTTCATACGGATATATATATACATACATACACAACAAACAAACACACAATTGCCCTTTATATATATATATATATATATATATATATATATATATATATATATATATATATTAGTATATTAGTATATGCATATTATGCTACATAGTATATAGGTATATATATATAGTATGCTACATTCATTAGCGGCCGGGTTAGCTCAGTCGGTAGAGGGTTCGGCTAGAAACCACAAGGTTCCTAGTTCGATACCGGTCCTCACCAACTCAGCATATGAGTAGCACAGGGATCTGTGCGGTAAAGTAAGGAGCTGATGCTAGGTGTGGGCTCCACCTCAGATGCCAAAAACAATCTCCTTAGTCTAGCGCTATTGAAAAGAGGATAGACCCCCTCGCTGACTGGCTGATACCGACATTAGGCCACCCCGTCGACTTTACTATATGCATATTATGCTACATAGTATATAGGTGTATATATATATATATATATATATATATATATATAGTATGCTACATTCATAAGTAAATAGTGCTAAATATTGTTGATAGAGCATGTATATCTAAGTTAGGGTAGAGTGGACATGAAGTCAACAGTACTTTGTAATGGACAGTTATTTTGTTTTTGCAATAGATTAGAAACTGTTAGTTACTATTAAGCACTGTTGGGTTTATGATGATAGAAATTGGCTTAGCCTTGACAATGCCAGGTACCCTTGCTTGTAGGATATACAGTTCAAAAAATGATTATCCATTCATAAACATCTAACAATAAAAGTAACTTTTATTCATATTTCACTAATAATGAAATACAAATAAATAAAAAATCATATTCTAAAAAGACATGGATCAATAATTTTGTAGAAAGAGTTACAACAACCATTATAATACAATCATTAACATAATAAATAATATAATAGATAAAAATTATAACTGGTATTTTTGATAATATCAATTTTAGATATTTTATGGGCCAAAGCAGAGAAGGAAATTAGTGAAAGCTGCTGGTGGGGGTGGGGCTTCATAACAGGTGGTAAATAATTTTTTTTTTAATTTTTAAAAAATTTTAAAAAACAAAATAAAAGTAAAGTTGGTAGAGTGGCCTATTGTCAGTATCAGCCAGACAGTGAGGGAGTCTATCCCCTTTTCACTAGTGCTAGACCAGAGAGATTGTTTTTGCATCTATGAAGAAAGAATAAGAGGAATGAAAGACCAAGAGAATAGAAGAATAGTAAAAGTGAGTAAAGTTGGCAGAGTGGCCTATTGTCGGTATCAGCCGAACAGCAAGGGAGTCTATCTCTTTTTCACCAGCATTAGACCAGGAAGATTATTTTTGCTGGGGTGGAGCGCCACACCTACCGTCAGTTCCTAGATGTTTCACTGCATAGATCAGATTACCCAAGCTGTATTACCCACGCACTGAGTTGGTGAGGACCAGTATCGAACTCAAAACCTAGCAATTCCTAGGTGGATGCTCTATTGACCGAGTTAAACCAGCCCCCCCCTCAGGTGGACAGGTGATAAAGAAGAAAAGACTATAATATATTTATCTGGGGAGGGGGGTTACAAAATATGGGGTTGGTTTGGTTTTGTTTTACGGCATATCAACCTCAGTGGGTCATTTAATGCCGATAAAGTTTTGAAATAAATCAATTCTTAATGGATAATACAATTTTTTTTTATAAATACATTTTTCTATTTAACCCATAGATGGGACCCTAACAGGTACTACCACTCTGGGTCAGAGTGGACCAGGCAGCAATGGTGATGAAGGGGTGCTCCACATTCCCCAAACCTCCAGAACTGGAACCTCACCATCAGATAGAGTTTAACGTCATTCACAGGACATGTAGACCCTCAGTCACCGCCTTCTAGCACCCATATGAGAAAAAGGGGTTGGGGCTTGCAATAAGGGCAATAAGGTTGGGGCAATCATATTGGTGCTAGGGCTTAATGTGACCAGCCGATTGATCGGAGGGGGCCTCTCCGACTGCCCAAGGCTCGTTTCACACGAACACACCCCGCGTGTCCATGTCTCTAGTTTACCACAGAATGTCCACAGCTCCCGCTAATCCATACTTTAAATAATTATACAACCATTATCATCTTGCAACACCCTCTGCTTAAAAATGGGTCCGTCCAAATCATCCAAGATATTAATACTCATGTTTCTTAATTGTAAAACCATTATCATCTTGCAATACCCTCTGCTTAAAAATGAGACTATCCATTTGAAATAATATAAATTCTAACACTTAACTCTTGTTAAAAATGGGACCGTCCAAATCATCCAAGATGAAATCTATATATTAATACTCATGTTCCTTAAATATACAACCATTATCATCTTGCAACACCCACTGCTTAAAAATGGGACACCCTTTGATTAAAAATGGACCGTCCAAATTGTCCAAGATGAAATCTATATAAATTCTAACACAGACCAAAAGAGATAATCAGAGTAAGAGAAAATTCAATAGACACATAATACTGTCTACAAACTTAACATTTGTATATTAATACTCATGTTCCTTAAATATACAACCATTATCATCTTGCAACACTCTCTGATTAAAAATGAGACCAACCAAATCATCCATTTGAAATAATGTAGATTCTAACGAGCACAAAAAAAGATAATCTGAGAAAAGAAAAAGAAAATTCAATAGATACAATAATACTGTCTACAAACTTAACATTAAATATAATTGACAATAATTCATTTTTAAATGAGGCATTCAACTCGCCACAAGCAAATCCAATATAATTACAAATTCAATCAATAAAACCAGAAAACACTAACGAGTTTGACCATTTTCAAATAATTTAACATTTTTTTCTTTTTGCGATGTGTATGTATTTATCCAATCCCTTCGAATGAGTAGGATGTAACACAAGGTCAATTTTTACCAAGTTTGAATTTCAGTTTTCCTTCTAGACCGGTTGCTATAACAAGGTTAAAGAGCCTCTTTGCATTTCACATAGCGTTAATACCCTTCAAAAAGGTATTAATCCAACTATTTTTCCCCCTTTTACCCATGGGTAAATAGTAGGGAAGACTAGGACCTTTAACCTTGTTATGGCAACCAGTCTAGGAGAAGGAAAACTCTGAAATTCAAACTTCTTAAGCCCCACTTAATATCAACCATATTAGATTAGTTTTAGAAATCAGTAACAGCAAATAATTATCTATTAAACCCAGTTTTGTTAAAATCATTATGCAAATTATTCCCACCATATACTATGTAAATCTTTATTTCTGAAGAATAATAAAAGTTCCAATTACCGTCGAACTGGGAAGACAAGGCAACAAACGGTAACTTAAATACAAACCCGAATGTCACACAAAGTCTACTGCAGAATGACAGGATATATACAAGACTCCACAATGTCATTCAAATCAAGCAGCCAATCAGAACTCAAGGAATGGAATGACCCAAATCACCCAAATTCATGACATGGTCATTCTTGATTTCTATATATACCAACTGTCTTGGACACTCCTTAAGTTGTACTTAGCTGCTGTTCAAACCAACAGTAGACTTACTGACTTCAATAATTTCTTAGAGATATATAACACATAGGATTTTAAATGCATTAATAACATGGGCTGTTTTGAGGCAAGGCAAGTCTAACTCAGCTAGACTTTAATAGAGACATTGTTAGTAAAGAAGATGCTAATTAAGATTAATTATTTTCACCTTCTATCAAAAACTTTTTTAAAAATATATGAAAAGAGTTGAAGTTTTAATTTAGCTTGAAGGTATGTGCTTGTCAAAAGAAAGATGTATATATCTTTTTCTTATTTTTTTTATTCTCTTCACTAATAAATCAAATTAAACCAAAAGATACCCGAAAGCCTAGAATCAGAGAGGGGGGTGGCAAATAGTTTGTATTTTACTTATCTGTATTTATGAGATGAGGCTTGATATGAATAATTTTGATATTTTGGACTACTGTCCTCATCTTTATTGTATAGAAACACAATAAACAGGCTATGCTTTGTAGCTATACTTATACTTGTATGTATTTATGAGATGAGGCTTGATATGAATAATTTTGATATTTTGGACTATTGTCCTCATCTTTATTGTGTAGAAACACAAGGTTAAATCAGTTAGGCATGTTAGCCATTACACTACAGGGAGCTGCTCCTCCCCCCTTAAGAACAAACAAACTAAAACCCAAGAAAAAAAAAACACAAATAAAAAAAAAATAAGGTATGAAAATGAAGACTAAAAGTAATAATAAAAACTACAAAAAAAAAAAAACACCAAAAAACAATTACACAAAGGTGAATAAAACAAGTGTTAAGCTAGTGGCTAAAATTGAGTGGCATTTAATTTAGAGAAAGTAAAACCAAGAAGAAAAAAAAACTAATAAAAAAATGAATAAAAACTAAAACAAAAAATAATATAAAAATAAAAAAAACAAAGACGAAAAATAATATAAAAAACAAAAACAAAAATATAAAATAAAACCAAAAATAAAAAAAGGTGCAAAGAGAACCAAGTGTTAAGCATCTAATTTAGGAAAGTATTTTGTCTCATTTTTGGTTTTAAGATTGAAGATGTAATGTCATGATGTGTGGGAGAGAGATGTAAGTGAAAGAATGAAAGAAGGAAAGAAAGAAAGAAGGAAAGAAAAGAAGGAAAGAAGAAGGAAAAGAAGAAGGAAGGAAAGAAAGAAGGAAGGAAAGAAAGAAGGAAGGAAAGAAAGAAAGAAAGAAGGAAAGAAAGAAAGAAGGAAAGAATGAAAGACAAGAAAGAAAGAAAGAATGAAAGACGAGAAAGAAGGAAAGAATGAAAGACAAGAATGAAAGACAAGAAGGAAAGAAAGACAAAAGAAGGAAAGAAAGAAAGAAGAAAGAAAGAAAGAAAGAAAGAAGAAGAAAGAAAGAAAGAAAGACAAGAAAGAAAGAAAGACAAAGAAAGAAAGAAAGACAAAGAAAGAAAGAAAGACAAGAAAGAAGAAAGAGAAAGACAAGAAAGAAGGAAAGACAAGAAAGAAGGAAAGACAACAAAGAGGAAATAAATCTCCCAATTGAAAAATTCCTGTCTCTCAAAATAAAAGAGGATCGCAGAATATGGAAGAAGGGAAAAAAAATCAATTCTATTTTTGTGTGAGGAGCAAATCATGAGAATATCAGAGAAAGATAAAACCACCTTCTTAAATAGGAAAGAGATTTAAGTGCCAATGAACGACCAATAACAGATTGGCGAAGGGGATGGGGGGAGGGGAAATGATTTTGGTTTTATTCAAAATGGCTGAATCAATCATGGAACTATTTGCGGCCAAACCTACTCATACGGTTCAGCAATCTAGATTAGCAGACCATTGTTAGCGAGTTTGAGTATCACCGAGTGCCCCAATCCTTCCAAACTACTAACGGATTGCAGAGGAAAAGATTTGGTTTTATCTAACATGGTTAGAATTAATCATGTGGAACTATTTTGCAGTTAAAGAACTGGATTGATATAAATAAAAGCTAGACTAATACACACTTAAAAAGGGCAATTCATTTGGTTAAGTAAGCTGGATGAGCAGACTATTTTTAGTGAGTTTGAGCCTCACCGAGTCCCTCCATTTCAACAGACAGAAGTGTTTGTTGAGGAGAAAACTGGTGCCCCAATCCTTCAAACTAACAGATTTCAGAGGAAAGATGGTTTTATTTCAACATGGCTCAGATCAAATGGAACTGTTTGTGGCAGAGAACTGCACTATAAACAAAAGCTTGACCGACTCAATATTACAAGGGCACTTCTTCTGGTTAAGTAAGCAGCAGACTATGTTTAGTGAGTTTGGCCTACCGGTGTCCATCCAATAGGAAAAGATTTATTCAACATGGCTCGGAATCAATCATGGAAATGTTTGTGGTCAGAGAACTGCACGGATATAAACAAAAGCTTGACCGACTCATTACTTACAAGGGCACTTCATATGGTTAAGTAAGCAGGATTAGCAGACCACTGTTAGTGAGTTGACTCTCACCGGGTGCCTCCATCAATTATCTGGTCCACTGTGAAAAAAGTTTGGTGATCCCTGCTTTAAGTATCCATTTATAAACAGTTTCAATAAATTTTCCAATCACCTTGGGGTATGCAATTGCATAAAAATGTGGTCCTTTTAAATAAATGTAATTACCTTATTTGATAGCATATAGGATGCACTTTTATGCTCAAAAAATTGCGTCTTATACATCATAGGTGAAGTTTTAGACTCCCCGTAGGCCTAGGCTAATCTTCTCTATGATGCTCACTAACCCGACTTACGCTCAGTACTTTTACCTACCCTAAACTCCATGCATCCTTATTTTATTGCTGGTATTGTTATAAGTCAACGGGGCGGCCTAAAGTCCGTATCAGCCAGTCAGCGAGGGAGTCTATCACCTTTTCAATAGCGCTAGATCAAGGAGATTGTTTTAGCATTTGAGATGGAGCGCCACACCTACCATCAGCTCCTTACTTTACCGCACAGATCCCTGTGCTACTCATATGCTGAGTTGGCGAGGGCCAGTATCGAACTAGGAACCTTGTGGTTTCTAGCCGAACACTAGAAATATATTACATATATTACTATACAAGTCACAATTCCCTTAGTTATTTACACCACATTCTCCATGATTTTATTTTTTTATTTAAACCTCAATTATTAGTTAAATTGTTTTATATCATTAAGACTGTAACAATATCTACACACTAATAACATGCAATGTTATTTATATATACAACAAAATAGCGGATTAACAGGGTGAATGGGAAGGCTAATTTGCATATTGATCTTAAAAAATTTGATTTAATAAATATATACTTAGTATTATTGATTTCTAATTGTTTGGTTTTATCTTATTGAATATGAGCAAAAATCTCGGGGATAAATCTTAAAAGAAATCCATTAACAAGAGAGAAATAACTGTAATTTTATTCTTTACTTCCTATTTAACTAAAATAGTTAAATTAGGAAAATTTACCATGAAAGACGGGAGTAATGGAAAATGATGGAAGAGTTAGTTTCAAAGTTGTTCTATTTTCGATTATACCCCCTCTGTTCCAAATCTTTTTATCTGAATTCTTATTCAGTTTCAGTAGCCTAATTTAACATGATATTTTATTATATTAAAACTTAAATACTTGCACCCGGAGGGTGCATATATTTACTAGTATATATTATGCTTATCATTTACCTAGAAAATAAAAAGAAAGTAATAAAGAGGATCAACTTTGAGCCTGTGTTGCAGACATGATTAACAAGTCACTGATCCTGTATCATTTGTTCCTCAGCTCAAAAAATAAAAATTTTTTAAAAAAAAGGCTAAGAAATAGAGATTTTGAATAGAGAAAAGCATAACCAGCTGAAATGCGCACAGTAAAGAGGCTTAAAATGTTAACATCTTGCGTAAATTGACAGCTCTGAATATCGGATGAGAGGGGGGGGGGTTTCCTGGAGGTAAGCAGACAGCACTAAATTACTACAAAATTGCATGGGATTAAGAATTATGATTTTTCTAGCACATATATATATATATATATATTTATATATTTATTATGTGCAGGTTATATATATGTTGAAATGAAAATAAAGGAAGAAAATGTTGAATGGATAAAATAGGATTTATCTATACTTATAGAGCGTCCGGATAAAAAACCACAAGGTTCTAGTTCGATACCGGTCCTCGCCACTCAGCGTATGAGTAGCACAGGATCTGTGCGGTAAAGTAAGGAGCTGATGGTAGGTGTGGCGCTCCACCTCAGATGCCAAAAACAATCTCCTTGGTCTAGCGCTATTGAAAAGGGGATAGAACTCCCTCGCTGATTGGCTGATACCGACTTTAGGCCACCACGTCAACTTTACTTTACTCTTATTTTACTGACACGTGTGTTTCCGGCCAGGTGTTTTATCCATGTTACACATGTATTCTATCTATTTTGAAACAAAACAAAATAACAATAATTAGAAAAACTAATTATATATATATATATATTATATATATATAAAGTAATCTGCAGACGTGCGTTTCGGGTTTCACCCCTCATCAGTGCAGCTAGACTTATTTTCAGCAGCTACCTCTGGTCGGGATCGAGACCCGAACGAACTTCGCTCGTCAAGTCTCTTACCGATGGGTCCACAAGCAGCTGCCTAGAATAGAAGGCAGAATAATCGCTATATTTCCTAAACGGAAATAAACTCACCAGAGGGTCTCTAACTTGTAAACAAGTGCCGGACTAGCATTTCGCCGAAGCGGTGAATTTTTTTGAACACCCTTCTGTCATTCAAGAGTAGATCCCCTCAACCTGGAAAATTGGAAGCGTAACACATACATACACAACACACAGGTTAAAATCGAATGGTTTAAAAAACTACCTACTTAAGTTTCTTACAGTAACACCAATCTTCAGGGTATCCCTGAACTATCTCCATCATCTCATGACTAAAAAAGTAAGTAGACTGGACATGTTAACCTTAGTAAGGCAACCAGTCTAGGAGAAAAGAAAAGTCTGAATTCATACCTCTTAAATCTCATTCGTGCTCACTACTAGAATAGGCTCAGTCCTATTTCAATTTCAATTTTTTTAAAAAAAGAAAACAAATTAGTTTTAAAAATTTAGATATAAGTAAGAAAATTATTTTTTTCGCCATGGTTGGCAACAGGTCTATAGTTCCTAGCACTGGTGCCAACCAAGCTAAGAGCAGTAATCTCTACCAAGTTTTTTTTAAAAAATCTATGAGCAGTGGCAGCCTCCCTAAAAAATGGTGATTACTAACTTCTTTGGCTAAGCAGTGATGGCTCTCAATACGTGCTCATTTCTATGTAATTGATTAACTAAGTTGATTCCCTCACTGCGTGACTCATTTTTTCCAGGACCCTTGTACCAAGCCAGAGGACTCTCACTCTTTGTCTTACAATCTAGCTAGCAGAATCATTCTCAGATTCGCGCTTCATCTGAGTTCGCATCCTTAGTACCCCCCACCCCTACTGCATGCGTCTGGGCGTGTGGGCTGGCTCATACAATAACGATCATATAGGAGGAGCCAATATGAAAAGTAGAGCCTTTCAAAAAAAGAAGAGATAGAGTGAGTGAAAGACTTAATCCTTCATTAACTTTTAAGTAAAGTTTGAGGAAATTTCCCTTACTAGTGTGATTGTAGAAGGCAAGAGTGAATGAAAAAAAAAAGAGAGAGAGTGAGTGAAAGACTTAATCCTTCATTAACTTTTAAGTAAAGTTTGAGGAAATTTCCCTTACTAGTGTGATTGTAGAAGGCAAGAGTGAATGAAAAAAAAAAAAGAGAGCTAGAGTGAGTGAAAGACTTAATCCTTCATTAACTTTTAAGTAAAGTTTGAGGAAATTTCCCTTACTAGTGTGATTGTAGAAGGCAAGAGTGAATGAAAAAAAAAAGAGAGCTAGAGTGAGTGAAAGACTTAATCCTTCATTAACTTTTAAGTAAAGTTTGAGGAAATTTCCCTTACTAGTGTGATTGTAGAAGGCAAGAGTGAATGAAAAAAAAAAGAGAGAGAGTGAGTGAAAGACTTAATCCTTCATTAACTTTTAAGTAAAGTTTGAGGAAATTTCCCTTACTAGTGTGATTGTAGAAGGCAAGAGTGAATGAAAAAAAAAAGAGAGCTAGAGTGAGTGAAAGACTTAATCCTTCATTAACTTTTAAGTAAAGTTTGAGGAAATTTCCCTTACTAGTGTGATTGTAGAAGGCAAGAGTGAATGAAAAAAAAAAGAGAGCTAGAGTGAGTGAAAGACTTAATCCTTCATTAACTTTTAAGTAAAGTTTGAGGAAATTTCCCTTACTAGTGTGATTGTAGAAGGCAAGAGTGAATGAAAAAAAAAAAGAGAGCTAGAGTGAGTGAAAGACTTAATCCTTCATTAACTTTTAAGTAAAGTTTGAGGAAATTTCCCTTACTAGTGTGATTGTAGAAGGCAAGAGTGAATGAAAAAAAAAAGAGAGCTAGAGTGAGTGAAAGACTTAATCCTTCATTAACTTTTAAGTAAAGTTTGAGGAAATTTCCCTTACTAGTGTGATTGTAGAAGGCAAGAGTGAATGAAAAAAAAAAGAGAGATAGAGTGAGTGAAAGACTTAATCCTTCATTAACTTTTAAGTAAAGTTTGAGGAAATTTCCCTTACTAGTGTGATTGTAGAAGGCAAGAGTGAATGAAAAAAAAAAGAGAGCTAGAGTGAGTGAAAGACTTAATCCTTCATTAACTTTTAAGTAAAGTTTGAGGAAATTTCCCTTACTAGTGTGATTGTAGAAGGCAAGAGTGAATGAAAAAAAAAAAGAGAGCTAGAGTGAGTGAAAGACTTAATCCTTCATTAACTTTTAAGTAAAGTTTGAGGAAATTTCCCTTACTAGTGTGATTGTAGAAGGCAAGAGTGAATGAAAAAAAAAAGAGAGCTAGAGTGAGTGAAAGACTTAATCCTTCATTAACTTTTAAGTAAAGTTTGAGGAAATTTCCCTTACTAGTGTGATTGTAGAAGGCAAGAGTGAATGAAAAAAAAAAGAGAGCTAGAGTGAGTGAAAGACTTAATCCTTCATTAACTTTTAAGTAAAGTTTGAGGAAATTTCCCTTACTAGTGTGATTGTAGAAGGCAAGAGTGAATGAAAAAAAAAAGAGAGCTAGAGTGAGTGAAAGACTTAATCCTTCATTAACTTTTAAGTAAAGTTTGAGGAAATTTCCCTTACTAGTGTGATTGTAGAAGGCAAGAGTGAATGAAAAAAAAAAGAGAGAGAGTGAGTGAAAGACTTAATCCTTCATTAACTTTTAAGTAAAGTTTGAGGAAATTTCCCTTACTAGTGTGATTGTAGAAGGCAAGAGTGAATGAAAAAAAAAAGAGAGCTAGAGTGAGTGAAAGACTTAATCCTTCATTAACTTTTAAGTAAAGTTTGAGGAAATTTCCCTTACTAGTGTGATTGTAGAAGGCAAGAGTGAATGAAAAAAAAAAAGAGAGCTAGAGTGAGTGAAAGACTTAATCCTTCATTAACTTTTAAGTAAAGTTTGAGGAAATTTCCCTTACTAGTGTGATTGTAGAAGGCAAGAGTGAATGAAAAAAAAAAGAGAGCTAGAGTGAGTGAAAGACTTAATCCTTCATTAACTTTTAAGTAAAGTTTGAGGAAATTTCCCTTACTAGTGTGATTGTAGAAGGCAAGAGTGAATGAAAAAAAAAAGAGAGCTAGAGTGAGTGAAAGACTTAATCCTTCATTAACTTTTAAGTAAAGTTTGAGGAAATTTCCCTTACTAGTGTGATTGTAGAAGGCAAGAGTGAATGAAAAAAAAAAGAGAGCTAGAGTGAGTGAAAGACTTAATCCTTCATTAACTTTTAAGTAAAGTTTGAGGAAATTTCCCTTACTAGTGTGATTGTAGAAGGCAAGAGTGAATGAAAAAAAAAAGAGAGCTAGAGTGAGTGAAAGACTTAATCCTTCATTAACTTTTAAGTAAAGTTTGAGGAAATTTCCCTTACTAGTGTGATTGTAGAAGGCAAGAGTGAATGAAAAAAAAAAGAGAGCTAGAGTGAGTGAAAGACTTAATCCTTCATTAACTTTTAAGTAAAGTTTGAGGAAATTTCCCTTACTAGTGTGATTGTAGAAGGCAAGAGTGAATGAAAAAAAAAAAGAGAGCTAGAGTGAGTGAAAGACTTAATCCTTCATTAACTTTTAAGTAAAGTTTGAGGAAATTTCCCTTACTAGTGTGATTGTAGAAGGCAAGAGTGAATGAAAAAAAAAAGAGAGCTAGAGTGAGTGAAAGACTTAATCCTTCATTAACTTTTAAGTAAAGTTTGAGGAAATTTCCCTTACTAGTGTGATTGTAGAAGGCAAGAGTGAATGAAAAAAAAAAAGAGATAGAGTGAGTGAAAGACTTAATCCTTCATTAACTTTTAAGTAAAGTTTGAGGAAATTTCCCTTACTAGTGTGATTGTAGAAGGCAAGAGTGAATGAAAAAAAAAAAGAGAGCTAGAGTGAGTGAAAGACTTAATCCTTCATTAACTTTTAAGTAAAGTTTGAGGAAATTTCCCTTACTAGTGTGATTGTAGAAGGCAAGAGTGAATGAAAAAAAAAAGAGAGCTAGAGTGAGTGAAAGACTTAATCCTTCATTAACTTTTAAGTAAAGTTTGAGGAAATTTCCCTTACTAGTGTGATTGTAGAAGGCAAGAGTGAATGAAAAAAAAAAGAGAGCTAGAGTGAGTGAAAGACTTAATCCTTCATTAACTTTTAAGTAAAGTTTGAGGAAATTTCCCTTACTAGTGTGATTGTAGAAGGCAAGAGTGAATGAAAAAAAAAAAGAGATAGAGTGAGTGAAAGACTTAATCCTTCATTAACTTTTAAGTAAAGTTTGAGGAAATTTCCCTTACTAGTGTGATTGTAGAAGGCAAGAGTGAATGAAAAAAAAAAAGAGAGCTAGAGTGAGTGAAAGACTTAATCCTTCATTAACTTTTAAGTAAAGTTTGAGGAAATTTCCCTTACTAGTGTGATTGTAGAAGGCAAGAGTGAATGAAAAAAAAAAAAAAGAGAGCTAGAGTGAGTGAAAGACTTAATCCTTCATTAACTTTTAAGTAAAGTTTGAGGAAATTTCCCTTACTAGTGTGATTGTAGAAGGCAAGAGTGAATGAAAAAAAAAAGAGAGCTAGAGTGAGTGAAAGACTTAATCCTTCATTAACTTTTAAGTAAAGTTTGAGGAAATTTCCCTTACTAGTGTGATTGTAGAAGGCAAGAGTGAATGAAAAAAAAAAAAAGAGAGCTAGAGTGAGTGAAAGACTTAATCCTTCATTAACTTTTAAGTAAAGTTTGAGGAAATTTCCCTTACTAGTGTGATTGTAGAAGGCAAGAGTGAATGAAAAAAAAAAGAGAGATAGAGTGAGTGAAAGACTTAATCCTTCATTAACTTTTAAGTAAAGTTTGAGGAAATTTCCCTTACTAGTGTGATTGTAGAAGGCAAGAGTGAATGAAAAAAAAAAGAGAGCTAGAGTGAGTGAAAGACTTAATCCTTCATTAACTTTTAAGTAAAGTTTGAGGAAATTTCCCTTACTAGTGTGATTGTAGAAGGCAAGAGTGAATGAAAAAAAAAAAAAAGAGAGCTAGAGTGAGTGAAAGACTTAATCCTTCATTAACTTTTAAGTAAAGTTTGAGGAAATTTCCCTTACTAGTGTGATTGTAGAAGGCAAGAGTGAATGAAAAAAAAAAAAGAGAGCTAGAGTGAGTGAAAGACTTAATCCTTCATTAACTTTTAAGTAAAGTTTGAGGAAATTTCCCTTACTAGTGTGATTGTAGAAGGCAAGAGTGAATGAAAAAAAAAAAGAGAGCTAGAGTGAGTGAAAGACTTAATCCTTCATTAACTTTTAAGTAAAGTTTGAGGAAATTTCCCTTACTAGTGTGATTGTAGAAGGCAAGAGTGAATGAAAAAAAAAAAGAGAGCTAGAGTGAGTGAAAGACTTAATCCTTCATTAACTTTTAAGTAAAGTTTGAGGAAATTTCCCTTACTAGTGTGATTGTAGAAGGCAAGAGTGAATGAAAAAAAAAAAGAGAGCTAGAGTGAGTGAAAGACTTAATCCTTCATTAACTTTTAAGTAAAGTTTGAGGAAATTTCCCTTACTAGTGTGATTGTAGAAGGCAAGAGTGAATGAAAAAAAAAAGAGAGCTAGAGTGAGTGAAAGACTTAATCCTTCATTAACTTTTAAGTAAAGTTTGAGGAAATTTCCCTTACTAGTGTGATTGTAGAAGGCAAGAGTGAATGAAAAAAAAAAGAGAGCTAGAGTGAGTGAAAGACTTAATCCTTCATTAACTTTTAAGTAAAGTTTGAGGAAATTTCCCTTACTAGTGTGATTGTAGAAGGCAAGAGTGAATGAAAAAAAAAAAGAGAGCTAGAGTGAGTGAAAGACTTAATCCTTCATTAACTTTTAAGTAAAGTTTGAGGAAATTTCCCTTACTAGTGTGATTGTAGAAGGCAAGAGTGAATGAAAAAAAAAAGAGAGCTAGAGTGAGTGAAAGACTTAATCCTTCATTAACTTTTAAGTAAAGTTTGAGGAAATTTCCCTTACTAGTGTGATTGTAGAAGGCAAGAGTGAATGAAAAAAAAAAGAGAGCTAGAGTGAGTGAAAGACTTAATCCTTCATTAACTTTTAAGTAAAGTTTGAGGAAATTTCCCTTACTAGTGTGATTGTAGAAGGCAAGAGTGAATGAAAAAAAAAAGAGAGCTAGAGTGAGTGAAAGACTTAATCCTTCATTAACTTTTAAGTAAAGTTTGAGGAAATTTCCCTTACTAGTGTGATTGTAGAAGGCAAGAGTGAATGAAAAAAAAAAAGAGAGCTAGAGTGAGTGAAAGACTTAATCCTTCATTAACTTTTAAGTAAAGTTTGAGGAAATTTCCCTTACTAGTGTGATTGTAGAAGGCAAGAGTGAATGAAAAAAAAAAGAGAGCTAGAGTGAGTGAAAGACTTAATCCTTCATTAACTTTTAAGTAAAGTTTGAGGAAATTTCCCTTACTAGTGTGATTGTAGAAGGCAAGAGTGAATGAAAAAAAAAAAGAGAGCTAGAGTGAGTGAAAGACTTAATCCTTCATTAACTTTTAAGTAAAGTTTGAGGAAATTTCCCTTACTAGTGTGATTGTAGAAGGCAAGAGTGAATGAAAAAAAAAAGAGAGCTAGAGTGAGTGAAAGACTTAATCCTTCATTAACTTTTAAGTAAAGTTTGAGGAAATTTCCCTTACTAGTGTGATTGTAGAAGGCAAGAGTGAATGAAAAAAAAAAAGAGAGCTAGAGTGAGTGAAAGACTTAATCCTTCATTAACTTTTAAGTAAAGTTTGAGGAAATTTCCCTTACTAGTGTGATTGTAGAAGGCAAGAGTGAATGAAAAAAAAAAGAGAGCTAGAGTGAGTGAAAGACTTAATCCTTCATTAACTTTTAAGTAAAGTTTGAGGAAATTTCCCTTACTAGTGTGATTGTAGAAGGCAAGAGTGAATGAAAAAAAAAAGAGAGAGAGTGAGTGAAAGACTTAATCCTTCATTAACTTTTAAGTAAAGTTTGAGGAAATTTCCCTTACTAGTGTGATTGTAGAAGGCAAGAGTGAATGAAAAAAAAAAAGAGAGCTAGAGTGAGTGAAAGACTTAATCCTTCATTAACTTTTAAGTAAAGTTTGAGGAAATTTCCCTTACTAGTGTGATTGTAGAAGGCAAGAGTGAATGAAAAAAAAAAGAGAGAGAGTGAGTGAAAGACTTAATCCTTCATTAACTTTTAAGTAAAGTTTGAGGAAATTTCCCTTACTAGTGTGATTGTAGAAGGCAAGAGTGAATGAAAAAAAAAAAGAGAGAGAGTGAGTGAAAGACTTAATCCTTCATTAACTTTTAAGTAAAGTTTGAGGAAATTTCCCTTACTAGTGTGATTGTAGAAGGCAAGAGTGAATGAAAAAAAAAAAAAAGAGAGCTAGAGTGAGTGAAAGACTTAATCCTTCATTAACTTTTAAGTAAAGTTTGAGGAAATTTCCCTTACTAGTGTGATTGTAGAAGGCAAGAGTGAATGAAAAAAAAAAAGAGAGCTAGAGTGAGTGAAAGACTTAATCCTTCATTAACTTTTAAGTAAAGTTTGAGGAAATTTCCCTTACTAGTGTGATTGTAGAAGGCAAGAGTGAATGAAAAAAAAAAGAGAGCTAGAGTGAGTGAAAGACTTAATCCTTCATTAACTTTTAAGTAAAGTTTGAGGAAATTTCCCTTACTAGTGTGATTGTAGAAGGCAAGAGTGAATGAAAAAAAAAAGAGAGCTAGAGTGAGTGAAAGACTTAATCCTTCATTAACTTTTAAGTAAAGTTTGAGGAAATTTCCCTTACTAGTGTGATTGTAGAAGGCAAGAGTGAATGAAAAAAAAAAGAGAGCTAGAGTGAGTGAAAGACTTAATCCTTCATTAACTTTTAAGTAAAGTTTGAGGAAATTTCCCTTACTAGTGTGATTGTAGAAGGCAAGAGTGAATGAAAAAAAAAAGAGAGATAGAGTGAGTGAAAGACTTAATCCTTCATTAACTTTTAAGTAAAGTTTGAGGAAATTTCCCTTACTAGTGTGATTGTAGAAGGCAAGAGTGAATGAAAAAAAAAAAGAGAGCTAGAGTGAGTGAAAGACTTAATCCTTCATTAACTTTTAAGTAAAGTTTGAGGAAATTTCCCTTACTAGTGTGATTGTAGAAGGCAAGAGTGAATGAAAAAAAAAAGAGAGCTAGAGTGAGTGAAAGACTTAATCCTTCATTAACTTTTAAGTAAAGTTTGAGGAAATTTCCCTTACTAGTGTGATTGTAGAAGGCAAGAGTGAATGAAAAAAAAAAGAGAGCTAGAGTGAGTGAAAGACTTAATCCTTCATTAACTTTTAAGTAAAGTTTGAGGAAATTTCCCTTACTAGTGTGATTGTAGAAGGCAAGAGTGAATGAAAAAAAAAAGAGAGCTAGAGTGAGTGAAAGACTTAATCCTTCATTAACTTTTAAGTAAAGTTTGAGGAAATTTCCCTTACTAGTGTGATTGTAGAAGGCAAGAGTGAATGAAAAAAAAAAGAGAGCTAGAGTGAGTGAAAGACTTAATCCTTCATTAACTTTTAAGTAAAGTTTGAGGAAATTTCCCTTACTAGTGTGATTGTAGAAGGCAAGAGTGAATGAAAAAAAAAAGAGAGCTAGAGTGAGTGAAAGACTTAATCCTTCATTAACTTTTAAGTAAAGTTTGAGGAAATTTCCCTTACTAGTGTGATTGTAGAAGGCAAGAGTGAATGAAAAAAAAAAAAGAGAGCTAGAGTGAGTGAAAGACTTAATCCTTCATTAACTTTTAAGTAAAGTTTGAGGAAATTTCCCTTACTAGTGTGATTGTAGAAGGCAAGAGTGAATGAAAAAAAAAAGAGAGCTAGAGTGAGTGAAAGACTTAATCCTTCATTAACTTTTAAGTAAAGTTTGAGGAAATTTCCCTTACTAGTGTGATTGTAGAAGGCAAGAGTGAATGAAAAAAAAAAAGAGAGCTAGAGTGAGTGAAAGACTTAATCCTTCATTAACTTTTAAGTAAAGTTTGAGGAAATTTCCCTTACTAGTGTGATTGTAGAAGGCAAGAGTGAATGAAAAAAAAAAAGAGAGCTAGAGTGAGTGAAAGACTTAATCCTTCATTAACTTTTAAGTAAAGTTTGAGGAAATTTCCCTTACTAGTGTGATTGTAGAAGGCAAGAGTGAATGAAAAAAAAAAGAGAGCTAGAGTGAGTGAAAGACTTAATCCTTCATTAACTTTTAAGTAAAGTTTGAGGAAATTTCCCTTACTAGTGTGATTGTAGAAGGCAAGAGTGAATGAAAAAAAAAAAGAGAGCTAGAGTGAGTGAAAGACTTAATCCTTCATTAACTTTTAAGTAAAGTTTGAGGAAATTTCCCTTACTAGTGTGATTGTAGAAGGCAAGAGTGAATGAAAAAAAAAAGAGAGCTAGAGTGAGTGAAAGACTTAATCCTTCATTAACTTTTAAGTAAAGTTTGAGGAAATTTCCCTTACTAGTGTGATTGTAGAAGGCAAGAGTGAATGAAAAAAAAAAGAGAGCTAGAGTGAGTGAAAGACTTAATCCTTCATTAACTTTTAAGTAAAGTTTGAGGAAATTTCCCTTACTAGTGTGATTGTAGAAGGCAAGAGTGAATGAAAAAAAAAAGAGAGCTAGAGTGAGTGAAAGACTTAATCCTTCATTAACTTTTAAGTAAAGTTTGAGGAAATTTCCCTTACTAGTGTGATTGTAGAAGGCAAGAGTGAATGAAAAAAAAAAAGAGAGCTAGAGTGAGTGAAAGACTTAATCCTTCATTAACTTTTAAGTAAAGTTTGAGGAAATTTCCCTTACTAGTGTGATTGTAGAAGGCAAGAGTGAATGAAAAAAAAAAAAAAGAGAGCTAGAGTGAGTGAAAGACTTAATCCTTCATTAACTTTTAAGTAAAGTTTGAGGAAATTTCCCTTACTAGTGTGATTGTAGAAGGCAAGAGTGAATGAAAAAAAAAAAGAGAGCTAGAGTGAGTGAAAGACTTAATCCTTCATTAACTTTTAAGTAAAGTTTGAGGAAATTTCCCTTACTAGTGTGATTGTAGAAGGCAAGAGTGAATAAAAAAAAAAAGAGAGCTAGAGTGAGTGAAAGACTTAATCCTTCATTAACTTTTAAGTAAAGTTTGAGGAAATTTCCCTTACTAGTGTGATTGTAGAAGGCAAGAGTGAATGAAAAAAAAAAGAGAGCTAGAGTGAGTGAAAGACTTAATCCTTCATTAACTTTTAAGTAAAGTTTGAGGAAATTTCCCTTACTAGTGTGATTGTAGAAGGCAAGAGTGAATGAAAAAAAAAAGAGAGCTAGAGTGAGTGAAAGACTTAATCCTTCATTAACTTTTAAGTAAAGTTTGAGGAAATTTCCCTTACTAGTGTGATTGTAGAAGGCAAGAGTGAATGAAAAAAAAAAAAAAGTGAGTGAAAGACTTAATCCTCTTCATTCACTCTTGCCTTCTACAATCACACTAGTAAGGGAAATTTCCTCAAACTTTACTTAAAAGTTAATGAAGGATTAAGTCTTTCACTCACTCTTTTTTTTTTTTCATTCACTCTTGCCTTCTACAATCACACTAGTAAGGGAAATTTCCTCAAACTTTACTTAAAAGTTAATGAAGGATTAAGTCTTTCACTCACTCTAGCTCTCTTTTTTTTTCATTCACTCTTGCCTTCTACAATCACACTAGTAAGGGAAATTTCCTCAAACTTTACTTAAAAGTTAATGAAGGATTAAGTCTTTCACTCACTCTAGCTCTCTTTTTTTTTCATTCACTCTTGCCTTCTACAATCACACTAGTAAGGGAAATTTCCTCAAACTTTACTTAAAAGTTAATGAAGGATTAAGTCTTTCACTCACTCTAGCTCTCTTTTTTTTTCATTCACTCTTGCCTTCTACAATCACACTAGTAAGGAAATTTCCTCAAACTTTACTTAAAAGTTAATGAAGGATTAAGTCTTTCACTCACTCCTCTCTTTTTTTTTCATTCACTCTTGCCTTCTACAATCACACTAGTAAGGGAAATTTCCTCAAACTTTACTTAAAAGTTAATGAAGGATTAAGTCTTTCACTCACTCTAGCTCTCTTTTTTTTTCATTCACTCTTGCCTTCTACAATCACACTAGTAAGGGAAATTTCCTCAAACTTTACTTAAAAGTTAATGAAGGATTAAGTCTTTCACTCACTCTAGCTCTCTTTTTTTTTTCATTCACTCTTGCCTTCTACAATCACACTAGTAAGGGAAATTTCCTCAAACTTTACTTAAAAGTTAATGAAGGATTAAGTCTTTCACTCACTCTAGCTCTCTTTTTTTTTTTCATTCACTCTTGCCTTCTACAATCACACTAGTAAGGGAAATTTCCTCAAACTTTACTTAAAAGTTAATGAAGGATTAAGTCTTTCACTCACTCTCTCTTTTTTTTTTCATTCACTCTTGCCTTCTACAATCACACTAGTAAGGGAAATTTCCTCAAACTTTACTTAAAAGTTAATGAAGGATTAAGTCTTTCACTCACTCTAGCTCTCTTTTTTTTTTCATTCACTCTTGCCTTCTACAATCACACTAGTAAGGGAAATTTCCTCAAACTTTACTTAAAAGTTAATGAAGGATTAAGTCTTTCACTCACTCTAGCTCTCTTTTTTTTTCATTCACTCTTGCCTTCTACAATCACACTAGTAAGGGAAATTTCCTCAAACTTTACTTAAAAGTTAATGAAGGATTAAGTCTTTCACTCACTCTCTCTTTTTTTTTTCATTCACTCTTGCCTTCTACAATCACACTAGTAAGGGAAATTTCCTCAAACTTTACTTAAAAGTTAATGAAGGATTAAGTCTTTCACTCACTCTAGCTCTCTTTTTTTTTTTTCATTCACTCTTGCCTTCTACAATCACACTAGTAAGGGAAATTTCCTCAAACTTTACTTAAAAGTTAATGAAGGATTAAGTCTTTCACTCACTCTAGCTCTCTTTTTTTTTTTCATTCACTCTTGCCTTCTACAATCACACTAGTAAGGGAAATTTCCTCAAACTTTACTTAAAAGTTAATGAAGGATTAAGTCTTTCACTCACTCTAGCTCTCTTTTTTTTTTCATTCACTCTTGCCTTCTACAATCACACTAGTAAGGGAAATTTCCTCAAACTTTACTTAAAAGTTAATGAAGGATTAAGTCTTTCACTCACTCTAGCTCTCTTTTTTTTTTCATTCACTCTTGCCTTCTACAATCACACTAGTAAGGGAAATTTCCTCAAACTTTACTTAAAAGTTAATGAAGGATTAAGTCTTTCACTCACTCTAGCTCTCTTTTTTTTTTCATTCACTCTTGCCTTCTACAATCACACTAGTAAGGGAAATTTCCTCAAACTTTACTTAAAAGTTAATGAAGGATTAAGTCTTTCACTCACTCTAGCTCTCTTTTTTTTTCATTCACTCTTGCCTTCTACAATCACACTAGTAAGGGAAATTTCCTCAAACTTTACTTAAAAGTTAATGAAGGATTAAGTCTTTCACTCACTCTAGCTCTCTTTTTTTTTTCATTCACTCTTGCCTTCTACAATCACACTAGTAAGGGAAATTTCCTCAAACTTTACTTAAAAGTTAATGAAGGATTAAGTCTTTCACTCACTCTAGCTCTCTTTTTTTTTTCATTCACTCTTGCCTTCTACAATCACACTAGTAAGGGAAATTTCCTCAAACTTTACTTAAAAGTTAATGAAGGATTAAGTCTTTCACTCACTCTCTCTCTTTTTTTTTTCATTCACTCTTGCCTTCTACAATCACACTAGTAAGGGAAATTTCCTCAAACTTTACTTAAAAGTTAATGAAGGATTAAGTCTTTCACTCACTCTAGCTCTTTTTTTTTTTTCATTCACTCTTGCCTTCTACAATCACACTAGTAAGGGAAATTTCCTCAAACTTTACTTAAAAGTTAATGAAGGATTAAGTCTTTCACTCACTCTAGCTCTCTTTTTTTTTCATTCACTCTTGCCTTCTACAATCACACTAGTAAGGGAAATTTCCTCAAACTTTACTTAAAAGTTAATGAAGGATTAAGTCTTTCACTCACTCTAGCTCTCTTTTTTTTTTCATTCACTCTTGCCTTCTACAATCACACTAGTAAGGGAAATTTCCTCAAACTTTACTTAAAAGTTAATGAAGGATTAAGTCTTTCACTCACTCTAGCTCTCTTTTTTTTTTTCATTCACTCTTGCCTTCTACAATCACACTAGTAAGGGAAATTTCCTCAAACTTTACTTAAAAGTTAATGAAGGATTAAGTCTTTCACTCACTCTAGCTCTCTTTTTTTTTCATTCACTCTTGCCTTCTACAATCACACTAGTAAGGGAAATTTCCTCAAACTTTACTTAAAAGTTAATGAAGGATTAAGTCTTTCACTCACTCTAGCTCTCTTTTTTTTTTTCATTCACTCTTGCCTTCTACAATCACACTAGTAAGGGAAATTTCCTCAAAAAGTCTTTCACTCACTCTCTCTTTTTTTTTTTCATTCACTCTTGCCTTCTACAATCACACTAGTAAGGGAAATTTCCTCAAACTTTACTTAAAAGTTAATGAAGGATTAAGTCTTTCACTCACTCTAGCTCTCTTTTTTTTTTTCATTCACTCTTGCCTTCTACAATCACACTAGTAAGGGAAATTTCCTCAAACTTTACTTAAAAGTTAATGAAGGATTAAGTCTTTCACTCACTCTTCTCTTTTTTTTTTCATTCACTCTTGCCTTCTACAATCACACTAGTAAGGGAAAAAACTTTACTTAAAAGTTAATGAAGGATTAAGTCTTTCACTCACTCTAGCTCTCTTTTTTTTTTTTCATTCACTCTTGCCTTCTACAATCACACTAGTAAGGGAAATTTCCTCAAACTTTACTTAAAAGTTAATGAAGGATTAAGTCTTTCACTCACTCTAGCTCTCTTTTTTTTTCATTCACTCTTGCCTTCTACAATCACACTAGTAAGGGAAATTTCCTCAAACTTTACTTAAAAGTTAATGAAGGATTAAGTCTTTCACTCACTCTAGCTCTCTTTTTTTTTCATTCACTCTTGCCTTCTACAATCACACTAGTAAGGGAAATTTCCTCAAACTTTACTTAAAAGTTAATGAAGGATTAAGTCTTTCACTCACTCTAGCTCTCTTTTTTTTTTCATTCACTCTTGCCTTCTACAATCACACTAGTAAGGGAAATTTCCTCAAACTTTACTTAAAAGTTAATGAAGGATTAAGTCTTTCACTCACTCTAGCTCTCTTTTTTTTTCATTCACTCTTGCCTTCTACAATCACACTAGTAAGGGAAATTTCCTCAAACTTTACTTAAAAGTTAATGAAGGATTAAGTCTTTCACTCACTCTAGCTCTCTTTTTTTTTTCATTCACTCTTGCCTTCTACAATCACACTAGTAAGGGAAATTTCCTCAAACTTTACTTAAAAGTTAATGAAGGATTAAGTCTTTCACTCACTCTAGCTCTCTTTTTTTTTTCATTCACTCTTGCCTTCTACAATCACACTAGTAAGGAAATTTCCTCAAACTTTACTTAAAAGTTAATGAAGGATTAAGTCTTTCACTCACTCTAGCTCTCTTTTTTTTTTTTCTTGCCTTCTACAATCACACTAGTAAGGGAAATTTCCTCAAACTTTACTTAAAAGTTAATGAAGGATTAAGTCTTTCACTCACTCTAGCTCTCTTTTTTTTTTCATTCACTCTTGCCTTCTACAATCACACTAGTAAGGGAAATTTCCTCAAACTTTACTTAAAAGTTAATGAAGGATTAAGTCTTTCACTCACTCTAGCTCTCTTTTTTTTTTCATTCACTCTTGCCTTCTACAATCACACTAGTAAGGGAAATTTCCTCAAACTTTACTTAAAAGTTAATGAAGGATTAAGTCTTTCACTCACTCTAGCTCTCTTTTTTTTTTCATTCACTCTTGCCTTCTACAATCACACTAGTAAGGGAAATTTCCTCAAACTTTACTTAAAAGTTAATGAAGGATTAAGTCTTTCACTCACTCTATCTCTTTTTTTTTCATTCACTCTTGCCTTCTACAATCACACTAGTAAGGGAAATTTCCTCAAACTTTACTTAAAAGTTAATGAAGGATTAAGTCTTTCACTCACTCTAGCTCTCTTTTTTTTTCATTCACTCTTGCCTTCTACAATCACACTAGTAAGGGAAATTTCCTCAAACTTTACTTAAAAGTTAATGAAGGATTAAGTCTTTCACTCACTCTAGCTCTCTTTTTTTTTCATTCACTCTTGCCTTCTACAATCACACTAGTAAGGGAAATTTCCTCAAACTTTACTTAAAAGTTAATGAAGGATTAAGTCTTTCACTCACTCTAGCTCTCTTTTTTTTTTCATTCACTCTTGCCTTCTACAATCACACTAGTAAGGGAAATTTCCTCAAACTTTACTTAAAAGTTAATGAAGGATTAAGTCTTTCACTCACTCTCTCTTCTTTTTTTTTTCATTCACTCTTGCCTTCTACAATCACACTAGTAAGGGAAATTTCCTCAAACTTTACTTAAAAGTTAATGAAGGATTAAGTCTTTCACTCACTCTCTCTCTTTTTTTTTCATTCACTCTTGCCTTCTACAATCACACTAGTAAGGGAAATTTCCTCAAACTTTACTTAAAAGTTAATGAAGGATTAAGTCTTTCACTCACTCTCTCTTTTTTTTTTTTTTCATTCACTCTTGCCTTCTACAATCACACTAGTAAGGGAAATTTCCTCAAACTTTACTTAAAAGTTAATGAAGGATTAAGTCTTTCACTCACTCTCTCTTTTTTTTTTCATTCACTCTTGCCTTCTACAATCACACTAGTAAGGGAAATTTCCTCAAACTTTACTTAAAAGTTAATGAAGGATTAAGTCTTTCACTCACTCTAGCTCTCTTTTTTTTTTTCATTCACTCTTGCCTTCTACAATCACACTAGTAAGGGAAATTTCCTCAAACTTTACTTAAAAGTTAATGAAGGATTAAGTCTTTCACTCACTCTCTCTTTTTTTTTTTTCATTCACTCTTGCCTTCTACAATCACACTAGTAAGGGAAATTTCCTCAAACTTTACTTAAAAGTTAATGAAGGATTAAGTCTTTCACTCACTCTAGCTCTTTTTTTTTTTCATTCACTCTTGCCTTCTACAATCACACTAGTAAGGGAAATTTCCTCAAACTTTACTTAAAAGTTAATGAAGGATTAAGTCTTTCACTCACTCTATCTCTTTTTTTTTTCATTCACTCTTGCCTTCTACAATCACACTAGTAAGGGAAATTTCCTCAAACTTTACTTAAAAGTTAATGAAGGATTAAGTCTTTCACTCACTCTAGCTCTCTTTTTTTTTCATTCACTCTTGCCTTCTACAATCACACTAGTAAGGGAAATTTCCTCAAACTTTACTTAAAAGTTAATGAAGGATTAAGTCTTTCACTCACTCTAGCTCTCTTTTTTTTTTCATTCACTCTTGCCTTCTACAATCACACTAGTAAGGGAAATTTCCTCAAACTTTACTTAAAAGTTAATGAAGGATTAAGTCTTTCACTCACTCTCTCTCTTTTTTTTTTCATTCACTCTTGCCTTCTACAATCACACTAGTAAGGGAAATTTCCTCAAACTTTACTTAAAAGTTAATGAAGGATTAAGTCTTTCACTCACTCTAGCTCTCTTTTTTTTTCATTCACTCTTGCCTTCTACAATCACACTAGTAAGGGAAATTTCCTCAAACTTTACTTAAAAGTTAATGAAGGATTAAGTCTTTCACTCACTCTAGCTCTCTTTTTTTTTCATTCACTCTTGCCTTCTACAATCACACTAGTAAGGGAAATTTCCTCAAACTTTACTTAAAAGTTAATGAAGGATTAAGTCTTTCACTCACTCTTTTTTTTTTCATTCACTCTTGCCTTCTACAATCACACTAGTAAGGGAAATTTCCTCAAACTTTACTTAAAAGTTAATGAAGGATTAAGTCTTTCACTCACTCTAGCTCTCTTTTTTTTTTTCATTCACTCTTGCCTTCTACAATCACACTAGTAAGGGAAATTTCCTCAAACTTTACTTAAAAGTTAATGAAGGATTAAGTCTTTCACTCACTCTATCTCTCTTTTTTTTTCATTCACTCTTGCCTTCTACAATCACACTAGTAAGGGAAATTTCCTCAAACTTTACTTAAAAGTTAATGAAGGATTAAGTCTTTCACTCACTCTAGCTCTCTTTTTTTTTTCATTCACTCTTGCCTTCTACAATCACACTAGTAAGGGAAATTTCCTCAAACTTTACTTAAAAGTTAATGAAGGATTAAGTCTTTCACTCACTCTATCTCTCTTTTTTTTTCATTCACTCTTGCCTTCTACAATCACACTAGTAAGGGAAATTTCCTCAAACTTTACTTAAAAGTTAATGAAGGATTAAGTCTTTCACTCACTCTCTCTTTTTTTTTTTTCATTCACTCTTGCCTTCTACAATCACACTAGTAAGGGAAATTTCCTCAACTTTACTTTAAAAGTTAATGAAGGATTTAAGTCTTCACTCACCTATCCTCTTTTTTAATTTCATTCACTCTATAGCCTTCTATCAATCACACATAGTAGGGAATTTCTCACAAACTTTACGTTCAATGATAGCATGAACCGGNTTTAAGCAAGATGTTTAACATTTTAAAGCCTCTTAATGTGTGCATTTTCAGCTGGTTATGCCTTTTCTGCTATTCAAAATCTCTTTCTTAGCTTTTTTAAAAAATTTTTATCTTTTTGAGCTGATGAACAAATGATACAGGATCAGTGACTTGTTAATATGTCTGCAACACAGGCTCAAGTTGATCCTCTTTATTACTTTCTTTTTATTTTCTATGGGTAAATGATAAGCATAATATATACTAGTAATATTTAGCACCTCCGGATGCAGTATTTAGTTTTAATATTAAATAAAATATCATGTAAATTAGGGCTACTGAAACTGAATAGAATTCAGATAAAAAAGATTTGGAACAGAACGGGGGTATAACTCGAAATAGAACAACTTTGAAACTACTCTTCCATCATTTTCCATTACTCCCGTTTTCATTGGGTAAATTTTTCCTAATTTAACTATTTTAGTTAAATAGGAAGTAAGAATAATATTAACAGTTGATTTCTTCCTTGTTAATGGATTTCTTTTAAGATTTATCCCTTTATTGCTCATCAAAAGATAAATAAAACCAAACAACTTAGAAATCAATAATACTAAGTATATATTATTAAAAAATCAAATTTTTAAGATCAATATGCAAATTAGCCTTCCCATTCACAACTGTAATCTGCTATTTTGTTGTATATATAAATACAATTGCATGTTATTAGTGTGTAGATATTGTTGACAAGTCTTAATGATATAAAACAATTTTACTAATTAATTGAGTTTAAATAAAAAATAAATTCATGGAGAATGTGGTGTAAATAAATAAGGGAAATTGTGACTTGTATATGTAATATAGTTTCTGTTACATACAGACAAACCCATATCTCCATTATGATAAGATATATATATATATATAATATATATATATATATATATATATATAACCTCTGGCCGGGTTAGAGACCCGAACGAAACTTACGCTCCAAACTCTTACCCAACGGCCACAGTCGGCTGCCAAGTATAGAGGCATTTAATCGCTACATTTCTACAGCGAAACTGAACTTCACCAGAGGTCTCAACTTGTAACAAAGTGATTTAGCTGAACGCCGAATACGGTGATTTGCAATTAAATTCCTCCTAAATAAAGTGCTCAACCGAAATTGGGAGACAGGGTGATTGGAAAAGTAACTCCATATTTTAAACTATTTATCTGGCCAGTTTGGTCAATATTTGAGAGAATATTGAAGATTTGATATCATAGCTGTATACAAAAATGTAAATATAAATGTTTAATGAATGCAATTCCCTAACCTCAAGACATAGAATAACCCCAGGCAGGTTGTGTCCTCATCAGTTTATCAAACTGGATCTTTTTTTTTTTTTGTTAACCATATAAAGTAAGACACATGGCTAAAAAAATCCTAAAACAATTTTTGCATGACTTTTTTTTTCTTTCTGTGAATTCTTATTTCTGACTGCCTGGAAAATTTATTTAAAATAAAATCAGGTAGTGTTTATATTTCTACTAGTTATTTACTAAGCTTAGTGTTGGTAATTTTATGAGGAAGTGCATCCCGGTCTCCTGCCTCAAAAATTGGCTACCCGGTGACTATCAAAAATAAACAACCCCAGTCGTCGTAATTCTTGTTTTTATGAATTGCATGTGTGACTACGTAATTGCTTGTTGTTTAGATATGAAGATCGATATATATAGATTTGGAATAGACTGGAGATAGATAGATAAACAATAAAATAATATAGATAGATATGAGCATATGGAGATAATAGATATTTGTCGACAAGTTATGTATTGTGTGTGTGTGGGGGGGTTCCATCTTTTTTTGTGCGTAATTCTTGTTTATTTAAACTAAAAACAAAGACATTAAACAAACATGAATAAAAGAAAATCTTAGTATTTAAAGTAATATAGAAAATATGAGAAAATTCGAGATAGATAGGATATGGATGGTGGATTTCGAATAGGACTGAGCTGGGTCGTGTATTTTAAATAGTCATCGGGTAGCAATTTTTGAGGCAGGAGACTGGGAACGCACTTCTCATAATTACCATTTTTTTCTTTTTTAAAACTTTTTCTTCTTTTAATTATTAGTTAGCCATTCTTGAATGAGTATCTGCAGATTTGATTGACATATCTATTAAGTCTGTTAACATCAAGTTCTCAAAAATATTCAAGGATGTTTCTTGTTTGTTGTAAAAGAAATATGCATATTATGCGGCTGATAAGACCCCCCCCGATTCCAAGGTCAAATTCAGGAAAAGAAGTTTTAAGCATATAGTGTTTGAACAAGGTTTACCATGACGTTCCTGTTGACCTTTGATTAAAGGAGCCGGGTTAGCTCAGGCGGTAGAGTGTTCGGCTAGAAACCACAAGGTTCCTAGTTTGATACCGGTCCCCCGCCACTCAGCGTATGAGTAGCACAGGGATCTGTGCGGTAAAGTGAAGGATCTGATGGTAGTGTGTGGCGCTCCAATCTCAAATGCTAAACACAATCTCCTTGTCTAGCGCTATTGAAAAGGTGATAGACTCCTCGCTGACTGGCTGATACGGGACTTTAGGGCCGCCCCGTCGACTATAACAATACAGCAATAAAATACAGTGATGCATGGAAGTTTAGGGTAGGTAAAAGTACTGAGCGTAAGTCGGGTTAGTGAGCATCATAGAGAAGATTAGCCTAGGCCTACGGGAGTCTAAAACTTCACCTAATGATGATAAAGATAGACGCAATTTTTTTGAGCCCAAATTTTGGCATAAAAGTGCATCCTATATGCTATCAAATACGGTAATTACATTTACTAGCAAATATATGCACCCTCCTGGTGCAAGTATTTAAATTTTAATGTAATAAAATATTAGATTAAATTAAGAATACTTAATGAAACTAAATAACAATGCAGAATTTAAAAAGTTGAAGAGAGAACGGAGTATAATCGAAAAATAGAACAGCTGAAAACTTACTCTTCCATCACTCCCGTCTTTCATTACTTAATTTTCCTAATTCAAGCTATTTAGCTAAAATAGGAATAAAAGAACAAGAAGACCAAGTTATTTCTTCTTGTTAATATATTTCGTTTAAGATTTATTCCCCGACAATTTTTAGTCATATTCATTAAGATAAAACCAAACAATATTAGAAATCAATAATACTGAGCACATATTTAATAAAATCTAAATTTTTGATGCCAATATGCAAATTAGCCTTCCGTTAACACTGTAAACTGCTATTTTGTTGTATATATAAACACAATTGCATGGCATTACTATGTAGATAAGGCCAGCAGTATTAAGCTAAAACAATTTTAATTGATTGAGTTTTACAATAAAAATAAAGTCATGGGGAATTTAACGTAATAACTAAGGGAATTGTGACTTGAGTAGTGATATAGTTTCGGTTTACAAGACAGAAAAGCAAACAATCTCCCATTATAATAATGATTTAAAAGAGGACCACAATTTTTATGCAATTGAAATACCCTAGGTGATTGGAAAAATTTATTGAAAACTGTTTATAAATGGATACTTTAAAGCAGGGATCACCAAACTTTTTTCACAGTGGACCAGATAATTGATGGAGTCACCCGGTGAGAGTCCAATCTCACTAACATGCAGTGGTCTGCTAATCCTGCTTACTTAACCGTATGAAGTGCCCTTGTAAGTGAGTTGGTCAAGCTTTTTGTTTATATCCGTGCAGTTCTCTGACCACAAACAGTTCCGAATGATTGGATCCGAGCCATGTTTGAATAAAACCAAAATCTTTTCCTCTGAAATCTGTTAGTTTGAAGGATTGGGGGGCACCCGGTAAAGACACAAACTCACTAACAGTGGTCTGCTTAATCATATGAGGTGCCCTGTATAAATATGAGTCGGTCAAGCTTTGTTTATATCAGTCCCAGTTTTCTGGCCACAAACACTTCTGTCATGTTGAACTAAAATCTTTTTCCTATTGGATGGAAGGCACTCGGTGAGGCTCAAACTCACTAAAAGTAGTCTGCTCATCCAGCTTACTTAACCAAAATGAATTGCCCGTCTTTTTAAGTGTGTATAAGATCTAGTCGCTTTATTTTATATTCAATCCATGTTCTTTAACTGCAAAATAGTTCCATGAGTAATTCTAACCATGTTCAGTAGATAAAACCAATCTTTTCCTCTGCAATCCGTTAGTAGTTTGGAAGGATTGGGGCACTCGTGGATACTCAAAAACTCGCTCAAATGGTCTGCTAATCTAGATGTGCTGACCGTATGAGTAGGTTTGGCCGCAGCAATATAGTTCCAATGATTGATTCCAGCCATTTTGAATAAAAACCAAAATCATATTTCCCCTCCCCCAAGCCCCTTCGCCAATCTGTTATTGTCGTTCTATTTAAATCTCTTTCCTATTTAAGAAGGGTGTTTTCTTTCTCCTGATATTCTCATGATGTGGCTCCTCCACTCCAAAAATAGAATTGATTTTTTTTTCCTTCTTACCATATCTGCGATCGCTCTTTTAATTTTGAGGAGACAGGAATTTTTCAATTGGGAGATTTATTTTCTCTTTGTTGTCTTTCCTTCTTTCTTGTCTTTCTTCTTTCTCTTTCTTTTCCGTCTTTCTTTCTGTTCTTGTCTTTCTTCTTTCTTGTCTTTCTTTCTTTCTTGTCTCCTTCGCGCGAGTTCTTTCTCATGGTCTTTCATTCTGTCGTAATTCTTCTTCTTTCTTTCTGTTTCCTTGTCTTTCGTTCTTCTTGTCTTTCTTGTCCTTCTTTGTCTATCATATTCTTGTCTTTCATTCTTTACCTTCCTTTCTCGTCTTGTCTATTCTTTCTGTTCTTGGTGGTTACTATTCCTTTCGTATCTTTCTACTGTGCATCCATCTCGTTTCTCTGTATCCTTCTTCTTTCTTTCCTTGAATCTTTTCTTTCTTTCGCTTCCTTCTTATCATTTCCGTTTCGTTTTTCTTTCTTTTTGTCTCTTGGTCTTTCCTTTCCTTTTTCGCTTTCTTCCTTCTTTCTTTCCTTCCTTCTTTCTTTCTTTCCTTCTTTCACATTCTTTCACTTAACATCTGCCTCCACACATCATGACATTACCATCTTCCAATCTTTAACCAAAATGAGGACAAAATACTTGCCCTAAATTAGATGCCTTAGACAACTTGGTTCTCTTTGCACCTTTTTTTATTTTTTGGTTTTATTTTTATTTTTGTTTTTGTTTTTTATATTATTTTTCGTCTTTGTTTTTTTTTATTTTTATAATTATTTTTTGTTTTAAGTTTTTATTCATTTTTTATTAGTGTTTGCTTTTTTCTTCTTTGGTTTTACTTTCTCTAAAAATTAAATATGCCAGCTTCAATTTTAGCCACTAGCTTAAACACTTGTTTTAATTTCACCTTTGTGTAATTGTTTTTTTGGTGTTTTTTTTTTGTAGTTTTATTTATTACGTTTTTGTCTCATTTTCAGTACCTTATTTTTCTAGTTTTATTTGTCGTTTTTTTTGTAGTTTTCTTGGTTTCGTTAGTTTGTTTGGTGTCTTAAGCGGGGGGAGGAGCAGCCTCCCTGTAGTGGTAATGGGCTAACATGCCTAACTGATTTAACCTTGTGTTTTCTACAACGAAAAAAGGTGAAGGACAATAGTCTCCAAATATCAAAATTATTCATATCAAGCTTGACAGCTCTGAAATGGCGGATGAGAGGGGGTTCCTGGAGGTAAGAGACAGCACTAAATACTTATCAAAATTGCATGGGGATAAGAATTATGATTTTTCTAGCATATATATATATAATTAATATATATATAATATATATATTTATATATTTATTATGTGCAGGTTTATATATGTTGAAATGAAAAATAAAGGAAAGAAAATGTTGAATGGATAAAATAGGATTTATCTTGTAGAGCGTTCGGATAAAAAACCACAAGGTTCCTAGTTCGATACCGGTCCTCGCCAACTCAGCGTATGAGTAGCACAGGTATCTGTGCGGTAAAGTAAGGAGCTGATGGTAAGTGTGGCGCTCCACCTCAGATGCCAAAAACAATCTCCTTGGTCTAGCGCTATTGAAAAGGGGATAGACTCCCTCGCTGATTGGCTGATACCGACTTTAGGCCACCCCGTCGACTTTACTTATTTTACTGACACGTGTTTCGGCCAGGTGTTTATCCATGTACACATGTATTCTATTATTTTGAATACAAAACAAAATAACAATAATAGAAAAACTAATATATATATATATATATATATATATATATATATATATGAATAAGATATAATGAAAAAACAAACGATGTTTACAACTGAAATAGGCTCATCAGAAGAGAAAGTGTGCAAACCGTTTCGGGGCCAATTCTCTTGACGGTTTTTAAAAAGCAACACTCGGCCCATCCTCAACTAATATGAGGACCCTATTGCGTTATAATGTATCAACCGCACGTGGGTCGGTCATCAACAAAAACAAGACGGGAAAAAGACCGTTAGTAAAAACAGAACGCTGCTAGTTAAACGTTGGAATTAATCAAAAAAAAAAAAAAAAATTTCAGTTGTAAACATTGTTTTTTCATTATATCTTATTCATACTGTCGGATTAATTTCCATTTTATTTTCACATATATATAATATATATATATATATATAATATTATATTATATATATATATATATATATAAAGTAATCTGCAGAGACGCGCGTTTTGGGGTTTCACCCCTCATCAGTGCAGCTAGACTTATTTTTCAGCAGCTACCTCTGGTCGGGATCGAGACCCGAACGAACTTTCGCTCGTCAAGTCTCTTACCGATGGGTCCACAAGCAGCTGCCTAGAATAGAAGGCAGAATAATCACTATATTTCCTAAACCGGAAATAAACTCACCAGAGGTCTCTAACTTGTAAACAAGTGGGACTAGCATTTCGCCGAAGCGGTGAATTTTCGCAATTAGTCCCTTCTACACAGAGTGCTCAACCTGAAAATTGGGAAGCGTATACACATACATACACACACACAAGGTTAAAATCGAATGGTTTAAAAACTACCTACTTAAGTTTCTTACAGTAACACCAATCTTCAGGGTATCACTGAACTATTCTCCCTCCAGCTATGACTAAATAGTAAGTTAGACTGGACATGTTAACCTTAGTAAGGCAACCAGTCTAGGAGAAAGAAAAGTCTGAATTCATACCTCTTAAATCTCCATTTGGGTTGCTCACTACTAGAATAGGCTCAGTCCTATTTCAATTTCAATTTTTAAAAAAAGAAAAAAAATTAGTTTTTAAAAATTTAGATAAGTAGAAATTATTGCTTTTTCACTATGGTTGGCAACAGGTCTAGGTAGTTCCTAGACTGGTTGCCAACCAAGGCTAAAGAGCAGTAATCTCTACAAGTTTTTTTTTTAAATCTAGAGAATGGAGCCTCCTTAAGATGGGTACTAACTTCTTTTTGGCTAAGAGTGATGGTTAACAAGTCTTAATTGTGTAATGAGTTTGATCCTCACTGGGTGACTCATTTTTCAGCCCTGTACCAACTTACTAAAGAAAACTGGCCTTTTTTTTAGATTTTCCAAAAGGGAAAGATTCCAGAGTTTAGGTAATTTGTTAGGCTGACAAGTTGAGGAGATAGACAAAATGGCGACAGAATTATTGACATATGCACAAAGTGTCTCATATAAAAGGAATGGCTAATTGAATACAAACACTATATATATATATATATATATATATATATATATAGTGTGAGTGAGTAGAAAGAGATTGTTCATACAAATCTCTGATTTTTTTCTATCATATATATATATACACACAACACACACACTGTGTAAATAAAAGAAGAGAAATATTGAGAAAGATAAAAAGAGAATATGCCACGATTGCCCATACAAATCACAGTTTATTCCTATCATTCACATATACATATATATTTTTGGAAGAATATGTGCTTAATTGAAGTCGTACCTAATTTTGAAAGTTAATTAATTAATTAGGCGGGCATACCTATTTAAATGTAAGGCTAAACAAATCGAGAAAAATCAGTCTATGTATGTACATTTCGGCCTATTAGGCCTCATCAGCAGAGCTATAGATAGGAAGACCGCCTTGTGCGTGATCCAAAACCTGACTGTCAAGATGACAGGTGAGCACCATAACCCCTACACCAACCGGACTTTCTTTAGATTTTTCGTTTCGTTTAAAAGTAGGTTTTATTCCTCATATAGTGATTTCTTCTACACGACTGAAACTGATTGAAACACTGCAGCGGAGGCGAAATAAACATCACTCGTTTTATGAACTTGTGTTTTTTCAAGTTTTCACTATATTACACACACACATATATATATATATATATATATATATAGGGGGATGCAAAAATAGGCATACAGTAATAAGAACAAAATTTACCTACAAATAATTGAAGGTATACCAGTTAGGCCAGGTTAGCTAGTTCGATACCGGTCCTCGCCAACTCACCGTATGAGTAGCATAGGGATCTGTGTGGTAAAGTAAGGAGCTGATGGTAGGTGTGGCGCTCCACCCCAGACGCTAAAAACAATCTCCTTGGTCTAGCGCTATTGAAAAGGGGATAGACTCCCTCGCTGACTGGCTGATAGTGCCTTTAGGCCCCCCGACGACTTTACTTTTACTTCTTTCATAATTTTTATTATAATACTTCTGTTATTTGCAGGACAAGTTTTGTTTTTATTCCTGTATACCTACTTTTGCACCCCCCACTGTATATATAAATATATTTACCAACTCCTCCGCACGAGCAGGATGTGACACAAAGTCAATTTCTTAAGCAGAGTTCAACAGGTTTGAATTCAGAGTTTTCCTACTAGATCAGTTGCCTACCCAAGGTTAAAGAGCCCGGTCTGCCCTACTATTTATCCATAGCTGGAGGGAGAGTAGGATTCATACCTTTCCCAAGGATATTAGCGCTAAATGAAATGCAATTACCACATCCAGGATTTGAACTCGGGGCGACGAGTCCATTTCCCATGACTTTAACCATTGCACTTCTACTGTATATATATGTGTGTGTGTGTGTGTGTGTGTGTTCAGTGTAAAGAAAAGAAAAGACACATTGATAAGAACAAAAAGAGAGGAGTGTGCAGAGTGAGAGATTGTTCATAGAAATCCGATGAGTTTATCGGATAATTCCATTGTGAATTCAACAAGAGAAGGCAAGTCATAATTCTGATTTGCTGAGATTAATATGAAAATGGTGAGAAGAAAAAGCCGAGGGATGATCAACAAAGTATCAGGAAACAATTGTGGCATTAACAGAATGGTCAACAATAATAGCAATCAAAGATTATCAAGAAGAAAAAATAAGAAAAAAGAAATCAATCCTCTTAAGGGATTTGGGGATATAAATCCATTTCCATATACCTTGGTTTGTTTCTTTCTATCAGAACTTTAGAGTGGATCAAAAGGAAGAACAGAAGAGGGGGGGGCTTATATCAATCAGCTCTGGGTGGATTTTGTACAGAGTATCTGCCAGGGCTGATGACTGATAGAGAGAGATAGAGATAGATAGATAGATAGATAGATAGATAGATAGATAGAGAGAGAGAGAGATAGATAGAGAGAGAGAGATAGATAGATAGATAGAGATAGATAGATAGAGAGATAGATAGAGAGAGATAGAGAGAGATAGATAGAGAGAGAGAGATAGAGAGAGATAGATAGAGAGAGAGAGATAGAGAGAGATAGATAGAGAGAGATAGATAGAGAGAGATAGATAGATAGAGAGAGATAGATAGAGAGAGATAGATAGAGAGAGATAGATAGATAGAGAGAGATAGAGAGAGAGAGAGATAGAGAGAGAGAGAGATAGAGAGAGATAGAGAGAGAGATAGAGAGATAGAGATAGAGAGATAGAGATAGAGAGAGAGAGAGAGTTATGGTTCTTAATGGATAATACAATTTTTTCATAAATATATTTTTCTATTTAACCCATATATGGGACCCTAACAGGTACTACCACTCTGGATTAGAGTGGACCAGGGAGCAATGGTGATGAACGGGTGCTCCACATTCCCCAAACCTCCAAAACTGGAACCTCTCCATCAGATAGAGTTTAACATCATTCCCATGACATGTACACCCTCAGCCTCCTCCTTCTAGCACCCATATGATAAAAAGGGCTGGAGCTTGCCATAAAGGCAATAGGGTTGGGCAATCATATAGGAACTAGGGCTTGACGTGACCAGCTGATTGATCGGAGGGAGCCTCTCCGACCGCCCGTCTTGCCTAAGAATGGGCCAAAGTGGAGTATTGCATGTCATGGACTGCTCAACCACCTGGGCTCTATCCTTAAGCATCACAGGTCGCTACCAACTGCCAACACGTGGCCCCATTGGGAGGAGTCTTATACCTCTGCAGAGGTGCAGTTGGTGCATTCTAACGCCCCAGCTGACAGGGCAGGGAATACTGGAGTCAGATACTATAATATTAACGATGAATAAATGAATGTTAAAAATCCTGAAACATTGTTCCTAAAAGGTCATTTTAAAATGGCCAACAGAGAAATCCGTGTGGACAAATAATTGACAGGACGTAATGACATTAGCCGTACGATGCCATGTTGTTGGAGAGGGGGGGGTGAAGAAGAAAGACAGGAGGGATAATATGAGAAAGAGAGTATGATAGATTACTAGGTTGCTGGGTTGGGAGAGAGAGAGAGGCTAACAAGCTCCTGAATTTTTTAAACAAAGAACCTTTTAGTGAAACAAATATTGAGTTATGATAAACACCGATTGGTGTGGAAGTGTCACATTAAATGATAGCACTAATATGAAATATAAATAGGGTTGGGTTACTTTGAATAAATGGCAGAATTCTTCCAGGCTGTGATTATATCAGTACTGCTGTATGGCTGCACCACCTGGACCCTAACAAAGCGCCTAGATGGGACCTGCACAAGAATGCTGCGTGCGGTCTTGAACAAGTTGTGGAAACAGCACCCCACAAGGAAGATGCCATGTTGTTGGAGGGGGGGGGTGAAGAAGAAAGACAGGAGGGATAATATGAGAAAGAGAGTATGATAGATTACTGGGTTGCTGGGTTGGGGAGAGAGAGGCTAACAAGCTCCTGAATTTTTTAGCTCTTAACATCCTATACCGCCTCATTCCGCCTGACCAAAAGTCACATTCATTTTCTTAATCTACCCCAAACGATAGCCTTTGTTTAAATGTAATATTAAACATATTTACATGTCTTTGATTTAAGGGAAATAACAGGTAACTTGAAATGAAAAGGCAGTTTTTAGCCATTTTTTGATAAATACTTAGAGAATGGGGCTCTGGATTTAGAAAATTCTCAACAGGATGTTAAGAGTTAAACAAAGAACCTTTTAATGAAACACCGATTGGTGTGGCAGTGTCACATTAAATGATAGCACTAATATGAAATATAAATAGGGTTGGGTTACTTTGAATAAATGGCAGAATTCTTCCAGGCTGTGATTATATCAGTTAAGACAGTAGAACAATTCACATACTTACACACCATTAAGGATTATTCTGTGCCTTAAATCTAAAGAAGCCCTTGTCTTATAACCAAGTTTCTCTAAATGTTGATTCTTATGTAGAACTTAGTTGTATTTCTGATTTGTTGATCGAGTTATGAAAGGGATCTGTTAAAAATTCCTTTGTTTGTTACTTGGTAAATGCAAGAGAGCAGAACAAAGGTGTTGATATTTCCCCTAAGATATATTTGAGTTGTAAGGATTCAGATTTTGAAAATACTTCAAGTATTCCAAACTCAACAGAAATGTTGGCTTGAAATTCCACAACTATGACTTCTAATTATTCAGATGATAAGACAAAGTGTGTGTGGCCTAATGATTAACAGTATAAAAATGGAATTGGTGAACCAAGTTCAGATTCTGACTCAGACAGTTGGTGTTTACTTTGAAAAGGCATGAATCTACTCCTCCCTCCCAGTTATGGATAAATAGGAGAGGAAAAAAAGTCAACTCTCGGATAAACACCGATTGGTGTGGAAGTGTCACATTAAATGATAGCACTAATATGAAATATAAATAGGGTTACTTTGAATAAATGGCATTATATCAGTACTGCTGTATGGCTGCACCACCTGGACACTAACGAAGCGCCTTGAGAATAAGCTAGATGGGACCTGCACAAGAATGCTGCATGCGGCCTTGAACAAGTTGTGGAAACAGCACCCCACGAGGAAGATGCCATGTTGTTGGAGGGAGGGTGAAGAAGAAAGACAGGAGGGATAATATGAGAAAGAGAGTATGATAGATTACTGAGTTGCTGGGTTGGGGAGAGAGAGGCTAACAAGCTCCTGAATTTTTTAGCTCTTAACATCCTATACCGCCTCATTCCGCCTGACCAAAAGTCACATTCATTTTCTTAATCTACCCCAAACGATAGCCTTTGTTTAAATGTAATATTAAACATATTTACATGTCTTTGATTTAAGGGAAATAACAGGTAACTTGAAATGAAAAGGCTGTTTTTAGCCATTTTTGGATAAATACTTAGGGAATGGGGCTCTGGATTTAGAAAATTCTCAACAGGATGATTCTTCCAGTTAAGACAGTAGAACAATTCACATACCTAGGTAGTAATATCTCATCCACAGAAAGCAATGTTAATCCACGAATAGGAAAGGCATGGTTGGCCACAAACAAATTATCAGTCATATGGAAATCCGATCTCACCAACAAGTTAAGGCGACAATTCTACCAGGCTGTGGTTATGTCAGTACTGCTGTATGGCTGCACTACCTGGATCCTAACGAAGCGCCTTGAGAATAAGCTAGATGGGACCTGAACAAGAATGCTGCATGCGGTCTTGAACAAGTCGTGGAAACAGCACCCCACAAGGAAGCAGCTGTATGGCCACCTGCCCCCCATCTCACAAACCATCCAAGTGAGACAGACAAGGCATGCTGGACACTGCTGGAGAAGCAAGGACGAGCTCATAAGCAACGTTTCCTGTGGAAGCCAAAACATGGACATGTTAATGTGGGCCGGCCACCAAAGACCTACATTGACCAACTATGCAAGGATACTGGATGCTGCACAGAGGACCTCTCTGGCACAATGAATGATAGGGATGTTTGGCAAGAGATTGTCATGGATATCCATGCTAATTATGCAACATGATGATGATGAATATAATACACATAATATAACCCAATGAACATATATATATATATATATATATATATATATATATATATATATATATATATATATATATGTGTGTGTGTGTGTGTGTGTGGAAAAATGGAATTGGAAATTAAGCCGACAATATGAGGAAGAATGAATAAAGAAAAGAAAGTACAGAATGGATAATAAAAGATGAATTTAATCAATATCACTTACACATGTGTTTCGGTCAGTTCATCTTTGTGTACACGATTCAAACTATTATTATTATTATTATTAAATAAACAAATGAAATGAAATAATAATAATAGAAAGATGTAAAAATATTCCGTACACAGAGAAAATTCGACCTTCATCAGAGTGAAATTTTATTTTGAATGAAAAAATTTGTTGGAGAAAAACAGAGAATTTAAAAAAATGTTCGAAGAGAATTTTTTTTAATTCACTTTAAATAAAATTTCACTCTGATGAAGGTCGAATTTTCTCTGTGTACGGATATATTTTTACATTTTTCTATATTATTATTTCATTTCATTTGTTTATTTAATAATAATAATAGTTTGAATTGTGTACACATAGATAAACTGACCGAAACACATGTGTAAGTGATATTGATTAAATTCATCTTTTATTATCCATTCTGTACTTTCTTTTCTTTATTCATTCTTCCTCATATATATATATATATATATATATATATATATATAAATAAAAGTTTTGTTAGGGAATAGTTTGTTGAAAAAAACTTTTTTTGTTTTAAGAACAAATTTTTAGAGTGCAGGATCACAGTTTTTAATCAATTTTGCTTTTCACTCATGCGTTTTGCAGGTAGTTTCATGAATGTATTTCATATCCGATTCATAATTTTCAATATATTTTTGTTTCTCTCAAGAAGAACAAAACGACATCTATGAATACACAATCAATAACAGAACCATTAACAATATGAGGGTCATAAATAAACCAGGAGACGCTACACCTCACAACAAAATTATTCATTGAGAATTTTTTATTACAGTTTCGTGATCTTCTCATTGTTAGGAGAATTTGCGAGATTCATTTTTATATTTGTTTGGTAATCTGCCCATTTCTTTAGTCCTTACTCGAGGAAATAAATTTGAAAAGCCGCCAAGAATAACATAGTTTAGTCTTATTTAAGAGACTCGGATAAGAAGTTCCTTCATCTTAACCTGCTGACACAATTTTACACTTGAGAAAATAATTTCTCCACCGCACCCCCCCCAACCCCAAATCATTTAAACATACAAAATGAAAATAAAAAAATAAAAAAATAAAAACAGCTTTGTCCAAGATTTGAACTTAGCTCACCATTTTTATATCCTACAATGATAACTGTTTCCTGGAGTAAACACAAAAAAAATAGAGAGATGGCAGAAGTGAGGCAGACAGAATGTGAGAAAAAGTGGGTGGGTCTGTTTTAGAAGCAGGAATGTGTGTGTGTATATATATATATATTTTTTTGGAGGATATGTGCTTAATTGAAGTCATACCTAATTTTGAAAATTAATTAATTAATAATTAATGAATTTAGGCATATATGTTCAAATGTAAGGCTAAACAAATCGAGAGAAAATGCCAATCCCTGAATGTACATTTCGACCTATTCGGTCTCATCAGCAAGGTTATAGACATGGGAGACTGCTCCGTGTGTGACTTGAAACCTCGACTGTCAAGCTGACAGGCAAAGTCTCTAACCGTTACACTAGCTTGCCATTTCCACATTCTTCGTTTGTTTTGAAACTTATTTATATTCCACTTTTTATTGACTTGCTACAAGACAGTATGAGGTTAAGTAAACAAATAAATGTGTTTATTTTTATATGGCTTTAAGCCGACAATTTTCGAGTCACACACGGAGCAGTCTGACTTCAGAGTTTTCCTTCTCCTAGACCAGTTGCCATACCAAAGATTTTTTTAAAAAAACCCAGTCTGCCCTACTATTCCCTTTTTGCTAGCTCTAGACCAAGGAGATTGTTTTTGCTGAGGTGGAGCACCACACCTACCATTAACTGTCCACTTTTCCACACAAATCTGAAGAATAATTAAAGTTCCAATTACCATCGAACTGGGAAGACAAGGCAACAAATGCTTGTAACTGAAATACAAACCCGAATGCTACAAAGTCCACTGCAAAATGACAAAGTATATATAAGACTCCACAATGTCATTCAAATCAAGCAGTCAAGCAGCCAATCAGAACTCAAGGAATGGAATCACCCAAATCACCCAGATTCATGGATGGATAATTCTTGATTCCTATTTATACCAGCTGTCTTGGTTGGACACTGCTTGAGTTGGACTTAGTTAGCTGCTGTTATTAAAACCAACAGTAGACTCACTGACTTCAATAAAATCAAATTACCCAAGCTGAACTACTCATGCGCTGCTGAGTTGGCGGTGACCGGTACTGAACCTCGAGATTCCTAGGTGAATGCTCTACCAACTGAGGTAAAAATAGCCAAAAACAGATCAACATTTTTTTTTTTTTTAAAAAAAGGTTTTAAATTGCTTGTGCAATTAAAGGAATGGATGGATGATGGGAATCCATGTTTCTGCACTTTCAAAAAAAAAAAAAAAAAAAATCTGTCATTGATGGATGAATATTCAATGACAAACCAAATTTAATCAGAGACAACATTGGTGGGGGGGGTTGCTTCAAGAATCTGTGTGTGTGTCTGGAGTTTGGGGGTGAGGGTGAGAATGGATTGCATTTGTTGATTTTATTTCTCTTTATTGGAACACAACTGGCTGTCAGGCTTTTTAGATGGATTGAAGGGTAAACAAGCAACAACGACGACAACAGCTGTTAGTGAAGAATTTGGTAAACATTCTTCATGTAGCCTAATGGTCAGCAAGCTAGCGTAGCAGACCATAGATAGTGAGTTCCATTCTCACCGGGTGCCCCATACTTCTGGCTTTGTGCCATATATATATATATATATATATATAAAATTGTGTGTGTGTGTGTAAGAGTAAATATTACTCAGTATATAATTAATTAATTATTTTACAGCCCTTTTTAGTAAACAGATATACCAAAATATGCCAACAGGAACTCTCTAAACATTGGAGTTAAGAAACTTATACAGTTTTGGTTTGAGAAGATTATTTTATGGCAGATAAAGTTCTGTAAAAAGGTTTTGTACTTAGAGAATAATTATTTGAAATTTTAGTATGACCTCTAAAAAAAATAAATTTGGCGCTACTTTGGTATATTTTCTTGTTTCTCTGAATTTTTGAGATAAGTGACAACCACAATAATTAGTTTCTTCAACCGTAAAAAAGTATTGTGCCAGCAACACTCCCAGTAGTTATTATGTAACACTATTGTTTGTTGCCTATTAATTGTGTACAGTAGTATAGAATTTAAAATGTAACAGGTTATTCAGAATCATGGAAAAGACCTGTAAGATGATAGACAAAGCTAAGCCTTTCACTGACCTTTTTAGCTAATCTCTGATTGGTCAATCGAATTGTGAGAACAAGTTAGTGGGGTTAGACAGTCAGTTTTAGCTGAGTGACTGAACGGAACGGACACCCTGTAAGTGTCCCTATAAGTTAATTCTCACCCCAAGCGCGTTGGTAAACTTGGGCTGAATAAAGACGTCAAAAATATCCCAAGTCTTATGTTCGTTAATGAAGAATAAGAACAGACACAAAGATAAAGAAGTCCCTGACCAGATCAGAGTGGACCTGGGAGTAATGACAATGAAGGCTTCTACATATTCATCAGATCTCCAGAACTGGAGCTTCACCATCAGATTCCTTTTAGTGAATTTTCGAGATAACAATGATGTTGTGTGTTAACCTGTATTTAATTCTTGAATTTTCAAGATAAAATCTCTTTTTCAAAAGATCACTGGAACTGAAGCAGTCTAGTTATGGCATTTCTTTTTAAATGAATTTAAAAAAATTTTTAAAATTCATTGAAAAAGAAATGCCATAACTAGACTGCTTCAGTTCCAGTGATCTTTTGAAAAAGAGATTTTATCTTGAAAATTCAAGAATTAAATACAGGTTAACACACAACATCATTGTTACCATATTATTTTTTTTTTTCTTTACACCTGCATTGTGATAGCCTTCTAAATCAACCTCCTAACCAATAAATAATAAGTCAGAACTTACCTTTTGGGCTGCACTGAGTACTTTGTCCAAAAATCGCAGCCATTCGAAGACAAAAACAGGCCGTTTTGACTCCTGGATCTTTTTCAGAGCTTCATCATTTAGCAGGAGGCTATGAGCAAGCTCCATTGTGTTCAAGACACACATGTAGATTTTGTAATGGTTCTCCTACAGGAAATTAAACCAATATCTGAAAAAAGAAAAATACACAAAACTGTTAAGATTGATTTAAAAGCAATCATTATTATTCAATAGCTTAAAAGCCACTATCAGGAGGCAATTAAGTGAGTTATTCAAATATACAGAAATTTATTTCAAACTTATAAAAATTGTGAAACAGAAAAAAAAACATGTCACAAAAAATCTCATACATACTCCTCTACATATACAGGATGCCATTCCTTTATTTATCTCTATTAATAATGGAGATTTGCTTCCGGTTTTTGTCTGTAACAAAAATTACATCACTGCTTACATCACATTACCCAAAATCATCATAACACAGAATGAATACACTCAAAATTTGAACATGTAACATTAGACAGTCCTCATTGTTTTTTAAAACAAGTTTTAATAAATACATGACTGGTATTATATATCTATATATAGTTTGTTTTATTTTAATACATATTTAAAGTTTACATTTCAAATTGTTTTATTTTTTCATCCTTTAATGAATTTGATGATTTACTTACTTAGGGCACAAACTCTCTGACATGTAATTTTCTACTCCCACCCCTCAGGCAATATGTTTCAAAAATCTATTTTTACATCGCCCAGAGGGCGTTTTTTTATTTTGTACTAGTCCAAGTTATAAAAATTGTTAACATACAAAAAAATAAATATGTTTAGGGAAAAACAATGCTGAAAACAATTCCTCAAAGCCATTAATATTCTCTCCACCCTAAATGAAATTTTTTTTTTTTTTTTTTTTTTTAATGAAGAAACTCCTAAGGAATTGAAAAGAGTGATGGCTGATAGGGACAGATGGGTAGAGAGAATCAAAGAAATCCATGCTGTCAATACACTTGAGGATGATAATTATATATCTTCTAAGTCAACTGACTGACCCCATAGAAAAAGAAAAATCCCACCACACCAACCCCACCTGACTTTCCTCTCACCCATTCACTTTTTCACTATAAAAGCAGAATGTATGAGTACTTATGTTCAATAAAGTTCTTCAGAACTTCATCCAATAATGAGGTGAAATATCAACTGAATTTATGCTGTCTGTGTTGTTATATCCACACTTTCCTCTATTCTCAACCAGATATCTTAAGTGCAATTTTTAAAAAGATTAACTAAAAATAAGGTTAAAGAAAATATTGGTTAAAATTAATAAGAATTCTAAGTTAAGTGAATTTTCTGTATTCTCAATAAAATTCCTCAAGCAGCAAGTAATCTTTTTCCCCACCCCCAGCAACAAAAAAAAAAAAAAAAAAAAAAAAAAAAAAAAAGACACCCCAAAGAAAATCTGAATCGAGCAATGATAATCAATAGATTAATTATTGATTTCTGAAAATCCAATAATCAATTTTTTTTTTTTTTTTTTTTTTTTTTTCATTTTCCAAATGCAAAAATTCTTGAGAATTCTAAAAGTCAGATTTTTGCAAGTGTGACGTTGTTAATTTCAAGTTAAGAAAAACTAAAATAAAGTTAACTTTATTTTTTCTTATTCTAATAAAACGCAAAATAATTTTTTTAAATAAATTTTAAAAAGTGAATAAATAAATAAAAGTAAATAAATATGCAGACAATAATGGTTTTCAAAATGGTTTTATTGATTCTATCTTTAAACCAAATAAAAAATTTGTATTATTTGAATTTTCAGGCGGTTGTCCACATCTTTATTGTTATATGCACAATGTTTTGGCCGATGTGCCCTCCAGCCTTCTTCAGATGTTTTTTTATCAAACTAGATCTGACTTTATTCTTTGTTATTCTATCTATTAATAATGGAGATTCGCTTCTGGTTTTTGTCTGTAACAAAAACTGTGTCACTGCTTATGTCACACTACATAAATCATCATAACATAGAATAAATACTCAAAATTTGAGCATGCAATGTTAGACAGTCCTCATTGGTTTTTTTAAACAAGTTTTAATAAATACATACCTGGTATTATCTATCTATATATATATATAGTTTGTTTTATTTTAATATATATTTAAAGTTATCAGAACTAAGTTTCCATTTCAAATTTCTTATTTTTTTACTCCTTTAATAAATTTGATGATTTTACTTTACTTATGATACAAACTCGCTGATATTAAATTTTCAACTCCCATCCCCTCAGGCAATATTTATTTTACGTTGCTCAGGGGGCGTTTTTTATTTTGCTAGTTCTAATTAATAAAAAAAGGAAAAAATAAATAAATAAATGAAAATATTAATATCCACAATTGTTCCACCTTTTCTGCAGACAGTAATAGTTTTCAAAATGGTTTTATTGATATTATCTTTAAACCAAACAAAATAACAGTTTGTATTACTTGAATTTTCAAGCCGTTATCCCGATCTTTATTGTTATATACACCTTTCTTCAGGAGTTTCATGTCATAATCAGGAACCTTCAAACGGAACCCTTTATTCAGTCAACTGGGGTAGATTGTTCTCATTCCACTAACCATAATCGGTTACAAGTGTTAAGCTATGTTAAGTATTCTATATTATTACTCAAAGTCAGGATTGAACCTGCAATCTCCAGATGATTGTCACTTAGAACTGTATTAACTCAACGCATATATCCATTGCACCATGTATCCAAAAATTATTTCACTTTTTTCTTTTTTAAACCAGTATCTTATTATAATGGAGATTGTAACTGAAACCATATCTCTACTCAAGTCACATTCCCTTAGTTATTTACTTTCTCCAAGATTTTTTTTTTTTTATTCAAACCTCAATTATTAATAAAAATTAATTTTTACATTACTAATACTGTTGGCCATATCTACATACTAATAACATGCAATTGTATTTATATATACAACAAAATAGCGGTTTACAGCGGGAAGGGGAGGGCTAATTTGCATATTGATATTAAAAATTTGATTTTAATAAATATTTGCTTGGTATTATCGATTTCAAATTATTTGGTTTTATCTTAATGAATATGAGCAATATTTGAGATTTGAAATTAAAGATATTTGAAGTATTTTGACCATTTTAACTGAAGAGGGACGTTTTTTCTTTGTATACTTAAATATTTTATCATTTTCTATTATCATTTTATTTCATATTTAAAATAATAATAACCAGAATACAATGTGTACATGAACAAACTCTCGGCCGAAACACATGTTGGTAATTCATTAAATTAATTTTATCCATTCAGCATTTTCTTTCCTTTATTTATTTATCCTTTCAAGATGTCATTAATAATTTTACCTCTATAAAGGGGCTGGGTTAGCTCAGTTGGTAGAGCGTTCGGTTAGAAACCACAAGGTTCCTAGTTCGATACCGGTCCCCGCCAACTCAGTGTATGAGTAGCACAGGGATCTGTGCGGTAAAGGAGCTGATGGTAGGTGTGGCGCTCCACCTCATATGCTAAAACAGTCTCCTTGGTCTAGCGCAATTGAAAAGGGGATAGTCTCCCTCGCTGACTGGCTAATACCGACTTTAGGCCGCCCCGTCGACTTTACATACTTTTTACCTCTATAAAAAAAAAATTATTTTTTAAATTTAATTATTTTATAGAATTTTGAATTATACTATGCAAATATTTTATCTCTAATAATTTTTTTTTTTTTTTTTTTTAAATATGAAAGGTTGACAAGACTTTTGGTCCACACTGTACTCCAGTTCTGAATGTCGATGACTAAAAGTGAAGATTGCCAAGGTTGATTTATAAACACAAACATAACGTAATATAACAGAAAAAGGAATTTGTTTTTATCTATCAAGAAATTTAACAAACAAGACAAGGCTTGCCAAACTCTCCCCCCCCCCCCCCGGGGGATTGTGGTGGTGGGATGGTGGCACTTAGCTGTAAAAACAGTGGGAGAGTGAATAATATTATCATCGCCCACTGTATGCATAAATTGATGGTGGGCCGAGGAAAACAACTTGTTCTATCAATGAATGAACAACAACAACAACAAAAAGAAAAACCGACTCTTTCTATGGTTTTCACAATCCTCTTTATATTATATCTATCTAAGTCTATTTGGTTCCAGCTATACATCCATATCTATCTATCCGAGTATTCGTTGCCAGCTATCTATCTATCTATCTAGGTCTATTCATTTACAACTATCTACCTATCTATCCAAGTGTACTTGTTTACAGCTATCTATCTACCTATTTATCCACCTATCCATCCAAGTGTATTCATTTATAGCTACCTATCTACCTAACCAAGGGTATTAATTTACAGCTATCTATCTATCTATCTATCTATCCAAGTGTATTTGTTTCCAGCTATCTATTTATTTGAGTATTCGCTTACAGCTATCTATGTATCTATCTCCGTGTATTCATTTCCAGCTATCTATTCAAGTTTATTAATTTCTATCTATCTACACACAGTGCAAAAACAAATATGTAAAAAAAGCTAAATCCCATCATTAATTAAAATGTTTGGATAAAAAGTAAATCATGAACAATGTGATGTAAATAACTCAGGGAATTGGGATGTCAGTCATGACAGTTGGGTTAGAAAGACAGGCACATAATCTCCATTATAAAAAAAAGTAAAGTCGTCTGAGGTGGAGCGCCACACCTACCACCAGCTCCTTACTTTACCGCACAGATCCCTGTGCTACTCATACGCTGAGTTGGCGAGGACCGGTATCGAACTAGGAAACTTATGGTTTCTAGTCGAACGCTCTACCGACTAACCCGAAAAGTCTAAATTTTCTTTTAAAATAAAACTTTTCCGTCTCCTGGTTTGGTTTGGTTTGCTTTATTTTGTTTTATGGCATATCAACCTCAATGGGTCATTTAATGCCAATAAAGTTTTTGAAATAAAATCATTCTTAATGGATACTCAATGTTTTTTATAAACACATTTTTCTATTTAACCCATAAATGGGACCCTAACAGATACTACAGTCTGGGTCAGAGTGGACCAGGAAGCAATTGGTGATAAAGGGGTGCTCCACATTCCCCAAATCTTCAGATCTGGAACCTCACCATCAGATAGAGTTTAAGAACATTCACCGGACATGTAGATCCACCTTCTAGCACATATATGATAAAAAGGGAAGCGCGTGGTGTAATGGTTAAAGTCATGGGAAATGGACTCGTAAACTCGAGTTCAAATCCTGGACATGGTAACTGCATTTCACTTAGTGCTAATACCCTTGGGAAAGGTATGAATCCTACTCTCCCTCCAGCTATGGGTAAATAGTAGGACAGACTGTGCTCTTTAACCTTGGTTAGGCAACCGGTCTAGGAGAAGGAAAACTCTGAATTCAAACCTGTTGAACTCCGCTTAAGAAATTGACCTTGTGTCACATCCTGCTCATGCGGAGGGGTTATATAATATATATATATATATATAATAAAAAAAGTTGGGGCTTGCCATAAGGGCAATAGGGTTGGGGCAATCATATAGGTGCTAGGGCCGCTCAAACCGCCGTCTAGCCCAAGAAAGTTTGTCTCCTGAAGAGAAAATCCATAGGAAACAGACAATTTACCAAATTTTAATTGGCACAACCAAAATTGAGCAGTCACCGCAGTAGCAAATCCAAATCGGTCATTATATCCTCCTCGTGTTGACTATCATGCATCAACTGCCAAGTTATTAAAAATAATTATATCACTGTGCCAATAACTATAATAATCTTATTATAATAGAGATGTGGTGTTTGTCTTTAGCTGAAACTATGTCATTGCTTATGTCACAATACCCTCAAGAATTGCATAAGTTTATCAATGATCATTTATTATTCATTTATGTTAAGAAAGCAATTACAATGCATATAAAAATAAATGATGTTCAGTCTTATCGATTTCAAAGAAACTTTATCATCAGATACTTTTTTGAAATGGACGCGGTCTTGTGTGGTTTTTGTTTTGGACTTATAAACACACGTCTTGTGAGGATTTTTTTTATAACGCCACGTGAAAGGGTTTTGATAGCAGTTATTCAATCAATTTCAATCAATAATCAATGATTATTTAATTCATAAATTCATTAATACATAGAATAAATCTTATTAACGATGTCTATGAAAATCTGAGTTACATTTGCCTCAAAACAGCCATGTTATTGGTGTGTCACAGAGAGACATCACAAATAAATAAGATTTATTCAGTTATATTGAACTTAACAGACATAAATTCCACCATCGTATATCACCCCGCCAAAAGAAAAAAAATAAATACCAAAAACCCGGGGAATTAACCGAATTTAATAAAATTTTCAGTGTTTATACATTAATGAATAAAAGATATAATGCACCAGTTATTTTATTTACAAACTTTTACATTTTTTCAGGTCAGTTACTTTGAAATCACGTATCTTTGAGGTATAACACAGATTCTCAAAGATACATGGTTCAAAGTTAACTGACCTAAAAAAAATGTAAAAGTTTTTTTAATAAAATAACTTGTGCATTATATCTTTTATTATTAATATATCAATACCGAAAATTTCATTAAATTCGGTTATTCCTGATTTTTGGTATTTTTTTTTTTGGCGGGGTGACATACGATGGTGGAATTTAGGTCCGTTAAGTTCGATTTAACCATTTATTCTATGTATCAATGATTTTGACTATGATTTAAATACTCATTGATAAATTTATGCAATCCTGAGGGTATTGTGAAGTAAGCAGTGATTTAGTTTCGTTACAGACAGACACCAAATCTCTATTTTAGTAAGACTAGCACCCCCCAAAAAAAGAACACACTCCGGGTGGTGTAAAAATTAATTTTTGAAATATATTGCCTGAAGGGTGAAGTAATAAATTCAATGCCAGAAAGTTTATATCATAAATAAGTAAAAATCAAATTTATTAAAAGGAGTAGTATAAAAAAATAAATAAATAAATAAATAAATAAAAAATAAAAAAATGAAATGGAAACTTAGTTCTGATAACTTCAAATATATATTAAATATAAAATAAAACAAATATATAAATACATAATACCAGGTATGTATTTATCAAAACTTGTTAAGAAAAACAAAAAAACAATGAGGATCGTCTTAGGTTACATGCTCAAAATTTTGAGTGTATTTATTCTACGTCATGACGATTTTGGGTTATGTGACAGTTTCGGTTACAGACAAATAGAGACCTAATCTCCATTATTAATAGATTTGTTGTTTTAACCATTTTTGGAAGAACCCACTCCAAATCCCCTTCTAAAAAAAAAAAAAAGCAACAAAAATAACAATGGCAAGATCAAATTGTCAGGCGATTTTCATGAGAGATCGTCCACCTGGCAATATCTGTGCTGGGTGGTCTCTAAATCACTAATTAACAGCTCCGTTCCAGGAGGCCTTCCACCCCACCCCCCAAGCAGCACCCATCCCCTCACCAAAAGGGGGAGAAGAGATAGGTTGAGTTACCGGTACACAAGGTGTTCAAGGGAAATATCAACAAAACTGAGAAGTTTCTTTTTTGTTTAACTGCTCCACCAGGAAGCATGCTTCCTGTGGAGCACCAACATACTAAACCGACCTCGTATCACATCCCAAGACCATTTTAAATTCCAATTTTAATACCCTTGGGAAAGGTAAGAATCCAACTCTTATTATACAGATCTATACAATATGACCAATATCGAGTTCAAATCCTAGACATGGTTGTTTGCAATTCAGATAGCTGGAATCATATTGTATAGATACAGATCTATACAATATGACCATCGTCGTTGGAAATAGAAACGGAGACCCGAATTCAAATCCTGGACTTGACCGTTTGTACTTCAATGTAAAATATACACTCCTTTTTTTGAAAAGGGAAAAGGTGGCTTAAATTAGCTTATTCCTAAACAGATCCATGAGGGTCTCCCCCACCAAGGCAGAACCTGCCCCCTCACCTAATAGAGGCCAGGGCAGGATTTTTTGACCAATGCCTGAGGAATGTATCTAAGAATTTTATAAAACCATATTACTTCTTGCAGAACACCTCACATTAAACTGACCTTGTGTCACATTATAGCCTTGGTAGGGCGTCAGATAAAAGAAAATGCTTTGAACAAGACAAATGTTGGATCTTATCCGGTGAATATTGTGTGCTGGGATTTTTTAACTTTTTGATACTTATACATTTTTATACATATTTACATCAAACGTCTCTCTATCATACACAACTCGCTCTTGATGAAGACCACTTCAATAAAGGGTCGAAACAGATTTCTGTCAGTGAATTTTAACATCATGTGTGTTTTTTTTTCTAAAATATTTATGCTCCACATTCCCCAAAACTGGAACCTCACCATCGGATAGAGTTTAACGTCATTCCTAGGACACAAAGACCCTCAGCCTTCTAGAACCCATATGATAAAAAGGGTTGGGGCTTGCCATAAGGGCAATAGGGCTGGGGCAATCATATAGGTGCTAGAGCTTGATAGACCAGCTTATTGGACTGTCTCATCCAAGTAAAGACTAAAGTGGTATATTGTATGTCATGGACTGCTCAACTACTTGGGTTCTATCCTTAAAAATCATGGGCGCCCACCCATGGCCAACAGATGGCTCCATTGAGCAAAGGAGTCTTACCCCTCAGTAGAGGTGCAGTCAGTGTATTCTACAGGTCCAGCTGACAGGGCTGTAGAATAAGAGAATTCTTAAGGGTTTTTGGGGGGTTTTTTTGTCCCTCTCGGTTAGTATATCTTGTTTATTGGTTTAGTTCCGTCTAACGAGGACAACACACAAGAGTGGAATGCACTTTCTCTTTAAGGAAAGGAAATGAAGATTGAGAATTTCCTATGAAGTGTACTCAATGAACTGTGATCTAAATTTAGAGAGAGATGTAATCTATCAAATTAAAAGATAATGTTTCTTTTCCTGTATCTTACGTCAGAAAGAACAGACTCAACCAGTAATGCCGATAGCTTTTTTTATACAGTGCGTCTTAGGACTCACATATTTGTTTTGAATGAGTCCCCGTGAAAACTTATGAGTCCCAACTAAAGCCGTCTAATGCCCAGTGATGCTGATAGCTTTTTGATTTAGTGTGTCTTGGGATACACCTATTTGCTTTGAATGAGTCCCCGGGAAAATTAATGGATCCCAAATAAAGTTTCAAAATAGATTCTAGGGTTTTTATTTATGATCTGGGGAAACAACTAAAGCCGTCTAACCCCTACCTTGTAAAAAAGAAAGAAAATAAAAATTAGGTTAGATAAATAATAATCTGTTAAAAAAATTTTTTTTCAAATTTTAAAAAAAGAAAGAAACGAATTCAGGGAGGAAGAAAAATAAATCTATTGTTTTAGATATTTAAACGAAAAAATGCCAAAAAAAATTAGAGACAGCAAAACACTGGACAGTTTTACAAGAAACAATGGTTGGTTGGTTTTTACGGCATGTCAACCCTTGATGGTTTATTTTATGCTGAGTGATGCTGATAGATTTTTGATTTAGTGCATCCTGGGACACACCTATTTGCTTAGAATGAGTCCCCGGGAAAATTAATGGATCCCAAATAAAGTTTCAAAATAGATTCTAGGGTTTTTATTTATGATCTGGGTAAACAACTAAAGCCGTCTAACCCCTACCTTGTGTAATTCATTTCTAAGAAACTATTGAAATGTATTTACAGTTAGCTTGAAATGGTGAAAAATATAAAAAAGAAAGAGAGTAAGGAAAAGATAGAAATAGGCGATTAGCATGCGAAAACTAGGTATCAAAAATTAGGTATGACTTCAATTAAATACATATTCTCCCAAAAATTGTCGGCTAAGGCCATATCAAACACATTGTTAATTTGTTTACTTCTCATATATATATATATATATATATATATATATATATATACATACATATACATACATACACATTATTTTCCACTATATACATGCGTATATATATATATATACATGTTAATAAGTACATACATCAAAGCCTGAAGAAGATACCAGAAGATCTGAAACACGTGTTGCATATGTAAAACAAAAAGAATTTAAAAAATTTTTCTGAGAACAAAATACATTTTGCGGACCTTCCTTTTTTTTATAAAATATTGAATTTTCTCCCGTTGGAACCAGAACAACATTTTATATATATATATATATTTGTATGTCTGTTCATGTGTGTATATCTATAATTATTTATTGTTATACACCCCTATCCTTTTCTCTCTTTCGACTTCCTAATATATATGTTTATGTAGCATTATATATGTTAATTCCCACATGCATATATATCGAGGTAAGAATCCTACTCTCCCTTCAGCTATGGGGAACTAATAGGGTAGACTGGACCCTTTAACCCTGCTTAAGCAACCGGTCTAGGAGAAGGAAAACTTAATTCAAACCTGTTAAACTTCGCTTAATAAATTGACCTTGTGTCACATCCTGCTTGTGCAGAAGAGTCGGTAGATATATATATATATCGTTTATTTTATATACTATTCAAAACTTAATTAACGTTAATCTGCTTCAGTCCAACATAATGAAAAGAGGAAAAGAAAGAAAGAAAGAGTTAAATCAAGATTATTATACTTTTTACATATTGAACTATTTTGCAATAGCTCTTGAATAAACATATCAAACGTTGTAATAATTAAACTGTCATATTGTGATATATCCACAGGTTCTGCTAGTCAATTATTATTCTGATAACTCCATTGCAATCTATTAGATTTCCATACGTCACAGTTGAATGAGTTGTATATCTTTATTAAATTATAAAATGACTTGATTAGTTAAGTTAAAAGTTAAAGTTAATAGAAACAATGACATCGTAATAGGCATTTCATCCTGTTGAGAATTTTCCAAGTCCAGAGCCCCATTCCTATAAAGATTTATTTAAAAAATGGTTAAAAATGGCCTTTTCATTTAAAGTTACCTGTTATTTCCCTTAATTCAA
>CM042172.1:17968491-18030991 GCA_023376005.1 Doryteuthis pealeii
ATAATTACTAATTGTTTTTTCAAAATGTTAAATTCATTCTGTCGGATTAACTTCCATTTATATATAATACAAATTTTTTAAAAGGACTCTCTCGTCGATTTTCGACGCACGAGTGTTCATCTCATGAACAACCAACACAGTGATTTGTTTATAGTGGTGCAGGCTTGTGTTGGACCATTCCACACTTTTTGGCAGTCAATAGGAAAGAATTGGTGCATCAAGGAATGCCATGAACCCAATCAACGACTGACCTCAGGAATTTTGAATTCAGAGTTATCCCTCTCCTAGACTGGTTACCTACCCAAGGTTAAAGAGCCCAGTCTGCCCTACTATTTAACCCATAGCTGGAGGGAGAATATATGATTCATACCTTTCCCAAGGGTATTAGCGCTATGTGAAATGCCAACAGCTCGTCTAGGAATGGAACTCGAACCAACGAGTCCATTTTCCACGACTAACCACACGCACATATATATATATATATATATATATATATATATATATATATATGCACACACACCAACACACACATATTTCTATTATTCAAATATCAGGATTTTATTTAAAACATTTTCAAAGAAACTTTACTTTAGTGTTATTTTGTTGAATTTCCCAGGAAATATTTCTACATTTTCTTTAAAAGTAAAAGATTAAAAAAAAGAATTCCATTTGAAAGAATTTTGGTAAGTTCCACTAAGAATTTGGAGTGAGAAGTCCAATTTAGGTACAAATTCTTGTCTTAGTAACAGGGCTTCAAAGAATTCTTGAAATAATGAAAGTACTTGATGTTATTCACACGCCATTTTCACAGGAAATTTTTCTCTGACTTTCTTCAAGTGTAAAAGAAACAAAATGTTGGGAGCTGTTAAAAGATCAGAGACTGACGCCATGTTTGGAGAAAAAAAAGAAGAAAAGGAAGAAAAAAAAAAAAAGAAAAAACCCGATACCATTTTTGCTTTGTGTTCCAAAGAAAGAATAGAAGAATCCCTTTCTGTACAAAGATGCATTTAACGCTTGAAGAGAGACAGAATGTACCGATCAAAATGTCTTGGCTAGTTGGTTATTTTGTTTAGTTGGTTAGATTTTATGGCATGTCAACCCTTCTTGGGTTATTTTATACCAAAGACGTCTTGGTTTATTTATTCTTACTGGGTAATTATTTTTCAAAACTCATTTTTTATCTATTTAACTCATAGAGAGAACCCTAACAGGCACTACCGCTCAGAGTCAGAGTGAATCTGACAATGAAGGGGTACTCTACACTCACTAGAGATCCAGTACTTTCTTAAAGTGTAAAAGAAACAAAACATTGGGAGCTGTTAAAAGATCAGAGAATGATGCCACATTTGAAAATAGAAAATAAACCCTGTTTGATACCATTTTTGCTTTGTGTTCTAATGAAAGAGCAGAAGAATCCCTTTCTGTACAAATACCATTTGGGTTTGTCTTGAGATGGGTTTAATAAATTGAAATAACTAAAAGATGTTTAAGTAAACCAACAAAGTCTTTCTCTGAATGTTTGAGATGAGGCTTGATGATTAGTATTATCTGCGTTATTCGGATTATAACAATATGAGTCTAGGTAAAAATCATACATAAAAATGAATAGGTAGATATTCTAGCCAAAACAAGACATTAGGTTTATAAGTTCCCAAAATTCACACTCAATTGTCCAATTGGACACATGGCCTAGTGGATAAGGTAGTTAGGTTAAGACAAATCTACCCGCGTCACCTGGGTAGAAGGGATGCAAAAAAGGTTAGTCCCACAGATCCATTATTATTGAATCGCGAGTTGGATCCTGGTAGTACGCCCCATTAAAATCCCTATGTAAAAAAAGACCTTGCGTTGATCCAGCCTCTCTGAAAAGAAAATTAATGCCTACTATTTAAATATTAAATGCAAAAAAAATCTAGGCTGTTATCATTGAAATTTGATTTTTTTAATTATCTTCACGAATATAAATCAAACCTTCATTATTTTTGCTCAAAAAGCAAGATCTGGTGATAGTGAATGTGTGCGTGTATGTATATATATATATATATATATATATATATATATATATTGTAGAATAATCATACCATTCCAATTACCGTTTAATTGGCAAGACAAGGCAACAAGCAGTCATAACTGAATACGAATCTATCTTGTTGCAATACCACTGCAAAATGCCAGGTTATTTATGAAGCCTCAAAACATCATACAAACCAAGCAGCCAATCAAGACTCAAGGAATGGAATCACCCAAATGCACGAGAGGACTATTCTTGATTTCCATAAGTGCCAATTGTCTTGGCACTGGTTCAGTTGTGCTTAGCTAGTTGCTGTTGTTCAAACCAACAGTACACTAACTCACTTCAACATACATTTACTTTGACGTTAATTGTTTTATTTTCATAGTTTCCTCCGGACATACATACACACAAACTGACCTTTATATATGTATAGATAGGTAAGTATACATCTTATTATGATGGAGATTGTGGGTTTGTCTGTCTGTAACTATATTACTATACAAGTCACAATTCCTTTGTTATTTACATCACATTCTCCATGATTTTATTTTTTATTTAAACCTCAATTATTAATAAAATTGTTTTACATTACTTACACTTGACCATATCTACATACAAATAACATGCAATTGTATTTATATATACAACAAAATAGAGGTTTACAATATGAATGGGAAGGCTAATTTGCATATTGATCTTTAAAAATTGATTTTAATAAATATATGCTTAGTATTATTGATTTTTAATTGTTTGGTTTTATCTTATTGAATATGAGCAAAAATCTCTTCAATAAATCTTAAAAGAAATCCCTTAACAAGAAGAAATAACTGTAATATTATTCTTTACTTCCTATTTTAACTAAACAGTTTAATTAGGAAAATTTACCAATGAAAGACGGGAGTAACGGAAAATGATGGAAGACTTAGTTTCAAAGTTGTTCTATTTTTCAATCATACCCCCTCTGTTCAAATCTTTTTATCTACATTCTTATTCAGTTTCATTAGCCTTTCTAATTTAATATAATATTTTATTATAAAATTTAACTAAAATACTTGCACCTACGGAGGGTGCATATATTTGCTAGTATATTTAAAAAGCTATGTAAGACAAGTTCAGTTCAAGATTTTGGTTTTAAGGAAAAAAAAAAAAAAATTCTGGTAGTTGCATTTCGGGGGGGGGGGGGTGGGGCAGTGATTATGTTAATTTTATAAATTAGATTAAAAGAGAAAAAAAAAAAAATACAATAATTAAATTAACCAGTGAACGTTAAAATAATATTTGGTTTCAAATAAATAAATCAAACTTTTTTTTTTTCCCTATTTTTTTCTCCCCCCTCAAGATAATTCTTTGACCTCAAATAGTTTGATATTTTACGTCTTTGAAGAAAATAAGGTCAGACTCGATTGAATATCTGATTACAAGATTTAAACTAATATTAAATTTCCTGGCCAGATGGTAATAGTGAATTAACTTACAAGCTAGACATGCGGACTAATCAAGACCAAATAACAAGTTAGGTACAAGCAAAAGGTTTGGTTTGTTTTGTTTTACGGCATATCAACCTCAGTGGGTCATTTAATGCCAATAAAGTTTTGAAATAAATTAATTCTTAATGGATACTCTATTTTTTTTATAAACACATTTTTCTATTTAACCCACAGATGGGACCCTAACAGGTACTACCACTACGGGTCAGAGTGAACCAGGGAGCCATGGTGAAGAATGGGTGCTCCACATTCCCCAAACCTCCAAAACTGGAACCTCACCATCAGATAGAGTTTAATGTCATTTACAGGACATGTAGACCCTCAGTCACCGCCTTCTAGCACTCTTATGATAAAAAGGGTTGGGGCGTGCCATAAGGGCAATAGGGTTGCAGCAATCATATAGGTGCTAGGGCTTGATGTGGCCAGCCGATTGATCGGAGGGGGCCTCTCAACGCCCATCTAGCCCAAGAAAAGCTTAACATGGACTACTCAACCACCTGTGTTCTATCCTTAAGCAAAACAGGTCGCCACCCACGGTCAACAGGTGGCCCCATTGGGGGTGTCTTACCCCTCTGCAGAGGTGCAGTCGTTGCATTCTAATGCCCCAGCCGACAAAGTGGTAGAATAAATAAACATATAAAGTGAGAAAGGATACAAGAAAGGATACAAGAGAAAGGATACAAGAAAGGAAAGAATCAACGAACGGCCAGACGAAGAGACAGAGAAAATAAGTTATGCATAGCATCTCTCTGTCTACCTGTCTATCTCTCTCCCCTCTCTGTTAAAGATCTGTTTATATACCCGCAATATGAGTGAGGGGTATATAACATGAATAATGGCAAAAATGTCAGAATTTAACTCGATTCTCTCAGGTGTGGTATATAAAACACGGACAGTTTACAGTGGGTGGGTGTATTATATGCACGGGGGGGGGGGGGGTAAAGGATAAAGATTACCCAATCTTGCAGGCATCTGACTATTTACTGACCCACCCTTTTGGTAAAGCGGGTAGTTGCTGTCACAGGATTGGAATCTCTTGGGTCAGGCCTCACCCGCATGTTTATTTACCACTTCCTGTATGAATGAAAGAATGAAAGAACACAGCTGGGGGGGGGGGGAAAGAGATAAAGAGAGTTTACCTCACTTTAATTCCAACCCAAAGTCTCAAGAATGGGTACTGACTCATAGAGACAGCAGACTATCCAATCGCAGCCAAGTTCTCAAACTGCTCCCAGGGTCATCAATTGTCGATCCACCTCAGCAAAAACAATCTCCCTGATCTAGCGCTTGTGTAAAGGCGATAGACTCCCTCACTGTTTGGCCGATACCAATAGGCTGATCCATTAACTTACTTAAAACACACTCCTATATACTCAAACAAGAACAACAACCACAGTGTGAAACATGTCAAACACCTTTGACTGTTAAACACTTATTCATGGAATGCAGGTTTGTTACTCACACCAGAAACCGTTATTTTAATGCAAACATTATGAAAGATCGGTTTGAAAATGTCAACATGGAAGACATTCTGTCCATTTTGAGGGAAATAAAATTATACCATAGAATATAGACATGAACTTAATCAATACCATACAACATAATTCCCAATAATGCTAACACATTGTTAAAACCAATTACTAAAAAGTATAAATATATATACACAACATATTACTTTCTAAACGTTAGGCATGACATAACCCCAGACGGGTTAATATGCCATTAAAATTAATAAACCAACCAAACCATGAAAAATAATTGATTTGTTTGGTCAGAAAATGGGGGATCAGTTTACAAGTCGATTACAATATCAAAAAGATCCCCACTTCACATCCAGAAACAATGACTAAAAAAAAACGTCAACATGGCGGATATTCTCTCTTTTTTGAGGGAAATAAAATTCTACCATAGAATATAGACATGAACTTAATCAATACCATACAACATGATCCCCAATGATGCTAACACATTGTTAAAACCAATTACTAAAAAAGTATAAATATAAATACACAACATATATTACTTCATAACTGTTAGGCATGACATAACTCCAGACGGGTTGATATGCCGAAAATGCAAACAGCCTCATCCAGGATTTTAATTAGGTTTATTATAGTATTCACCATTACTAATTGGTAACCCATCTAAGTACTGACCAGGGTGATCATTGCTTAACTTCAGTTATCTTTCAGTACGTTGATGACATATTTATATTATCTGCTGAAGTTTGCAAGAATGAAATTCCAACTTTATAAACAGCTGGAAAATCTGGGCACAAAAACAAAAAAAAATTTCTATGTCTGGTTTTGCAAACAGAAAGAAAGACAAAAAAAAAGAAGAAAGAAAAAAGAAATGAATGACGTGTTGAATAAGGAGAGGAAAAAAAAAAAAAAAAAAAATAAATAGAGACTGTCACAGAAAAAACAAATAACTGTCTACATCTGTCTTCAAGAGTGGGAGAGAAAGAAAGAAAAAAGGCAGGAATGAATGTCTTGAATAAGGAAAAGAAAGAAGTAGGAAAAAGGAAAAGAAAGAAAAAAAAAGGAAAAATAAAAGGAAGAAAGAAACGAATGAGGTTTTGAATAAGAAGGAAGAAAGAAAAAAGAAAATGGAAGAAAGAAATGAATAACATCTTGAATAAGAATGAAAAACGAAAAAGAAGAAAAAGAAAAAAAAAGAAGAAAAAAAAAAACAACGAATGTCAATGAAAAAAAGGAAAACAATGAAAAAAAAAAGGAAAAGAACGAAAGAGAACGAAAGAATGAAAGGAAAAGAAGGAAAAAAAAAAGAACGAAAGAGAAGGAAAGAATGAAAAAAAGAATGAAAAGAACGAAAGAGAAGGAAGATTAAAAAAGACTGTCACAGAAAAGCAAGAAGAAAAACAAATAGTCAAATCCATAACTTACAAAACTCGACGCCATGTGGAATCAATTATTGGTCCCTCCTAAAGACGTTCTTAAAGACGTGGAACCATTCTGAAATCGGTCACCATCACCAAAAACAAAATGGCAGCCTTCCTCCAAGATATAACAGGCAGTACAAGAGAAAGAGACTGTTGAGAATTCTTAAGTCGTCACTCCACCCACTTTATTTATATCCCCACCCCCAACTCCTGATGCTATACCTCAGCGTTTCTTTGACTTTTTTTTTTTTCTTAAGTAGAACAACTTAGAACTGACACTCATAATTGCAAAAACCTCTTTCTCTCCCCCCCCCCCAGATCCAGCGGATGTTGAGTTGGTCAGCGTCGGTGGCTGCTGTTGGTGTCAAGACTTCAGGGCCAGAATTAATTTTTTTGTTTTTTTTAAACCATTGTCACATTTGTCTTGTGTATATAAGACTAGATTGGTTTGGTTTGTTTTACGGCATATCAACCTCAGTGGGTCATTTAATGCCAGCAAAGTTTTTTTTTAACAAATTCATTCTTAATGGATACTTTTTACTAGTATTATTTGGACTATTGTCCTCATTTTCATTGTTATTTGTACAACGTTTCGGCCGATGTGACCTCCGGCCTTCTTCAGGTATTTCATGTTGTAAGCGGGAGCCATCATGGAACTTTGAACCTAACCCTTTATTCAGTTCATGGGGGTATCTTGTTTTAATTCCACTAACCATAGCTGGGGTACAGGTGTTAAGCTGTGTTAATTAAGATTGGGACAATAGTTTGGATAATACAAATAATACAAATTATCAAGCCTCATCTCAAAAATTCAGAGAAATCATATTTTATTATTAAACCCATAGATGGGACCCTAACAGGTACTACCACTCTGGGTCAGAGTGGACCAGGGAGCAATAATGATGAAGGGGTGCTCCACATTCCCCAAAAAACTGGAACCTCACCATCAGATAAAGTTTAACATCATTCCCAGGACATGAAGACCTCAGCCACCGCCTTCTAGTACCCATATGATAAAAGGGTTGGGGCTTGTCATAAGGGCAATAGGGTTAGGGCAATCATATAGGTGCTAGGGCTTGACGTGACCAGCTGATTGATCAGAAGGGGCCTCTCCGACCGCCTGTCTAGTCCAAGAAAGGTCGAAGTGGAATATTGCAAGTCATGGACTGCTCAACCACCTGGGTTTTATCCTTAAGCATCACAGGTCGCCGCCAACAGGTGGCCCCATTGGGGGGAGTATTACCCCTCTGCAGAGGTGCAGTCAGTGCTTTCTCACGCCCCAGCCAACAGGGTGGCCCTTAACATGGATGCATACAGAGTGATCAGTAATTTGATAAACAATATGCTTGTTCTTATATTCAATTGTATTTATCTAAAAAAGATCTGCACTATAAATTGGCCACTTAAGAAGAAAGAACATAGCAACTAATTATGCCGTGATTTTAGTTTTAGTAAAAAATTTTTTAAAAAACATTCATGACGTAAGCAAATTCCTGAAGAAATATTTCAAATACATTACTCCAATCAATTTCATGTGCAATACAGACAATCTTGAGATTGTTCCAAATAATTCCACTAATTCATATTTTAAATTTCCTACTAAAAAAAAAAAAAAAAAAAAAAAAAAAAAAAAAAAAAATTATAATGATAATGATTCAAGTCTAGAAATATACCCATGTGATAAAAAGTTATTTACAGTTATTTATGTGGCATTTGTAGGCTTTCGTCAACAAACACCACATGTTGCATAGCTTCTTTACCGGCCCTAAATATCTATATATGTTATATACTTTCTTACGTCTTCTTACTCTGGCCGGCTTTGCTTCTTCTATCTTGGTCTGGTATATCTTCTACAGGTCTGGTCTTTCTTATATGGGGATTCCGGGTCTGGTTTCTGTTGGGGGATCACTTCTTATCAGAAGCCTTGTGTCATTGTTAGTTTTTAGTAATAACAACAAGACTTCAATTTACGATGATGTTACTTTATTCGTAGAACCCCAGACCAGACAATCACGCAGTGAGACTCACATCTTGCTAGCTTAGCTTCTAAGTTCTAACTGAGTTGCTTACACCTTAAACCAGAAGGGGCTTCTATTGCCTTCCGATTCTCACGATCATCCCCAGAACGCAAGGTCAGAGTGAGGTCAAACGTTGTCACTCACTCTCAGGGCCATCAGCTGTACTGATCGCCATAAGGATTTCTATACTACCTTAAAAAGATATTAGGGATCCATAATTATGTAACACACATAAATAACGGTAAATAACCTTTTATCACACATTCAACATACACTGAACATCTTTCATCTTTTACTCATACAAATTTTCAATGTCCTGAAGAAGGTTTTAATTTTAAAAACCGAAATACTTAAGTATCGACATAAAGAGTTTCCATCGTTCATGACAACCTGTGTTTGTTTTCTTTAAAAATGTTTTCCACATACTGTCGGATTAATTTCCTCATCGTACTTATATATATATATTGAATATATACAACATTGGCACGAGCATAAAAACATCTTTAATAACTGACACGCCAACCAAAACAACCCCCACCAATAATATTCTGTTCCAATAGAATAAATTTGACGCTCTAATTTAACAAAATCAAAAAATACCTACAACAAAAAAAATACCCTCTACTCCCATAAATGACCTGAAAAGGGTTAACATGCCATAAAACTAAACAAAACAGCACACATAATTGACCTCCAAATTTTCCAGCATTCTCAGGAATTTTCATCCAATTTTTTTTTTTTTTTTTTTTTTTTTTTTAAAGTCAATTGGCACAAAAATGCAGAACAAATTTGAAAATAAACGCGCAATTAAATTCTTTAGCAATTAATTACCATATTGTTTATTCAACTTATGAAATTTTTATACACAGCTCAATTTCTTTAGCTTGGTAATTACAGATTGTGTGTGTGTGTGTGTGTTGAAGTATATAAATGCCTTTGACACCACAACTCTATTGGTTGACACACACACACACACACACACACACAAACGCAGTGAGCAAATGAACTTTTTAAAGATTTAGGTAATTTGCTTCCACTGGACTAAGAGAGAGCAAACGTGTGGCGGGTAATCATGAACTTTGGTTTAGTAAATTCCTGAAATGAACTTAATTGTTATTAAGAACACATTTTATGATATTTTTGTGTTAAAGCATGCAGTTGTATTGATTCAAACAAGTTTGTATTTTTTTTGTTTATATTGTACGATAATTCAAAATGTGCTTTGGTTTAGTAAATTCCTACCATAAAATTATGCTTGCACATTATCTGAAATGAACTTGATTGTTATTAAGAACACATTTTATGATATTTTTGTGTTAAAGCCTGCAAATGTATTGATTCAAACAAGTTTGTATTGTTGTATACTCTTCTTTTTACTTCTATTTTTCTTCTGTTCATATTTGGTATGGTACGTTCTTCCAGCGTCTGGACCTAGTCTTGGGGACTTCGTGTCTGTTCTTCTAAGTCAGTCTTGTTGCCAAGACATTCATCAACCACAAAACCATATTATTTATTTAAACTTTTATTTCTTAACTAAACATATTTCTCTAACTAATCACAGCGCGCGTGTGCAGTGAGTCTCAGCTAAAGCAGTAACATCTTATCTGCCTGACGTCCAAGCTGAAACTGAAGACCCAACCAGGTCCCACGTGACTTCACGTATTTCGCGGGCTTTCTGTAATATTCCATAGAAAGTCCCGCCCGTGATATGAAAAGGGGCCATCCCTTCAGAAATAGAGGGGATTGACAATCTTATGCAACTGCATAGATTATGTAACAGTATTTTTTTTTTTTTTTTTTTTAATATCGTATGATAATTCAATTTAAATTCATTTCAGATTAATTGTTATTAAGAACACATTTTGAATTATCATACGATATTAGCATAGAAGTACTGAACATTATTTACGATAGAATAATTTGATCCTTTCTCTCTCTCTCTCTCTGAAAAAGAACCTATGAGCCTAGAATGGAATAAACAACCCCTTGTAACTATACAACTTGCGTATGTTGTTTCTGAACTAACGACTTATACTACAACTCAATTTTGGGTCCCATGCAACATTATCATTTCAACTATTCCAATTTAATAATAATTTGTTTGCACATATTTATATTGTTTTGAAATATTCCTATTTAATAATATGCTTGTTCCTTAATCTTCCAACCATTATCATCTTGCAACACCCCCACCCCCTCTAGTTATAAACCAGACTGTCCAAATCTTCCAAGATGAAATGTAATTCCTGATTATTTGATATTTCCTTTTATCAAACCCTACTCTAGCCGCCTCTCTCTCTGTCTCACCTTATTCTGGCAACTCTCTCTCCCAAACCCTACTCTAGCCGCCTCTCTCTCTCCCAAACCCTAGCCCACCCTCTCTCTCTCCCAAACTCTAGTCTTCTCTCTTTCAAAACCTAGTCTAGCCCCCCTCTCTCTCTCTCTCTCTCTCCCACAAACCCGTCTAGCCTCTCTCTGTCTCACCTTAGTCAACCAGATCTCTCTCTCTCTCTCATTCAAGTTACTGGCCCAAAAGATTCATTTTGATTATTTTCTTTAATTCTAAGATCTTGTAATAATAGATGAAAACTTTCTATTGTTCGTTCACCGAGACTTTACGTGGGTGGACGTCGTAATAGTTTAGATGTTGACAGGAGTTGGTTTGTTTGTTTTTTATCAAGAAACCCAAATTGTTTTTAGAACGAATAAATTTCACAATGAACATTAGTCATAGGAAATATGGTCATGAGAAAATATAAAAACTGCAGCAAAATTTCAAGGAAGTTTTTCTCTCACCAAAAATAAGACTCACTTTCCAAATGGTGACTTGTATCTGATAGCGTAGGAGCCTCGCCCTACCTCACTATCTACATTATTGTGGGGTTAGGCTAGATGCAAATATTGGTCATCTATTGTGTTTTGGTAAACATCATTGTTGCATGCATGCATGCATATATATATATATATATATATATATATATATATATATAATAAAGTTAAACCTATGGAGTCAGATATATCTACTAACAGTTTCACTTAGTAGCTCATCAGGGCAAGAATCCGACTACAGAGAAGTTTGGTAGTATATTTTTACAATCAAACTATTTTCTGTGTTTTATTCTTACAGCAAGTGTTTACCAATAAGTTTGGTAGGGGCTGGGTTAGCTCAGTCGGTAGAGCGTTCGGCTAGAAACCACAAGGTTTCTAGTTCGATACCAGTCCTCGCTAACTCAACGTATGAGTAGCACAGGGATCTATGCGGTAAAGTAAGGAGTTGATGGTAGGTGTGGCGCTCCACCTCAGATGCTAAAACAATCTCCTCGGTCTAGCGCTATTGAAAAGGGGATAGACTCCCTTGCTGATTGGCTGATACCGACTTTAGGCTGCCCCATCGACTTTATATATATATATATATATATATATATATATATTATATATTATTACACCTCCTTCGCATGAGCAGGATGTGACACAAGGTCAATTTATCAAGCCGAGTTTAAGGTTTGAATTCAGAGTTTTCCTTCTCTAAGACTGGTTGCCTAACCAAGATTAAAGGAACCAATCTGCCCTACTATTTACCCATATCTGGAGGGAGAATAGTTGGATTCATACCTTTCCCAAGAGTATTAGCGCCATGTGAAATGTAAACAGCCTCATCCAGGATTTGAACTCAGATCAACGAGTCCATTTCTTACAACTAACCATTAAACCACACACATCATTGTTGTATATAAGACCAACTATTCTCCCTCCAGCTATGGGTAGTTGGATATAGGTACTACCACTCCGAGGCAGAGTGAACCAGGGAGCTATTCTCCCTCCAGCTATGGGTAAATAGTAGGGCAGACTTGGCCCTTTAACTTTGGTTGGGCAACCAGTTGAGAAGGAAAACTGAATTCAAACCTGTTAAACTCTGCCCCAAAAAAATTGACCTCGTGTCGCAAACCTACTTGTTGGACATATACATATAAATATTTACCAACCCCTCTGCACGAACAGGATGTAACACAAGGTTAATTTCTTAAGTGGAGTTTAACAGGTTTGCCCAAAGTTAAAGAGGCCACTCTGCCCTACTATTTACCTAAGTAAGGGTCTGAGTGGACTACTCACCCACCAAGACTCCGTCCTTAAGAATCACGGATCGCTACCCACGGCCAACAGGTGGCCCCATTTTGGGGAGTCTTACCCCTCTGCAGAGGTGTAATCAGTGCATTCTAATGCCCCAGCCGACCGGTCGCAAAAAGTAGCTGTACAGCCACTTACTTCCTATCGCACAAACCATCCAAGAAACTCATAAGTGACATTCTTTGGTAAACAATTACACATCCATTACTATTGAATAGCGAGTTCAATCCTCGCTGGATGCACCGACCTTGCGTCACCACATCCTACCCATGGAGAACGGGTTGGGTAAAAAAGACATCCCATGATGTAATGGTTAGCAAGCTAGTCTTGCAGATCCATTACTACTGAATAACAAGTTCGATCCTCGCTGGATGCACCCTACTTTCGACTGTGTCACATCCTGCCAGTGGAGAATGTTTGGCATATAATGGTAAATAGTTACAGAAAATACGTTTTGTTTTTTCCCTCCAAAAATTTGCAGCAGGATATACCCCCTCCCCATCGACACCTCCATATTTTGCCTCTACCAGAATTTTGGTGTATATGTCTACAGGTTCAGACACTTCAGATATACACACCCCAATTATCAGAATGACCCCTTAGATAACCCCTCCCCCACCCAGGATATGACAAGCATATCAAATGGCAGAAAATATGAACGTGATTATATATATATATATATATATATATATATATATATATATATATATATATCTTATTATAATGGAGATTGTGGGTTTGTCTGTATAACCGAAATATATTCTACTCAAGTCACAATTCTCTTAGTTATTGACATCACATTCTATGATTTTATTTTATCTAAACCTCAATTATTAATAAATTGTCTTACATTATTAATACTGTTAACTATGTCTACATATGACAACATGCAATTATATTTTATATATACAACAAAATAGCGTTTAGTGTAACGGGAAGGCTAATTTGCATATTATATTAAAAATCGAATTTGATAAATATGTGCTTAGTATATTGATTTCTAATATTTGGTTTATTTAATAACATAAGCAATAAATCTAAATGAAATCCATTAAACAAGATAAATAACTGTCATTTTATTCTTTACTTCCTCTTATAACTAAATACTTAAATTAGAAAAAATAATGAAAGACGAGAGTGATGGAAGAGTAAGTTTCATTGTTCCATTTTTTATTATATATTTTATTTACTCCCTCTGTTTCAAATCTTTTTATCTGTATTCTATTTATTTCATTACCTTTCTAATTTAATACAATATTTTATTACATTAAAACTTAAATACTTGCACCCAGAGGGTGCATATATTTGCTAGTATATATAATGTATATATAAAGTGAAGTCGTCAGGGTGGCCTAAAGTCGGTACCAGCCAATCAGCAAGGGAGTCTATCCCATTTTCACTAGTGCTAGACCAAGGAGTTTGTGGTGGAGCGCCATATCTATCATCAGCTCCTTACTTTACCACACAAATCCTTGTGCTACTTATACGCCAAGTTGGCGAGGGCCGGTATCGAAATAAGAACCTTGTGGGTTCTAGCTGAACGCTCTACCGACGGAGCTTACCCAGCCATATATATATATATATATATATATATATATATACACATACATACACACACAATTTTCCGTCTGTTTTCATTTTAAAAATTAATTAAAATTAATTAAATTGATTAATTCAACAAAAATTTGACCTTAAATAATCGATTTAATTAATTTTAATTCGTTTTTTAAAATGAAAAACAAACAAAAAATTGGGAATAACTATGATAGTTAACAAGCTAGTCTCGCAAATCCATTACTACTACTAAATAACGAGTTCGATCCTCGCTGGAAGCACCATACTAGTGACTTTGTGCCATATCCTGCCAGTGGCGAACGGTATACAGCTACAATTAATAATACTTTTTTTCCCTCCAAAAATTTGCTTCAGGATATCCCACCACCACCTCCATATGATGCCTCAATCAGGATTTTGGTATATATGTCTACAGGTTCGGTCACCCCTGATATACACACCCAATTATCAGAATGACCCCCTAGATATGACAAGTGTATTAGAAAGCAGAAAACTTGAATGTTAGAATATTTAATTTTTCTTTTTATTCTAAGGCAGATGTACATAATTGGTGTGTGTGTGTGTGTGTATATATATGTGTGTGTGTGTGTGTGTGTGTGTGTGTGTGTATTTGGGCAGCATTCTTTCATTTACACATGTAGAATTAAACAAAAGACATCTCCTATTTAACAATTTTATTTTTGATTTTTTCGAGTTTTCTGGCCAACTTTTAATATCAATAAAATACACACATTCTGCACAAAATAAACAAAAACTCCAAATACTAGAAGCTCTATACATAAAACAATACAAACCATCCTTAAACAAAATTCATTTCCAATGCAGTACACACATTTTAAAATGCCTATAACACCTTTCTCATCAATTCTTCTCCTTCCAGCCTCCACATTAATATAATTTTTTTAAAAACTGGAACACATCACCCCTGATGATGGCACTTCGAAGTGCCAAAAGTACTCGGGACTTGAACTTTGGTGGACTTATCCACCCAAATATTAAAAAGTTGGCCAGAAAACTCGAAAAGATCAAAAATAAAATTGTTAAACAGGAGATGTGTCTTTTGTTTAATTCTACATTTATATATATATATATATATATATATATATATATATATATAAATCAAATATTATATATTTTTTTAATAAAATTTTTTGTAAATATTAGCACCATACTTTCGACCTTGTGTCACATCCTACCCGTGGCGAACGGGTTAGGTAAAAGGCATCCCATTGTTTTGTACTGGTTAGCAAGATAGACTCACAGATCCATTACTACTAAATAACGAGTTCGATTCTCGGTGGATGCACCATACCTTCAAACTTAGTGTCACATCCTGCCAGCGGACGGTTTGGAAATATAGCTATAGTTAATACGTTTTTCTTTTCCCTCCAAAAATTTGCTTCGGGATATCCCACCACCACCTCCAGATTCTGCCTCAATCAGGATTTTGGTAAATATGTCTACAGTTTTAGGCACCCCGGATACACACACACACACACACACACACACACACACAATTATCAGAATGACACCTTAGATGACCCACAGGATAAGACAAGTGTATTAAGTAGCAGAAAATATATACGTTAGAATATTGACATTTTTTTTCTTCTTTTTTATTCTGACGCAGATGTACGTGATACCCATATACATAAACACCGATAATTACGAAGAAAGACACAACTTCAGTTTTTAGAGGACTTCTTTTTTTGAATAAAACTTTTTTTTTCTTAAATATTATCAAGAAATATTTCAATGAAAAACACTGATACATACGGTTAAAGTTACATCCATTTCTTTTAAGATATCTTCAAAATATTAAACAGGCTTTTTTTTAAGCTTTGGCAAAAAAATATATCTTCGTCGTCATCGTCACTTTGTTGGGTTATTTAAATGGCTTTTCTTTTACTGCTACGCTGAGGGAGGAACAGATGAGACAGTATACACAGAGAAGATGATGTAACCAAATTCTTGCTCGTCACACACCACCCCTCATCACTAAACATGGTGTCCCACTACCCTCACCCACTTTAGTGTCTTACAAAAAGACGAGGCAGTAAGTATGGAGGACTTCTTTTTTTTAATAAAAAAAAAAACAAAGAAAACTAGGTTAGATAAGTATTTTTTTTTTAAATAAAAAAAAATAATTCAGGATGGAAGAAAAATAAATCTATTGTTTCAGATATCTAAACGAAAAAATGCCAAAAAAAATTAGAGACAGCAAAACACTGGCAGGTTTTACCCTTCCCCTACAAGAAACAATGGTTGGTTGGGTTTTACGGCATGTCAACCCTTCTTGGTTTATTTTATGCCCAGTGATGCTGATAGCTTTTTGATCTAGTGCGTCCTGGGACACACCTATTTACTTTAAATGAGTTCCCTGGAAATTAATAATATATAAGGATCTTCAGGGTTATTTAACACTGAAGATCCTTATGGTGAAACTGTAGTAGGTTATCACTTGTACCTATATTGTAATAGATTTGCTCTACTAATGTATTGAGCACTTTGTATTTGGTATATCGCTGACTTACCTTCCTGAATTCTGCACCATTTAACCATCATGACCATATTCACCGGTAAGTCACCTTTTCCATTATACACATATACACACATATATATATATATATATATATATATATATATATATATATATATATATATATATATATATTACACACATACACACACGACTCCAGCACCTAGTAATTTCTATGAATTTTTTTTTTTTTTAAGCAAGGTGTTCAATTTACAATATAAGTATAATGCTCAACAGGACGCTTCATATCCATCAAGTTAGCTAAACTAAATCTTTATCTGTTTCTTTAGCCGTATAAAGAAGGCATCTGGCTGAGAATTTCCTATGGAGAAACCAAAATTAATGAGCTTTCCTTTATGACTTTTCAGTCACCAGGAAATAAAATAAATCGTCTGTTTACATATGCAGTTTTCGGTTTTTATTGATGCAATAAAAATTGGACAGATAAATTTATAACCCGTTTAAGTAATGTCAAAAACAAATCATTAATTTTCTAAACTGCCTTAACAAGGTACGATTAAGTTTATGTCTTAAGAAGGTATAATTCTCTACGCAGCCGCCCTACGCCGGGGTACTCTACGCAGCCGCCGTGGTACTCTACGCAGTCGTGCTAGCGTGGTACTCTACACATATCTACACAGTCGTGCTATGGCGTGGTACTCTACACAGTCGTGCTATGGCGTGGTACTCTACACAGTCGTGCTATGGTACTCTACACGCATGGTACTCTACACACACTTGGTACTCTACAAGTAGATCTTGCTAGTGACTGAGGGAGGTAAAGACTCTCGCAAAGGAAAGGGCAGAGTGGCTTCAAATAAGGAAGGACTAATTTTATTTCAAATATGAGAAAGGGTAAATAAAAATCTTGACGCTCAAAAATTGTCCTTTCCTATGCAAACAAATTTTTAAAAACACTGCATGTTAGCTGAAATAACAAATGAGTCAACATTATATATATACACAACTAGTTGTTATTATATATATATATATATATTAGTAGATATTGTTCAGACTAGTAAGAGAAAAAAAAAACCTTATATATGTATTGAAGAAAATGAATAAGTGTATGACTAAAAGGGGGGGGTAACTAATTTGTTTGTTTTTTTGGTTTGTTAACTATTTTTATCTAAGTGTAAAACAAGTGGTTAAAGAAGAGTAAATTAGAAACAGATTTTTTCAAGAACTTTTTCAGATCTATTTGGTATAGAAAAATTAAATTTGTAATTGTGAAAGAGAATCAAAAAGTGGGGGGGGGGCAGAGAGAGAAAAGGAGTAAAGTCCAGTACAGAGAAAGAGAGAAAAAAGCAGAAGTCCGGAAGAGAGGGGGGGGGTCTGGCAGAAGTGTGGCAGAGAGAGAGAGAAGAAAGGAGGGGAGAGAGAGAAAGGTGGACAGAGAGATAGAGAGAAGAAAGAGGGACTGCAAAGAAAAGGGGACAGAGAGAAGGCTGGTAGAGATAGAGAAGGTGAGAGAAGACTAAGAGAGAGAGAGAGAGAGAAGACTAGGAGAGAGAGAGAGAGAAAGTGTGTAAGAGAAACCAGTAGAGATAAGAAAGAGAGAGGGTAGTAAGAGTGAGAAAATGGCCAAGACTGGAGAAAGAAAAGACTGACAGAGAAAGAATAAGAAAGAGAGAGAGAGAGAGAAGTAAGAGTGAGAAAATGGCCAAGACTGTGGAGAAAGAAGAAAAAGCAGAGAGAGAGAGAGAGAAACCAGTAGAGATAATGAGAGAGAGAGAGAGAGGGGTAATAAGAGTGAGAAAATGGCCAAGACTGGAGAAAGAAGAAAAGACTGACAGAGAGAGAGAAAGAGAGAGAGAGAGAATAGTAGAGATAATTAGAGGGAGAGAGGGTAGTAAGAGTGAGAAAATGGCCAAGACTGTGTAAAGAAGAAAAAAGAAAAAAGAAAAAATCTCATCACATGTGCACAGCACACAACCAGATGAATGTAATGACTCAGATTTTTTTTTCTTTTGTAAGATTTTCAAAAACATTAACCTACTTTCAACATCAAAAAACAAACAACTTTTCTTTTTGATTTCTGTTTGATGTCAATACTCACCATGATTGTACTAATGATTTAGCAATTTATCCCTAGCTAAAGAGTTCCAATCAAGTCTAACTGTCAATACTCACCATGATTGTACTAATGATTTACTGGGCACAAATAGGCTGACTCTGCACAAACTTGCTTCGTAAGCTGTGGGTGGAAGTCCAAAATACAGGATTGGGCACCCTAAGATCTGCCAAGTCACCGAGCGAGTTAAAGATCATCTCAAAGGAAATGATAGAGTGGCTTAAAATGAGGAACTGGTTTGGTTGGTTTTGTTTTGTGGTATATCAACCTTGGTGGGTCATTTAATGCCAATCATCATCATCATCATGTCGCGCATGCAGCACGAGTATCCATGACAATCTTTCACCAACCCTCCCTATCATTCATTGCACCTGGAGCTCCTCTGCAGAGCAGCCAGCATCTTCACATAGCTGGTCAATGTACGTCCTTGTTGGGCGCCCCACACTTGCATGTCCATGTGTTGGCTTCCAATGCCAATAAAATTTTGAAATTAATTCTTAATGGATACTCAATTTTTTTTTATGAATACATTTTTCTATTTAACCCATAGATGGGACTATAACAGGTACTACCACTCCGGGACAGAGTGGACCAGGGAGCAATGGTGATGAAGGGTGAACCGCATTCCCCAAACCTCCAAAACTGGAACGTCATCATCAGATAGGACATGTAGATCCTCAGCCACTGTCTTCTAGCACCCATATGATCAAAAGGGCCGGGGTTGCCATTGGGGCAATCATATAGGTGCTAGGGCTTGACTTGACCAGCCAATTGATCTGAGGGGGCCTCTCCGACCGCCCTTCTAGCCCAAGAAAGGGCCAAAGTGGAGTATTGCAATTCATGGACTGCTTAATCACCTGGGTTCTATCCTTAAGCATCACGGGTCGCCACCCACGCCAACAGGTGGCCCCATTGGGGGAGTCTTACCCCTCTGCAGAGGTGCAGTTGGCAGGGTGGTCAAATGAGGAAGCACCATAGCATGTTGTAGTATGTTCAAACCTACTACAGGGTGTTTGGGATAAATTTGACAGTTTCATAAGGAAAAAGAATAAGTGCTTGGTAACTCAAAAATTGAATGGATTCTAAAGAAATTCAACAGGTACGGAAATTACACTACTGTCAACAATATTGCGCTACTATCTTTTCCAAAGATATGGAATCCAAATATTCTCCCTACAGCTATGGGTAAATAGTATCAAAAAGTAAATAAATTACATTCATGCTTCCGGAATTGTTTGCAGTACAGTTTGTTCTTAATATTACATATATGGCCATGTGTGTGTGTGTGTATGTATGTATGTGTGTATATATATATATGTGTGTGTGTGTGTGTGTGTGTGTGTGTGCCTATATATGTGTGTGTATATGTATATATTCATATATGCATGTGTATATGTGCATATTAGTGCAATATACAAGATGATATATATATATATGTGTTTTGACAAAAAATATTTACTTATCCTTTTCATTCCATATAGGGTTTTTAACGAAGAATGTTTCATGTAGGGGTCTTTACACACACACACACACACACACAGTTATATTGATAGCTTTTTGATAGAGTACGTCCTGAGACGCACATATTTACTTTGAATGAGTCCCTGGAGAAATTATGGGTCTAAAGCTGTCTAACTCCTACCTTGTAAACTATCCTGTGTAATTCGTTTCTAAGAAACTATTGAAATGTATTTACAGTTAGCTTGAAATGGTGATGAAAGAAAGAAGAAAAAACACTGGCACACATGAATACGATTTTACTGTGTCCTTTTAGATTTTTTTCTGCATCCGTGTGTGTGTATGTATGTATGTATATATATACACACACACACACACACACATTACAAATGCTTATAACCAGTACAAGATGATAACTAGGGCGGTGGTGAAGTGCAAATAGATAAGATATAAAAAAAAAAAATTTTTTTAAATCACAGGATCCGGAAGAGAAGAGTTGACAAAGTTCAAAATCTCATCTGGTAGGCTAGGTGTAACATGATATGCTTGATCTTGGACACAGGACTGAAAACAGCAGTTAACCAGGACTTATCAAAGTCACCAGATATATATATATATATATATATATATATATATATATATATATATATATATATACACACACATACACACAGAGAATCTTTCTTTTATATATTTACTAGAAGTGGCTACCCAGCATTGCCTGGGTAGAAGGAGTGGGGGATAAAAAATTAAGTCTCGCTGATCCATTATTACTGAATCGTGAGTTGGATCCTCACAGGATGCCCATTAAAATGCCTATGTAAAAAAGACCTTGCGTTGATTCAAATGAATAAAAAATACTAAAAAGAATAAATAATTTGAAAAAAAAATATAAAGAATAAAAAGATAATAATATTTCTCTCTAATATATATATATATATATATATATATATTAATAATGGAGATTCACTACCAGTTTTTGTCTGTAATAAAAATTACGTCACTGCTTACGTCACATTACCCAAAATCGTCACAACATACAATGAGGACTGTCTAATGTTGCATGTTCAAATTTTGAGTGTATTTACACTCAAAATTTGAACATTGTTTTTTAAAACAAGTTTTAATAAATACATGACTGGTATTATATATCTATATATAGTTTGTTTTATCTTAATATATATTTAAAGTTTACATTTCAAATTGTTTTATTTTTTAATCCTTTAATGAATTTGATGATTTTATTTACTTAGGGTACAAACTCGCTGACATTGAATTTTTGACTTCCACCCTTCAGGCAATAGGTTTCAAAAATCTATTTTACATCGCCCGGAGTACTAGTATATAAGGCCCCGACACTAACTTTTTTCATGACCGTCCCAAACAAAAATTATCAACCGTCCCGAATGGGGTTTGGACCGTCCCGGGTATCAAAATATTTTTGTTTAATTTATTAGGATCATCTATACTTGTCAGTCATCAGTAGCATAATAACATGTTAAAACATTAAGAAAACCTGAAGCAGTGATAATTCTGGATATTTTCAAAAAATCCTTTCCTCGTGTGTCTTGAGCTAAAAAAAAAAAAAAAAAAAAAAAAAAAAACTTTTTTACTTTAAGTTACCCAATTTTCATGTAATCATTAGTTTCCTTTTTCGGAGAAGGACATGCTGAACCTTTTGAAATTTTTACCGTCCCCGGCAAACTGTCCCAGATGACGTATTGATCGTCCCGGATGTAATTTTATCATCGACGGGACGGCGTTAATGCCGAGCCCTGATATATATATAAAGATTTATTTTTAACTTTTTTAAATCCCAGGAAAGACCAGTTACTTTTAACTTTGCTCCTAGTTTAAAGACTACACTTCTTTTCTTTCCTTCTCCCACGTGTATAAAGCTTTTGTAATTCTTATCTTATGTTTGAACTGAACCATAAACTTTGCAGATTTCAGTTTTGCACCCTGAACAGCAAAACAATAAATGCCAAGGTTATGAGTGATAACATTAGGGTGATCATGAATGATTTATATTGGCAAATAGTCAACAAAAATCAGTTAATCAAGATGGTGGTGGGGTAGGGGGGATTTTGTGGGGAGGGGGGGTGGATCAGATTGAAAATAACCAGCCAAGAAGGATGTACACAATTGTCACCAGTGTAAGAGTACCCACAAGGTTAGATTTGGAAATGTGTTGCAGAGGTGAGGTGATACGAGAGGCGTCAAAGAGAAAAATTTTCTCTCAATTTTTGAGATGAGGCTTGATAATTAGTATTATTTGAATTATTCGGACTATTGTCCTCATTTTCATTGTTATTTGTACAATGTTTCGGCTGATGTGCCCTCCAGCCTTCTTCAGGTATTTCTTGTCGGACTCGGGAACCTTCTTGTTGTAATCGGGGACTATCACTGAACTTTGAACCTAAACCTTTATTCAGTCCATGGGGTATCCTGTTATCATTCCACTAACCATAGCTGGGGTACAGGTGTTAAGCAGTGTTAATTATTATTCTATGTTACTGTTGCCTCTGACCAGGATTGAACATGCAGTCTAGAGATAACTGGCATTTAGAACTGTCTTAACCTAACTCCTTTATCCACTATGCTATGTGTCCAATTGAGAAAAATTTTGGTAAACAGGCCAGGCTTTTCTTATTCCCCAATGATACCTGCATCAAAAATATATCTAGCAGGATGTGACACATGGTTGATACCTGGACACACCACAGTGGGCCGGTCAGCTCTGTATGGTTTGGTTTATTTTATGGCATATCAACCTCAGTGGGTTATTTAATACCAACAAAGTTTTGAAATAAATTCATTCTTGATGGATACTCAATTTTTTTTTATAAACACATTTTTCTATTCAACCCATAGATGGGACCATAACAGGTACTACCACTCCAGGTCAGAATGGACATAGGAGTAATGGTGATGAAGGGGTGCTCCACATTCCCCAAACCTGGCACCCCACCATCAGATACTCAATTTTTTTTTATAAACACATTTTTCTATTTAACCCATAAATGGGACCATAACAGTACCACCACTCTGGGTCAGAGTGGACCTGGGAGTAATGGTGATGAAGTGGTAATTCCCTGAGCTCCAGAACTGGAAATTCACCATCAGATAGAGTTTTAAAAATGTCTGATAGGGATGAGTGGTGAAAGAGCCAGGAGAATCTATGCTGTCAGTACATGATGATGATGATATATCTTATTATATTGGACATTATGTGGTTTTCTTTTTGTAACCGAAACTATATCACTACTCAAGTCATAATCCCCTTAATTATTTACGTCACATGCTCTATGATTTTATTTTTATTTAAACCTCAATTATTAATAAAATGGTTTTATAATATTAATAGTTTGACCATATCTACATAACATGCAATTGTATTTATATATATCACAAAATAGCAATTTACAGTGTGAACGGGAAAGCTAATTTGCATATTGATATTAAAAATTTGATCTTAATAAATATGTACTTAGTATTATTGATTTCTAATTGTTTGCTTTTATCTTAATGAATAAGAGCAAAAATTGGGGATAATTTTTTTTTAAATCCATTAAGAAAAAAAAAATGCATTCTTTACTTCCTGATTTAACTAAATAGTTAAATTTGGAAAATTTAGCAATGAAAGACAGGAGTGATGGAAGAGTAAGTTTCAGTTCTTTTTTTTATTATTATTATACCACCCTCTGTTTCAAATCTTTTTATCTGCATTCTTATTTAGTTTAATAGAATATTTCATTACATTAAAACTTAAATATATGCACCCTCCGGATGCATATATTTGCTAGTATATCAAATAAGGAAAATATTTAATCTGTGAATTTTAGAAAATAATTGAGATAATCCATGTGGATTAGAGGATTATTGTTAATCCACCATGCTAAAGATTAATAGACATTAACCCTTACTGCACTGATTGAATTTTTACACACTAATCTGCAGACACTGAATTCACTATTTCTCTGAATTTTTGAGATGAGGCTTGATAATTTGGATTATTCGGACTATTGTCCTCATCTTTATTGTTATCTACACTATTTCTCTGAATTTTTTAGATGAGGCTTGATAATTTGTATTATTTGGATTATTCGGACTATTGTCCTCATCTTTATTGTTATCTGCACGCGTTAGCTCAGTCGGTAGAGCATTCGACTAGAAACCACAAGGTTCCTAGTTCGATACAGGCCCTCGCCAACTCAGCATATGTGTAGCACAGGGATCTGTGCGGTAAAGTAAGGAGCTGATGGTAGGGGATAGATTCCCTCGCTGATTGGCTGATACCAACTTTAGGCCACCCAACGACTTTACTTTACTTATTGGTTAAGACAGTTCTAAGTGACAGTTATCTCTTGGCTGCAGGTTCTATCCTGGTCAAAGGCAATAGTAACATAGAATAATAATCAACACAGCTTAACACTTGTATCCAGTCATGGTTAGTGGAATGAGAACAGTATACCCTCGTAAATTGAATAAAGGGTTGGTTCAAAGTTCTGTGAAGGCTACCAATTATGACTGGTTAGGTGGTCGGGTTTTATGGCATGCCAACCCTTGTTGGGACATTTTATGCCAAAGACGTTTTTGTTTTATTCAATCTTGATGGGTATTCAATTTGTTTTTAAGCACATTTTTTCTATTTAACCTATATATGGGACACTAACAGGTACTACCACTCCAGGTCAGAGTTGACCTGTTACAACTGTAACTTATTATTTAACTCCTTGCTAAACATTAAACGGTTATTTCCTATAAGTCTAACATAAACAAAGGGGAACCACTCTTGACTGATAAATTATTTATTTTTAAATATTTATTATTATTATTTTTTAAATTTATTATAAATTATTTATTTTTTTTTTATTTTTTATTATTTATTTTCCCATTAAACTAACCCTAACCTTATCTTCTTTTTCCTAGTAGATCAATAAATAAATAAATAAATAAATAAATAATTTATCAGTCCAGAGTGGTTCCCCTTTATAGGAAATAACCCATTTGACACTATAAACCCATCTTTATTTGCTCAATGCTCTCCAGCGTTTCTGTACCGAAATCACGTTCGGTTTTGTTATCCTACTAACTCGGACTTTGCCAGGACCGTGGTCTGTAAGGAATCATTTGCAACTGTTTCCGCAAATTTCTCCAGACAGTCTGGAGCTGAATTTCCAACTCTTGAACTGCGCCCCCTGGTGGATATCTTATACGCTGCCAATGTAACAAGCATGAATACATGCCAATTTTTTTTCTTTTTGGCTACGGATGGTCTCTTGAGATTTTTTTTTTACCTTTACACAAACACCAAATTTATTGTACCGATGGTGATTTCTCAAAAATACCATTGCATGACAACAACTCTATTTCTTTATGCTTAATATAAGTACATAAAATGCCTTCTAAACAGCTATAGTTTTGGTTGGTTGGTTGGATTTTACGGCGTGTCAACTACTGGGCTATTTTACATTGAATATTTTGTCTAATTTATTCTTGTTGGGTATTTAAAACAAACAACCGGATTTTAACAGTAAATGAAAAAAATGTCCTTATGAATAGAGATCGCAAAAGGGTGCCTAAAGGTCATATGGTCCCTTATTTTAAGTGCATAAAATGCCTTCTAAACAGCTATAGTTTATGGTTGGATTTTACGGCATAACTGAATTTCTTTACACTTATTTTGGACCATATGACCATTAGGCAACCCTTTTGCGATCTCAATTCATAAGGACATTTTTTTCATTTACACAAAATTCGGTTGTTTGTTAACAGACGATTTTTAGAGTTTTTTGGGTTTTTTTAATTATAAAACTAACCCCTAACCCTAATCCCTAACAAACAACCAGATTTTGACAGTGTAAATGAAAAAAAATGTCCTTCTGATTCGAGATCGCAAAAGGGGTGCCTAAAGGTCATATGGTCCCTTATTTTAAGTGCATTAAATGATTTCTAAACAGCTATAGTTTTTGGTTGGATTTTACGGCATGTCAACTCCTGGGCTATTTCATGTTGAATATTTTGTTTTATTTATTCTTGTTGGGTATTCAAAATTTTTTACAAGTATTTTAATCTATTTAACCCATAGATAGGACCCTAACAGGTACTACCATTCCAGGTGTGAGTGGACCTGGGAGTAATGCATTACTAACTCTTGACCTGTGCCCCCTGGTGCATATCTTATACACTGCCAACATAACTAGTATGAATACATGCCAATTTTTTTTTCTCTTCTTTTTGGCTACTGATGGTCTCTCGAGATTTTTTTACCTTTATACAAACACCAAATTTATTCTACCGATGGTGATTTCTCAAAATATGTTCAGGAACACCATTGCATGACAATAACTAAATTTCTTTATGCTCAATTTAAGCACATAAAATGTCTTCTAAACAGCTATAGTTTTTAGTTAGATCACAAATATTTTTTTTTTTTTTTTTTTTTTCCATCTACAGGGTGTCCACAAAATCCCGCTACAGGTTGCAAATGTATCAACAAAGATGGCAGTCATGTTGAAGTGCAATAATAAAAATAAAAAAATACATTAATATTAAACCTTTAAGAGTTGAACTTTTATGGGGTTTTTTTATGAAAAGATTTTATCATTTGTACAATGTGAGTTATTAAATGTTCAATTTTAAAACTGTTTCAAGACTTTGTGGACACCCTGTGTATATATATATATATATATATATATATATATATATATATAATAAATAAAGGGCAGGTGTGTATATATGTATGTCTGGAGAAAACTTCGAAAATAAAACAATTAACGACAAAGTAAATATATATACACATTAAATATCACCCGGGCTTGGTTTTTGAGCAAAAATAATAGAGATTTGATTTATATTCATGAAGATAATTAAAGAATAAAATTTAAATGATAAATACATGGATTTTTTAAGAGTTGAACTTTTATATGTTTTTTTATGAAAAGATTTTATCATTTGTACAATGTGAGTTATTAAATGTTCAATTTTTAAACTGTTTCAAGACTTTGTGGACACCCTGAATTTAACACATAGATGGGACCCCAACGGATACTATCATTCCAGGTCAGGGTGAACCTGGGAGTAATGGTAATGAAGGGGTAGTCTACATTCCCCAAAAGCTCCAGAACTGGAACTTCACTACTTGCAGTTTAATGTCATACCCAGGACACTAAGACCCTCGGCCACTGCCTTCTAGAACATATATGATAAAAAGGGTTGGGGGGGTTTGACACAAGGCCAATAGGGTTGGACCAATCATATAGGTGCTAGGGCTTGATGTGACCAGCTAACTGATTGAAGGGGCCTTTTCAACTACCACTCCGGGGCAGAGTGAACCTGGAAGCAATGGCGATGAAAGGGTACTCCACATTCCCTAGCGCTCCAGGATTCGAATCTTTCCATCAGATAGAGTTTAACGCCATACCCAGGATATTAAGACTCTCGGCCACTGCCTTTTAGCACATATATGATAAAAAGGGTTGAGGTTTGCCATAAGGGTAATAGGGTTGGGATAATCATATAAATGCTAGGACTTGACGTTTGGTTTGTTTTGTTTTATGGCATATCAACCTCAGTGGGTCATTTAATGCCAATAAAGTTTTGAAATAAATCAATTCTTAATGGATAATACAATTTTTTTTATAAATACATTTTTCTATTAAACCCATAGATGGGACCCTAACAGGTACTACCACTCTGGGTCAGAGTGGACCAGGGAGCAATGGTGATGAAGGGGGTGCTCTAAATTACCCAAACCTCCAAAATTGGAACCTCACCATCAGATGGAGTTTAACGTCATTCCCAGGACATGTAAACCCGCAGCCACCGCCTTCTAGCACCCATATGATAAAAAGGGGTTGGGGCTTGCCATAAGGGCAATAGGGTTGGGAAAAGGACTTGACGTGTCCAACCGATTGATCGGGGGTGGGGTCTCCGCCCACCCCGTCTAGCCTAAGTAAGGGTCAACTCAAAGTGGAGTGTTGCATGACATGGACTGCTCAGCCACTAGGATTCCATCTTTAAGCATCATGGGTCACCACCCACAGCCAGCAGGTGGATCTATTAGGAGGGGATTTTACCCTTCTGCAGAGGTGCAGTCGGCATATTCTCCACCACAGATGAGGAAAAAAAAAAAAAAAAAAAAAAAAAACTATCTAATTTTATGGCATTAAAGATTTTAAAACAATCGTGTTGGTTATCTTTTTACAGAATATAGTATAAAAAAAAAAAACTAAAAAAAAAAACTAAAAAAAAAATATTGAGAAAAATAAGAAAAAACCTATCTACATAAGTCAGACATTCTTATACAATTATAGAGCTGTGAAGTAAGCTTTATCAAATTGTTACATATAAAAGGTAAAGTGGTGAGCTGATGGTAGGTGTGGCATTCCACATAAGTCAGACATTGTTATAAGATTATACAGAGCTGTGAAGTAAGCTTTATTAAATTGTAAGAGAGATTAACTTGACAGTGAGAAGATAATTTGTAATCCACTTTTTATCAACGTTTTATGAAGAGTCCAAATTCTGTTTTCTGAAAAAGATTCAAACAAAGTCACTAGCATTTCGTACTGTTGAGCAATAAAAATGTTAATTTGATAACTGGGTGAGGGTTTAGCTTTATCGAGTGTGGGGGGAGAGAGAGAGAAACCCTGACCCACAGAGACAGACTTTGAAGAAGAATTCTGTTTTTTACATATTTTTATAGTCGTGTTTATTAGACCATGTTATGGTTACGGAGTAAGTTTTTTTTTTGTTTTTTTTTGTGGTTGTTGATACTGTCGAGTAGTTTATAAGAATTTACCTAAATACTCTCACGCTCACTCACTGCTGACTACCATTCTTTGTTTTGTTTTACGGCATATCAACCTCAGTGGGTCATTTAATGCCAACAAACTTTTGAAATAAATTCATTCTTAATGGATAATCAAATTTTTTATAAATAGATTTTTCTATTTAACCCATAGATGGGACTCTAACAGGTACTACCACTCCAGGTCAGAGTGGACCAGGGAGCAATGGTGATGAAGGGGTGCTCCACATTCCCCAAACCTCCAAAACTGGAACCTCACCATCAATAGAGTATAACGTCATTCCCAGGACATGTAGACCCTCGGCCACCGCCTTCTAGTACTCTTATGATAAAAAGGGTTGGGGCTTGCCATAAGGGTAATAGGGTTGGGCCAATCATATAGGTGCTGGGGCTTGCCATAAGGGTAATAGGGTTGGGCCAATCATATAGGTGCTAGGGCTTGACATGACCAACAAATTTTTAAACTTTCATTTGTAACCGGAACATTTTCCTGAACTTTTTGATATTCATATACATTTTTACTGCAAACTCTGAGCTTTTTATGATAAAAATGCTTATAATTTTTTAAAAATAAAATTTATTTTATTTTTAACAATAAATACGTATTTTTAAAAATTTTTTTAAATTCCGGTACTAATCGAGAGCGTTCTGTGCCTCGTAATTAATGATATATTCATTTTGTTTTTCCGCTTACAATGTTGCTTTGATAAACACATATTCATAATGTCGAAACAGATTTCTGTCAGCAAAAATTTTTAACATCTTGTTGTTTTGTCTATAAAACTTTCTTACATTATATATACTAGCAAATATATGCACCCTCCGTAGGGTGCAAGTATTTAAGTTTTAATGTAATAAAATATTGTATTAAATTAGAAAGGCTAATGAAACTAAATAAGAATACAGATAAAAAGATTTGAAACAGAGGGGTATAATAAAAGATTTGAAACAGAGGGAGTATAATAAAAAATGGAACAACTGAAACTTACTCTTCCATCACTCTCGTCTTTCATTGTTATTTTTTCTAATTTAAGTATTTAGTTATAAGAGGAAGTAAAGAATAAAATGACAGTTATTTTATCTTGTTAATGGATTTCATTTAAGATTCATTGAAGAGATTTTTGCTTATATTCATTAAAATAAAACCAAACAGTTAGAAATCAATAATACTAAGCACATATTTATTAAATTCGATTTTTTAATATTAATATGCAAATTAGCCTTCCCGTTCACAGTGTAAACCGCTATTTTGTTGTATATATAAATATAATTGCATGTTGTCAGTATGTAGACATAGTTAACAGTATTAATAATGTAAGACAATTTTATTAATAATTGAGGTTTAGATAAAAATAAAATCATGGAGAATGTGATGTCAATAACTAAGAGAATTGTGACTTGAGTAGGAATATAGTTTCGGTTACAGACAGAAAAACACACAATCTCCATTATAATAAGATATAACTTTGAAGTTTAAATATGCACTATTTTTCCAGATTTTTCAGCCCAAGAGATCTGGTAAAGAGTATCACCAACCTAGCAACAAAAACAATTTAATGCCTAATGGTCTTATTTTTAACCTTGGAATTTAAATAGATTATTTGTTCCGTGTATGTTTGGCTTGAAAATGCAGATTTTCTATCACTTTTGTTGAAATGTAAAAAGCTGATATATTCATGTAAAAGATTAAAAAGAAATCAATAATATTGAATGATCTGCCGAGCGGTCAATGAAGAAATAAGATTCAAAGCCAGCCTTTAATATTTCATTATACAATAATAATAAAATACAAAATTGGAAAAGATAGAAATAAAATTTAAAAAATACTCTTTATATGACTATGGCTATCATTATAACAGGCAGTTTGGAGAGTGTCCAAGATGGAGAACATCCCACAGAGAAAGAATAGAAAATACTAAAAAGAAGAAGAGAAAAAAAGTCAGAAGTAGGAGATTAATTTGATAACTAAAGATTTGCCCAGACTAACACCTTCCTTTATATTCATTCTCAAAAGCCATAGTATTTATTATATTGATCTTTTCAGGTTGGTTGGTTGGGTAGAATCATATTCACCTTCACAGGAAAGCTCTAACTAGCGTCCAGTCACCAGACAAAAAAAAAAGGGACTGTAACCAAATACAGGACCTTTAAAAAACAATGAGGACTGTCTAATGTTTGCATGCTCAAATTTTGAGTGTATTTATTTTGTTATGACGATTTCGGGTATAGTGACGTAAGCAGTGACGTAGTTTTTGTTACAGACAAAAACTGGAAGCGAATCTCCATTATTAATAAATTTGTAGGCCATAATCACTTAATTACATAAAGAGGAGTCGGAATCTGAGGTGCCAAAAATAGAGGAGTCGGAGTTGGAGGTTTTGTGTTCCAGTTCCACAGACCTGGAGAAGTGTCATGGAATTATTAGCATGAAATACTTTGTATAAATCCAATTATGGGAGATTTCTTAAGATCCAACTTCAGATAATAAGATAACTAAAGATGGATAAAGAAACAAGTCTTATTTCCGAGAGAGAGAAGACAACATTAATAATGAACAAGCAATCGGAGACGGAAAAATAAAATAAAAAATGGAAAATTCATTCAGGAAAATAATCGATTCAGATTATACCTGAAAATGCATTTTTTTTTTTTTTTTAATTCATTATTTCAAAAAGAAATATAAAACATTTCTAGATTCAGGGGGAAAAAAAGTTATTGTTGCTACTAACGAAAATTGGCATCTTAGGATTGGGGAGGGGGGGTTGTTAAATTCCATTTTAATGTTTAATAAAATCTTGAATTATCCTGTTTTAATTTAGTGAAGCACATTTTCATGGAATGCAGAAATTTGGGCCAAACTCAAAAGAAAATTCAATAGAATAAAAAGCAGGAGATGGAACTATTCAAAGAAACAGAGATTAATAACATAGCTTAACATTTATACGACGATTGCATTATATATTATAAAAAAAGTGGTTCCAACCTTTTTTTTTTTTTTTCACCTATGAACCACCCTTGATTCCCATTCTACCCCGCCTCAAACGCCCGCCCCCCTTGATTCCCATTCTACCCTGCCAGAAATCCTTTGATTCCCATTCTACCCTGCTTGGATGAGAACAACAGTCCAAATAATTCAAATAATACAAATTAACAAGCCTCATTAAAAAAAAAAATTATTAAAAATGTAATTTTCTTTTAAACTATTTACCCCATAATGGGACCCTAACAGGCCAGAGTTGACCTGGGAGTAATGGCAATAAAGGGGTACTCCACATTCCCCAGAGTTCTCCACTATTAGATGCAGTTTAACATTTTACTGAGGACACTAAAAATAAAAAGAGAAAATCTAAATTGTAATACTGAAGAGAACAATGACAGTTTGCTTGGCCAAATGAAGCAACAAAAATGGTTTTATGAAGCCGAGTAGAAAATCAGACAGTTGATATTATAGTAGGAGTTTTAAGGAGAGGAAACATACAGCAAAAACAAAGAAAGAAAGAAAAAAAAAGAATTGGAAAGGGGGGGTAGAACAGAGAGACAGAGAGAGACAGAGAACAGAGAGGGGAGGGAGAGGGAGACAGAGAGAGAGACAGAGAGAGAGAGAGGGAGACAGAGAGGAGAGACAGAGAGAGGGGGAGAGACAGAGAGAGGGGGAGAGACAGAGAGAGGGAGAGAGACAGAGAGAGAGAGAGGAGAGAGACAGAGAGAGAGAGGAGAGAGACAGAGAGAGACGGAGAGAGACAGAGAGAGACGAGAGACGGAGAGAGAGAGACGGAGAGAGACAGAGAGACGAGAGAGACAGAGAGACGGAGAGAGACAGAGAGACGGAGAGAGACAGAGAGACGAGAGAGACGGAGAGAGACAGAGAGAGAGAGAGACAGAGAGAGAGAGAGAGAAGAGACAGAGAGAGGGGGAGAGAGACAGAGAGAGGGAGGAGAGACAGAGAGAGAGAGACAGAGAGAGAGAGAACAGAGAGGGGGGAGAACAGAGAGAGGGGGGAGAACAGAGAGAGAGAGGGGGAGAACAGAGAGAGGGGGGGAGAACAGAGAGAGGGAGAGAGAACAGAGAGAGGGGAGAACAGAGAGAGGGGGAGAACAGAGAGAGAGGGGAGAACAGAGAGAGGGGGAGAACAGAGAAGAGAGAGGGGAGAACAGAGAGAGACAGAGAGAGGGGGAGAACAGAGAGAGACAGAGAGAAACAGAGAGAGAGAACAGAGAGAGGAGAACAGAGAGAGAGACAGAGAGAGAAACAGAGACAGACAGACAGAGAGAGGGAGGGAGCCGGCGCGCACGTGAACGACAGAGGCAAATAATCAATAACCAGTCAATATCTTGACAAGTGAGTCTACATGCAAAATTACCTCTGACAGTTTGCAGACATTATCAAGAGAAACGTTCGGTAGTGTCTCAAAAAGATTTTTTATTTTATACAACTAACAGTAATTATTATACACTAGAAGTGGCCACCCAGCATCACCTAAGTAGAGGCAGGGAGACAAAAAAATTCACCTGGTGAATTGATTTGTTTACCTTTGAGATTTACAAATGCTGGGCATTTTTCAGGAGAATTTCAATGCTATTTCTATGTATATTTTATTTTTTAAATATTTTTGAATATAAATCAAATCTTCATAATTTACAAATGCTGGACATGTTTAAGTAGAATTTCAATGCTATTTCTATGTATATTTAAATTTTTAAATATCTTTGAATATGAATCAAATCTTCATAATTTACAAATGCTGGACTTTTTTAAGTAGAATTTCAATGCTATTTCTATGTATATTTTAATTTTTAAATATCTTTGAATATAAATCAAATCTTCATAATTTACAAATGCTGGACATTTTTAAGTAGAATTTCAATGCTATTTCTATGTATATTTTTTTTTAAATATCTTTGAATATAAATCAAATCTTCATAATTTACAAATGCTGGACATTTTTAAGTAGAATTTCATGCTATTTCTATGTATATTTAATTTTTAAATATCTTTGAATATAAATCAAATCTTCATAATTTACAAATGCTGGACATGTTTAAGTAGAATTTCAATGCTATTTCTATGTATATTTTCATTTTTAAATATCTTTGAATATAAATCAAATCTTCATAATTTACAAATGCTGGACATTTTTAAGTAGAATTTCAATGCTATTTCTATGTATATTTTAATTTTTAAATATCTTTGAATATAAATCAAATCTTCATAAATTTTGCACAAAAACCAAAAACCGGTGATATTCAATGTGTATATATATTTACTTTGCAATTGTTTTATTTTCGTACTTTCATCCAGACATACGTACACACCAACTGCCCTTTATATATGTATAGATAGTATAGCCCTATTCTTGATATTGGTTGCATTAATTCCTGACCACTGACAATCCCTTCTACCTTAATTGCAATGCATTTAGAAAGTGAAATCATCAACAACGCGTTTAGACGGCACAAGTCATCATCAGCAACGCGTTTAGACGGCGCAAGTCATCATCAGCAACGCGTTTAGACGGCGCAAGTCATCATCAGCAACGCGTTTAGACGGCGCAAGTCATCATCAGCAACGCGTTTAGACGGCGCAAGTCATCATCAGCAACGCGTTTAGACGGCACAAATAACCAACAACGCGTTTAGATGGCACACAACTTTCACACCTCTGGACAATTTGATTATTTTAAAAATGTTAAAAAAATCAACCTACCCTAATGGACACAGATAGACAAGTTCAAATTCTAGACGAGTTGAATTTCAAATAGAGCTAATACCCTTGGGAAAGGTATGAATCTAACTATTTTTTCCTCCAGTTGTGGGTAAATAGCAGGGCAGATTGGGCTCTTTAACCTTGTTACAACAACTGATCTAGAAGGAAAACTCTGAATTCAAAACTGTTAAACACCACTTAAAAATTGACCTTGTGTCACATCCTGCTCGTATGTAGGGGGTTGGTAAATATATTACTTAGTGGTACCCATCCCCAAGTCAAAGACAACAGGTTGTATTGGGTGCCAGTAGCAAAACAGAATTAACCCACCCTTGCATCAGGGTGATAAAATTGAAGTACTTGGCTTCAAGGGGCCACCCCTGCCCCTTCATCTAAAAGAGAGGGATGGGATCAGCTTCATTGCCAGATGTCTGAGATGCCTCCCAAGAGGGTTAAGCAACTTTTAACACTACCCTCATTTGTACATACATGTGTGGGAGGGCTCCTGCCAAAAAACCTGACCCTGTGTCACATCCTGCCATGGTGGGAGGTGGAGCGTTAAATAAGAGTAATAAGGTAGAATTCCTATCCTCACATATTTCATTAATTAAAGACCCAATGCGTAACGGATATAGTTCTACGGTAACCCAAGTTCAAACCCTGGACAAGGCTGTTCACATTTCACACAGCACTATTATTCTTGGGAAAGGCATGAATCCAACTATTCTCCCTCTAGCTATGGGTAAATAGTAAGGCAGATAGGACTCTTTAACCTTAGTTAGGCAACCAGTCTAGGGGACAGAAAACTGAATTCAAACCTGTTAAGCTCCTCTTAAGAAATTGACCGTGTGTCACATCCTGATCATGCAGAGGAGTTGGTCAGTATATATATATATATATATATATATATATATAGCAATGCTATAAATAGATATTAATCTATTAATAATAGAGATTCGCTTCCGGTTTTTGTCTGTAACAAAAATTACGTCACTGCTTACATCACATTACCAAAAATCGTCATAACATAGAATAAAATTTATTCTATGATTTTTGGCATGTTCAAATTTTGAGTGTATTTATTCAATAAATACACTCAAAATTTGAACATGCAACATTAGACAGTCCTCATTGTTTTTTAAAACAAGTTTTAATAAATACATGACTGGTATTATATATCTATATATAGTTTTTTTTATTTTAATACATATTTAAAGTTTACATTTCAAATTGTTTTATTTTTTTAATCCTTTAATGAATTTGATGATTTTACTTACTTAAGGTACACACTCTATGACATTGAATTTTCAGCTCCCATCCGCTCAGACAATATCTTTCAAAAAATTATTTTTACATCGCCCGGAGGGTGTTTTTTATTTTGCTAGTGTACATAATATACACGCATGCTATTAGCATGTATGTATATTTTAATTTTTAAATATCTTCAAACATAAATCTTCATTTTTGCACAAAAAAACAAGAACCGGTGATATTTAATGTATATATATATATATATATCTACTTGATATTTACCATGTACCCCACGTTGTACAGATTAGGCACAAGGCCCTATTAATGTGGGACCACCTACAAGCCATGACTCAGAGGTGGCATGTGCAAAAAGATATATTGATCCCGTTGGCATTCCCTCACAGATGGCGCCTCAGGCACTGGGCAATAAACCCAGCCCTGCCCCTTTAAATCAAGGGGGCAGGTGTTGCCTGGAGGGGATGGCCCCCTGGAATCAATGATATTAGCTTGTAAGATCCAGGGCCGAAGCCACTGGACCCCTGGCATTCGCCAGCTACTAAGTTTGTCATTAAGTGTTTTATTTTCTTAGTTTCATCCATACATACATACAAACTGCCCTTTATATATCTATTATACTAAAGCTGAGTTAAAGGCTTTTGTACTGTTTAGTTTAATGACATGAAAATTATACTAAATTATTCCTTACTTTTAGGATTGAATTATGTTTGAAGAAAATTCTGTTTTAATTGGTTCTAATTAATCGTAATTTGCAATTAAGTCAAAAACCGACCACTCTCTTACTTTACTGTGTCTATCTCTTTCTTCCCCTCTATGTATCTCTTGTCTACCTCCTCATTATATAATGTTAGTTTCTCTGGGGAGTGAGAGAGAGACAGGAGAATTTGAAATGTATTTCTATGTTAAATTTCACAACCAGCAAACTGTAACTTAAATGAGGTCAAACATTACCTTTCTTAGAAAGCTAACAAAATGATTTTAAGGTTTTGTCCAGCAGTATTTATTTTTGTTTTTTAATTTTATTCGTTTTGCTAATTTCCTTTTCCCTAATCTCAATTATCTACCCAGAGCTGAATGGTTGACCCAATGGGTCACATTTTGTCTAGTGTATATCTTATTATAATGGAGATTGTGGGTTTGTCTGTCTGTAACCAAAACTATATTTATATACAAGTTACAATTCCTTTTGTTATTTACATGACATTCTCCATGATTTTATTTTTATTTAAACCTCAATTATTAATAAAATTGTTTTACATTATTAATACTGTTAACCATATCTACATACTAATAACACGCAATTGTATTTATATATACAACAAAATAGCGGTTTACAGTGTGAATGGGAAGGCTAATTTGCATACTGATCTTAAAAAATTGATTTTAATAAATATATGCTTAGTATTATTGATTTCTAATTGTTTGGTGTTATCTTAATGAATATAAGAAAAAATCTCGGGGATAAATCTTAAAAGAAATCCATTAACAGGAAGAAATAACTGTAATTTTATTCTTTACTTCCTATTTTAACGAAATAGTTAAATTAGTAAAATTTACCAATGAAAGATGGGAGTAACGGAAAATGATGGAAGAGTTAGTTTCAAAGTTGTTCTATTTTTCGATTATACTCCCTCTGTTCCAAATCTTTTTATCTGCATTCTTATTCAGTTTAATTAGCCTTTCTAATTTAACATGATATTCTATTATATTAAAACTTAAATACTTGCACCCGGAGGGTGCATAAATTTGCTAGTATATATAAGCACTGTCCTGTCTATAACTTTGCTCATGAGGTCTAATAGGCTGAAATGTACATACAGAGATTGACTTTTTCTCGATTTGTTTACGCCTTATATTTAAACCGATATGCATGCCTTATTCATTTAATTATAACTAATTAATTTTCAAATTAGGTATGACTTCAATTAAGCAGATATCCTCCCCAAAATTGTCAGCTATCGCCATCTCAAACAGATTGTTTACTCTCATATATATATATATATATATATATATATATAGATAGATAGATAACCATTACACCTTTATATATTTATGCAACTGAAAAAGTAGATATAAAAACTAAAACATATACCTATATTCATGAGTCACAAAGTAAATAATTACTGTGTTTCTGGCATTTTTGAGATAACACACTTCAGCAAGAGTTGGCATCGTAAAAATTACTGAGAACTAAAGAGAAAAAAATTTTGTCTGGTGGTGTTAAAATAATAGACAGTGGAGAAAAAAAAAAAAAAAAAAAAAAAAATGAAAAAAACCTAAGTGATATTGACGATTAGTGGAGGCGAACTGGCACCAGACAAATCAATAATCAATCGTGAACACCTTTGATCGTTACTGTCTGACCATTACTTTCTATTCAAAGTATCAGGGAGATAGAGATTTGAGGGGGGAGGTTGTGACTTACCAATATATTCTACAACTTGGCTTTCACCTTTTGATACTTTCATTTTTTTAATTTTTTTTTAATCTGAAAGTCAGCACTACCGTTTGTTTGTTTTTTAGAATTCTGAAACAAAATTTGTATTGTCATTGGTCCGATAAGCTGTTTCTTTTTTGTTTTGTAGCCTATTGTCAGTATTAGCTGGGTCCGAGAGAGTCTAACCCCTTTTTGCTAGTGCTAGACCAAGGAGATTGTTTTTGGAGGAGGAGCGCCGCACCTACCGTCAGCTCCCCAATCTGTGCTACCAATATTTTGAAGTGGATCTAAGTACAACCTATATCAATATTTATCTCATTGTTAAATCATACTAAATGAAAAATGTATTTCAAGAGAGAGAGAGAAAGAAAGAGAGACAAAGAAAGAGAAAAGAAAGAGAAAAAAAGAAAGAGACAAAAAAAGAGAAAAAAAAAGAAAGAGAAAGAAAGAGAAAAGAGAAAAAGAAAAAGAGAAAAAGAAAAAAAATCTTTAAAAATTTACTTTTCACCAATCTTTTTACTCAGAGAATAACTAGTCTCTGTAGTATATTTTAATCAAAAAAGCAATTTAAAGTTTTCCCAATTAAAAAATATATTTTCAATGATGTGAACAACTTTGTATTCAGAGATTGTTAGCATTTTTTCTGTCTTCTAAAGACGATGGTGTAGTGTCCATTTTTTTTAATTTTTTTTTTTTACCTGCATTTTTTTTTCCTATCTTATTTTTTACTTTATTAGCTATTCTACTTTAATTTAAAAAATGTTTTCTTCTCACCAGAGAACAGACGAAAGAAATGTAATATTTGTTCGCAATTATATCTGATTGAATTATACATTTTTAATGAGATAGATGTGCTTGCATCTTTGAAGAAAGGAGTTTTATTCTAAGGACAGTTTGTGAGATGGGGGGGGGGATGTGGAGAGGGGGGATTTGAAGCCATATCAATTTCTTATGACAATAACCATTACACCACAAGTACCTCCCCTTTATTTTTTACTACCCCTCCGCACAGGCAGGGTATATGACACAAGGCAGTGATGCTGATAGCTTTTAGATATTTGCTTTGAAGGAGTCCCCAGGAAAATTTATGGGTCAAACTAAAGCCATCTAACCTTGTAACCTATCCTGTGTAATTAATTTCTAAGAAACTATTGAAATGTATTTACAGTTAGCTTGAAATGGAAAATATTTTTGATTTGATTTTGTTCTTGTTTTATGGCATATCAACCTCAATGGGTCATTTAATGCCGACTACGTTTTTGAAATGAATTGGTGATAATGTTTAATTTTCTGAAGATTTTTTGTTTTTGACATTTTTTTGTGAATGGAACTTTTAAACATATATTTTTTGTGTTTTCATTTTTGGGGGAAGATTTTTAGATTTTGTTGTAGATGTGTGCTTCTTTTATGTATCCAAGTAGTTTTTCTGGGTTTATTTGATAGAATATCTGTTTTAGATATGGAAAAGAGGAAAGAAAAAAAACAAAAAAAACACTGGGGCCTATAGATATGATCTTACTGAGTTCTTTTAGATTTTTGTGGGTCAGGGACTCAGGACACTTACCCATCAGCATCTCTACAAGGTTTATCTTCAAGTTTAACGGGTTTGAATTCAGAGTTTTCCTTCTCTTCTATCAAAATAAGCCACTACAAACCAAAAGCAGAGGCTTGCAGACTTTTTTCACTAATAATTTCTTTTTCTTTAAAACAAACGATGGCCCTGATGAAGGTTTGTAAAACCAAAACCTGCAGCATCGGTTTATCAAACATCACTTGTCAATGAAACTTGTTTTTTTTTTTCTTTTTTTATAAAATTACATTTTTTTTTTTTTTTCCCTTTTCTTTTAGAAGTCCGTCGCTGATGACGATGACATGTTTAATTTGTCTTTCCTTTCCTTTGATTAGGTTCAATATAAATATAGAATAGATATACACTAATGCTAATATTAGTCCTCCTAGATGAATGGGGGACTCGACTTCATATCTTCCTTTACCTCAAAGCACCATAATACTCATATATACCCTTGTAATTTCTCGTGTACCCTTAGGGGTACAAATATGCATTTACACCTGATCCCCTGAATTACCTAAGCAGCTAATGCAATTCAAGCTATTTGATACTGATACACGTAGCCCCTACCAACGAGAGACTAAGAAATCAGGTATCTTCTGAATTTACCTGAGAAATAAATAGAATGTCTATCTTAACCCTTTTCAGGCAGTGTCAGTAACAAGAAAATAAGTAGGTGAAAGAGAAATACGCAGAGATAACGCGAGTTATATACACTGTAAGATTTAGATGAGAAATAGAATGTCAATCAAATGAGAAACAGGAAAAGAGGTTAAGTAGCGAGATGTGGCTACAAGTAATATTAGGTAATAAAAAAAAAAAAGTAAAGTCGTCGGGGCGGCCTAATGTCGGTATCAGCCAATCAGCGAGGGAGTCTATCCCCTTTTCACTAGCGCCAGACCAAGGAGATTGTTTTTTTTGCGTCTGAGGTGGAGCGCCACACCTACCATCAGCTCTTTACTTTACCGCACAGAGCCATGTGCTACTCATATGCTGAGTTGGCGAGGACCGGGATCGAACTAGGAACCTTGTGGTTTCTAGCTGAACGCTCTACCGACTGAGCTAACCCGGCCCATTAATATTAGATAATAAAAAAAAGTTATTTTTATGGAAAAATAGGAAAATGAAGTATAGCTGGAAAAAAAGGAAAAAAAAAAAAAAAAAGGTAACAAATTTTGTAAATTTGAATAAGACAAATGTCATTTCCTTAAAAACTGTTAATAATGGCACCCCAAACCCTTTAGGGACCTAAATTAGCCATTTAAGTTGGTTCGTTTATTAATTTTAACAGCATATCAACCTGTCCAGGGTTATGTCATGCCTAACAGTTAGGAAGTAATATATGTTGTGTATTTATATTTATACTTTTTAGTAATTGGTTTCAACAATGGGTTAGCACCATTGGGATCTTGTTATATGATATTGATTAGATTCATGTCTTTGTTCTATGGTATAATTTTATTTCCCTCAAAAAAGAGAGAATATCCTCATGTTGACATTTTCAAATAGATCTTACATATTGTTGGCATTAAAATAACAGTTTCTGGTGAGAGCAAAAAACCTGCATTCCATGAATAAGTGTTTAACAGTCAACTGTGGTTTTTGTTCTTTGTTTAAGTATATAGGAGTGAGTTAATTATTAGAGTTAGAAATAGGAAGAGACCATAAGTAGCGAGATGTGATTACAGGTAATATTAGATTTTTTTTAAAGTTATTTTTATGAAAATATAGGAAAATGAAGTATAGCTGTCAAAAAAGAAAAAAAAATTTGTCGATTGAGTAAATGCGAAATAAGTTACGCCATTAAAATAGGCTTAAGTGTAAAAATAACAGGGACTAAATATATATATATATATATATATATATATATATATATATAAGAACAATTCTTGGGAAAAGCACATCACCTGCCCCCTATCTGTATGGTCACCTGCCTCCATCTCACAAACCATCCAAGTGAGACAGACAAGACATGCTGGACACTGCTGGAGGAGCAAGGACGAACTCATAAGCAACGTTCTCCTGTGGAACCCAACGCATGGAGATGCTAATGTGGGTCGACCAACAAGAACCTACATTGACCAACTCTGCACGGATACTGGATTCCCTGGCACAATGAATGATAGAGAAGGTTGGCGAGAGATTGTCATGGATATCTGTGCGACATGATTATATATATATATATATATATATATATAAAAACACACACAGTGTTTATAAGCTCTTGCAGCAGTTGTAACCTATCCTGTGTAATTCATTTCTAAGAAACAATTGAAATGTATTTACAGTTACCATATATATATATATATATATATATATATATATATATATATATATATATATATATATATATATATATAAATAAACACACACACATCCACATAAACACACATGCACCAAAATATATGAGAGCTATATAAGTATTTTTATATATATATATTATATATATATATATATATATATATATATATATATATATATATATATATACTTTGGTGCGGTACCAAGTTTCTTGGTACAAGGTGATTTTAGGCTGGTCCTAATTCTCTACCAGTAGTTAGTTGTAGAGTTCAGGTTCTGTATGAGAGCTCAATGTTTAATTATCATGAACAGAGCAAAGTTATTTGTGAATAAAAGGGCCTTAAATACCATGGGTATCGTGGTTATGGATCATTTCCACAACCACGATACCCATGGTATTTAAGGCCTTTTATTCACATTATATATATATATATATATATATATATATATATATATACAGAAATTCTTTGGAATTGAGAAAAAGAGAATTTGATTTGTTTAAATTTAACATTAAATAACAAATCTCATGAGACAATTTACAATATCTGAAAAATTGTAATACAAAATTCCTCTTTACTAAATTACAGAAAATATTTTTTTAGAAAAAAAAACAAAAAAAAAAACAAAAACAAATACACAAAAAGAATATCAAGCAGCACCCTTACCCCTACCCCCCCAGCAATCCCCACCCCCACACTCTTGCATTTTAAAACTTCTACCTAAAAAATCGACTTTCTCACATCCGACATATTTTCCTTATCTATGACCTTGCTATTCTGTTATTTTTAGTCTAAGAGATGTTTATTCATAGATGCACAAGAACAGTTAAGTCTTTTCTCCCAAATTCTTATTTCGCAGTGGATCGTGGACCCTTACCCACCCGCTGCAGCTAAAACTGAATATAAGTTGGACTTGTTAATCGAGAACAATTACAGCCATTATTGCCACCGGTCAGTAAGGAGTTTGGTAAAGTGTCCATTATGGAAAGGTTAGTATCTACACCTAGACTAAAAAAGGAAGAAAAATTTTTCGGGTTTTTAGAAGTTTGTAAGGAATTTTAAAAGTTACCTCAAAAAACGCAAAAGAGAAAAAAAATTCTAATATTTAATACTAATTACATGTGTGATATTATAAGTTCTTTTTTTTAGCCGGGTTGGTTGTTTTACAGCATATCAACCCTCTTTCGGGTCATTTATTATTACTAGCAAATATATGCACCCTCCGGGTGCAAGTACTTAAGTTTTAATATAATAAAATATATTAAATTAGAAAGGCTAATGAAACTGAATAAGAATGCAAATAAAAAGATTTTGGACAGAGGGGGTATGATTGAAAAATAGAACAACTTTGAAACTGACTCTTCCATCATTTTCCGTTACTCCCATCTTTCATTGGTAAATTTTCCTGGTATAACTATTTAGTTATAATAGGAAGTAAAAAATAATATTACAGTTATTTCTTCTTGTTAATGGATTTCTTTTAAGATTTATCCCCGAGATTTTTGCTCATATTCAATAAGATACAACCAAACAATTAGAAATCAATAAAACTAAGCATATATTTATTAAAATCAAATTAAGCATATATTTTAAAAATCAAAACTAAGCATATATTTATTAAAATCAAATTTTTAAGATCAATATGCAAATTAGCCTTCCCGTACACACTGTAAACAGCTATTTTGTTGTATATATAAATAGAAATATATGTTCTTAGTATGTAGATATGGTCAGCAGTATTAATAATGTAAAACAATTTTATTAATAATTGAGGTTTAAATAAAAATAAAATCATGGAGGATGTAATGTAAATAATTAAGGGAATTGTGACTTGTATAATAATATAGTTTCGGTTACAGACAGAAAAACACACAATCTCCATTATAATAAGATTATTAGTAGTAGTAGTAGTAGTCGGCTTGGTTTGGTTGTTTGTTTATGGCATATCAATCCTTTTTCAGGTCATTTAATGCTGAATCAAGTGATTTCGGTACACAAAGGACTCGGGTTGCTTCTTAGCTGTCAGAATAATAATATTTATCATTATTATTATTATTATTATTATTATGTAGTAGTAGTAGGCTTGGTTGTTTGTCTTATGGCATATCAACCCTCTTTCAGGTCATTTAATGCTGAATCAAGTCATTTTGATAAACAATGGATTCAGGTTGCTTACAGTACTTGCTGTTGCTTAAGTGGTCACCTAATTAAGTATAGAACAAGCTTATGAGTAGTGTGTGTGTGTGTGTGTGTGTGTATCTGTAGAGTTAGATATAACAATGTAAACATTATATGCATCTACACACACACACTTAGCAACCCCTCCACATGAGCATGAAATATCTTTGAGAATCTATGTTACACCTCAAAGATATGTGGTTAAAAGTTAACTGACTTGAAAAAACGTAAAAGTTTTTAAATAAAATAACTGGTGCATTATATCTTTTATTCATTAATATATCAAAACTGAAAAATTCATTAAATTCAGTTAATTCCCTGATTTCTGGTATTTTTTTTTCTTTTGGTGGGGTGACATAAGATGGTGGAATTCAGGTCCGTTAAATTCGATTTAACCCACTGGGTATCAGCTGGGGTATAGCAGATCAGTCCGAGTGGGAGATGGCAGTTCACCAGTCAGTTGGCATAGGACACTGGCTGAAAGTAGTCAGCCAGATGCGGGTGGCTATCCACTATGGCCAAAACAGAGCTTAGAGTTAGGAGTGTTGGTTGGATTTTTATGGCATGTCAACCCTTTCTGGATTATTTTATGCTGAAGATATTTTGTTAGATTCATTCTTCATGGGTACTCAATTGTCTTTTTTAACTCAATTTTTTAAAACACATTTTTTTAAAATTATTTTTTCTATTTAACCCATAGATGGGACCCTATCAGGTACTACCAGTTCGGGTTAGAGTGGACCTGGGAGTAATGGTGATTAAGGGGTACTCCACATTCCCAAGAGATCCAGAATTGAAACTTCACCATCAGATAGAGTTTAACATCATACCCAGGATATTAAGACCCTCAGAGTGGACCTGGGAGTAATGGTGATGAAGGGGTACTCCACATTCCCAAGAGATCCAGAATTGGAACTTCACCATCTGATAGAGTTTAACATCATACCAGGACATTAAGGCCCTCAACCACCACCTTCTAGTATGTATATGATAAAAAGGGCTTGGGAATTGCCATAAAGGCAATAGGGTTGGGACAATCATATAGGTGCTAGGGCTCGATATGACATCTCCTACTGCCTGTCTAGCCTAAGTAAGGGGTAAAGTGGAGTGTTGCATGTCATGGATTGCTCAGCCATCTGTTAGGAGTGTAACAAGAGAATCTTGCATGCAGTTTATATAGCAACATTGCAATATAAACTGGCATTTGGCAACACCCAGATATTTGGTACTTTGAGAGGAATTGAACTCTACTTGCTAAGTTTAAATCCTGGTCAACCCTACATTTCCCAAAGGTTGAGGGGGTCAAAGTTTAGGTACCAGACATGTACACCAAAAAGGAGGGGGTCCATTAAGAAAAACATTACAATATTGTAAAAAGTACCTGTTACTTATCAATAAAAAGTAAAGTTGGCGGAGTGACCAATTGTTGGTATCAGCCAGACAGTGAGGAAGTCTATCCTCTTTTCACAAGCGCTAGATCAGGGAGATATATGTATGTGTGTGTGTGTGTGTGTGTGTGTGTGTGTGTGTTGAAAGGAAAAATAAACAAAGGAAAGAAAATGCTGAATGGATAAAATAGATTTTATTTTACTAACGAGTGTTTCGGTCAGGAGTTTATTCATGTACACATGTATTCTATTTATTATTATTTTAAATATAAAAGAAATAATAATAATAATAGAAAACTACAAAAGCTTTAAGTATACAAAGAATAACGGCATTTGTCAGTAAAATATTTGTTTGTATACCTAAATATACATACCGTCGGATTCGCTTCCATTTTCAACTTATATATATATATATATATATATATATATATATATGTGTGTGTGTGTGTGTGTGTGTCAATAATATATTTTATTCGGATTTAGTATGAAGCATAAGAAACTCAGTTTTGGAATGTTAAGTCTCGTTTTTTTTATACTAATATTTCAGAGACGTTACTCTTCTTCAGAGCAATTATGTATGTGTGTGTGTGTATATATATATATATATATATATATATATATATATATATAAATAAACACACACACACACAGATGTTTTAAGTTGATATATAATCGAATAACTATTCCATGGAATTTATTAATTTCATGATTTTTTTTTTTTTTTTTTTTTTTTTTTTTTTAAATCAAATTTATTTTATTAATTATTTAGTTTTCAATTTAGAATTTAAGGAAAAAATAAAAATATTTGGAATTCTTTTTAAATTCTAAAATGCTGTCAAACTCTTTCGAAAAAGTTACTAAGTAAGTTTCTATATGAGATAAATCAAATATAGACCAATGCCCATTCATTTTGATATGTGTGTGTGTGTGTTCAGAAGGCAATGTTATAGTACATTTAGGTGTGGCAGTATTTTATTTCCTCTGCTCAGCTTCCAACATACCAAGTTGAATCCTCCTTCAATAACAAGTACTTGTTAAGGAGGGAGGGAAATTAAGAGCCAATTAAACACTGACTTTACTAAATCAAGATCTAAATAAATACTAACACACATACACACTTCTGTAGGGTAAAGTATGAATATTACACAATCAAACTTTTCATATATTCAGGTTCTATTTTCAGATCAAGACGAATATCAATCTATACTATCTACATTACCCTAAGTCTCATTCTGTGTGTGTGTATATATATATATATATATATATATATATATATATATATATATATATATAATTGGTAATTTGCTTGAAGCATTGTTAAGTATGTTATAAAATATTAAAATTCGAAGGCAATACAATGCGTATAAAAAATAAAGACAAAACATCTTTTTGTCTTTATTTTTTATACGCATTGTATTGCCTTCGAATTTAATATAATATATATATATATATATATATATATATATATATATATATACACGTGTGTGTGTGTGTGTGATTTATTTCCATTTATTATATGTACTAGCAAATATATGCACCCTCCGGGTGCAAGTATTTAAGTTTTAATGTAATAAAATATTGTATTAAATTAGAAAGGCTAATGAAACTAAATAAGAATATAGATAAAAAGATTTGAAACAGAGGGAGTATAATAAAAGATTTGAAACAGAGGGAGTATAATAAAAAATGGAACAACTGAAACTTACTCTTCCATCACTCTCGTCTTTCATTGTTATTTTTTCAAATTTAAGTATTTAGTTATAAGAGGAAGTAAAGAATAAAATGACAGTTATTTTATCTTGTTAATGGATTTCATTTCAGATTCATTGAAGAGATTTTTGCTTATATTCATTAAAATAAAACCAAACAGTTAGAAATCAATAATACTAAGCACATATTTATTAAATTCGATTTTTAATATTAATATGCAAATTAGCCTTCCCGTTCACACTGTAAACCGCTATTTTGTTGTATATATAAATATAATTGCATGTTATCAGTACGTAGACATAGTTAACAGTATTAATAATGTAAGACAATTTTATTAATAATTGAGATTTAGATAAGAATAAAATCATGGAGAATGTGATGTAAATAACTAAGGGAATAGTGACTTGAGTAGGAATATAGTTTCGGTTACAGACAGAAAAACACACAATCTCCATTATAATAAGATGTGTGTATATATATATATATATATATATATATATATGAAAAATAGATGGAAATTAATCCGACAGTATGAAATTTAACATTTTTGAAAATTACTTTTTTTAATAGCTGGAATATATTATGAACAATTTTGATACTCATTATACACTTTTAAATAATTTTACATCAAACTCTTTTGAGTTTTATTATGAACTATAATGCTTCTGATTTTTTAAAATAAAATCTATTTTATTTTTAACACTGAACACGCATATTTAAAAATTCCAGCATTGAATAATAGCGTTCGTTTGTACCCAGTCTTCTAACGGTTGTTTTATCCCGTCTTTCTCTCGTGTGTTGCTCTTGATGATGACCGATCTATTGAAGTGGTCGAAACAGATTTCTGTCAGCAATTATATAACATCATTTGTTTTTTCAAAAATGTTAAATTTCATATATATATATATATATATAGGCACACACACAAACACAGTGATGTGCATAGCTTTTTGATTTAGTGCGTCATGGGACACACACATTTGCTTTGAATGAGTCTCTAGGAAAATTTATGGGTCCCAACTAAAGCTGTTTAACTCTTACCTTGTAATCTATCCTGTGTAATTAATTTCTAAGAAACTATTGAAATGTATTTACAGTTAGCTTGAAATGGTGAAGGAAGAAAAAAAAAAAAAAGAAAAAACACCAGGACACAGGGATATGATTTTACTGCATCCTTTTAGATTTTTGTATGTCAGGGACGCATGACACATACCTATCAGTATATATATATATATATATATATATATATATATATATATATATATATATATATATGTGTGTGTGTGTGTGTGATTTTATATATGAAAATGGTGACTTACCGGTGAAATTGGTCACAATGGTTAGTTGATACAAGTTTCACAATAATAAGACAGCGATATAACAAATATAAAGTGCTCAATACGTGAGTAGAGCAAATTTATTATAATAATGGTATACACAGGAATAACCTACTCAAGTTTCCCCATAAGGATCTCCAGGGTTAAATACACTGAATTAATCAAGATATTGATTAATTCCAGCCAATATATATACATATATATATTATATATATATAATATATATATATATATACATACATACATACACACACATACATACACAGAGTTGTTATGCTGGTCAACAGTAGGTCTGCTATGGCACTTGATTGAAAGTGGATAATGTTTGCAAGTTCAAGATATAGGACTCAAAATGCCCAGAGGAGAGAAACAGAAAGTCATTATCTAAAATAAGAAACTAAATTTCACATCTCTGTGCCAACAAAAAAAATCAAAAGGGTAGGCTAAGCAAAATGAAAATCAACATTAGTTTTGCACACAGAACTTCGGTTGCTTACTGTACTCGTTGTTACTAAGTGGTCACCCATCCAACTATTGACCAGGCTCATAATTGGTTTGGTTTGGTTTATGGCACATCAACCTTGGTGGGTCATTTAATGCCGACAAAATTGTGAAATAAATTCATTCTTAATGCATAAGACAATTTTGTTTATAAACTCATGTTTTTCTATTTAACCCAAAGATGGGACCCTAACGGGTACTACCACTCCGGGTCAGAGTGGACCAGGGAGCAATGGTGATGAAGGGGTGCTCCACATTCCCCAAACCTCCAGAACTGGAACCTCACCATCAGATAGAGTTTAATGTCATTCCCAGGACATGTAGACCTGCAACCACCGCCTTCTAGCACCCATATGATAAAAAGAGGTTGGAGCTTGCCATAAGGGCAATAGGGTTGAGGCAATCATATAGGTGCTAGGGCTTGACGTGGCCAGCCAATTGATTGGAGGGGGCCTCTCCAACCGCCTGTCTAGCCCGAGAAAGGCCTAAAGTGGAATATTGCAAGTCATGGACTGCTCAGTCACCTGGGTTCTATCCTTAAGCATCATGGGTTGCCATCCACGGCCAACAGGTGGCCTCATTGGGGGAGTCTTACCCCTCTGCAGTAACCACAAGGTTCCTAGTTCGATCCCGGTCCTCGCCAACTCAGCGTATGAGTAGCACATGGCTCTGTGCGGTAAAGTAAGGAGCTAATGGTAGGTGTGGCGCTCCACCTCAGACGCAAAAAAACAATCTCCTGGGTCTGGCGCTAGTGAAAAGGGGATAGACTCCCTCGCTGATTGGCTGATACCGACATTAGGCCGCCCCATCGACTTTACTTTTTTTTTTTTTTCTAACAGCTCCAGAACCAGATACAGTTATGTTTTGTAACTTGTGTAATTCATTTCTAAGAAACTATTAAAATGTATTTACAGATAGCTTGAAATGATGATGGATGAAAAAAGAAAAATACTGGGATGCACAAATACGATTTTGTAACCCGTGTAATTCATTTCTAAGAAACTATTAAAATGTATTTACAAATAGCTTGAAATGATGATGGATGAAAAAAGAAAAATACTGGGATGCACAAATACGATTTTACTATGTCCTTAAAGACTTTTGTGAATCAGGGACGCAAGACGTATACCTATCAGCATTTCTGGGACAGGTTTTCAGCAAAAAAATTAAAATAAAAAATAACAAAAATCAGCAAAGCAGAGAAATAATTGGGCAAGACAGGAAACGATATTCAGCAAAGTTGTACTTCCTTCTTAGGAAATTGGCCGGAGGAAGAAGAGGCGGTGGAGGAGGAGGAGGAGGGGTCGTTAAGTCAAATATGGTAGACAGCCAATCCTAACTTGGCCAACAATGTGACACTTCAAGATTCCAAGCCGAACAGAAAAAGCCGCCTTTCGACATGTGCGGATGACCATCACAAACAATGCCACTTGGTGTCCAGCCAGAAAGTGGCGGCTGCAATCAAGTCCACTGCAAAAGTCGGACTTAAGCATCTCTTGACCTTACAAATAGCTTATTATAACCGGTCAGTAGAGATATTCTGCTGGACACTGCAGAGATACTGTATACAATCTGGCAATAGAAAAACCTTTCCCAAGGGTATTAGTCCAAAAGTAAATGGAACATGAGAGACTGGACTTCAAACTGCCAAAGACGTTTTCGATTGGTTTGTTGGATTTTAAGGCATGTCGACCATTGGGTTATTTTATGCCAAAGACGATTTTGATTGGTTGGTTTTTACAACACTGCAGAGATACTGTACACAATCTGGTGATAGAAAAAACCTTTCCCAAGGGTATTAGTCCAAAAGTGAATGTAACATGAGAGACTGGACTTTGAACTCATAATAAAATGGAAAATCAGAAGTTAGTTTGATACATACTGCAGGGATATTGTTTAATATCAAGAAAAAGAAAAAAATTTAAGCAGAGTACTGAAATTCTGAATTCAGTATTTTCCTTCTCCTAGACTGGTAGTCATACCAGGTTTAAAGTGCCTGCTTTGGGGGCCCAGAAGTATGGGTTTTATATATATTTTCTATAAATACTACTTTATGAAAACTGACATGTAGTAAAGTGAGGGTTTTTTGGGGGGGGGTTTTTTCAAAGTGCCGAAAGTACTTGGGATAAAAACTTCCGTGGACTAATCCAAGGTTTCCATCCAAATGTAAAAAAAAGTTGGCCAGAAAATTCAAAAAGATCATTAATATATATATATATATGTGAAAATAAAATGGAAATTAATCCAACAGTGTGAATATGATATATTGAAAAAACAAAGGATGTTTATAAATGCATGGGCTCATCAGGAGAGAATGTGCAACCCATTTCGGGGCCTTCCTCTCGACGGTTTAAAAAGCAACACCGGCCCTACCTCACTGATGTGAGGACCCTCGCAATATCATGCATATATATATATATATATATATTTTGAAATGAAAAATAAAAGAAAGAAAATGTTGAATGGATAAAATAGGATTTATTTTATTTTATTGACACGTGTTTCAACCAGGAGTTTATCCATGCACACATGCACTATTATTATTTTAAATACATAATAAAATAACAATGATAGAAAAAACTACAGAAATTTTTTAGTATACAAAGAAATAATGGTCGTTATTTCTTTGTATACTAAAAAATTTCTGTAGTTATGGATAAACTCCTTGTTGAAACACGTGTCAGTAAAAATAAAATAAAATAAATCCTAGTTTATCCATTCAACATTTCCTTTCCTTTATTTTTCATTTCAACATATCGTCGGATTCATTTCCATTTTCAACTTACACACACACACACGCACTCACTCGCACACATTATATATACTAGCAAATATATGCACCCTCCAGGTGCAAGTATTTAAGTTTTAATGTAATGGAATATCGTATTAAATTAGAAAGTCTAATAAGAAGGCAGATAAAAAGATATGTAACAGAGTGGGGGTATAATAGAAAATAGAAATGAAACTTACTCTTCCATCACTCCCGTCTTTCATTGCTGAATTTTACTTATTTAACTATTTAGTTAAATTAGGAAATAAAGAATAAAATGACAGTTATTTTTTTGTTAATGGATTTCATTTAAGATTCATTGAAGAGTTTTTGCTTATATTCATTAAAATAAAACCAAACAATTAGAAATCAATAATACTAAGCACATATTTAATAAAATCACATTTTTAATATCAATATGCAAATTAGCCTTCCCATTCACACTGTAAACCGCTATTTTTTTGTATATATAAATACAATTGCATGTTATTTGTATGTAGATATGGACAACACTAACAAAAGGTGAAGCAATTTTATTAATAATTGAGGTTTAAATATAAATAAAATCATGGAGAATGTGATGTAAATAACGAAGGGAATTGTGACTTGAGTAGTAATATAGTTTCGGTTACAGACAGAAAAACACACAATCTCCATTATAATAAGATATATATATATAATCTTATACACATAAACACCCAAAAGAAAAAAAAAAGAAAAAAATAGGGCCAGCCAAAAAGACTAGATAGAATCTAAGTGAATATCTAAGAAACATTTTGAAGAAATCTTTCCATCCAATTAATCAATAAATGAAGAGACTCAAAATGGTGATGGAATCTAATATTGCACAAAGCACCTAGACACTGCTTAGTTTTTTTTTTGTTTTTTTTTTTGGGTGGGGGGGCAGAGGGGGTTACCATCAAGGGTAGGGACATTAATACATACAATAAGATTTTGTGTCTTATTCAAAAACCATACTTTGCTGACCCACTGTACCATAGGTGTCATGTTGCATGAAGGCGGGGGGGGGAGTCATTAAATCTATACATATATAAAGGGCAGTTGGTATGTATGTCTGTCCATCCGTATGGATGAAACTACGAAAATAAAACAAAAAAAATAAATAAATAAAAAATATAAAAAACACAAGTAGGTTCATTTTAAACCATTCGATTTTAATTGTCTATTTAGCTTTTTATACTGAGCACTTTTAAAATCGGTTTTTTGGTGAAAAATCCGGAAGTGAATATGATTGTATTTATTTACTTGGTGGATTTAATGGTAACTACAGTATATATATATATATATATATATATATATATATATGATATGTGCTTAATTGAAGTCCTACCTAATTTTGAAAATTAATTAGTTAATAATTAATGAATTTAGGCGGGCATATATGTTCAAATGTAAGGCTAAACAAATTGAGAAAATGTCAATCCCTGACATTTTCTCGATTTGTTTACCTTACACTTGAACATATATGCCCGCCTAAATTCATTAATTATTAACTAATTAATTTTCAAAATTAGGTATGACCTCAATTAAGCACATATCCTCCAAAAATTGTCAGCTTAAAGCCATATAAAATAAACACATCTGTTTGTTTACTTAACCTCATATATATATATATATATATATATATATATTATACACACATACATACATACATACATACAGTGATGCGATAGCTTTTTGATTTAGTACGTCCTGAGACACATATTTGCTTTGAATAAGTCCCCAGGAAAATTTATGGGTCCCAACTAAAGCCGTCTAACTCCTACCTTGTAACCTATCCTGTGTAATTAATTTCTATGAAACTATTGAAATGTATTTACAGTTAGCTTGAAATCGTGAGGGAAGAAAAAAGAAAAACACTGGGATGCATGGATACGATTTTACTGTGTCCTTTTAGATTTTTGTGCATCAGGGACGCAGGACAAGTACCTATCATCAGCATCTCTGGTCCTGTGTTGAAATCAAACTGCTGCTGCTGTTGTTATTGTTGTCGATTCACCTCCATCCCCCTCCCTAGACGTCTAACCCCAGACATTGATTTGGCTTACCTCGTCTGCCAGAAGGTCTGCCCCCCAAGAAACAATAACATTAATATATCATTTAAATACAGGTGAGGCAAACCAAACTCACCAACTAAAGTTCATGATGATCTCAGGTGCTAATTTTACCTGTAGATAGTCAGCTGACTTATATACTAAGAAAAAAAAAATAAATACATAGAAAATACCACAATACCGCCGAGTTCTAAGATCTTTCGAAGACAAGAAAGATTTCTAGAGAATGGTATACGTTCTAGAAGATAGTGTAAGATCTGAGGATTTTTTTTTGTTTTTCTTTCGTTCTTTGCTTTTTCTGATGCTTGTCTTTGAGAACTGCTAGAGGAATTTTGGTTGTTTTTAAAGATAAGGAAGCTGCCATTATTGCAACAGATGCAAGAACGTTGCAGTAGTTCTTTCCAATAAATGAAAGATGGGTTACATAAACCAAATGACAGAGAGGCACACACACACCATTATTTATACAATCGCAAAAGGTTCCTCGGGGGGGGGGGGATAAAACCACACACACACACACGAATATATATACACACACACACACACGAATATATATATACACACACACACGAATATATACATAAACACACACACACTAATATATACATAAACACACACGAATATATAAACACACACACACACACACACGAATATATACACAAACACAAATATATACACACACACAAACACACACGAATATATACACAAACACAAACACACACGAATATATACACACACACGAATATATACACATACACACACACGAATATATACACATACACGAATATATACACACACACGAATATATACACACACACGAATATATACACACACACGAATATATACACACACACGAATATATACACGAATATATACACACACACGAATATATACACATACACACACGAATATATACACATACACACACACGAATATATACACATACACACACAAAAACACCAACACATGGGAGGTTGGTGCAGAAAACCGAGCGACCTGGCGCATCCTCGTCAAACAAGGAACGAATATATACACACACAAAAAAAAAAAAAAAAAAACCACACACACATATACAAAAAAAAAAAACACACACACACACACACAAAAAAAAAAACACACACACACACACACACACACACACACACACACACACACACACACACACATATATATATATATATATATATATATATATACATATATACATATATAAACACACACACAAAACACATATATAACACACAAACACATATATACACACACACAAACACACACACACACACACACACATGATGCTCTCTGCCAAGCTAACAAGAATAGTATCATATTATCCACTAAATATAGGTAGGTAGTAGGTAGGTATGTCTAGATCTTCTCTCGTTTGCTATCTAGCACACAACTTGTGCAGCAACGCACAGACAGGATTTTGGAACGTAAAGAAAAAAAAAAAAAAAAAAAAAAAAAAGAAAGAAAGAAAGAAGCAGAAATCAGACCACCACCAGTCACTACCTACCAATGTAAAAAGTGCTTCTACGACTGAACATAGTTTTGGTAATAGAGACATTATCAACGAGAGGTCTTGTGGAATGCAGTCACAATGGTGGGTAGGGTGGGTGGGTGAAGGGAGGGGAGGAGCATGTGGTGGGAGTTACCCAGCTACAAATAAAATGAGGGTGAGTAGATTAAAAATATAAGTATACAAATTACACCCACTGTTTATTCCTTGTGCCTTGATAAATATGGACTCATAATTACCAACTAATATATATATATATATATATATATATATATATATATATCTTAGAAAGGAAGGAAAAACTCAACACCGTAATTCCATAATAAATTTATTTTACTTTTTTATTTATTATATTTTTTGAAAAGTAAAAATTTTTCAGTTGTGCAATTCAAATATCTTGATTCTCCCATCTGATGAGACTGGATTTTGGGGAGCTATATTTAATCAACTTAGATTTATATAGGCCCCATTTTTGGTCGAAATAAATTTATTTATTTTAAGTGTTGAGTTTTTCCTTCTTTTCTAAGATAAATATTGCTCTGTATATAACCTAAAAAGTTTATTATACATTGAGCTCTCTTTAGTGATTTAAAGATTCACTGTATTTGTACATACTGGATCATACAATAATAATACAGTGTGTCTTAGAAATCACAGAGAATCATCCCTTACTACCAAGTTTTGGATACCTCTCATATATATATATATTATATATATATATATATAATTTAAATATCAGTTTTAAATCTACTCTGCTATTTTAGCATTGAGTACCTTCATATGCTAAAATTTTTCACATTCATTATCCATTGGTAGAGCGTTCGGCTAGAAACCACAAGGTTCCTAGTTCAATACCGGTCCTCGCCAACTCAGCGTATGAGTAACACAGGGATCTGTGCGGTAAAGTATGGAGCTCATGGTAGGTGTGGCGCTCTACCTCATACGCTAAAACAATCTCCTTGGTCTAGCGCTATTGAAAAGGGGATAGACTACCTCACTGACTGGCTGATACCGACTTTAGGCCGCTCCGATGACTTTACTTTTACTTTATATATATATATATATATATATATATTTCAGAAATTCTCCATATTTTAACCACTTTACTCTGACAAAGGCCGTTAGTCCTTGTATACTAAAAGATTTTGTAGTTTTCTATTATTATTTTATTTTGTATTTAAAATGATAATAAATAGAGTGCATGTGTGCATGGATAAACTCCTGGCCAAAACAAGTGTCAGTAAAATAAAATCTATTTTATCCATTAAGCATTTTCTTTCTTTGTTTATTTTTCCTTTCAACATTCAAAGAGCCCAATCCACCCTAATATTTGCCCATAGCAGGAGAGAAAGTAGTTCGCTTCTGAAGAATAATTAAAGTCCAATTACCGTGGAACTGGGAAGACAAGGCAGCAAACGGTTGTAACTGAATACAAACCCGAAAGCCATAAGGTCCACTGCAAAATGACAGAGTATATATAAGACTCCACAATGTCATTCAAATCAAGCAGCCAATCAGAACTCAAGGAATAGAATCACCCAAATCACCCATGGATCATTCTTGAGTCCTATTTATACCAACTGTCTTGGATACTGCTTGAGTGGTACTTAGCTGCTGTTATTCAAACCAACAGTAGGCTAACTGATTTCAATAGCTTCTTACATTTCCCAAGGGTATTAATGCAATGTGAAATGGAAAAGGTTCAGCCAGGATTCAAACTCAGTCCATTTTCTATGATTAACCCTTACACCACACACCTCCAACATACCAACTATCTATATAGATTAGCAGAATGTTAGTGAAGTTGATTCTCACTAGGTGCCCCAAGTATGCTAAGCTAAGTAAAAAATTTATCTATTTATAAATAGATGTGTTCCTTATTTGTACAACCGTTATCATCTTTCAACACCCTCTGGTTAAAAATAAGACTGTCCAAATCGGCAAAGATTACATCTATATATTAAAAGTAATTGGTAATTTGCTTGAAGCATTGTTAAGTATGTTATAATATATTAATAATTTGAAGGCAATTACAATGCGTATAAAAATAAAAACAAAAAATTAAAAAAAAATTTTTTTTTTATTTTTTATACGCATTGTAATTGCCTTCAAATTATTAATATATTATCTATATATTAATACTCGTGTTCTTTAATTGTACGACCATTAATTTGCAACACCCTCTGGTTAAAAAACTAAGACCATCCAAATCGTCCAAGAGGAAATGCAAAAATTGTAAATCCAGATTATCTGGTGTCACTTATCCGCCGAGGTCCATGTGGTTGGCTGGATTTTACAGCATTTCAACCTTTGTTGAGTTATCTTATGCCAAAAACATTTTATTCATTCTAGTTGGGTATTCAATTTTATTTTTTTAAACTCATTTTTTTCTATTTAACCTATAGATGGGACCCTAACAGGTACTACCATTCTGACCCGGAGTGGACCAGGGAGCAATAGTGATGAAGGGATGCTCCACATTCCCCAAACTTCCAAAACTGGAACCTCACCATCAGATAGAGTTTAACGTCATTCCAGGACATGTAGACCCTCAGCCACCACCTTCAAGCACCTATATGATAAAAAGGGTTGGAGCTTGTCATAAGGGCAACAGGGTTGGGGCAATCATATAGGTGCTAGGGATTGACGTGACCCGTCTAGCCTAAGTAAGGGCCAAAGTGGAGTATTGCATGTAATGAAATGCTCAACCACCTGGGTTCTATCCTTAAGCATCACGGGTTGCCACCCACGGCCAACAGGTGGCCTCATTGGGGGAGTCTTACCCCTCTGCAGAGGTGCAGTCAATGCATTATAATGACAGGGCAGGCTCCAGAATTGGAACTTCACCATAAGATAGAGTTTAACATCATACCCAGGGCACCTAGATCCTCAACTCTTTTTTCACCCTTACTCATTTTTCAACATACTTTCAGATTCATTTGTTTTTTCTTGCCTACATTATATATATATATATATATATATATATATATATATATATATTTTAGATATGGGTGCTATATTTTTAGGTAGACAGTGCTCTAGATCATTGATAGAGCATCTATATTTAAGGTAGCATGGACTTGGAGCCAACACCTGGTTACTAAGTTTCTCACTTGTGTGATCTTAAGACCAAAGATTGCATAGGTAAGAAACTGTCAGTAACCAGGGGTTAACTGCATGTCCATGCTACATCAAGTCACAAACACACACACACATAAATTGTCGGCTAAAAAAAAAAGCCATATCAAAACACATGTTTGTTTGTTTACTTCTCATACTGTCGTGTAGTAAAAGTCACTATAAGAGGAATATAACCTACTTCTAGACAAAACGAAAAATCTAGGAAAGTCCAGTTGGTGTAGGGGTTACGGTCCTCGCCTATCAGCTTGTTAAGGTAACATTTAATGTAGAAGTTTGTTTTTTGTTTTTTCCTAGTACCTGGTGAAACGTTGTTGAGGAAATCTTACAGTCCATCCAATAGGTAAATAGAGAAGGGCCCGCAAAATGAATGAATCAAATTACTTTTACCCATTATCCCACGTTAGTCTACACTGAGTGTACAATGTATTTTTAACAGCCCCCTTCTTGAATGGTACTCAACACATTCGTGTATATCAAATACGTAAATAAACTGAATGTCTAACACAGGAGGCTCCCAGTTTGTTTAAACATCAAAATCCGAGAGAGTAAAGAGACCGCGACTGGATTTAATCAAGTGTAATGGATACAACCTATTCATGCGAACTGTCTACAACCTTCACCCTTTTAAGACCATCAAAGTTGGGCCTTACAAAAAAGATCAATTATATTTCCACACTTCCAAACCGACCAGGTATATTAACTGGCTCAGATGCGGAAGGTGGGAACGTGCCTCCCCTGGCAACATCTACAGCCTTTGGTTTGGTTTCTATGTTGGTTGGATTTTATGGCATGTCAAACCTTGTTGGGTTATTTTATACTGAAAACATCTTGTTTTATTCATTCTTGATGAGTATCCAAATTCTTTTCTTTAAACTCAATTTTTTAACACATTTTTTTTTCTATTTAACCCATAGATGTTACCCTAACATGTACTACCACTAGTAGCAATAAGGAAAAGCTAATAAATGTAAAGCTTGATTGACTTTAACAGCATTTCAACCCATACAGGGTTATTTTATGCCTAGAGGTTAAGTTGATTGTTGAATGGTTGGATTTTACGGCATGTCAAGCCTTGTTGGGTTATTTTATGCCAAAGACGTATTGTTTTATTCATTCTTGATGGGTTCAATTCTTTTATGAACACTTTTTTTTTTTTAACCCTTTATGGCATGTCAAGCCTTGTTGGGTTATTTATGCCAAAGACGTTTTGTTTTATTCATTCTTGATGGGTATTCAATTTAAAAACAATTCAATTCTTTTATAAACACTTTTTTTAAATTTTTTTTTAGTTAACTCATAGGGGTTAAGTTAATTGGTTGCTTGGATTTTATGGCATGTCAAGCCTTGTTGGGTTATTTTATGCCAAAGACGTATTGTTTTATTCATTCTTGATGGGTATTCAATTTTCTTTTTTTAAATTCAATTCTTTTATGAACACTTTTTTTTTTAACCTATAGTGGTTAAGTTGATTGGTTGGATGGATTTTATGGCATGTCAACCTTTGTTGGGTTATTTTATGCTGAAAACATTTTGTTTTATTCATTCTTGATGTGTATTCAAATTCTTTTCTTTAAACTCAATTATTTTTAGCTCATTTTTTTTCTATCTTACCCATAGATGGAATTTTTTTGTAGCCCATGAAATTATTATAATAGAAAAAATATTTCCATTTTACATAAGATATTTATTCAATCAAGATACAACCATATTGATGTACACACTTTATCTCAAGTATCTAAACTACATGTACTTTTCAGTCCAATTTAACGACTTTATTATCAATACTAGTACAAAATAAAAAAACCCTCCGGGCGATGTAAAAATAGATTTTTGAAACATTGCCTGAGAGGTAGGTGGGAGTAAAAATTCTATGTCAGCGAGTTTGTACCCTAAGTAAATAAAATCATCAAATTCATTAAAGGATTAGAAAATAAAACAATTTGAAATGTAAACTTTAAATATGTATTAAAATAAAAAACTATATATAGATATATAATACCAGTCATGTATTTATCAAAACTTGTTTTAAAAAACAATGAGGACTGTCTAATGCTGCATGTTCAAATTTTGAGTGTATTTATTCTATGTTATGACGATTTTGGGTAATGTGACATAAGCAGTGACGTAATTTTTGTTACAGACAAAAACCAGAAGTGAATCTCCATTATATATATATATATATATATATATATATATATATATATATAAAATCTCCATTATTAATAGATAATAGAAATCATATAGAATTATATTTCCTTGGCCCACCTGAAATTTTCTGTGGCCCATTTTGGCCATAGGTAGGGAACCACTGGTCCAGAGGACCTATTAAGAGCAATGACTGATAGGTACGGATGGCAACAGAGTGTCAAGGGAATTTGTGCCCCTGGGGTGATATGATGACAGAAAAGCCGCAGACCCTGGAGACCAAGAGACAAATCACAAGAATAACTCTGAAGGAAAGAGATGAGTGCTCTGGGAGTTAGTTCGAAGAAGAGGAGAGAGCTGCTAAATGTAAGGTAACTTTACTGGCTAATACCTGTGGGAAAGGTATGCATCCAACTATTCTCCATCCAGCTATGGATGAATAGTAAGCTCTTTAACCTTGGTATGGCAACACTTAAAAAAACTGTGTTGGTTTGCTTTTTTTGTTTTTTGTTTAATGGCAGAGCAACCTTCATGGGTTATTTAATACTGAAGCTATCCTTGTAGAAGAACAGTAGTGGTACTATTTAATCCATATGCTATATAAATGCATCGAAAAATCATTTTTAGTATTATCTGCGTTATTCAGACTATTGTCCTCATCTTTATTGTTATCTGTACAACGTTTCGGACGATGTGCACTCCAGACTTTTTCAGGTATTTCTTCTCGGACTTGGGAACCTTCTTCTCATAATCGGGAGCCATCACAGTACTTTGAACCTTACAAATACCAGAAGAAGGCACATCGGCCGAAATGTTGTACAGATAACAATGAAGATGGAGACAATATTTCGAATAATACAGATAATAATAATCAAGCCTCATCTCAAACATTTAGAGAAATAAAATCATTTTTGCTCTAAAAATGTATTGCAAAATCATTTTTGGGTAATTTATGAGGAAGTGCGTCCCGGTCTCCCGCCTCAGAAATTGCTACCCGGTGAATATTAAAATAACGTCCCCAGCTATGTCGTCTCGGTGGTGTTACTTGAAAGAAAACAAGCAACTTAGGGCGTTAAATGTATTTTAGAGCCCCCCCCCCCTCTAAAATACATTTAACACCCTAAGTCGGTTGTTTTCTTTCAAGTAACACTTTTTTTGGTCGTAATTCTTATTTATTTATCGTAATTTGTTTAGAAATTTATTTATAGAAATTTGTCGTAATTCTTGTTTAGATATGAAGATGGATATATATATCTATCTATCTACCTCAATTTGTTGATTTTTTACTTTGTTTATATATATATTATATATATATATATATATATATATATATATCAACCCATCTCTATTTGTTCATATCAAAAAAGAGAGCCCCCCCCCATCTAAAATACATTTAACGCCCTAAGTTGGTTGTTTTCTTTCAAGTAACACCGCCGAGACGACATAGCTGGGG
>CM042172.1:18035991-18059468 GCA_023376005.1 Doryteuthis pealeii
ATATAGGTGCTAGGGCTTGCGTCTAGCCCAAGATAGGGCCAAAGTGGAGTATTGCAAGTCATGAACTGCTCATCCTCCTGGATAGCGATTACTGAAGATGACATTTCAACTAAGGGTCAAGTCAACACCTGTCGATTATGACAAAGTTTTGTTATTAAAAGATGAAGCATGTTGCAATTTATAGTGACATATACAGAGTTAAACCTCTCTCACAAAGGTCACATACATGCAAAATAGATACTTTTAACTACTTATTCAGTTAAAGTGATCTGTTTGGTAAGAGAGCAGTCTCTAAAAAAATGACAAGATCTCTCCCACAGAGTCACCAACAACTACTACACTTGACCCAGAGGTCAAACCCATGAGATCAGAATTGTAGCTAAACAAACTCAGTAACAAATCAAAAAGAAAAAAAAAAAAAAAAAAGATCACTCAAAATTTTCATCACTATCCCTAACTTTAAAAATGACAAAACGTAAGTGAAAGTAATTTACATAAATCTATCTCTCTTGTGATCATAAAATATATAAACAAATGTATGTATTTAATAGTTTAAACACTGCCCCTTAAACAGCAGCTGTCGGTAATTTATGAGGAAGTGCTTCCTGGTCTCCTGCCTCAAAAATTGCTACCCAGTGACTATCAAAATAACAACCCCAGCTCGTAAGTAATTCTTGTTTATTTATCATAATTTTTCGTAATTCTTGTTTAGATATGAAGATGAATATATAGTTTGGAATAATCCGAGATAGATAGATAAACAAACAAAATAATATAGATAGATATGAACAAATGGAGATAGATATTTTCAACAAGTAAATGTATTGGGGGGGGGGTCACATCTTTTTTGTCATAATTCTTGTTTATTTAAACTAAAAACAAGACATTAAACAAACATGAATTTAAAAAAATCTTAGTATTTAAAGTAATATAGATAAATATGAACAAATTGAGATAGATAGATAGATAGATATGAAGCTGGATAGTTTTGAATAGACTGAGCTGGGTTGTTATTTTAATAGTCACCGGGAAGCAATTTTTGAGGCAGGAGACCGGGACGCACTTCCTCATAAATTACCACCATCTATCAAATGGCTGAGAGGTTAAAGAATCAGGCTGAGGAATAGTCAGTCGGGTTTCACTCCTGGTCAGAGGTAGTTGTTGTGTCTAGCCACACTGAAGAGACGTGAAACGTCGAAATATGGCCTCTGTGGATGAGGAGTTCATATCTTTCCCACGGGTATTGGTTTATAGTCAAGTCATATTGAAAGTACCTGTTCCCATTAGATCACTGAAGTTAAGCAGCGATGAGCATGTTCAATACTTAGATGGGTGACCATTTAAGCAACAGTTGGTACTGTAAGAAAAAGAATATCAAAATGTCTTGATTCAGCGTTAAATGACCCGAAAAATTTGATATGCCATAAAACAACCAACCAAACCTTAATGAATACTGGTTCCCATTAGATCACCATAGTTAAGCATCAATGAGTGTGCTAAATACTAAGATGGGTGACCATTTAAGCAACAGCAGGTACTGTAATCAACTGGGTATCAAAATGATTTGATTCAACATTAAATGACCTGAAAAGGGTTGATCGGCCCTAAAACAAACCAAACCAAAACCCAATGTTACATAATTATTAGATTCCTAATATTTATGTACAGTAGTGTAGAAACCAAAATGGCTGTTATAAGTTCAGCCGGTGGCCTTGAAGGATTGAATGACAAGGCTTGACCTCATCTTGATCATTCCAGGGATACCGTGAGAATCGGTGGAGAAGACCCTCTTCCGGTTTAGATTAGAGAGAGAGAGAGAGTTTTAGTCAGATCGGCCAAGACCACGACGGTGGTAAGTCGCGTTATGCACGCTGCCGACTCAATCTGTGCAGGTAGTCTGGTGGGGATTTCAGAATAAAATATGATCTAAGTTAAATCGAAGTCTTGTGTTATTATCTAAAAACTACCAATGACACAGGGCTTCTGATGAAGAGAAATCCCCAATGGAAGACCAGACACAAAGTCCCCAAGACGAAGTCCAGACGCTAGAAGAATAGAAGTAAGAAAGTAAGGAAAGAGAGTATACAACATCAAGAGTATTATTCCGAAAATGAACGTGATAGTTCAAATTTCAGTCAAGCTAACTACCATGTTGCAGTCCAGCGCGTTAGCCACTACACTACGGAACAGACTCCCCCCCTCACCAATAAGGGCAGTTCAGACCAGTTTGAATAGCATTTATATGCCATAAAACAACCAACCAAACCTTAATGAATATTGGTTCCCATTAGATCACCATAGTTAAGCATCAATAAGTGTTAAATACTAAGATGGGTGACCATTTAAACAAACATCAGGTACTGTAATCAACTGGGTATCAAAATGATTTGATTCAACATTAAATGACCTGAAAAGGGTTGATCTGCCCTAAAACAAACCAAACGAAAACCCAAGAGTATTAATCCCGAAAATGAACGTGATAGCTCGACTGAAATTTGAACTCCCTAACTACCATGTTGCAGTCCAGCGCGTTAGCCACTACACTACAGAACAGACTCCCCCCCCACTCACCAATAAGGGCGGTTCAGACCAGTTTGAATAGCATTTACCCACCCAACATTCCAGGTGCATGTGAAGGAGTAGTTTTTGTTTTTGATATGGAGACTTTTCATTAGAATATTAGTCGGTTATTTTTAGCAACGAAATACACTTAAAAAAAAAAAAAATCATGCCACTAGTTTTAAAAGGGCAAAATCTCATGACTTAGATCATTACACATCTTTTGGCGAGAGAAAATTAAGTGCTCTTTTGAATATTATAGAGTAATAGAAGATACTAGAGAACCATCGTCATCATCATCAAGGGCAGCTGACAGCATAGATTTCCCTGACTCTTGCCATCAGTCTCTAAAAGGTAAGCCCTCTAGATCAGAGGGTTCTCAAACTTTTTTTTTTTTTTTTTTTTTTTTTTTAAAACTCTGGATCCCTTCGATTCCTATTTTACTATGGTGAACCACTCCATAGCCATTCACTGTTTAATTTATTATTGTAATTATTTATTATAATTTTTTTATTATTTATTATTGTAATTAATTATTATAATTTATTATTTTATTTATTATTATTAATTTATTATTAATTTATCATTATTATACATATTGAATTTTTATGATTGATTTTAGTTTGGTTTTGTTTTTGTTTTACTGCATATCAACCTCAGTGGGTCATTTAATGCCGATAAAGTTTTGAAATAAATCAATTCTTAATGGATAATACAATTTTGTTTATAAACTCATGCTTTTTTAACCCCTAGATGAGACCCTAATAGATACCACCACTACGGGTCAGAGTGGACCAGGGAGCAATGGTGATGAAGAGGTGCTCCACATTCCTCAAACTTCCAAAACTGGAACCTCACCATCAGATAGAGTTTAACGTCATTCCCAGGACATGTAGAACCTCAGTCACTACCTTCTAGCACCCATATGATAAAAAGGGGTTGGGGCTTGCCATAAGGGCAATAGGGTTGGGGCAATCATATAGGTGCTAGGGCTTGACGTGAACAGCCGACTGATCGGAGTGGACCTCTCTGACAGCCCATCTAGCCCAAGATAGGGCCAAAGTGGAGTATTGCAAGTCACAAACTGCTTATCCACCTGGGTTCTATCCTTAAGCATCACAGGTCACCACCCACAGCCAACAGGTGGCCCCATTGGAGGAGTCTTACCCCTCTGCAGATGTGCAGTCGGTGCATTCTAACGCCCCAGCCGACAGGGCTGTGATTGATTTTATATGGTCCCCAGGATGGTGGGGGCATATATCCCCCGGTTGAGAACCACTGCTCTAGATAGCATCCAGTGTCCATACAAAGCTAGTGAATGCAAGTCTGGTGTGTCCATGCGTTGGAGTTCATAGGAAAACATTACTTATGAGTTTTTGTCCTTACTTCTGCAGTAGGAGAAGTCTCCAAAATATTTAAAAATCACAGAAATGTTTGTTTAAGGAGTCTTTTCAGCAGGCACCGCTTAGCGTTTTTTAGGGCAGGAGACATTTATTTGGTTTATTTCCTATAACTCCAACCTAAAAAAAAAAAGGGGGAACCATTCTGATTGATAAATTATTTATTTATTGTGTTACATAATTGTTAGTCACCTAACACTTATTTACAGTAGTGTAGAAACCAAAATGGCTGTTATAAGTTGCAGCCGGCGGCCTTGAAGAATTGAGTGACACGGCTTGACCTCATCTTGATCCTTCTGGTGGATACCGTGAGAATCGGTGGAGAAGACCCTCTTCCGGTTTAGATTAGAATGAGTTTTTAGTCAGTATCAGCCAAACCACGAAAGTGGTAAGTCGTGTCAAGCGCACTGCCGTACTCAATCTGTGCAGGTAGTCTGGTGGGGATTTCGGAATAAAATATGATCTAAAGCAAATCGAAGTCTTGTGTTATTATCTAAAAGCTACCAATGACACAGGGCTTCTGATAAAGAGAAATCCCCAATGGAAGACCAGAACGAAGTCCAGACGCTAGAAGAAGAATGTAAGATACCAAAGATGAACCAAAGAATAATAGAAGTAAAAGAGTATACAACAATTGATCTTATTAGGAAAAAAGAAGATGGGGTTAGGGTTAGGGTTTAGGGTTAATGGGAAAATAATGGTAGATTAATTAACAGATAAAATTTGTTTAGAGTGGTTCCCCTTTTTTATAGGCTGGAGTTATAGGAAATAACCTTTATGTGATATGCACCATTTCCCCCCCCCCCAGTTTGATAGTATATAATATAATATATTATAATAATGAGTAGATTAATTAACAGATAAAATTTGTTTAGAGTGGTTCCCCTTTTTTATAGGCTGGAGTTATAGGAAATAACCTTTATGTGATATGCACCATTTCCCCCCCCCCAGTTTGATAGTATATAATATAATATATTATAATAATGAGTAGATTAATTAAAAGATAAAATTTGTTTAGAGTGGTTCCCCTTTTTTATAGGCTGGAGTTATAGGAAATAACCTTTATGTGATATGCACCATTTCCCCCCCCCCAGTTTGATAGTATATAATATAATATATTATAATAATGAGTAGATTAATTAAAAGATAAAATTTGTTTAGAGTGGTTCCCCTTTTATAGGTTCCCCCCCCCCAGTTTGATAGTATATAATATAATATTTAATAATGAGTAGATTAATTAAAAGATAAAATTTGTTTAGAGTGGTTCCCCTTTTTTATAGGCTGGAGTTATAGGAAATAACCTTTATGTGATATGCACCATTTCCCCCCCCAGTTTGATAGTATATATATAATATATTATAATAATGAGTAGATTAATTAAAAGATAAAATTTGTTTAGAGTGGTTCCCCTTTTTTATAGGCTTTTATAGAGTTATAGGAAATAAATTTTATGTGATATGCACCATTTCCCCCCCCCCAGTTTGATAGTATATAAATCAAATTGTTACCTTGCATATATACAACAAACGCAACAGTGTTGCCAATAGTTGCATGAACACTAACCCTGAGTCCCCCAGCATTTTGGAGAGCTTACTTTTGGGGATTACCCTCATAAAACAATAAGAGGGGGAGAAAAAGGAGTTTTAGATACAGGTTGTGATACAGCAGGGCTCGTATATCTTGATCGGAATTGAGAATGGAAATGTGAAACATCTTTGCTGAAGATATTACATGCATGGCGCTTTTTAAATGCCTTTTAGAATCATCTGTTAACGGAGAGAGAAAGAAAAATTGATGGAATGGGGGGGGGGTCGTTGGGAGGTGTGTGGTAACAAGTCAGTCTGGATTGAGAATTAGCCCCCCACCAGAGAAAAACAAAAGCAGAAATAGCCAGGTTTTTTTGCTTCGTTTTTTTTTACTTTGAGAGGAATTACTTAAAGAAAGACAATGGTAAAGAGAAAGAAAGAAACAATAAATAGAGATAGAAGAGGGAGAAATGGGGAAAAAGAGGGAAAGAAAGAAGAAAATAGAGAGAGGGGGAGAGAGATAAAAGAGAGGGGGAGAAGAAAAGAAATATATAGAGAGAGGGGAGATAAAAAGAGAGGGGAGAAGAAAAAAGAGATAGAAAATATATAGAGAGGGGAGGATAAAAGAGAGGGGGGAGAAGAAAAGAGATAAGAAATATAGAAAGAAGGGGAGAGAGATAAAAGAGAGGGGGGAGAAGAAAGAGATAAGAAATATAGAAAGAAGGGGAGAGAGATAAAAGAGAGGGAGAAGAAAATATAGAGAGAGAGGGAGAGAGAAGAAAGAGGGAGAGAGAAGAAAGATGAAAAGAGAAAAAAAACATTAGAAAATATATATAGAGAGGGGGAGAGATATAAAAGAGAGGGAGAGAGAGAAGAAGACAAATAAGAAAATACAGAGAGGTGGGATGAGAGAGAGAGGGAGCGAGAAGAAAAGAAACAGACAAGAAAATACAGAGAGGGGAGAGATAAGAAAAGAAAGAGAAGGAAATAAACAAACAAGAAAATACAGAGAGAGAGATAAGAGGGAGGGAGAGAGAAAAGAAAAGGAACAGACAAGAAAATACAGAGAGAGGGAGGAGAGATAATGGTTCCAATTCTGATGCTCTGGGGAGTGTGGAGTACCCCTTCATGGTCATTATTCGCAGGTCCACTTTCACAGAGTGGTAGTACCTGTTAGGGTCCCATCTATGGGTTCAAATAAAATAAAACTTGAATACCCATCAAGCATGAATAGAACAAAAGATCTTTGGCATTAAATAACCCAACAAGGGTTGACATGGCATAAAATCCAACAAACCAAACGATACTACTGACCTTGTGCTAAATTTAGGAAATAACAACAACAACATTCTGTTGGCTACAGTTTGGTGCGCAGTTTAAAATTTCATTTGAAAAGAGGGAAAAAAAAATTTATCTGCCCTCGGAGCAGTTCATGTTTTCATTAGTCAGTTTAAAAAGCAGGCTAATATTTTTTTCTTTTTTTTCTTTTTGCACTTCTGTCTTTATTTTCTCGTTTATGTCAAATCAGAAGAAAACAGTCAAAATCTGGCAAATAAATTAGGAAAAAAAACAAAAAAATAATGACATTTTTCAGCTTGTACAAAAAAAAAAAAAAAAGTTTTCTAATTAAAATAGCAGTTTTCTTTTATGGTCGCATTTTAAATAACTTGTCCATTTCTAAAGAGTAGCAAAGTCATCACTATGTCTTGTTTAATCTAAATACTTAAGAAAACAAATGCAATTTATCAACTGAATGTGGGTTTGACACTGTATACACAGGAGCAACTGTGAGGCCCTGGAAACATTGACTTTATAACCACAACACATCCTTCCACACACACACACACACACACACACATTGATATATATATATATATATATATATATATATATATATATTGATATATATATATATATATCAATCTCAATGTGTATGGTTGGCACTATTATACTTGAAAAAGTGGTAGTGTATGTGTGTGTATATATATATATATATATATATATATATATATATGAGTATAGATAAAAGGATATGAAAACAAATGAAAAACATTGTCCACTCGTCCCAGGGACGATAAAAATTACATCCAGGACAATCAATACATCATCTGGGACAGTTTGCCGGGGACGGTAAAAATTTCAAAAGGTTCAGCATGTCCTTCCCGAAAAAGGAAACCAATGATTACATGAAAATTGGGTAACTTAAAGTAAAAAATGATTTTTTTTTTTTAGCTCAAAACACACTAGGCAATGGATTTTTGGTCCAAATATCCAGAATTATCACTGCTTCAGGTTTTATTACATGTTATTATGCTACTGATGACTGACAATTATAGATGATGCTAATGAATTAAACAAAAATATTTTGATTTCGGGACAGTCCAAACCCCATTCGGGACGGTCATGAAAAAAGTTAGTGTCGGGGCCTGACACACACACACCAAATTTTAATGCCCTAATATTTAGGCCAAAAGTTATTATTAACCTATGAGTAATAATTATGTAAGGTTTAAATTCAATTCACTTAAATGTGAAAGACAAGAAGAGAAACTGTTGGCTGTAAAAATGAATTCTCTGATTTTTGTGATCGTTAATCAAGGATTGACCTATACCAGAAATTGTACACAAGGATATATGGGAGACTTATGAGTTATATATAAACATGAATACTGAGTTCTAGGGTGTGGAGTCACCTTTTCATTGTCATTACTCCCAGGTCCACTCTGTTTGAAAATTATTACTATTGGCTTGGCTGCTTTGTTTAATGGCATTACAAGCTTGGTGGGTTATCTAATGCGAAACTTATCCTTATAGAAGGATTTTTATTTTTCGTACTATTTAACACATAGCTAGGAGGATCAGGGGATTCATAACTTTCCCAAGGGATATGTAAGTTGTTGGGGTGGCCAAAAGTCAGTATCAGCCAATCAGTGAGGGAGTCTATCCCCTTTTCAATACGATAGAATAATTTGACCTTACCCTCTCTCTCCTCTCTGAAAAAGAACCCACGAGCCTAGAAAGGAATAAACAACCCCTTTGTGATTATACAACTTGCGTATGTTGTTTCTGAACGAACGGCGACTACTACTACTCGAATTTGGCCCTATGCTACACAAATATTATGGGGAAGAACAAGCAAGCCAGCCTTGGTATCAAAAATGAATTCTATAAATTAATGGTTTTGTAATCGTAAAGAATGGATTTATACACAAGCATCAAACAGTAAAGTAGAATAATTTGTATGCATTCTCATCTGTCAACGCTGCTTGCTTGACAGTTCTTTTTAGTCTTCTTTTCTTTTTAATCAAGATACCTGAGAATAAGAACCGAGAGAGAGAAAGAAAAGAATTCATATTTTTACCCTCAAGCATTGTTGCTAAGTGAACAGCGGCACTCTACCAATTCCATTGTCTTCAGGTTTCTTTTTTGTGTTATTAGCTCCTCGAGAGTCTGACAGGGAGTTAATTCTCAGAGGCTAGGCTTTAAAACAAAATTAAAAGTCACCAGCGATGAGCAAGTTATGTGACAATAATGGAAAACTATCATCTTTTTCAAGATTCTTCTAGATCAGAACTTCCTTTACATGCAAATGTATTTTTCAGGTCAGTCACCATCAACCTGTTTCACTGCATGAAATATATCTTTTTCAATGTTTCCAACAATTGCAAGAAATGGGGGAAAATTCATTGAAAAAAAATTCAACCTGAACAGCTACAGTCCATAAGACATATGATGTGACGACTAACAAACTAGTTTCGCAGATCCATTATTACTGAATATTAAGTTTGATCCTCACTGGATCGCAGTTATTTTGAGTGAAATTTCTTGACAACAGTGTAATTTCCGTGCCTGTTGAATTTCTTTACAATTCATTAAATCTTGTAGTTACCAAGCACTTTTTCTTTTTCCTTATGAAACTGTCAAATTTCCCTGAACACCCTGTATACATATATATATATATATATATATATGTTTGGTTGAACTCGAGTGACAATTCCTGTCGTACAAGTTTCTGTTCAACCCTTTCAAGGTGTCTGGCCATCTTTTTGGTGTCAGGGTGGAAATTGTGTAGCAATCCACCAAAGATGTCGCTACGAGGGCTTTCAGCATGTTGATCTGCCATCTTCAGGTTCGAAACTGATGGTATGTTTTGTGGTGTCTCATTTTTAAAGAAAACGAGCAGTAGCATAGGAATTGGTAGTGGGAAGTAGTAACTATATATATATATATATATATATATATATATATACATGTTGAAAAAATGAATAAAGGAAAGAAAGTATAAAATGGATAATATAGGATATTTTAATCAATATTACTTACACGTGTTTCGGTCAGGAGTTTATCCATGTGTACATTATTCAAACTATTATTGTTTTTAAATAATCAAAGGAAATGAAATAATAATAATAGAAAAAATGTAGAAATGTTCCGCACACAAAGAAAATTCAACCTTCATCAGAGTAAATCCTTATTTGAAATGAAATATGTTGGAAAAAGCGGAGAATTTTAGAAATGTTCGAAAAATAACTTTTTTTTTTAAATTCACATTCAGACAAGACAGATAAAGTCCGTTAATGACGTCATATCACATGCGAACAGATTTTGAACGTGAATTTTTAAAAAAAGAAATTTTTATTCAAACGATAGATGTTTTTAAATGACATGGGCTAGAGTTGTGTATGGAAAAAAAAAGGCTCATAACCGTTTATCTATACAATATCTATCAATACCAATGGTTCTCAACCTTTTTTTACCTATGGCCCCCTTTTAATCCTATTTTAATCTGGTGGACCCTCCCATAGCCATTCGATGTTTAAAAATCACATTGTATTTTTTTTTAGTTAAATATAATTTTGCTTGCCTGGGTCCCCAAAATATTATATGACCACTGATCTATACCTATCTATTTTGGTTTGGTTTAGTTTATTTTACGGCATATCAACCTCGATGGGCCATTTAATGCCAACAAAGTTTTGAAATAAATTAATTCTTAATGGATACTCAATTTCTTTTATGAACAAATTTTTCTATTTACTATACCTATCTATATCTGTCTGAATATATTCAAGTGTCTGTATCTCTTGCCTATCTTCCCTCGGACTGCCAACCAATTAATGCCTTTAAAAAAGGTCAAACATGGTCTCAGCAAGACTGACTGACAGACAGACAGACAATCTATTTAAAAAAATAATAATTCAATTTACATTAATCATTAATAACATGGCTATACGTTTGTGGAAAAAAAACTGGCAAGACTAGAGGTCAGGGATATGTCGACAAAGGAATTTCTGTTTTTCCAGCATCTGTAGGTGAGAGCACTTTACTGTGAAGATTTGGTTTGGTTTGGTTGGTTTACGGCATATCAACCTCAGTGGATCATTTAATGCCGATAAAGTTTTGAAATAAATTCATTCTTAATGGATGCTCATTTTTTTTTTTTTTTTTTTTATAAACTAATGTTTTTCTATTTAACCCATAGATTGGACCCTAACAGGTACTACCACTCTGGGTCAGAGTGAACCTGGGAGCAATGGTGATGAAGGGGTGTTCCACAGTCCCCAAAACTCCAGTACTGGAAAGCTCACCATCAGATAGAGTTTAACGTCATTCCCTGGACATGAAGACCCTCAGCCACCGCCTTCTAGCACATGATAAAAAGGACTTGGGGGTTGCCATAAAGGCAATAGGGTTGGGGCAATCATATAGGTATTAAGGCTGGACATGACTAGCCAATTGATAGTGGAGATCCCTTGTGGGATTAAGTTTGATCCGTGTTGAATAGGATCCTATAATGCTTGTCCCTTGGTCCGTGGATCTTGAATCCTGTGATCCTTGTTTTTGTCAAGTGTTAAGCATGAGCAACTGAACGTCTTTCCACCAAGGCCTTTAAATAGTTAACCATGTGTTTGAGCATGTTGATTGGCCAATTCAGTCCACGCAGCTTCGAAGAGTCTATAAATTTAAGTTGTGATCCGCAGCACACCTTATATACAACAAATATAAAAATAGGAAGTGCGTGGTGTAATGGTTAAAGTCATGGGAAATGGACTCGTCGCCCCGAGTTCAAATCCTGGACTTGGTAATTGCATTTCACTTAGCGCTAATACCATTGGCAAAGGTATGAATCCTACTCTCCCTCTAGCTATTGGTAAATAGTAGGGCAGACTGGGCTCTTTAACCTTGGTTAAGCAACCGGTCTAGAAGAAGGAAAACTCTGAATTCAAACCTGCTGAACTCTGCTTAAAAAATTGACCTTGTGTCACATACTGCTCGTGCGGAGGGGTTGGTAAATAAATAAATATATCTAAGTTAAGAGAAAGGAAATGAATCCGACAGTATGAGTATAGATAAAAGGATATGAAAACAACACAATATGCTGTTAAAGTGAAAAGATTTTATATCATATTCATAGCTAATATTGAACAATATTTCGATTTATAAAAATCATCTTCAGAGCTTGTTTATACTCCGGACTTATCAATAGCGGAGACAAAAATAATATGAATTCAAATAGAAAACATTGATGTTGCAAAAAAGTTATGCAGTAGTTTCAAATATAAGCACATCCGCCAACGTATATAAATATATAACGCATATAAAATGTTTTCACTTTAACAGCATATTGTGTTGTTTCATATCCTTTTATATATATATATATATATATATATATATATATATATATATATGTGTGTGTGTGTGTGTGTGTGTATTTGGGCATCATTCTTTCATTTATACATGTAAAATTAAACAAAAGATACTGGCCAACTTTTTAGATTTAGATGGAATCTGAGAGAGAGAGAGAGAGAGAGAGAGAACTTGTAAAACAATTATGTGCGTGTATGCACACAGTCATATATATATATATATATATAAGTTAAAAGAAAGGAAAGGAATCCGACAGTATGAGTGTAGATAAAAGGATATGAAAACAACACAATATGCTGTTAAAGTGAAAAGATTTTATATCATATTCATAGCTAATATTGAATAATATTTCGATTTATAAAAATCATCTTCAGAGCTTGTTTTTTACTCCGGACTTATCGAGACCGGAGATGAAAATAATATGAATTCAAAACGAAAACATTGATGTTGCAAAAAAGTTAGTTTTAAATATAAGCACATCGCGTTTCTCGGTCAGCGACAGTCATGTATATCTTATTGTAACAGTTTTTTGACAAAAGACATATTTCAAATTCGACAATAGACAAATTCTCTTTTTCAAACAGGATGAGTATTATATATATATATATATATATATATATATCCCCAGATCACCAAATCAAAACAGCACAATTGTTTTTTTGGCTTTTTTTTTTTTTTTTTTTAAATCCAGAGAAATCATTTTGCTGTGATCCAGAACTGCAAATATGACCAACAGAATTTTTCCCTCCTCCTCGGATCATCCTTGTATAACGATTCCTCGCCTGGATTATTGAAACAGATTAGGCGTTAAGGAAACATCAATGAGTGACGGCTTGCTCTGGCTAAGTGGATTAAAAAGTCTAAAAAAAAAAAAAAAAAAGCTTAGATAATAAAGGATTAAGAGGTGACCTGTATGGATCAGCTGTACACCTAGAAGATCCTAATTCAGGTGTGTTAGAGGGTAATCCCAAAGGCAAAGGTCTCCAAAATATTTAGAAATCACAGAAACGTTTATTATTTAGTATCATTTGCAAACTACGATACCTTTTTAAAAAAATCTATGTTGTAAGGAATATTTCTTCTCCGCATTTTTGGATTATATATATATATATATATATATATAGTAAAGTCAACGGGACGGACTAATGTCTGTATCAGCCAGACAGCAAGGGAGTCTATACCCTTTTCACTAGTGCTAGTGAATTCAAACCTGTTAAACTCTGCTTAAAAAAAATTGACCTTGTGTCGCATCTTGCTCATGTAGAGGAGTTGGTATATATATATATATATATATATATATATATATATATATATATTATCCTAATGTACACAGTACAATTATGATAATAAATTTGCTCTACTATCCTATTGAGCACTTTATATTTGTTATATCGCTGTCTTATTATTGTGAAACTTGAATCAACTAACCATCTCACCAATTAAATGACAAAAAGTAAAAAATTAATGGTCGGTAGAATATATTTGTGCAAGTTGATTGGTTTCACATCTTATTCCCCTGTTAGATTTTTATCTTTACTTCAAGTACGATAATTGAAATTGTACACCCAGGTCGGATCGTATAATTGTTAATATTGGTTAACCTCCTGCAGAACCGGATGCTTTAATAATTACTTTACTTCAAAACTGATCTCTGATAAGATCGAAAACTCATCTTCTCTCATTTAATCTACTATAGCTGTCTACCACTTATATAATTATCATAGTGTGTACAGAAATAACCTACTCGAGTTTCACCATGAGGATCTTTAGGGTTAAATCCATTGAATTAATCAAGATATAACTGTGGGAGTTTTGAAAAGTTGAATGACAGATGCGATGTTGATATGTCGTAATTGTTAATATGGAATTTTTTTTTTTTCTTCTTAAATATATTTAAAAAAAATAAATAAATAAATAAATAAATAAATAAAATAAAACTTAAACATTCATACACTGAGTTGTCGAGGACCGGTATCAAACTAGGAACCTTGTGGTTTCTAGCCAAACGCTCTACCGACTGAGCTAACCCAGCCCCCATAATTCCACTTAGAAATGACCTTGTGTCATACCCTATTCATAGAGGAGGTGTTGGATAGATACAAGCACCCCCCCCCTCATGGGAGTTGTTCTATTCTAGATGAGGCTAAGTTTAGTATGTCTAGAAATAGCAATTTGTTGAGCAAGAGTGACTACATCTGGAATCAATTAAACTATAATATGATAAACACTCTGAAGTTAAGAACTTGAGGAATAAAAATTATAGAAACAACATGGCTATTGGCAAGTCCTCTAGACGGCATCCAGTGTCTGTGCAGGACTGATGAATATATATTTACTAACCCCTTCGCACAAGCAGGATGTGACAAAAAGTCAATTTCTTAAGCGGAGTTCAATTCAGAGTTTTCCTTCTGTCTGTGTGTTGTATACTCTTCTTTCCTTACTTCTATTTTTCTTCTGTTCATCTTTGGTATCTTACGTTCTTCTTCCAGCGTCTGGACCTAGTCTTGGGGACTTTGTGTCTGGTCTTCTAGGTCAGTCTTGTTGCCAAGACATTCATCAACCACAAAACCATATTTATTTAAACTTTTATTTCTTAATTAAACATATCATGTAACTAACATAACACGCGTATGCAGTGAGCTCCAGTTAAGGCAGTACATCTTCTCTGCCTGACGTCCAAACTGAAACTGAGAGCCAACCAGGTCCCACATGACTTCACGTATTTCGCGGGCTTTCTGTAATATTCCATGGAAAGTCCCGCCCGTGATATGAAAAGGGGCCATCCCTTCAGAAATACAGGGGGTTGACAATAATCTATGCATAGATTATGTAACATGTGCAGGACTGATGAATATATATTTACCAACTCCTCCACACAAGCAGGATGTGACAAAAGGTCAATTTCTTAAACCGAGTTCTACAGGTTTGAATTCAGAGTTTTCCTTCTAGACCGGTTGCCTAACCAAGGTTAAAGAGCCCAGTCTGCCCTACTATTTATCCATACCTGGAGGGAGAGTAGGATTTATACCTTTTCCAAGGGTATTAGCGCTAAGTGAAATGCAATTACCATGTCCAGGATTTGAACTCGGGGCGACGAGTCCATTTCCCATGACTTTAACCATTACACCACATACTGCTAATATCTTATTATAATGGAGATTGTGTGTTTTTCTGTCTGTAACCGAAACTATATTACTACTCAAGTCACAATTTCCTTACGTCACATTCTCCATGATTCTATTTCTATTTAAACCTCAATTAATAATAAAACTGTTTGACATTATTAATACTGTTGGCCTTACCTAAATACTAAGAACATGCAATTGTATTTATATATACAACAAAATACCAGTTTTCAGTGTAAACGTAAAGCTAATTTGCATATTGATATTAAAAAACCAATTTTAATAAAAATGTGTTTGGTATTATTGATTTCTAATTGTTTGGTTTTATCTTAATGAATATGAGTAAAAATCTCTTCAATAAATCCTAAAAGAAATTCATTAAGAAGAAATAACTGTAATTTTATTCTTTACTTCCTATTTTAACTAAATAGTTAAATTAGGAAAAATTAGCATTGAAAAACGGAAGTGATGAAAGAGTAAGTTTCAGTTGTTCTATTTTACGATTATACCCCCTCCGTTTCAAATCTTTTTATTTGAATTCTTAATTAGTTTTATTAGCCTTTCTGATTTAATCTAATATTTTATTACATTTAAACTTAAATACTTGCACCCGGAGGGTGCATATATTTGCTAGTAATGAATAATAAGGACTGATGAATATAAGTTTTTGCTGGTTGGGTAACACTGGTGTGTCCATGTGTAATAGTCCATAAGAATATGTCGCTTATGAGTTTGTCCTTACTTCTCCAAAAGTTTCCAGCATGCTATCTGTCCTTATCGGTCATTGCTGTTCACAAGTCTCCTAAATAACATCCAGTGTCTGTACAGAGCTGATGAATGTTAGTTTTTGCTGGTTAGGCAACACTGGTGTGTCCATGTGTAGTAGTCCATTAGAGAATGTCACTTGGCTATGAACTTATTGATTTGCTTATGGAAATCTCAGCATAATGCTTTCTTTCATTCATTCCTTTCTTTTCTTCTCTTCATTCCTTTCTTTCTTGCAACACTATGGATTTTTTTCCTTCACCACCCTTTCCTTCTTTTCTATTTCTTCTCTTTCACTCACTCTTTTCTTCACCTGCTTTACTCCCCTCTTTCCTCCAACACTTTCCCATTTCCTTCTCCCCCCCCCTCTCCTTTTCCATCTCACCTCCTTCACTCCCCTTCTTCTTCCCCTTTCTTTCCATCTCACCTCCTTCACTCCCCTTTCTTTCCTTATCCTTCATTACCCCCTTTCTTTCCTTTCCTTCATTACCCCCTTTCTTTCCTCTTCCCTCACTCCCCTTTCTTTCCTCTTCCCTCACTCCCCTTTCTTTTTTCCTCCTCCCCCTTTAACCTTTCATTCCTCCTCCTCCCCCTTTAACCTTTCATTCCTCCTCCCCCTTTAACCTTTCATTCCTCCTCCCCAATTTCTTCTTCCTTCCTAACTTTACACAATGGATTTCTTTATTTTCTTTCTTTTATACTTCATAACAATAAATTCCTTCCCTTTTTTTTCATTCGTTCCCTTTTTTTTAATTTCCTTCTTTTTCCATACTTTTATCCATCACACAATGGATTTATGTTTTTTTCCTTCCTTTCTTTTCAGCTGACAAAGATTCAAAATAACGGAGAGAAACAAGTCAAAAATATAGAGAGGAGAAGGAAGAGGAGGAGAATCAAATGAGACTCAAATATCTCAACAGACACAACAACAATACAACATGATGATGATGGTGATGATGATGATGGTGGTGGTGGTCTTGTAGAGACAATGGTAGGGTGTGGGGGAGGGTAGTAATTGTTTTCAAGAGATGAAGAAAAAGGTTTTCATATAACCAGGGTGGTGCCAGTGAAGACAAACCTATTGATTAATTACATACAAGATGATACACACACACACACACACACATTATATATATATATATATATATATATATATATATAAAGATAAAAGGAATAAAGACAATGTAATTAAAATGTGTATATAATTAAAAAAAATAAAAGGCATATATATATATATATATATATATATATATATATATATATATAAAAAGAGAGAGAGAGAGAGAAGAGAGAGGGAGGGAGAGAATTATTTTTATGCTTTATTTTTCTTATATATATGTATGTATGTATATATATATATATATATTAATTATTCTTATGCCTTTTATATACGAGAACAAAAATAAAGGAATCAAAAAATTATATATATAATTTTTTTTAATTCCTTTTATTTTTTGTTTATTTATATATGGAATAAAAATATATATAACAAAAATAAAAAGGCATAAAAATAATATATATATAATAAAAAGGCATAAAAATAATATATATAATAAAAATGATATACATAATAAAAAATAAAAATATGATAAAAATATATATGATAAAAATAAAATATAATAAAAATAATATATATGATAAAAATAATATAATAAAATAAAAATATGATAAAATAAAAAATAAATAAAATAAATATATGATAAAAATAATATAATAAAATAAAAAATATGATAAAAATAAAAATATAATAAAAATAAAAATATAATAAAAATAAAAATATAATAAAAATAAAAAGGCATAAAAACATAAGAATAAAAGGCATAAAAAAATATAATAAAAATAAAACAAATAAAAATACAATAAAATGAAAGGCATAAAAATATGAAATAAAACAAATAAAAATATATTGAATAAAAATAATTTAGAATTATACAATTTTCTTTTTTTTTTTTTTTTTTTTTTTTTAATTATTTTTATTCGTCTAGTGAGGCAATTTTTCTATCATGAAGGCTGCCTGCTCTTTGGTTGTTTGCTGCACAGCGCAGGCAAAAACAAGGAGGAAAAACTTAAAGAACGATGACGGCACAAAGAAAAAGAGATTGTAATAGAAGTATCAGCAGATGCTTCTCCCAACCAATGTTGAGGAATGCTTAAGCTAAAAGAGAGACTAAATAAAACAAAAAAGATAAAAATATAAAAAAGAAATAGTACTACTTCTTCTTCAGAAGAAGATAGACTTTGGTATGTAAATAAAAAAGGTTGCAAGAAGATTGTAATAATAGGCAATTATGCCAGTTGGATAAAACAAACAACGTTACGGATAACTAGAAATTTATTTATCAAATTTATATATTTTTAAGAGGAGACAGGGGCATATAATGTCTGTATGCGTGTGTTTACAAAATGAACAAAATAGGACAACAAAGAAAATATAAATTTTAAAATGCAAATTTTGCAAAGCGCAACTCTTAATTTTTAAATTTCAAACACATAGAAATCAAATCTATTTATCTTTCACACACACATATATATATTTATTTATTTATTTATTTATTTCTATAACTATCTTCTGTGTCTCCCTATATATCTATTTCTATCTGTATATAGCTATCTTCTGTGTCTCCCTATATATATTTCTACCCGTCTATGGCTATCTGTGTCTCCCTATATACATTTTATTTGTCTATAACTATCTGTGTCTCATATATATATATATATATATATATATATATGTCTATAACTATCTTCTGTGTCTCCCTATATCTATTTCTATCAGTCTATGGCTGTGTCTCCCTTATATATATATATATATATATATATATATATATATATATGACCGATAGATAGAATCATTAATCACTTTTGACTGTCAACATAGGGTAGACTAAGCACTAACTTCAAAGGAACAAGCTTTAGAGACAAAAGTTCATTTACTTTTAGGAGACATAGAATAAAAATGATCTTAAACCAGGCGAGTATATATCACATTAGCCACATAGATTTACTTAGTTCTCCTGAAGACGGTGTACTTAGAACACTAAAACTGTGGTAGAAAAAAAACTTTTCTACAACTTTTACAACTATTAATGCTCTATATTTTACAAGATATATTGAGCCCTTTTGGATTAACTACTTATGCTACTACAATAATTACATGGTAGTAAGTTGTTGATGAATATATATATATATATATATATATATATATATATATATATGCTACCCTGGGAATGGATACATTGAAACTCCGGTGTCTGGCAACTGACCTGGTAAACACTCATAAGGTCATTAATCATCTTAACAACAGCAATCTTGAGCACCTTTTTTATCTCCATGTTTTAACACACATGGGCATGCCTACAAAGTCAGAAAACAGCATTGCTCACATGACTTTCGGAAACATTTTTTCACGCTCAGAGTTGCCGAGGCATGGAATAAACTGCCTGCATCCGATGTAGGCTGATAAAACACTGCATCTTTCAAAGCCTCCATGCTTCCTGTAATCCACCAACACTATACCTGACACCCCCCTTCATACACATGTATGCACACAAACACATACATGTATATTATTACTGTATGCTATTCATGTTCCGGACACCAATACATTATTTTATGTACTAGACATAAGACTTTGATGAGTTGTGGTGCGCCTGATCACTACACATATGTATATTATTACTGTACGCTATTTATGTTCCTGACACTAATACATTATTCTATATATGAGAAATAAGACTTTGATGAGTTGTGATGCACCTGATCACTGTACACATATATGTATATTATTACTGTACGCTTTTCATGTTCCTGACACTAATACATTATGAATGAATAATATAATAATAATAATAGAAAATTTTTAAATATTTAAGCATTCATTTTACCCTGAAGAAGGCCGTTTTTCTTTGTATGCTTAAATATTCTATAATTTTCTATTATTATTTTATATTTAAAATAATAATAAATAGAATACATGTGTACATGAACAAACTCCTGGCCAAAACACTTGTTTGTAACTCAGATTAAATCAATTTTATCCATTCAACATTTTCTTTCCTCTATTTATTTATCCTTTCAACACGTGTGTGTGTGTGTGTATATATATAATATATATATATATATATATATATATATATACACGAGAGAGAGATGTGTATATATGTATGCAGTGACAAGAAACAATATATAAAATGCTTCTTTTTATTTTCTCTCTTATCAATCAGTTGCAGACTTATTAACAAACGTCCATATTTATTCCACATTTTCTGTTTCCTCTAAGAGAAATCTAAAAGAGAAAGAGACACACGAAAAGAGAGAGAGGAGGGTGATGGAAAAAGAGAGAGAGGAGGGTGATGAAAGAGAGAGAGAGAGAGGGGTGATGGAAAAGAGAGAGAGAGGGAGGGTGATGGAAAAGAGAGAGAGAGGGAGGGTGATGGAAAAGAGAGAGAGAGAGAGGGTGAATGGAAAAGAGAGAGAGGAGGGTGATGGAAAAGAGAGAGAGGAGGGTGATGGAAAAGAGAGAGAGAGAGGTGATGGAAAAGAGAAGAGAGGAGGGTGATGGAAAGAGAGAGAGGGAGGGTGATGAAAAGAGAGAGAGGGAGGGTGATGGAAAGAGAGAGAGGAGGGTGATGGAGAGAGAGAGGGAGAGAGAGAGAGGGAGGGGGATGGAAAAAAGAGAGAGGGAGGGTGATGGAAAAGAGAGAGAGGGAGGGTGATGGAAAAGAGAGAGAGGGAGGAGGGTGATGGAAAAGAGAGAGAGGAGGGTGATGAAAAGAGAGAGAGGGAGGGTGATGGAAAAGAGGAGAACACACACAGAGAGAGGGGGAAATTGAAAAGAGAGAGAGAGAGAGAGAGAGACACACACAGAGAGAGGGGGAATTGAAAAGAGAGAGAGAGAAGACTGTACAGTGACAATATAAGAATCAATAATCCTTCCTCTTATACTGCATTTAAAAATATTACATCTGTTTACATTTTATCCGTTTAATTCGATGTTAGTCGGACGAGAAGAGCGGGGGGGGGCGATAACAAGAGTTTAAATGAAATGTTTAATAAACAAAAGGAAAAGAAGAGACAAATCAAGATTATTTTTTTTATTTTTTTTATTTCTCTTCTATGTTTAAAGATGAAGATGATGATGTTATATGCTAAGGACTAAACATCATCATCATCGCTTTAAAGAGACAGAACACAAATAGAGACAACTGTTACTGTGAATACTACAATTCCAAACAAGTAATAGATAAAATGTTTTCAAAAACAATATCTCACAATGATTGGTTAATAATTTATTCACATAGATACACTTTTCTAATTATATATATATATATATATATATATATATAATATATATATATATATATATATATATTTATCAAAACTTGGTAGTAAGGGATGATTCTATATGTGATTTCTAAGATCCCTGTACTAATATGATGATCCAGTATGTATAAATACAGCGAATCTTTAAATCACTGAAGAGAGCTCAATGTATAATAACCTTTTAGATTATATACAGAGCAATATTTATCAATAAATAAAAGCAATTGGTAATTTGCTTGAAGCATTGTTAAGTATGTTATAATATATTAATAATTTGAAGGCCAATACAATGCGTATGAAAAATAAAAACAAAAAGATGTTATTTTTGTCTTATCGATTTCGAAGCATGAACTTCATCATCAGAGTTTATTTTCAGAAATGGATGTGCTTATGTTTTTATTTGTGTGGTTATAATTTCTCTTCTTATTTCCTTTCCTTTTTTTTTCTCTTTCTTTTTCTCTTCCTATATGAATGAAATAAGAAATTACAGTTATTCGCCCATTTCATTCATAAAGGAGAAGAAGAAAAAAAAAAGGAGAGGAAAAAGAAATAAGAGAAATTATAACCACAAAAATAAAAACATAAGCATGTCCATTTCTGATACGAAACTCTGATGATGAAGTTTATGCTTCGAAATCGATAAGACAAAAATAACATCTTTTTGTTTTTATATGCATTGTAATTGCCTTCAAATTATTAATATTATATATATATATATATATATATATATCCCCTAACGAAAAATACCAACACATTTTATCTTATTATGACACTAAGAATTTTAACAATAATCACTAAGATCATATTAAACTTTGCTTTAGAAAAAAAAAATTAACCTTGTGTCACATCCTGCTCATGCAGAGGGGTTGGTATGTATATATATATATATATATATATATATATATATATATATATATATATTATATATATATTATCATAAGGTACACAGTAATAATGTACAATTATGATAATAAATTTGCTCTACTCACGTATTGAGCACTTTATATTTGTTATATCGCTGTCTTATCATTGTGAAACTTGCATCAACTAACCATTGTGACCATTTTCACCGGTAAGTCACCTTTTCCACAAATACCATATATATAATATATATAATATATATATATATATATATTTAAAAATTTGTTTTGGGATGAAACAAAGAAAACACAGTGCTCAACCACAAATTTGTAGGAGCTTTATCTATTTGTTGAATTTTTTAAATATAAAAGTTTTTCATAAGCAGCTACCCAGGTTTCAGGTTATTTCACCATCGTCAGGTTGCTCAATCTCCTGGGTAGTTGCTTATGAAAAACTTTTATATTTAAAAAATTCAACAAATAAATATATATATATATCTTATTATAATGGAGATTGTGTGTTTGTCCGTCTGTAACCAAAACTATATCCCTACTCAAGTCACAATTCCCTTTGTTATTTACATCACATTCTCCATGATTTTATTTATATTTAAACTTCAATTATTAATAAAATTGTTTTACATGACTTATACTGTTGACCATATCTACATACTAATAACATGCAATTGTATTCATATATACAACAAAATAGAGGTTTACAGTGTGAATGGGAAGGCTAATTTGCATATTGATCTTAAAAAATTAATTTTAATAAATATATGCTTAGTATTATTGATTTCTAATTGTTTGGTTTTATCTTATTGAATATGAGCAAAAATCTCTTCAATAAATCTTAAAAGAAATCCCTCAACAAGAAAAAACAACTGTAATATTATTCTTTACTTCCTATTTTTACTAAACAGTTTAATTAGGAAAATTTACCAATGAAAGACGGGAGTAACGGAAAATGATGAAAGAGTTAGTTTCAAAGTTGTTCTATTTTTCAATCATACCCCCTCTGTTCAAAATCTTTTTATCTACATTCTTATTCAGTTTCATTAGCCTTTCTAATTTAATATGATATTTTATTATAAAATTTAACTAAAATACTTGCACCCGGAAGGTGCATATATTTGCTAGTATATATAATGCTTCTGATTTTTTAAAAATTAAAAATAAAATTCATTTTATTTAAATAAAATTCATTTATTTTTATACAGACAGCGCATTTTTGAAAATTCCAACTTTTTGACTAGCAGCGTTCTGTTGCGC
>CM042172.1:18059568-18097068 GCA_023376005.1 Doryteuthis pealeii
TGGAATTATCTGTTCAATCCTGACTTATAAGTAGATATGCTGTAAATTATATATATATATATATAGTATAATTTATATATATATATATATATATATAGGGGGCGGGTTAGCTCAGTCAGTAGAGCATTCGGCAAGAAACCACAAGGTTCCTAGTTCAATACCGGTCCTCGCCAACTCAGCGTATGAGTAGCACAGGGATTGTTGCGGTAAATAAGGAGCTGATGTAGGTGTGGCGCTCCACTCAGATGCTAAAAACAATCTCCTTGGTCTAGCGCTATTGAAAGGGGATAGACTCCGCTGACTGGCTGATACCTACTTTAGGCGCCCCGTCGACATTTATATATTATATATACACAACATAACAACAATACAATATGTATGTGTGTGTGTGTGTGTATAGCAGTTTGCTAGTCTAGTTGCACTGCTGAGACGTGATATTGGCGAAACAGTATTGTCAACTATAATATATATATATATATATATATATATATACACACACACACACACACGTGTATGTGTAAATTAATATCAAATATTTCTGTGATAGGATTCAACAGAACTTAGGCAGACATATAGAGTTTAAATTATATATATATATATAATATACCAAGCGTGTTGGTAGATCCTTGCGGAGAGAAAAAACCCGGCGGAGAGTTTGATTGTAAAAATATACTACCAAACATCAACCAGGAAGAAAAAAAATTTTTGAAAAAAAGAAAAGACCAAGATATTCGTACAACAAAAAATAATCTATTGGTATAGTATTTGGCAAAGAAAAAACAATTTATATGTATATATATGTATATAAGATATATATTATATATATATATATATATATATATATATATATATATATATATAACCGCTAGGAGAAGCTAATTTGTTAAAAAGTGCTCGATACCTAAGTAGAGCCAAGTAATAAAGATATCTACTGAGTCAGACGAACTACTATTAGTTTCGCATAAATAAATTTTCTTCTTTAACAGCATTGTGTGATGTTTTCATTCCACCTTTTCTTACTCATATATATATATATATATATATATATACACACACACATACACAAATACAATATGTATGTGTGTGTGTATAGCAGTTTGCTAGTCTAGTTGCACTGGTGAGACGTGATATGGCAAAACAGTATTGTACAACTATATATATATATATATATTATATATATACACACCCACACAACACACGTGTATGTGTAAATTAATATCAAATATTTCTGTGATAGGATTCAACAGAACTTAGGCAGACATATAGAGTTTATATATATATATATATATATATATATATATATGAAGGTAAAAATGGATATTGAATCCGACAATATGTGAGAAAGTTTTATAGAAAAACAACAAGATGTAAAACATTTTAGCTGATCGAGAGCGTTCGTTGACTTGTAATTAATATTTTCATTTCGTTTTTTCCACTTACAATGTTGCTTTTGAAAAAGACATATTCATAATGTCGAAACAGATATCTGTCAGCTAAAATGTTTTACATCTTGTTTTTCTATAAAATTTCTCACATTATATATATATATATATATATATATATATATATATATATATATATAAGTTTTATTCTTATTAACTAGTTATTCAAAATCTTTTTAATTAATTACCCAAATTCTTCCCAATTATGTTTTTTCTACCACAATTATCATTTTAAATGTAATACCATTTTTCTTTTAATCAGTCTGACCATTATTTTTATTGGTGCTTGCATAATTAAATATCTGTAGAAATTTCTACTTTTGAAAATAAATTCCAAAATCAAAGAATTTTCCTAAAATAGATTTCCAAACAAATAAATAAAAATTTTTTTTTTTTGTTTTCAAAAAAACAACCAAATCTTATCGAAGATCAAAATCGAGCTTCAAGCATTAAGAGATGGAATAAGAGCGGCAAACCATGGATGATGTCTAGAGTTAAAAATAAAACAAGAGGGTCGGCACTGAGTTTCACTCGCTCAGGTGAATACTCAGGTATGACATTAGAATTACGTCAACCCAAAATTATGAGTACAACTAGAGTCGGAGATGTTTTGGCTTTGGAAAGCTGAATGAAAATAAATAAAAATAAAAAAGATGCATTTTTTACTTTTAAGTATTTTTTTTTTTAAATAAAAATAAAAAAAAATTGAATATTGGGCTTACTATAAAAAAAATTCAATGTTTACTGCTAAAATATATATATATATATATAGTTAGGGTAGTGAAGACAAAATCAACAGTGCTTTGTGTCTTCATTACCCAATATATATATATATATATATATATAAAAAACAAAAAGGCACATCTGACATCACGTAAACATGCAACACGAGAATACAGTTAACAAAAAACGCACACATCTAACAATATTTGTACCATTTCTGTCATTTTCAAAAACAGTTTTGTTTTACCTGATGAATGCCATAGCAAGAAACTGCACGGCTGTAATGATTGTTCCAATGAAAATAAATAAAATCTGAACCTTTTATTTATTCATTTTAATATATGTATATATATATATTACACTTTATTTGGCCTTAGTTCAGTCTGTATAGTTGTCTTAAAAAGTAGTTCATTCATTATATGAGTAGCCTGTGCTGTCTAGCCACTCTGAGGAGACGTGATACATCAAAACAGTGTCTGTGGATGCCTATATATATATATGTATATATGTGTGTGTGTGTGTGTGTCTCCAGTCTGTTCACATCTATGTATCTCAGTTTACTAATATCTGTCTCGTGTTGTCATTTAGCTATCTTGGTCTTTTTATATCCGTATATATCTGTAGGTTTTAAAGCAGTTTACATATGTTGTAATGGTTTGCTATGTCATAAACCCATGAAAATACTTAATTTAGAATTTAACTCTTCTGTTAAAAGTAATTCAAGGGAGAAAATGTTGGATCATTTCTTATACCTTAACGGAACAAGGAAGATAGAAATAAATTTAAAACCCTAACTGAATGAAGAAAATCAATAAAGGAAAAAAAAAAAAAATATATATATATATATTGTATATATATATATATATAATATATATATTAATAATAATCATCATCATAGTTAGGTGCCAGTAGCATTTGACACTGAATCCTTGTGTTTTCACAGATGACTCACCAGGCCAGTCTGGAGAGACATACTCTTCCATATAAACTACATTTTGGAACTTCTCCACTTTGAATGTTGCTAGGCTGAAAATTACCCTTTCTAACAGCCCGCTTCTATTTTTGGGGTTTAATTCGGTTGGACTCAAATTCTTCCACAGACAGGTAGATGGTGGCTCTCCAGCCAGGTCTATCATTATATATATATATATATATATATATATAGTAAAGATTAGATGGAGAAATCTGGACAAAGGAACAAAACTCAGACAAGTGTATGTAGGAGATATATTTCGCCGTACATTGAGCGCAGCTTCAGTCGTTTATTTAATCATTAAAGCATATTACACGTGTTTTATAGGAGAGAAAGTGCTTTAATGATCAAATAAACGACTGATGAAGCCGCGCCCAATGTACGGCAAAATATATTTTCTACATATACTTGTCTGAGTTTTGTTTCCTTTGTCCACATTTCTCCCTCTAATCTTTACTACATTCTGTTGGATTTACTCCAATCTTCCTATCCTCATATATCAAAACAAACCTTGTCTATTCTTTCATTAAACATGTTTACAAGAAATTTGCTGCCCAAATTATAACCTATTTGTGCACGTGTGTGCGCATATATATATATATATATATATATATATATATATATATATAATACATACATACATACATACATTGGCATATGCTCACCAAAAATCATTTTTGCAAAACCGAGTCATGAGTGACTTTATTTTATATCTTAGAATTATTTTAATATTGTAATATTTGTTCTGCACTTTTGTGTATAGAACACTGTAATGATTTTTGCTGAATTTTCAACCGTTTCAGATTTTATCTGACAAGTCAATTTTTATACATATGTTAGGCGGACAGTAGGATGAATAAATATTATCATTTGCTGTCCACCTACACTGTGTGTGTGAGCATTATATATATATGTGTGTGTGTGTGTGTTTGTTAAACTCAACAGACAATTCTTGTTGGACGAGTTTTTGTTTGATCCTTTCTAACTGTCTGGCCATCTTTTTAATATCCGGGTAAAACTGGCATATGAATCCAAATATTTTTTCACGAGTGCTTTCTGCATGACTTTGTTGTTTAACTGCATATCAACCTCTGTGGGTCATTTAATGCCAAAAAGGTTATTTTGGATTTCAGTCTTTAAAGTAGTGGTTCTATGGAGATAATTGGTTATGTTCTGTTATATCTTGTTGAAAAGGTTGTTTTCAGGGTTTGTATTCTTAAAGATGTCTCTCAGGTTTCTTGCTTGATAGTAATTAGGGCGGATATGTTTAAGGCTGTTACAATTTAGAAGGATACGCTTGGTTGTAAGTTGTACTTTGCATGTTAGGCACACTGGGGCATCCTCCCCTTTTAACAGGTACGAATGGGTAATGTGGGTGTGCCCAATAGCACGACTTTGTGCCATCATCAGGTGTGGAACTGGTGAGATGTTTCCATTGTCTCTCTTTTTAAAAACGAACAGTAGTAGTAGGAATTAGTAGGAGGTGGTGTTCACAAGTTTATAATAATGTATGGGGAATGGTGAGAAGAAAATTGGTGGGAAACAGAACATGTTTAAAAGGAAAAATGCTGCCAAAATATACTTCATATATATATATATATATATATATATATATATATATATATATATATATATATATATATATATATGGTCATTCATATACAGTCCTGTTTCAGCATTTCATGCTCATCAGTTTGACTAACCAAGGCAAGCTGCTTCAGGCCACGATCAAAACCCAACTGATTTGTCGTTGATGTTCTTACCCCTGCACCATCTACTCACCCACTTTTTAGAAAGGAAATTTACAGTTATAAACATTAGGCCATTAGGGAGTGCTCTATCTATTTTTAAGGAAAGCTATGCAACTTTTGCGTAATTAGTGGCCACCAGAATATTTGATTCCCAGAGAGCTCAACGTACTATATATATATATAATTGGTAATTTGCTTGAAGCATTGTTAAGTATGTTATAATATATTAATGATTTGAAGGCAATTACAATGCGTATAAAAAAATAGAGAGAGAGAGATGCACGTGGGCTAGTGGTTGGAGTCGTGGAAAATGAACTCGTCCATTAGAGTTCAATTCCTAGACGAAGCTGTTGGCATTTCACATAACACTAATACCCTTGGGAAAGGTATGAATCCATATATTCTCCTTCCAGTTAAGGGTTAAATAGTAGGGCAGACTGAGCTTTTAACCTTGGGTAGGTAACCAGTCTAGGTGAGGGATAACTCCGAATTCAAAATTCCTGAGGTCAGTCATTGATTGGGTTCATTACATTCCTTGATGCACCAATTCTTTCCTATCAACTGTGCTAAAAAGTGTGGAATGCGCCAACACAAGCCTTCACCACTATAAACAAATCACTGTGTTGGTTATTCATTGGATGAACACATGTGCACTCTCACACACACACACACATTTTTACAAAATACTAAATAAATGTGTATACGTCCATTACCATAGGTTTCCAAGGAAATAGACAATTTACCTATCATCAGGACAGTTGCATTAAATATAAACATGTGAATAAGCCAGGACTGCTATATACATGTTTACCAACTCCTCTGCACGAGTAGGATGTGACACAAGGTCAATTTCTTAAGTGAAGTTAAACAGGTTTGAATTAAGAGTTTTCCTTCCCCTAGACCAGTTGCCTAACCAAGGTTAAAAAGCCCAGACTGCCCTACTATTTACCCATAGCTTGATAATTGTACTGACAATGACATTCTGTAGCCGAGCTTTAAAAAACAATTTTAAGATCATTAGGAGACCTGTAGTTCACAATAAAAACATTTATTTGTAAACAAAAGGTGATAAAAGCAAACGGTTTTATCTGTTGTCTTTTAATATATTATATATCTACTCACATGTCAAATCTTGTATATCAGTCGACCTTTGATCGATGGGTCAGGAAATCATTAAATTATACAATTAAATTTGGATGGCCAGGGTCACTCCCCAACCTTTCCTATTATGTTCAATAATTCAACCTAACAAGTTTTTTATCCATGTATGTAGGTCAATGCAAACCATGATAGATTAATAAAAATCTGAACCGGCTCAACAAATATGTATTGAGCACTTTTCAAAATTTATTATCCTGACTCATTTAGTTTCTTTTTTCCAACAGGCAAAATTGTGACTGGTTTGTTTGTTTTGTTTTTTTCTGTTGAGTTTGCCCATAACTTTTAATAATACATACACACACTATATATATATATATATATATATATAAGATTTTTGGATGTTTGTTTGTTTATAGAAGCATTGTTGAATAAATTATTATTTATATTTTGCTTGAAGGCAATTATAATGCATGTATTGCATAAAATTCGATAATTATAGAAAATAATCTTGACAAGTGAATCCCGGCATATATATATATATAGCTCTGCTGATAGGCCTAATGGGCTGAAATGTACATACAGAGATGACTTTTTCTCAATTTGTTTACGCTTTACATTTAAACCGATATGCACACCTAATTCATTTAGTTATAATTAATTAATTAATTAACAAAATTAGGTATGACTTTAATTAAGCACATAATCTCCCACAAATTGTCGGCCTTCGCCATTTTCAAACACACTATTTTGATTACTTCATATATATATATATATATATATATATATATATATATATATACAACACACTCGGTGGCGTGTGGTCTAATGGTTAGAGTCGTGGGAAATGGACTTGTCGACCCGAGTTCAATTCCTGGACAAAGCTATTAAATTTCACATGGCGCTAATACCCTTGGTAAAGGTATGAATCCAATTCACCCTCCAGCTATGGGTAAATAGCAGGGCAGACTGAGCTCTTGAACCAGGGCTAGGTAACCAGTCTAGGAGAAGGAAAACTGAATTCAAACCATTGTCTCTTTTGAAAACAAACAGTAGTAGTAGGAATTATTAGATGTCTTGTGTATGCTTATTGCTTGCCTGTACTGCCAAATTGCTTTTATACAGCTATGTTTCTGCTTGTGTAATGCACAGTTAGACTGCTTTCAACAATATATGCTTAAATACACTAAAAACTTTTTTTTTCCTGAATCTGACCAGCTGAAATGGGGTGCATCTTATATGCCCGAGTGTCTTATATGCTGTCAAATACGGTAAGTACTGAATAGCGAGTTCGATCCTCACTGGGTGCCCTATAATTGCGACTGTGTCACATTCTAATTGTGGCAAATGGGTTGGCATCTGCTAAATAACTTTAGTTTGAATAACAAATGAAAATACTTTTGGGTACGCCCTATTTTGTTATTTTCAGTTTAATTACTGAATGAAGTGGACTGCACAGAAATGTATACCATAAATATTTCAAAATGACTAGATTTGGCATTAAATGACCCAAAAAGGGTTGGTTGGTTGGATTTTACGGCATGTCAACCCTTGTTGGGCTATTTTATGCAAAATATATTTTGTTTTGTTAATTCTTGGTTGGTTGGTTGGATTTTTCAGCATGTCAACTCTTGTTGGGTTATTTTATGCCAAAGACGTTTTCTTTTATTCATTCTAGATGAGAACTAAATTTATTTTTTAAACACTTTTTTTTAAACTCGTGTTTTTCTATTTAAACCATAATGGGACCCTAACAGGTACTACCACTTTGGGTCAGAGTGGACCTGGGATTAATGGTGATGAAGGGGTATTCCTGATTCCCCAGATCTACAGAATTAAAACTTCAACATCAGTTTTACATCAATACCCAGGACATTAAGACCCTCGCACACCGCCTTCTAGCACATTATAAAAAGGGTTGGGGCTTGCCATAAGAGCAATAGGGTAGGGACAATCATACAGGTGCTAGGGCTTGGCGTGACCAGCCAATTAATCTGAAGGAGACAGAAAGAGAGAGAATTATGGAGACCGGGTGAAGAGACAGACACACAGACAGAATGGTTTGCAAAATGATATGAGGAGATTTAGTGTCATCCAGACTTCTGTGAAAAACACCAGTTAGAGCTGGTGTGGAAAACTCCCAAGTAGAAAAACAACAACTTTAGAACGACACTCCCCAGGAGCATCCACTTTGGATGACCTAATATGGATATCTCGAGTTATCAGGTTAGTCAGGAAATAAACAAACATCTGTGGTCTTTTTTGTCAAAGAAGAAAATGACCATTCTAAACAAAAATGGATCCCACGATACACGTTCTGGTGTTTATCTATCTTCCAGTTTACAACGGAGTCTATGTAAATTTTTTTTATTAAAGAAAATATTTTTCTTACGTAAGTTGAGGAAGAGAATGAGCAAAGTGCTTTCTACAGGATGTTAGAAATTATACGTCATTACCAACCAAACCCAATTTGTTACTCATTATGCAAATAATTGTGTGTGGGTGGGGGAAAAACTAGGAAGTGAGATAAGTATATAGATAAATTTGGAAACTTATTCTAAAGTAAATTACCAAACAATTTTGATAATTTGATGAAAGTTCTGATTTCAACAGATACCTCATTTTTTACTATTTCTATGAACTTTTGAATGAGGCTTGATTATTAGAATTATTTGGATTATTCAGACTATTGTCCTCATCTTTATTGTTATCTACACTATTTCTCTGAATTTTTGAGATGAGGCTTGATAATTTGTATTATTCAGACTAGTGTCCTCATCTTCATTGTTATCTGTACAACGTTTCCCGATTACATCAAAAAGGTTCCCGAGTCTGAGAAGAAATATTTGAAGAAGGTCGGAGAGCACATCGTCCGAAACTTTGTACAGATAACAATGAGGATGAGGACAATAGTCCAAATAATACAATTTTTTTTTTTTTTCTTTTGAGGGTGGAGGTTTACATATCTTACATGAAGCTTAAATCATACAAGAACATTTTAAACAGACTTTAAAAAAATTATGCAGATACTAGTCAGACCTGTGGATATACCACAGTATGATAATTTAATTATTATTATGTATGTGTATGTATCTAGCCCAGGGGTTCCCGACCAGGGTGCGAGCATCATTCCAGGGGGTGCGAGAGGCGTCTGTTCAAATTTAGATTAATTTCTTTCTTAAGGACGCATAAAAATCACATCCATGCGTCCCAGTGTTTTTTTTTTCTTCCCCACCATTTCCAGCTAACTTTAAATATATTTCAATATTTTCATGGAAACGAATTACACGGTAGGGGTTAGACGGCCTTAATTGTTCATAGATTTTTTAAATAAAAAAAAAAGAAAAAAAAAAAAAACTCTGCAATTTATTAAGAAACTTTAGTTGGGACCCAGCAAATTTCCCAGGAACTCATTCAAATCAAATCCATTCGTCCCAGGACGCACTAAATTAAAAAGCTATCATCATCACTGGTTGTTACATGGAAAATATTCAAATATCCATCGTTGGCCAGAGAATTTTACACCAGAGCGTGAGAATCAAACCTTGTCACAATGTAAATCAAAACAGGTGCAACAGCCTGATATGGAGAAGAAAAAAAAATCAGGGTCTGCCAAATATCAATTCTCTTATTACAGCCAGTGCCATGGATAGACAGGACACATTGATGTTCAGCTTTGCCCAAGAACACCCCCCCCCCGACCAACCGACCCACACATCACATTAAAAAGACTAAAGATGCCAGGGTATTAAGTTTTGTGAAACGCATAAATGGTCGGTTTTTCTTTTCTTTTAAGGGTGGTCTTTCTAAACAAGGCCCCCGATCAATCGACTGGTCATGTCAAGCCCTAGCACCTATATGAATGTCCCAAACCTATTTGCCCTCATGGCAAAGACCCAACCCCTTTTATCATATGTGCTAGAAGGCGGTGGCTGAGGGTCTTAGTGTCTTGAGTATAACGTTATAAAACTATCTGATGATAAAATTCCAATGTAAACATTGTTTTTCGATCATAATTTTCACTCTTTCCATAAACTGAAAATTTTTTTTTAATCATCAGGAGTTTGTTTAATGTTTCTTCTGTTGAATGGACAAAAATTTTCAAGATAATATTAACCTTTATACAAGTTTCATTGTGTTAAATATAGGGAGGGGTAAATTTCACAGAGAAAATTGATAGTATCAAGAATGAAACGTCTTTCGCATAAAATAATCCAACAAGGGTTGACATGCCGTAAAAACCAACCCCTCTAGGAAAATTGTCATGTAGTAGAGTGGGAGCCACCGTATCAGATTCGCAGCAGGAAGCATGAGGCAAGTCACAAAATCATTATGGAACTTATTTTTCAATCCAAAGTTTGCCCCCTAGTCTCAGCCCACCCGATAATTCTATTTTTTTTTTTTTAAATTTCAACCTTACAAAAATTATTACCCGTATATGTTGTGCAAATATTTCGATAAAAATCTATTAGCTTTACAAAATTCGACTTATACACGAGTATACACGATAAATAAATCTATTAATAATGGAGATTCGCTTCCGGTTTTTGTCTGTAACAAAAAAACGTCACTGCTTACGTCACATTACCCAAAATCGTCATAACATAGAATAAATACACTCAAAATTTGAACATGCAACATTAGACAGTCCTCATTGTTTTTTAAAAAAAGTTTTAATAAATACATGACTGGTATAGTTTGTTTTATTTTAATACATATTTAAAGTTTACATTTCAAATTGTTTTATTTTTAAATCCTTTAATGAATTTACTTACTTAGGGTACAAACTCGCTGACATTGAATTTTTTACTCCCACCCCTCAGGCAAAATGTTTCAAAATCTATTTTTACATCGCCCGGAGGACGTTTTTTTATTTTGTACTAGTATTTATAATGGAAAAAAAATCAATGTTATTGTTCTATATTTTTAGGGTCAAATATTTAATTTAAATTGAAAACGGTGATATTTAAAATTTAGTTCCTAATATTTAAAAGCCAATTTTTCTCCTTTCAATAAAAGAAAAAAAATGGCACAATACATTTTTTGGTTAAATCAAACTTAACGACCTAAATTCCACCATCGTATGTCACCCGCCGAAAGAAAAAAAAATACCAAAAATCAGGAATTAACCAAATTTAATGAAATTTTCAGTGTTGATATATTAATGAATAAAGATATAATGCACCCGTTATTTTATTTAAAAACTTTTACATTTTTTCAGGTCAGTTAACTTTATACCACGTATCTTTGAGAATCTGCGTTACGCCTCAAAGATATGTGGTTCAAAGTTAACTGACAATAAAAATATAAAAGTTTTTAAATAAAATAACTGGTGCATTATATCTTTTATTTATTAATATATCAACTCTGAAAATTTCATTAAATTCGGTTAATTCCCTGATTTTGGGGGTTTTTTTTTCTTTTTTTTTTCTTTCGGCGGGGTAACATACGATGTTGGAATTTAGTTCTGTTAAGTTCGATTGAACCCATTTTTTATGTAATGATTATGACTGGATTATTCAATGTATTGGAATTTAATTGTTGTTGGGGGGGGGCGAAAAAGAAGACCTGTAGTTGTTTATGGGGGAGGGTTGTAAAATGAGCAATGTTTTTAAACATTAACCAAAACAAAAAGAGATGAGAGAGAGAAAGAGACGGAAGAGGTAGAAGGAGAAAGAAGTAAATATTTATTGTATTAAATGGATGCTTTTCTTTTTTCTTTTCGATGAAGCAGTGTCAACAATAAATAAATAAAAATAAGATTTACCAAGGTTGTTCCGAAAGTAATGCCTCCAATTTATTTATTTATTCATTCATTTTATTTATTTCTACCCTAAAAAGAGAAACTAACAGGGCGGTTTTTTTGTTTTTGTTTTTTGTTTTAGTTTTTGTTTTTTGGGTTTTTTTTTCTAAACTAAGTTTCACACAGTCGTTATTGGAAGAATAAAAAATATTATTTATTTATTTATTTATTAAAAGATAAACTCGTATTAATTGCAATGCCGCCCATAAAGTTTATTTTACGGTATTTATCAAATTGGGTGGCTCGAAAAGTGCCGAATTTGTCTTTATAATATTACGTAAAGATATTTTAACAATTTTGGTTAGTCAGTCACAGCCTTGTATATAACATTTTAATTTGCGATTATTTATTCGTTTATATGTAATTTTAAGCTCTTAGAAAATAATAAAATAAAATAAATAAAAACACGAAAAAACAGGTTTATAAAATTAAAACAAACACACCCATTTTAAAATTGAAGACAGAAAGAAAACTAAAAGAAATGGCAGTCAGATCTTTAAAAATTTGAAGGTGAATAATACAGTAGTTCATTTCTGATTTTTACAACCGAAGTTGTTTTCTTTGAAAGCACAAAACATTTTATTTTCTTATTTTATTACATACATACCCATTTCTTAAATAAAATTCTAGAAAAGATCGAGGACAACAAAGTCCTGTTTTTGTATGAGGGTAAAAAAAAAAATCACCAAAGCACTTTACATAGTCTGTGTGTACTCTACTCATGTACTGTGTGATTTAATAAAATAAATTATAAAATTCATTAAAACACACACACATTTAAAAACCACTAAACATTAAATAAAATAAAGTATTTATAAAATACACACTTAAAAAAAATATTAAATAAAATATTTTAAAAACCACTAAACATTAAATAAAATGATTTTTTTAAATACACTTAAAAAATACTAAAACATTAAATAAAATGATTTTTTTTAATACACTTAAAAAATACTAAAACATTGAATAAAATAAATTTTTTAATACACTTAAAAAATACTAAAACATTGAATAAAATAATTTTTTTTTTAAATACACTTAAACACTTAACAAAAAATGAATTTTGTTAAAGATATTTAAAAACAAAAATAAATTTGGTTTTAAATATTTAAAAAATAAACATTAATTTTAAGATATTGTAAGCTTCCTTATTCGTTTAAATTTTAAACAAATAAACTTATGACATTGTTAGAGGATCTAAAGATTAAAAGATATTTAGAAATAGATAAATAAAATATTGATTAAAAATTATCTTAAATTTAAACCCAAACATCATAACTAGTTTTGATTATTAATATTAATTACGCATTAACAAAATGATTTACATTAACAGTGCTTTTTCACCCATAAAACTTTTTGTATGTACATTTATTAAACTTAACTTATATATACGTGGTATTTTAAAATATTTTTAAATAATAAATTTTAAATCTCAAGATTTCTAAAAAAAAAATACAAACAATAAAAATGGGTGGACTTTTTATTTTGTTTTTATTTATTTATTTTAAGAACTAAATTTAAAATTAGAAATTTTTTAACAGTAATCAAGATTTTTTAGTCCAAATATTTTGGTTTTATAAACTTACCAATCAAACATATACTAAAATTAAAACACCTATATGGGTAGTGGCAAATAAATCGAATTAAACAACACTTGATGTACGTACAAGTTTGTTTTTTATGGTGAAAATAAAAAGTACTAAAAAAATAAAACTAATGTCAATTTACTGAACCGTGTGGATTGTGGAGTGAACACACCCACATTTCTGACATTTATATAATGTTTACACACACACAATATTTTTGTTGACAATTTGTTTATTTTTGCAGGTTTTACAATGGATTTCTTGCAAATAGGTATTTAATACCTTTAAAACGTCAGAAATAAATACGTATTTATATATAAAACGGATTAGTAGAAGTTAATCACTGACATTCGACAATGTAGTTCAAGTTCAGGTATATAAAGAGAAAAGAGTGCTTTTTTTTTCTTTTTTTTTTTAAATCATAAAACGTGGTGGTTGGATCATTCATATCAAAATTAATTCTTTTAAATAAATAAATATTGTTAATAATTAAAAGAAGGAAAAATAGTAGGTAGACTGCGAATTCAGGAGCGTAAATTTTAACCATAGTCTACTGGACAGATGTTAGTAGAATATGAAATGAAATTTTCAATTTCTCAACAACTGTGATGAATACTTTTTAAATAAAAAATGAAGCTCTAAGGAAAACATAACTTAATACGTTAATTCATTTATAGGTTTAAAAAAAAAAAAATTAAACGACAGCATTAATTGATGTTGTGTAGATTTAATGTTGTTGCGTAGTGATTCAGTTATACACTTTTTTGACCTAAAAACTGCAAAAGTGGGCTGTTTTAAGTCTTTTTTTTTTATATTGTTACTCTGAAAAATAGAAATATCGTTAAATATTCGCCAAAATTACCAGCAAATAGTAATTTTCAGTTTATTTCAGTATAGGACTTGATAAGTTTATAATCTCAATTCTCTTAAAACAAACAACAACACTGGGATCAAAAAAGTGTGTAACTGAATCACTACGCAACATCAATTAATGCCATCGTTTATTTTCTTTTTTTAAATTTATAAATGAATTAACATATTAAGTTATGTTTTCCTTAGAGTTTGATTTTTATAGAAAAGCATTTATCCAAGTTGAGAAATTAAAAATATTGGACTTCATTTCATATTCCACTAACATCTGTCCGGTAGACTAGGGTAAAAATGTACGCCTCTGAATTCATAGTTTACCTAAATAAATAAATAAATAAATAAATAAATATTGTTAATAAATGAAAGAAGGAAAAAAAATTGCAAGATTAAAATATCAAAAAATAGATAAATAAATAAATAAATAAATAAAGCTTAGTTTTAAAATTGTTTTAGAAATTAAAATGAAACGAGTAGAGGCGGATAAGGGAATGAACTTGAAGGTCGATTTGAAGAAAAATATCAAAAATATTTTTAGTGAACCTAGTTATGGTCTACTATTAGTATACACTAAGACTACCAATAATTAGACATACAACCCTCACTTACAATATACAAAATACTGATACTTAAGTAACCAATTATTACGTTAAATAACAGTTAATATTTTTCTAATTAAATCAATGAATTTCATATTTTTAACCATGTAACCAATTAATATGTTTAACTTGTTTTTTTTATACAATAAGAATATAAATTTGAATGTTTTTTTGTACGACTACAATAGGGGTGGGTAATTTTACAGGGAAAATTGTGGTACCTATTGTAGTCGTACAAAAAAACATTAAATTTATATTCTATTGTATAAAAAAAACAAGTTAAACATATTAATTGGTTACATGGTTAAAAATAATGAAAATTCATTGATTTAATTAGAAAAAAATATTAACTGTTATTTAACGTAATAATTGGTTAGCTTAGTTATCAGTATTTGTATATTGTAAGTGAGGGTGTACTGTCTAATTATTGGTAGTCCTTAGTGTATACTAATAGTAAGACATAACTAGGTTCACTAAAATATTTTTTTGATACTTTTTCTTCAAATCGAACTTCAAGTTCATTCCCTTATCCGCCTCTACTCGTTTCATTTTAATTTCTAAAAACAATTTTAAACTAAAGCTTTATTTAATTTATTTATTTATTTATCTATTTTTTGATAATTTTAATCTGCAATTTTTTTTCCTTCTTTGCATTTATTAACAATATTTTATTTATTTATTTATTTAATTTATTTAGGTAACGTATGAATTCAGAGGCGTACATTTTTACCGCTAGTCTACCGGACAGATGTTAGTGAATATGAAATGAGTCCAATAATTTTTAATTCCTCAACTTGGGGGATAAAATGCTTTTCTATAACCTCAACTCTAAGGAAACTAACTTAATCATGTTCATTCTCTATCAATTTTAAAAAAAGAAAATAACGATGGCATTAATTGATGTTGGCGTAGTGATTCAGTTACAACACTTTTTGTCCGCAGTTGTTGTTGTTTTGTTTAAGAGAATTGAGATTAATAAGACTTATCCAAGTCCTATACTGAAATAACTGAAAATTACTATTTGCTGGTAATTTTTGGGAATATTTAACGATATTCTATTTTTCAGAGTACAAGTATAAAAAAAAAAGACTTAAACAGGCCCACTTTTGCAAGTTTTTTAGGTCAAAAAAGTGTATAACTGAATCACTACGCAACACAGATCTAAATCTACACAACATAATTAATGCTGTCGTTTTAATTTTTTTTTTTTTAAAACCTATAAATGAAATTAACGTATTAAGTTATGTTTTCCTTAGAGTCTCATTTTTTAATTTAAAAAGTATTCCATCACAGTTGTTTGAGAAATTGAAAATTTCATTTCATATTCTACTGAACATCTGTCCAGTAGCTATGGTTAAAATTTACGCTGCCTGAATTCGCAGTCTACTACTTATTTTTCCTTCTTAATTATGTAACATATTTATTTATTTAAAGAATTAATTTTGATATGAATGATCCAACCACCAGTTTTATGCTTTAAAAAAAAAAAAGAAAAAAAGGCACTCTTTTCTCTTATATACCTGAACTTGACTACAATTGACGAATGTCAGTGAATTAACTTCTACGCTAATCCCGTTTATATATAAATACGTAATTTTTTCTGACGTTTTTAAAAGGTATTAAATACCTATTTGCAAGAAATCCATTGTAAAACCTGCAAAAATAAACAAATTGTCAACAAAAATATTGTGTGTGTGTAAACATTTAATATAAATGTCAGAAATGTGGGTGTGTTCACTCCACAATCCACACCGGTTCAGTAAATTGACTTATAGTTTTATTTTTTAGTACTTTTTTATTTTCCAACATAAAAAAACAAACTTAACGTACATCAAGTGTTGTTGTTTAATTCGATTATTTGCACTACCCATATAGGTGTTTTAATTTTAGTATATGTTTATTGGTAAGTTTATAAAACCAAAATATTTGGACTAAAAAATCTTGATTATACTGTTAAAAAATTTCTAATTTTAAATTTAGTTCTTAAAATAAATAAATAAAACAAAATAAAAGTCCACCCATTTTTATTGTTTGTATTTTTTTTTTAGAAATCTTGAGATTTAAAATTTATTATTTAAAAATATTTTTAAAATACCACGTATATATAAGTTAGTTTAAATAAATGTACATACACAAAAGTTTTATGGGTGAAAAAGCACATGTTAATGTAAATCATTTTGTTTAATGCGTAATTAATATTAATAATCAAAACTAGTTATGATGTTTGGGTTTAAATTTAAGATAATTTTTAATCAATATTTTATTTATCTATTTCTAAATATCTTTTAATCTTTAGATCTCTAACAAGTCATAAGTTTATTTGTTTAAAATTTAAACGAATAAGGAAGCTTACAATATCTTAAATTAATGTTATTTTTTAAATATTTAAAAACCAAATTTATTTTTGTTTTTAAATATCTTTAACAAAATTCATTTTTTGTTAAGTGTTTTAAGTGTATTTAAAAAAAAAATTATTTTATTTCAATGTTTTAGTTTTTAAGTGTATTAAAAAATTATTTTATTCAATGTTTTTAGTTTTTTTAAGTAGTATTAAAAAAAAATCATTTTATTTAATGTTTTGTATTTTTAAGTGTATTTTAAAAAAATCATTTTATTTAATGTTTTAGTGGTTTTAAAATTATTTTTATTAATATTTTTTTTAAAGTGTGTATTTTATAAATACTTTATTTTATTTAATGTTTAGTGGTTTTTAAATGTGGTGTGTGTTTTAATGAATTTTAATATTTTATTTTATTAAATCACACGTACATGAGTAGAGAGAACACAGACTATGTAAAAGTGCTTTGGTGATTTTTTTTACCCTCATACAAAAACAGGACTTTGTTGTCCCTCGATCTTTTTCTAGAATTTTATTTAAAGAAAATGGGTTTATGTATGTAATAAAATAAGAAAATAAAATGTTTTTTGTGCTTTCAAAGAAACAACTTCGGTTGTAAAAAGTCAGAAATGAACTACTGTATTATTCACCTTCAAATTTTTAAGAATCTGAACTGCCATTTCTTTTAGTTTCTTTTCTGTCTTCATTTTAAATAAGGGTGTGTTTGTTTTAATTTTTTATAAACCTTTTTTTCGTGTTTTTATTTATTTTATTTTATTAATTTTCTAAGAGCTTAAAATTACATATAAACGAATAAATAATCGCAAATTAAAATGTTTTATATACAAGGCTGTGACTGACTAACCAAAAATTGTTAAAAATATCTTTTACGTAATATTTTAAAAGACAAATTCGGCACTTTTCGAGCCACCCAATTTGATAAATACCGTAAAATAAACTTTATGGGCGGCATTGCAATTATACGAGTTTATCTTATTAAATAATAAAAAATAAATAATATTTTTTATTTCTTCAATAACGGACTGTGTGAAACTTAGTTATAGAAACCCCAAAAAACAAAAATTAAAACAAAAACAAAAAAAAAAACCCGCCCTGTTATTTCTCTTTAGGGTAGAAATAAATAAAATGAATGAAATAAAATAAATAAATTGGAGGCATTACTTTCGGAACAACCTTTGGTAAATCTTATTTTTAATTTTTTTGTTGTGACACTGCTTCATCGAAAAGAAAAAAGAAAAGCAATCCATTTAATACAATAAATATTTACTTTCTTTCTCTTCTACCTCTTCCGTCTTTTTTCTCTCTCATCTCTTTTGTTTTGGTTAATGTTTAACATTGCTCATTTTACAACCCTCCCCCATAAACAATACAGTCTTCTTTTTCGCCCCCCCCCAACAACAATAAATTTCCAATCATTGAATAATCCAGTCATAATCATTACATAAAAAATGGGTTCAATCGAACTTAACAGAACTAAATTCCAACATCGTGTTTACCGCCGAAAGAAAAAAAAAAAGAAAAAACCCCCCAAAATCAGGGAATTAATCGAATTTAATTGAATTTTTCAGAGTGATATAATATAATAAAATAAAGATATAATGCCACCAGTTATTTTTATTTAAAAACTTTTATATTTTTACTTGTCAGTTAACTTTTGAACCACATATCTTTGAGGGCGCTAACGCAGATTTCTCAAAGATACGTGGTATTAAAGTTAACTGACCTGAAAAATGTAAAAGTTTTTTAAATAAAATAACGGGTGCATTATATCTTTGTATTCATTATATATTACTCTGAAGCAATTGATTAAATTGTGTAATTCCCTGATTTTTTGGTATTTTTTTTTTCTTTCGCGGAGTGACATACGATGGTGGAATTTAGGTTCTGAGTTAAGTTTGATTTAACCAAAATGTATTGTTGCCATTTTTTTTTCTTTTAATGAAAAGGAAAAAATATGGGCTTTTAAATACTTAGGAACTAAATTATTAATATATCACCGTTTTCAATTTAAAATTAAATGATGTGAACCCTAAGAAATAGAAACAATAACATTGAATTTTTTTTTTTTTCCATATAAAAAACTAGTACAAAATAAAAAACGTTCCTCCGGGCGATGTAAAATAGAATTTTTGAAACATATTGCTCTGAGGAGCGGGGCAGTAAAAAATTCAATGTCGGCGAGTTGTACGCCTAAGTAAGTAAAATCATCAAATTCATTAAAAGCATTAAAAAAATAAAAACAATTTGAAAATGTAAACTTTAAATATGTATATTAATAAAACAAACTATATATTAGATGTATGAATACCATCCATGTATTTTATTAAACAAATTGTTTTAAAAAAACAAATGAGGACTGTCTAATGTTGCATGTTCAAATTTGAGTGTATTTATTCTGTTATGACGATTTTGGGTATAGTGACGTAAGCAAGTGACGTGTTGTTTTTGTTACAGACCAAAAACCGGAAGCCAAATATCCATTAATTAATAGATTTAATTTCACCGTGGTCCATCCGCTCGTGTATACAGTCGAATTTTGTAAAAGCAATAGATTTTTATCAAATATTTGCCACAAACATATACGGGTAATAATTTTTGAAGGTTGAAATTTAAAAAAAAAAATAGGAATTATCGGGTGGGGTGAGACTAGGGGGCAAACTTTGGATTGAAAAATGAAGTTACCATAATGATTTTGTGACTTGCCTCATGCTTCCTGCAATCTGATACGGGTGGCTCCCACTCTACTACATGACAATTTTCTCTTAGAGGGGTTGGTTTTTACGGCGAATGTCAACCCTTGGGTTATTTTATGCGAAAAGACGTTTCAATTCTTGATGCCATCAATTTTTCCTGTGAAATTACCCCCTCCCATATTTAACACAATGAAACTTGCTAATGTTAATATTATCTTGAATATTTTGTCCATTCAAAGAAAAACATTAAACAAACCCTGATGATTTAAAAAATTTTCAGTTAGGAAAAATGAAAATTAATGATGAAAACAATGTTTACATTGGAATTTTTACCATGCAGATAAGTTTATATAACGTTAATACTCAGTACACTAAGACCCTCAGACCACCGCCCTCTAAGCACATATTGATAAAAGGGTTGGGTCTTTGCCATGAGCGGCAAAATAGGTTTGGGCATTCCATATAGGTGCTAGGGCTTTGACATGACCAAGTCGATTGATCAGCGAGGGCCTTGTTAGAAAGAAAACCACCCTTTAAAAGAAAAAAAACCCAAAAAAAAAAACCAACCACATTTAGTTTCCACAAAACTTAATACCCTGGTATCTTTAGTCTTTTTAATGTGATGTGTTGGCTAGGTCGGTCGGGTGGGGGAGGTGTTCTTGGGCAAGCTGAACATCAATGTGTCCTGCCAAATCCCATGGCACTGGCTATAATAAAGAGAATTGATATTTGGCAGACCGCTGATTTTTTTACTTCTCCATATAGGCTGTTGCCACCTGTTTTTGATTTAACAATTGTGACAAGGTTTGATTTCTCACGCTCTGGGTGTAAAATTCTCTGGCCAACGATGGATATTTGAATATTTTCCATGTAACAACCAGTGATGATGATAGCTTTTTAAATTTAGTGCGTCCTGGGACGCACGGATTTGAATGAAATCCCTGGGAAATTTGCTGGGGTCCCCAAACTAAAAGTTTTCTTAATAAATTGCAGAGTTTTTTTTTCTTAATCTATGAACAATTAAGGCCGTCTGAACACCCTACCGTGTAATTCGTTTTCCATGAAAAATATTGAAATATATTTAAAGTTAGCTGGAATGGTGGGAAGAAAAAAAACACTGGACGCATGAATGGTGATTTTATGCATCCTTAAGAAAGAAATTAATCTAGATTTGAACAAACGCTTCCTCGCACCCCCTGGAATGATGCTCGCACCCTGGTCGGGACCCCTGGGCTAGATACATACACATACATAATAATAATTAAAGTTATCATACTGTGGTATATTTCACACAGGTCTCTGACTAGTATCTGCATAAATTTTTTTAAAGTCTGTTTAAAAATGTTCTTGTTATGATTTAAGCTTCATGTAAGATATGTAACACTCACCCTCAAAAAAAAAAAAAAAAAAAAAAATTGTATTATTGGACTATTTGTCCTATCCTCATTGTTATCTGTACAAGTTTCGGACGATGTGCTCTCTGACCTTCTTCAAATATTTCTTCTCAGACTCGGGAACCTTTTTTTGTAATCGGGACAAACGTTGATACAGATAACAATGAGATGAGGACACTCAGTCTGAATAATACAAAATGTATCAAGCCTCATCTCAAAAAATTCAGAAAATAGTGTAGATAACAATAAAGATGGGACAATAGTCTGATCATCGCAAATAATTCTATATCATCAAGCCCTCATTCATAACAGTTTCATAGAAATAGTAAAAAAATGACAAGTATCTGTTGAAATAGGGAACTTTCATTAAATTATCAAAAATTGTTTGGTATTTTACCTTTAGGAAAAGTTTCCAAANCAAAAATTACCCACCCCCTATATTTAAACACAATGAAACTTGCATAAAGGTTAATATTATTTTTCAAAATTTTTGTCTATTCAAAAATTTTTTTAAAAACTCCTGGTGATTTTTAACTAAAGAAAGGTTACAATTTTTGCAGTTTGTAACGATTCCAAAACTGCAAAAAATGTAACCTTTCTTTCGTTATTGTTAACGTAAATTGTCAAAATTTCTACTATAAATAAAAGAAAAAATATATAATGTTTATTTTATTCTAATGTGCATTTTAGAAAGGTAACTATTATTTTTCTATGTAAACAAGGTTTAATAAATCGATATGTTTTTTTTTTTTTTTTTTAACCAAAAATATTACAAAAATAAATCGCTATGCCATTTATTTTAGTAAGAGTCTGAATAGTGGCTTTTAGAGAGAAGAAAACAAGAGATTTATAAATCTACAGATAAAGACATTTAGAAAAGAAGAAAAAAAAGAAAATCTATTGGTAGCAGCATCTTTAAGATGAAGATAAAGAAAAGAATAATGTTATATATTGCGACTACTGCTCAATTTACCTGTGAAGATTGTAAGGACAGGTAATTAAAATCTACGAGCAGGTGCGAGACGGAGAAGCGAAAAAAAAAAAATAAATAAAATAAAATAAAAAATAGTCTAGTTTTTATGGTGAAAAATCGACTATGTAGAATTTTAACAATGTTTCATTATATAGAATGCTTTTTTTCTTTTTTTTAAAAATTTTAACAGCACTTTTTCGAGGTCGACTGAAGAAAAACGTATATATAAAAAGACCACACGGATTTATGTAGTTAAATTGATCAGTTTAAAAAAGTCTTTACTATAATATTAATAAAACAATACTTCAATTCCTAAATGATTTAAAGATAAATAAATAAATAAACCACAATAAATATTGTCCTTATTGTTATAAAAAAGGTTGGACATGACATTGTCAAATCTTACTTTTTTTTCCTTTTAAAGAAATAATAAAATACAGGTAGGTACGTAAAGGTTTTTATCTACCTTCACTTTTTGACATTATTTCGATAAAAATTAGTTGAATCTGTGTCTTACCAATATTTTTGTTGCTCTTTGTCGTCTTTTTTTAATAATACAATACCAAATATCCTTTTTAATAGTGTAAAAAAAAACAGGTCCCTCGTGTTGTAATAGAAATACGAGTCAGTTAAAAAATTGACTCTTTATTCAGAATTTTTAGGCAACAACAGCGAATGGTGATGGGGTCGTTTATAGACATGTAAACACGAGAAGGCCAGATAAGAAAAACAATAAAACAGGCCATATCAGCCGCTACTTACTCCATGGAAAAGTCCTATCGGTTGGAAGAATTGTTTATCAATTGTGGGTTGTCGGTAATCCAGAGAGGGTCACGATACGGCGGGCCACGAAGCCTTAAAACAGGCGTCATCCTGGTACAGCCGTAAACACAACTCCGTTCTCCCATTAGGGACGACTCAAATGCGCGAGTGCTTAAAACACTGCGCATGCGCGGACACTACCTCTTTCTACTACTCTCCCTCTACTCCCCTTCTTTTTACTTCCTCTTTTCTCTCTTCTTTTTACTTTTTTTTTCCTTTTCGTTCTTGCTGTCTGTGACGTCACGGTCTATGACGTCATCGCATTTGGGTAGAAAATGGAATTCAGAGAAAGTTTTTTGGAAAATGGAAGTTTAGTCTCTGATAAGAACCAAAAATGGTGCATTTATTTCCGATTTTTTTGAAAATTTATTTTGTATTAAATGAAGCACTCTCAAACAGCCATTTTTAAAAATGTAGTATTCTCTTTGGTCTTAGATTTTGTGATAAAAACGCAGCTCAAAATTAAAATGAACTAGTAAAAAAAATTAATGGCTGACTAGGCAAACGTTTCATTCTAAAAATAAAATAAAAGATGGAAGTTTGATATTTGGCATGCTGAGAGCTAAAAAAATGGTGTATTATTTTTAAAAAATTTAAAGATAAAAGCTTGTGGTTTATTAATCAAGGTAGAACATTTGTTTCAATGCAGAGGAATGTTGAGTGAATCTGTGAGTATTAAGATAAAATAAATATAGAATAAAATAAAACAACAAAAAAATAAAAATCTCCATGAGCCCTCAGACAGGAAGTGCCCTCTGAGCATACACACGAAAAAGGAACTACTTCCTGTAACCAAAAGATTACCTCAGCTATTCAGACTCAGGCTCACCTGGGATCAGACACTATTATCTGATGGGAAGAAATTCCTCTCCATGAGGTAGCTATGACCCACAAATAAGGCACTTTTTAATAGCATTTTTGGATTCCTCGGGCAAAAATGCTTTTATAAACCAATTTTTAAGAGTGGGAAGCTCTAGAACTCATTTTACAGACAAAAATAGATTACAAAAAGTAACCCCCTTAAAATTTGGAGAGCTATAAATCAACATAACTCTGCCAATTTTTGTAATTGGAAGCTCAATTTTGGGGAATATCTAACTTTAACACAGTCCACACTTGTACATAATTTCAGAAAAATTGAAGGAGTGGGTGGCAATTTTACTTTTTCTGATGATTTGACATGGAATTACCCATATATATATATATTATATGTATATATATATATATATATATGAGGTTAAGTAAACAACAAATGTGTTTATTTTTATATGGCTTTACGCAACAATTTTTGGAGGATATGTGCTTAATTGAAGTCATACCTAATTTTGAAAATCAATTAGTTAATAATTAATGAATTTAGGTGGTCATATATGTTCAAATGTAAGGCTATACAAATCGAGAAAATGTCAATCCCTGAATGTACATTTCGACCTATTAGGTCTCATCAGCAAGGTTATAGACAGGGAGAATGTGGGAATGGCAAGCTAGTATAACGGTTAGCGACTTCGCCTGTCAGCTTGACAGTCGAGGTTTTGAGTCACACACGGAGCAGTCTCCATGTCTATAACCTTGCTGATGAGACCTAATAGGTCGAAATGTACATTCAGGGATTGACATTTCTCAATTTGTTTAGCCTTACATTTGAACATATATGCCTGCCTAAATTCATTAATTATTAACTAATTAATTTTCAAATTAGGTATGACTTCAATTAAGCACATATTCTCAAAAAAAAAAAAAATATATATATTATATATATATATATATTATTAAAGGTTGTTCAATAAATTCACCACACTATGAATTTACCGACTTGGGTATTCCCAAGGGTATTAGTAAAAGGAACCCAATACATGACTGGAGTTCGAACGCAGTCCAACATATTAGCCACTATGCATGGAGACTGCTCCTGCACCAAAAAAGAGCCTTTAAAATCTGGATTAGTTCAAATAAAACAAATACACTATAACCAATAAATAAGTAAACAACTAACCATACTTTTAATAAAAAAAATTAACTTTTGCCTACTTTAAACCACTGGCAGTGGCTCTTGCATGTGTCACTTGATTATCTTGAAAAATCACTACATGAACAGTCCTGCCATCTATTGTTTCGGGTAATCTGAACATTAGTTAGATATATGAGTGTAACCTCCCCTTGTTTGTTTCACTTTGAGGAAGCCGTTTGTTTTGGTCGGCCATTTTCCAAAAGGCACGTTTAAAATAGTTTTTCAAGTTTAATAAAAAAAACATAGTTATTTATTGGCTATTTAATCCCAACATCCTTTTATCTAAATAAACATAAAAAATATTTTTGTAAATAAAAACTATTTTCATTTAAATAAACATATCTGCATTTCTCTTCTGATTAAATAAAAACTATTTTAATATAAAAATCTGTCTTTCATATAAAAATGTGTCTTTCATTTAAAGTTTGAAAAACTTTTTTTTAAATTCCTATTTAACAACATGAAATAACTTTTTTTTATCAAATCAAAAACTATTTTAAATATAAAAACATGCCTTTGGGTTGTAAATATATATGAACAAACTTTTTTAAAATCTTACAGTGAACAAACAACTGGGAGTTTACGGTGAAAAGCAAAAGGTGTTCCTTTCAAAACAGCTTGGGTGCTTATTGGTTACTTGGTCCGATTAAGGAACATGAGTATTAATATATAGATTTTTTTAGTCTTTGGAGTCAATTTGCGCCCACCTAACATCAGCTCCTTACTTTACCGCACAGATCCTGTGCTACTCATATGCTGAGTTGGCGAGGACAGTATCGAACTAGGAACCTTGTGGTTTCTAGCCGAATGCTCTACCGACTGAGATAACCGCCCTTTTGTACTTTAAGCAGACAGGGAAGAATCAGAGCATAGTAAATGAAACAGATACTACACCCTGATCCCCACCTATGCCAGGTAAGGGTATTCGCCTCATACCCCACTTGTATGGGCTGGGCACAAGGCCTCGTTTTAACATGGGCCTACCCACAAGCTGAAGCTCATGGGTGGGAAAGAACAAAAATTGCGTCAATCCCGTCGGCATTTGCCCTCAAGGGGAATGCCTCAGGCACTGGGCAATAAACCCAGCCCTGCCCCCAAGGGGGCAGGTATTGCCTGGGGGGAAAGCCCCTGGGATCGACGCTATTAATTGTACTTTACCGGAACTAGAACAGATACTACAATCTGATCCCCACCTATTCCAGGTAAGTATTGTATAATAAATGAATAGAAAAATCCGTCGGATTAGGCAGTCGGATCTCTCCACCGAAAAAAAACGTTCTCCCAGCTTCTCCTGACAAGTCTCTGTCGCCTGCAACAATCTTTTCTAGCAGTCCTTCGCCAAAGCTCACTCACCTCTTGTTCCTTGTCGTATGTCAGTGCCCTCGTCAGCAAGACTGGAACGCAACTCACCTAGTGTGTTAAGGCAGGTCTTAAATAATCATACTCAAATCCCACATCGGTTTCAATCGTGCAGTGAAGTAATTTACATGTGCACCAATGAGCTAGTCTGATGTCAAACCACGACTCACAATCAGGAGGATGTGAGTTCAATCTCCCTAATCGCCTGCTACACTCCCCCCGATCACATTTTGCACGCCAGACATATTCTATGCACGCTTTGAGTACCACATGCATGATTTCTCTCACCATAATTAGTCTTTCTTTTTTTTTACAGTGTCAATTCAATTGCAAAGGTTGGCGGAAATGAGGTTGACTTCATTTAATAACTAAACAAATGGGACCATATGACCTTTAGGCACCCCTTTTGCGATCTTGATTCGCTGGGGACATTTTTTTCCATTTACACCGTCAAAATCCTGTGAAGCCAACACATGGACAGGCTAATGTGGCCGCCAGCAAGGACCTATATTGACCAACTGTGCGAGGATGCTGGATGCTGTGCAGAGGACCTCCCTGGGACAATGAATGATAGGGAAGGTTGGCGAGAGATTGTCATGGATATCCATGCTAATTGCACGACATGATGATGAGATGATTTATTCATTGTTATTTATTATTAATTATTCATCGTTATCTATTTTTATTTATTGTCTTTATTATTATCTATTTATTTATCATTTATTTATCTTAATTTATTATTATTTAATAATTGCAATATTATTATTATTAGTTTTTCACATCAGCATTAGCTGATGGTATTTCCCTGGAATCTGAGTGACAATAAGACTCCTCAGGTCTCCAGGACTCTTCTGAGTATTCTGGCAGATTGCAGCAGTGCAGTATTCTGGATGATTCTCAATTCTTCTCTGATTATTATTATTATTTTTACTCCTTTTGAGTTTTCACATCAGTGTTAGCTGATGGTCTTTCACTGGAGTCTGAGTGACAACAGGTCTCCTCTGGTCTCCAGGACTCTCCTGAGTATTCTGGCAGATTGCAGCAGTGCAGTGTTCTGAATGGTTTCGATCCTTCCTCTGATTTCCAGACTTTCCAATCCCTTTTCCAATCCTTTTGGGACTGTTCCAAGTGCACCAACTACAATTGGTATCACTTTCACTTTCATGTTCCACAGCTTTTTCAATCTCTGGCAAGGTCCAGATATTTGTCCATTTTTTTCATTTCCTTTAGCTTCACCCTGTGATCTGCTGGCACTACAAAATCCACCAGTTGACAAGTTCTTTCTTTTTTGTTTATCAACACTAGGTCTGGTCTTCTTGCTGGGATAAGGTGATCCGTTTTTATTTCAAAGTCCCAAAGAATTTTATGTGTTTTCGTTCTCAAGAACAGATTCTGGTTTATGCATATACCATTTTGTTGTATGGTCAAAATTAAATTTTTTGCATAATTCCCAGTGGATCACCTTCCCAACCCAGTTGTGTCTAGTTTTGTATTCTCGTTGTGCTAGTTTGCTACATTCGCAGAGTATATGGTTATAGTCATATTATTATTATTATTATCATTATTATTATTTTATTGAGTTTTTCACACCAATGTTAGCTGATGATCTTTCACTCCAGGACTCTTCTGAGTATTCCAGCTGATTTCAACAATGCTGTTTCGTGGATGGTCTCAATTCTTCCTCTGATTTTTCTAAGCTTTTGGGGACCATTCCAAGTGCCCCAACTACTATTGGTATCACTTTCACATTCTTATTCCACAGAATTTTCAATTCTCTAGCAAGGCCTAAGTATTTGTCTATCTTTACGTTTTTATTAATTATTATATATCTATCTTTTATCATCTTTATTTATTATGTATTATTAGGTACCACCAAAATAGGTCACGTGATCAGTTTAGGTAATATTGAAGGAAGAAACATAAATATTTTTTAACTTTTTCTTTTAAAATCTCACAAAAAAGAAATAACAAACATAAAGAGTTGCTACAAAAAACCAAAAAAAAAAAACAGTTAATTCAAAGATTAAATTATCCATTTGGGGAAAAATTACTCAGTGTTATCTTGAAAAATAAGTAAAACAAGTCTGTTTTTTTTACAACACAGTCAATTTCCTTATTGATATCTTTTTAGCAGAATTCTGTATTCATGGTTCTTTTACTAAAAAGCTTTAGCATTGAAACTTATGAAAATTTTCTGATATAATTATTCAGACTCATGTCTTTATAGAAAAGAAGTAAAAATCGTTTTTTGTCAGTTCATTTTTTCATATTTCATAAAATAAAGGAGGGGGGGTTGACCCGTAAAAAAATATTTCCCCTAATATATTTTAGGAAAATAATTATTCAAACACTTATCTTTATAGAAAAAATAAAAATCGTTTTTTTGTCTGTTCCTTTTTTCATATTTCATAAAATAAAATAAGGGGGGGGGGGTTGACCTCATAAAAAAATATATTTCCCCTAATATATTTTAGGAAAAATCTATCATCAAAAGCTAAGTAATTCTGGAAATTTTCATGAAAATCGGACCATTAATTGATTTTTCATAGAATTTTTAAAAAGCCTCTAGTCATAACTTGTTTTTGGCTACGTCAAATTTCAATTGATTTAATGGTGCAAAAATGTAAACATTGTTTTTCATTCATAATTTTCATTATTTCTGTAAGCTGAAAATTTTTTTAAAAATCATCAGGTGTTTGTTTAATGTTTCTTCTTTTGAATGGGCAAAAAATGTTCAAGATAAGTTTAACATTTATGCAAGTTTCATTGTGTTAAATATGGGGAGGGGGGTAAATTTCACAGGGAAAATTGGTGGTACCTATGTATTCTTGTCTATTTTTATTTACTTACAATTATTTATCAAATTGAAAATATTGTAGGAACATTGTTCAGACACAATAATTTAAAAAGAATCAATATATGTACCCTTGTGGTGAGCCAGAAGTTAACGCTTTGAAAACAGAAATGAAATGACGAAATAAAAACTCTGCGCATAGGATCAGTGCAGGTAGAAAGAAAAAAATAGAAATATTAAAAATGATAATTTTCAACCAATCAGAAGCGTTTGCACTTAAAAAAAAAAGTTTTAAAAAAAAGACCAATTTCAATCCTAGGGAGTCCTATAAAAAGTGAAGGTTTTCAAAGAGCAGTTCAGAAGACAAACTTATGCCTAATTAGTCCATGTCACTCGACTCCGAAATATTTGCCAACCGCAGAAGGTATTACAAGTTATATCTTTCTCTCTATATAAAAGTTACTTCACTGCTGATATATTGAGCATTACCCTTTCTTTCTCATTTGGAGTTAACTCAACATTTTCTTTTTCTAATTACATGAACTTTTAAAAAGCATATTCTGCAGGACTTTGCTCAGTATTTTTGACTACTCTAATCTATTTTTTTAATACACATATTACTTGTTGAATTTATGAGTTCTTTGTTTTTCTGTCTTAATATATGTGGCCATATTATGTGTTTGTTGTAATTACCAATATATATATATATATATATATATATATATATATATAATATATATTATATATATCCACTCATTACAACCACCCTACCCTAACCATAGATAGCACAGGTAGAAATGGCACAATTTAAAGAATAGGAAAAATGTCACAATTTAAAGAATAGGAAAAAAATGGCACAAATACAATAAGTTTATATCAAATCAAAAATCATGTTGGAACATTGTTCAGACATGAAGAACATCTTTTTAAATCAATATATGTACCTTAACCCTAGATGGCTGGTTGGTTGGTGAAATAATAAACGAACACACATGGTTAGGCTTATAATATAATATAATAATATGATATCTTTTGAGCTATGTTTTAATATAATATAATAATATAATAATATAATATCTTTTGAGCTATGTTTTAATATATATAATAATATAATAACATAATATCTTTTGAGCTATGTTTTAATATAATATAATAATATAATAATATAATATCTTTTCAGTTATGTTTTTAATGCATTTAAAATCCTGAAATCTGTGTAATATATCTCTATGAAATAAAGATTTACATAGTATATGGTAGGAATAATTTGCATGCTTGGCAGTCAAGGTTTCGAGTCACATACGGAGCAGTTTCCCATATCTATAACCTTGCTGATGAGATCTAATAGGTCGAAATGTACATTCAGGGTTGACATTTTCTCGATTTGTTTAGTCTTATATTTGAACATATATGCCCGCCTAAATTCATTAATTATTAGCTAATTAATTTTCAAAATTAGGTATGACTTCAATTAAGCACACATCCTCCAAATATATATATATATATATATATGTATATATGTAACTGAATAAATAATTAAGTTGGAATAAAAACATCTAGACAAGGTTAAGATACAAAGTATTTACACAATTTATGAATGGACTTATTTCAGAGTAAATCAGTTTAAGCAAAAAGCGTAGATAAAATAACGAACACTAAACAGTAAACAAGAATTGAACATGTCTAAGCGTATGCGATTTAAATATGAAATTTGCTAGATTTATGCAATAGATGATAATAACAACAATCCAACAACAATAATAACAATAATAATGAAGAAATAAAGTAAAAAGTTATGTCGTTGGGGCGGCCTAATGTCGGTATCAGCCAGACAGCGAGGGAGTCTATCACCTTTTCATTAAAATCGGATAATTACCTGATTTTTGGTAATTTTTTTTGCAATCGCGAATGTTATATTAAAATTGTACACAAGCGCTTAAAACCTTGAAATAGAGACAGAATGGCGGATCGCGTTGAAATTGACCAAAACAAATGGTTTTAAATCTATTAAAAATAAACTGCATATGTAATGATATTTTTCTTTTTTAATGATGGTCATTATGTTACTACTTATCGATTTAGACAAAGTTTGACCTTAAATAATAGATTAATTATTTTTAATTCACTTTTAAAACTCGTAGAAGCTGATTTTTTTGCCAGTGCCTATCTTAATTCAATATTCATTACTTATTTTTATTTATTTATTATCATTTCTTCATCATTATTCATTTGTATAATAGTATATATAAATACTGTTATGTGTATATATATTTATATTAAGTAAGTAAGTAAAGTAAAGTCATCGGGGCGGCCTAAAGTCGGTATCAGCCAGACAGCGAGGGAGTCTATCCCCTTTTCACTAGCGCTAGACCAAGGAGATTATTTTAGCATCTGAGATGGAGCGCCACACCTACAATCAGCTCCTTACTTTACCGCACAGATCCCTGTGCTACTCATACGCTGAGTTGGCGAGGGCCGGTATCAAACTAGGAACCTTGTGGTTTCTAGCCGAACGCTCTACCGACTGAGCTAACCCGACCCAATGAAGAAATAGATTTTTTAAAAGAGAAGAAATAAATTTATAATAGTCAAATGACGGTTTGATAAGTTTTCCTTTCTTATTGAAAGTGTAAATATCACTCTATATATAATTGATTTATTAATTATCATACATTGAGCTCTCTAAGGGATTTGTAAAAATCCTTGTATAATATATATATGTGCGTCAGCATGAGCATGCTTTAGATGTACAGGAGATATTGATGATTCCAAATAGAATTATTCCCAACATACCAGTCAATTGGATACTTTTACCTCCATGATTATATTATATATTATATATATATATATAAAAGTAATTGGTAATTTGCTTGAAGAATTGTAAGTATGTTATAATATATTAATGATTTGAAGGCAATTACAATGCGTATAAAAAACAAAAAGATGTTATTTTTGTCTTATCGATTTCAAAGTATAGAACTTTATCTTCAGAAATTTTCAGAAAATTTCTGATATTAATCTCTGAAGATAAAGTTCTATACTTTGAAATCGATAAGACAAAAATAACATCTTTTTGTTTTTATTTTTTATACACATTGTAATTGCCTTCAAATCATTAATATATTATAATATATATATATATATGTGTGTGTGTGTGTATGAGAGAGTGTGTGTCTGTGAGAGAGAGAGAGAGAGACAAACAGGTGTGCATGTGCATGTGTGTGTGTGTGTGTCTGTATATGTGTGTATGTGTGTGAACTTACATCTGTGTGTGTATTATTCATATTCACATGATTATATGTGTGTGTGTGTGAGAGGGAGGAGAGAGAGAGAGAGAGAGAGAGAGAGAGAGAGAGAGTTTGTGCGTGTGTGTGTGTCTGTGTGTGTGTGTACGTGTGTGTGTGTCTGTGTGTGTATATGTTTGTGGGATAATTTATGAGGAAGTGCATCCCGGTCTCCTGCCTCAAAAATTGCTACCCGGTGACTATTAAAATAACAACCCAGCTCAGTCTATTCAAAACTATCCATCTTCATATCTATCTATCTATCTATCTATCTCAATTTGTTCATATCTATCTATATTACTTTAAATACTAAGATTTTTTTTTATTCATGTTTGTTTAATGTCTTGTTTTTAGTTTAAATAAACAAGAATTACGACAAAAAAAAAGATGGAAATAGATAGATAGATATTTTCGACAAGTAAATGTATTTGGGCCCCCCCCCCCAAATACATTTACTTGTCGAAAATATCTATCTATCTATTTCCATTTGTTCATATTTATCTATATTATTTTGTTTGTTTATCTATCCATCTATCTCAGTCTATTCCAAACTATATATCCATCTTCATATCTAAACAAGAATTACAACAAATTATGATAAATAAACAAGAATTATGACGAGCTGGAGTTGTTATTTTGATAGTCACCGGGTAGCAATTTTTGAGGCAGGAGACCGGGACGCACTTTCTCATAAATTACCCCTCCATAGCTACATCTGTGTGTGTATTATTCATATTCACATGATTATATGAGTGTGTGTGTGAGAGAGAGAGAGAGAAAGAGAGAGAGAGAGAGAGAGAGAGAGAGAGAGAGAGAGAGTGTGTGTGTGTGTGTGTGTGTGTCTGTGTGTGTGTGTGTGTGTGTATGTGTTTGTGAACCTACATAGCTACATCTGTGCGTGTATTTTTTATATTCACATGATTATATGAGTGTGTGTGAAAGAGAGAGACACAGAGACAGAGACAGAGAGAGAGAGAGAGATAGATAGATAGAGAGAGAGAGAGAGAGAGGCAGAGAAAGACAGAGAGAAAGACAGAGAGAGTGTGTGTGTGTGTGAGTTTGCATCAGTGTGTGTGTGTGTGTGTGTGTGTGTGTGTACTCACATATCTACATCTGTGTACGCAGATAGAAAAGAAAGAAAAGAACAAAAAAATAAAAACTGTTTATTATCTTTTACTCATCTTCGACCCACTCTCCCCCACCCCCAAACCCAGGCAACACTCCAAGATAAGAACTGTCCTAAACCCTCTTCATTCCGAAAAAAAAAAAAGAAGCCATACCAGCCCACCATTTCAAATGTTCCACCGTCACCCCCACCACCACACCCGAAAGTCTACTCACCCCCTTTCACCCACTTTATCACCTTTCCCTCACATTTTTTTCCGGGTGAAAAAACTATCCATCAGAGTCCATCCGGCTGGCAGACAAAAAGATGCCGCTAAGATTTTGAATTCACAGAGGTAAAGTTCTTCGCTATAGAATAATGGCTAACAAGTTAGGTCCTCACTGAGTGCTACTCGTGTCCACGTGCCAAACTTAGTAAATAATGATATTAAGGCATTATATATATTTACCAACTCCTCCGCACGAGCAGGATACGACACAAGGTCAATTTCTTAAGCAGAGTTCAACAGGTTTGAATTCAGAGTTTTCTTTCTCCTAGACCGGTTACCTGGCCATGGTTAAAGAACCCAGTCTGCCCTGCTATTTACCCATAGCTGGAGGGAGAGTAGGATTCATACCTTTCCCAAGGGTATTAACGCTAAGTGAAATGCAATTACCACGTCCAGGATTTGAACTCGGAGCGATGAGTCCATTTCCCTTGACTTTAACCATTACACCATGCGCTTCCTTAAGGCATTATAAGTCAGAATCACATTTTTTTCCGTCTGAAAAAACTATCTGACCATATGACCTTTAGGCACCCCTTTTGCGATCTCGTTTCATAAGGACATTTTTTTCATTTACACCATTAAAATCTGGTTGTTTGTTAACAGATAATTTTTAGAGTTTTTTTTTAATTATAAAACTAAGCCTAACCCTAACCCTAACCCTTAACAAACAACCGGATTTTGACTGTGTAAATGAAAAAAATGTCCTTATGAAACGAGATCACAAAAGGAGTGCCTAAAGGTCATATGTTCCAAACTATCCATCAGAGTCCATCCGGGTGGCAGACAAAAAGGTGCCACTAAGATTTTGAATTCACAGAGGTAAGGTTCTTCGCTATAGAATAATGGCTAACGAGTTAAGTCTTCACTGAGTGCTGCTCATGTCCATGTACCAAACTTAGTAAATAGTAATGTAAAAAGTCGTCCAGGTGGCCTAAAGTCGGTATCAGCCAATCAGCGAGGGAGTTTATCCTCTTTTCAATAGCGCTAGACCAAGGAGATTGTTTTTGTGTCTGAGGTGGAGCTCCACACCTACCATCAGCTCCTTACTTTACGGCACAGATTCCTGTGCTACTCATATGCTGAGTTGGCGACGGCCGGTATTGAACTAGGAACCTCGTGGTTTCTAGCCGAACACTCTATTGACTGAGCTAACCCGGCCCTATTAGGGCATTATCAGTCGGAACCACAATGTTTCTGGCTGAAAAAAATATCCATCAGAGTCCATCCGGCTGGCAGACAAAAAGATACCGCTAAGATTTTGAATTCACAGAAGAAAGTTTCTTCGCTATAGAATAATGACTAACGAGTTAAGTGTTACATAATTATTAGATACCTAATATTTATGGCAATAGTGTAGAAATCAAAATGGCCGTTATAAGCTACAGCCCACGGCCTTGAAGGATGAGTGACAAGGCTTGACCTCAGTCCTAACCTTCCGGTGGATACCATGAGAAACGGTAGAGAGGACCCTCTCTTCCGGTTTAGATAGTAAGTAAGTTTCAGTCAGTTAGCAAGTAGGAGCCGAGCTCGTAGGATGTAAGTCTCACCTGCGCAGATGTCTGGATTGGGGATTGAAAATAAAGTAACATCAAAGTAAATCGAAGTCTTGTGTTTATTACCTAAAAACTAACAATGACACAGGGCTTCTGATAAGGAGAAATCCCTAACAGAAACCAGACCCGAAGTCCCCAAGAAAGTTCAGACCTTAGAAGAGACCAGACCAAGATAGATGAAGAAATAGCAAAGCCGGCCAGAAGAAAATACGACCAGAAGTAAGAAGAAGTGAAGAAGGGTATATAACATAAGTCCCCACTGAGTGCTGCTCGTGTCCATGAGCCAAACTTAGTAAATAGTAATATTAGGGCATTATCAGACGAATACCAAAGAATACCCTTTATGCAGAGGTTTCATCTGGTAAGAGACAGATTGGTTACCCCCCAGCTGCGTTTCAAGGATGTCTGCAAGAACGATCTCAGGTGCTTTGGCATTGCCCCTTCCAGCTGGGAAAATTTGGCTCTGGACCGCTCTCGGTGGCGGCAGTGTGTGAGTGAGAGAGATAGAAAGAGGATAGTGAAAGGATATGTGTGTGAGATAGATAAAGAGAGTGTGTGTTTGTGTAAAGGGTGCGTGTGTATGAGAGGAAACATTGTATGTTAGCAAGAAGTGTTTGTGTGTGTGTGTGTGTGTGAGTGTGTGTGAGAAAGAGAGAGAGAGAGAGAAAGAGAGAGAGAGAGAGAGAGAGAGAGTGTGTGTGTGTGTGTGTGTGTGGTGAAGAAGAGAGAGATAAAGTGTGGGAGTCTGTGTGTGCGTGAGAAAGGGTGTGTGTGTATGTAAGAGAGAAAATTGTGCGTGAGAGAAAGGGTGTGTGTGTGTGAAAGAGAGAGAAAAAGGTGTGTGTTTGTGAGAGAGAAAGAGAGAGAGGAGAGAGAGAGAAGGAAATGTGTGTGTGTATGTGAGTGAAAGAGAGAGAAAGGACTGTTCATGTCTGATGTCACCCTGGTGCATCACTAGGAGGTCCAGAAGAAAGCAGTGGCAACAAAGCACCGGCACATCAACATCTTCAGGGACAGCCTTCACATGCAACATCTGTGGTCGAGAATGTTTTTCGAACATCGGACTTCACAGTCACAGGAGGCGCTGTAACTTCAGGGGCACAAAAACATAAAACAGGATGTCAACATCAGATGAAGGAACGACGCAGAAAACATGGTGGCCATGGAAGCCATTTGGGATTTTTCCCGCCTGTATCGTTCATTTCCCTTCGCTTTCGTAGATATTTTTAGTTTTTGTATATCACCGCTTTTATTGTCTCACATATTTCTTTATTCATTGGTGTGGAGGCACATGGTGTAATGGTTAAAGTTGTTGGAAGGCTCTCTCTCTCTCTCTCTCTCTCTCTCTCTGTTTCTCTGTCTCTCTCCTTATCTCTGAAAAAGAACCCATGAGCCTAGAAAGAAATAAACAGCCCCCTTGTGGCTATACAACTTGTGTATGTTGTTTCTGAACTAACAATGACTACTACTACTAAATGACTACTACTACAACTCAACTTTGGCTCTAAGCAACACTAGGCAGATGCTCTACCGACTAAACTAAACCAGTGCAGTGTCATACTCAGGACACCCATTTTAGGGGTTCTTAGAGAGGATACCCGTTTTGGGGTGGGGTTACAAGAGATACCCGTTTTGAGGGATCTTACAAGAGATACCTATTGTCAGTATCAGCTGGACAGTGTAGGAGTCTATCCCCTTTTCACTAGTGCTAGACCAAGAAGAGCGTTTTTGAACGGAATGCCACACCTACCATCAGCTCCCCACTTTACCACTCAGATCTAAGCCGTGCTACTCATGTGCTGAGTTGGTGATGGTCAGTATTGAACCCAGAACCTTGCGGTTCCAAGCCAGATGCTCTACCAACTGAGCTAGACCGGTCCTTTAATAACTTGGCCAACTTCTTGGCAGTTCTTGCATCAGGGGAGATAACTGATTTGCACATTCAGGAATAAAAATCAAATTGTGAGATTTATATTATTATATTATTGTATATATATATATATATATATATATATATATATGATA
>CM042172.1:18102068-18154568 GCA_023376005.1 Doryteuthis pealeii
CACTCAAAATTTGAGTGTGCCACCTTAGATAGTCCTTATTGTTTTTTTAAACAAGTTTTAATAAATACATGCCTGGTATTATATATTTTTATAATATTTGTTTTATTTCAATATATATTTAATATTATCTAATGTATAGAGTTTAACAAGAAAATTATTTACAAACAAGAAATAGTCATTTTTTTTACCTATGATTTTGTGTAAAATTTATGTGTAAAATATTCAAAATAAAACTGTAAATCTACACTGAAAATACGAATTTGTTCAAATCAATACAACTGCATTTTTTAACATGAAAATATCATAAAATGTGTTCTTAATTGTGCTTGTGCATTATTTGAAATGAACTCAATTGTTATTAAGAACACATTTTATGATATTTTCGTGTTAGAACATGCAGTTGTATTGATTACGGTGAAATGAAAATGGGCGACCAAAATATAAGGCTTCCTCAAAGTGAAATAAATAAGGGGAGGTTACTCTCATTTATGTAGCTAATGTTCAGATTACCAGTTTTAATGTAATAAAATATTATATCAAATTAGAAAGATTAATAAAACTAAATAAGAACAAATATAAAAATATTACATTTATTTTAATGAAAGAGAAATACTAAAAGATACAGAGTTAGAAAAAGACCTTGGTGTGAATATGGACTCTGAATTAAAATTTTCCAAACACATAGAAATACAAGTAAATAAAGCAAACAAGATATTAGGATTAATACAAAGGTCATATGAATACATGGATAAAGAAATGTTGAAAAATTTATTCATTGCATTGGCAAGACCTCATTTGGAATTTGCTAATGTGGTTTGGAGCCTGAGACTCATCAAGGACACAAAACTCATTGAGGAAGTCCAGAGGAGAGCTACTAAATTAGTGAATAATTTAAAATCTCTTTTGTATGAAGAAAGACTTAGGAACACTGACTTACCAAGTCTGGTTTTCTGACGTATAAGAGGCGATATGATTGAAGCCTACAAATACACGCATGGTTTTTATTCAATGAACTCTGACCTACTAAACATTGCTCAAAATACCTATACAAGGGGACATAAATTAAATGTTTTATTTACTCCTTTTGGGTTATCACATCAGCATTAGCTGATGGTCTTTCACTGGATTCTGAGTGACAGCAAGTCTCCTCAGGTCTCCAGGATTCTTCTGAGTATTCTGGCAGATTGCAGCAGTGTAGTGTTCTGAATGGTATCAATCCTTCCTCTGATTTCTAAACTTTCCAAACCCTTTTCCAATCCTTTTGGGACTATTATTATTATTATTATTATTATTATTATTATTATTATTATTATTATAAATAAATAAATAAATAAATAAATAAATAAACTGTGGAGATTTTATCAAACGCGGATAGATAGAGACTGTAATTGGAGATTCCGTGGATAATAAGGTTCTATTACGGTGATATTTAGGGCAACTAGAGTTACGTCCCTTTGTTGAGCCTCTTGAAAATAAAAGTTTTCTTTTTATCGCAGCAGAACAAAAAATTCTTGGGAAGAAAAAAAAATATATTTAAAATTTCTAGAAAAAAAGAAATCATGGCAAGTGAAGATGTAGACGAAGATGATTACATGTCTGATAAATTCTTGGAAAACTGGTTTGTACAAATCTACTTCTAAATCTCCGGTTATTTTTCTCTTCGGTTCGGTTTTTCGAAAGATTTTGGTCATAAAATTTAAAAAAAGAAAGAAAGAAGTAAAGAACAAAAAAGTCATTTTTTTTTTGTTGTCTTAGATGTTTTGCTAAAATTAATCTTATTAAATTCCTAAATTATTTATAAAAGAAATTAAAACTTTAAAAAATTGCAGTAATAAATCTGTGTTTTTTTTTCTTTATCAAAGGATAAAAAAAAAAAAAAAAAAAATAATTTGAATATTTACTTTTGTCGTAACAATGTTTGAGAAACATAAGATCTAATTTATCGTTAGTATTTATTTAAAAATTAAATAACAATATTTTTTAATAAATAAAAAATGATATTAGTTTAATAATCAACAATTTATTTATTTATTTATTAGGAAACTAATAATTAAATGGAAAGAAAAAAAGAATTTGAATATTTATTTTCGATGTAACAATGTTTTTGAGAAAAACATAAGATCTAATTTATCGTTAGTATTTATTTAAATAAAATAATAACAATAATTTTGAACAAATGATAAATGATATTAATTAAATTATCAACGATTTATTTATCTATTTATTTATTTACTTATTTATTTTAATAGCAAACTAACAATTAAATGAAAAAAAAAAAAGAATTTGAATATTATTTACTTTTGTTGTAACAACGTTTGAGAAAAACCTGAGATTTAATTTATATTTATTATTTGAAAATTTAATAAAAACATTTTTAAATAAATAAAAAATTATATTAGTTGAATAATTCACAATTTATTCATTTATTAGGAAACTAATAATTAAATGGAAAAAAAAAACAAAACTATTTGAATATTTACATTCGTTGTAACATAGTTTTGAAAAAACTTGAGATATTTAATTTATATTTATTATTTGAAAATTTAATAACAAAATGTTTAAATAAATGAAAAATGATATTAATTAAATTATGAACGATTTATTTATTTATTTATTTTAATAGCAAACTAACAATTAAATGTGGAAAAAAAAGAATATGAATACTATTTAGTATTTACATTCGTTGTAACATAGTTTTGAAAAACATGAGGAGATAATTTATATTTATCGTTTGTATTTGAAAATTTAATGATAAAAATGTTTAAATAAATTTAAAAAAATATTTAGTTCAATAATTAACAAGTTTATTTATTTATTTATTTGTTTTAATAGCAAACTGAAAAAAGAAAAAAAAAAGAAAAAGAATTTGAATATCATTTTCTTTTGTCGTAACAACGTTTGAGAAAAACATGAGATTTATATTTATTATTTGAAAATTTAATAACAACATTTTTTAAATAAAAAAAAAAATGATATTAGTTGAATTATTAACAATTTATTTATTTATTTTAACAGCAAATTAACAATTGAATGGAAAAATAGAATTTCAATCGCGTCAAATGTAAATAAATAATAATCATTTATTTACAAATTTAAATAATTCAATATGTTGTTTAAAATAAAAATCATAAATAATTGTTTTTAAGTGTAATAGTTGCTTACTGTATTTAATTATTAATTAAATTAGATTTTTTTAGTATTTAAAATAAATAAGTAAAACAGTCCGTTTATTTACAACACGGTCAGTTTCTTTATTGATATTTTTTTTAGCAGAATTCTGTATTCATGGTTCTTTTATTAAAAAGCTTTGGCATTGAAACTTATAAAAATCTTCTGATATAATTATTCAGACTCTTATCTTTATAGACAAAAAAAAGTAAAAATCGTTTTTGGTCGGTTCATTTTTTCATATTTCATAAAATAATTTGGGGTGGGGGTAGACCTCGTAAAAAAATATTTCCCCTAATATATTTTAGGAAAAAATTATTTCAGACATATTTTCATCAAATGGTAAGTAATTATTGAAATTTTCGTGAAAATCAGACCATTAATTGATTTTTCATAGAATTTAAAAAAAAACCCTCTAGTCGTAACTAGTTTTTGGCTACGTTAAATTTCAATTGATTTAACGGTGCAAAAATGTAAACATTGTTTTTCGTTTATAATTTTCATCATTCCTGTAAGCTGAAAATTAAAAAAAAATCATCAGGAGTTTTTGTAATGTTTCATCTTTCGAATGGACAACAATTTTTTAAGATAATATTAACATTTATGCAAGTTTCATTGTGTTATATATAGGGGTGGTAAATTTCACAGGGAAAATTGGTGGTACCTAATAAATACACCGATCTTTCTTAATACAACTTGTTTTATTACGTCACCCTCTTTTCAGTGTAAACAACTTTTTAAACAAAAATATCTTCAGTTTGAAAAGATGAAAACAAATAATTTTGACATCAAATTTTTCTGCGATCTTTTTTCTTCGTAATGGTACAAATATTTTAAAGATTAAGCTATTTTTTGTCTCAGTTTTGAATTATATTTTCCCTCCACATATATCGCTTTTTTCAAATCCGTGAGGATGTCTTTCAAAAGTTGAAATAAAATAAACTTTTTGTGGTGAAATATCAAAATTAAAACACATTTATGTAGTTGAATATTAGACAGAAAACATCTTTAAATACTCAGACGTTAGAATTTATTAGGTTTTAGTGCCCGGTCAGATCTTATGAATAATAATTTATTTATTTTAACAGCAATAATAATAATAATGATAATAAAAAATAATAATAATAAATAGAATAAAAAATAAATAAATAAATAAAAATACATACAAAAATATAATAATATCAATAATAATAATGATGTAATAAGAATAGATATAAAAATATAATAATATTAATAATAATGATAAAATAAAGATAGATATAAAATTTTAGGCACTGGCAAAATGAGCCTAAAATGCGTTTTTGACAAAATGACTTTAGCTCCCCCCCCTACAGAAAATAATTTACCAAAAATCAGGGAATTATCGGATTTTAATGAAATTTTCAGTGTTTATTTATCAATGAATGATCTTTATAATACATTATTTATTTTATTTCAAAACTTATTTTTATATTATAAAGACTTATAATATTAAATAATGATAATATAAAAATAGATATAAAAATATAATAATATTAATAATAATGATAAAATTAAAATAAATAAATAGATATAATAATATTAATAATCAAAAATAGATATAAAATATAATAATATTAATAATAATAATAATAGACACTAAGAGGACCACAGATATCGGATAGTACAAAAAAAAAGGTATTTAATTCGATAAATTACGGAACAACAATAAAATGAGCAAAAATGACTTTATCAAAATATCATTTTATAATAATTTAGTAAGAAATAAAAATAAACATAATCTTTATTTTTCTACTTTTTTTTTCATTCTTTTTTTGTGGGCTTTATTTTTTAATTATTTTTACAATTTCCATTTATTTAAGTCTTTCTTTTTTATGTAGACTAAGAGATAACAACATTCTAGATAATGTTGTAAAAATATTTCCTTCTCTTTTAATATTTTTGGGGAATAAAATAATTTTGAATAAATAAGTAAATAAATATATAATAAATAAATAATATATAAAAATTATAAATAATAATAAATAAATAAGTAAATAAATAACAAGAATAAGGAGGGAAACATGTAAAAACAAAAATGTAGAACGAAACCGGTGCTATAGGAAAAATTAGCTTATGTAAATAATTCCGGTTAAACCTTATTTTGTGTGTTTTTATGTTTCGTAACATAATGGACATTAAGAATAATAATATTCAGAGTTGTGTCAAAACATTTCGTCAGTTGTACCCTGTGACCTTTTTTAGGTGTCAGTTGCACTCGGTAACCTGGGAATTTTGAATCATGCTTTTTATTTAAAGCACAGTTGTAGATTGTTCTCATTCTACTATCCAGTCCATTAAGTACCACCAATTTTTTCCCTGTGAACCGCCCTCCCCCCATATTTAACACAATGAAACTTGCATAAAAGTTAATATCTTGAAAATTTTTTGTCCATTCGAAAGAAGAAACATTACAAAAACTCCTGATGGTTTAAAAAAAAAAAATTCAGCTTACGGAAATAATGAAAATATAAACGAAAAACAATGTTTACATTTTCGCACCATTAAATCAATTGAAATTTAACGTAGCCAAAAACAAGTTATGACTAGAGGCTTTAAAAAAAAATTCTATGAAAAATCAATTAATGGTCCGATTTTCACGAAAATTTCCATAATTATTTACCTTTTGATGAAACTATGTCTGAAATAGATTTTTCCTAAAATATATTAGGGAAAATATTTTTTTTACGAGGTCTATTTTATTTTATTGAAATATTAAAAAATGAACCGACAAAAAACGATTTTTACTTTTTTTTCGATAAGTTTCAATGTGAGAGTTTTTTTTTTAGTAAAAGAACCATGAATACAGAATTCAAGTAAAAAATATCAATAAAGAAACTGACCGTGTTGTAAAAAAAACAGACTGTTTTACTTATTTTTCAAGATAACGATGAGTAATTTTTCCCCAATCAGATAATTTGATCTTTTAATTAACTGTTTTTCTTTGTAACAAGTCTCTATGTTTATTATTTTTTTTTTTGCGTGATTTAAAAAAAAAAAGTTAAAAAATATTTACGTTTCTTCCTTCAATATGGCCTAAACTGATCATGTGACCTATTTTGGTGGTAGCTAGTCCATGTTTTAGCTTATATTCGATATTTCATTATTGGGGAATTTTTCTAAGTCTATGCATGTGAAAATCTAAAGAAGATTAGAGGATATTACGATAGAAACATTGTGACTACTATCATCATCATCATCATCATATTGCACTCAGAGATGCTGATAGGTACGAGTCCCGCGTCCCTGACGCACAAAAATCTAAAAAGACGCAGTGAAATCATATCCCTGTGTCTCAGTGTTTTTCTTTTTCCTCCCTCACTATTTCAAGCTAACTGTAAATACATTTCAAAAGTTTCTTAGAAATTAATTTCACAGGTCTAACTAGCAAACAAAATTTACTTCTGTTTCTACCAAAGACACCGTAACTCTTGTGAAGATCTTTAACAAAATAAGTTTGTCCTCTTTTGCCCCCTCGCCACTGTCCTTTTATACTCGGTCTGGCCGAGACACGTCACAACTCTCGTCTCGCCAGCTACGAGACCTGCCACTATAAATCACCGCGTCAAGGACACTCATCTCTTCCTCTTTTTTGTTTAATTTGCCAACGCCTACTCAGGTCATCCGCAACAAGAGCCGTGTCAATCCACATGAGCTATGGGATGTGTTAGGTGACTCCACTCAGATGCAAAAACATCTCCTTGGTCTAGCGCTTATGGAATAGGGTAGACTCCCTCGCTTGATTGGTGATACCGAATTTAGGCCACCTGATGACTTTACTTTTTTATTTTTTTCTTGAAATAATTCTTTTAACATTCAAAAAAAAACAAAATTAAAAGAAATTTGTTTAATTGCAGGTCAGGGTCGCACAGACGCCGTGGAATCACAGTGAAGAACAACGTGAGGGGGTTTGGATAGTGAACGAAGTAAGAAATAAGAAGAGGAAGCGGAAAGAAGAGCAAGAAAACAAAAGTCAATATCACGAGCTACAAGCCAAACGAGCAGGCTAAATGATGCATAAACGACAGAAAGTCTACCATAAACAGAGCAGGCTTCAACAGAGAATAGTGAAAAATTTCAGAACGGGAAGTCGAGAAAGATCTCTTAAAAGTCAGCGAGTTTGCGACGACCTGGACAGTAAAGCAGTAAGTATTACAGATTCTATCGGATTTGCAGTAATAGCTGTTTGAAGTTTAAAGCTTTACAAATAAATAAATAAAAAATTGCTATTGAATTAACAACAACAACATGAAATAGGTAAAAATGTGTCTTTAATATAAAAATGTCTTTCGTTTATAATGTATTATTTAAAAAAAATTGTAACAGCATGAAATAACTAAAAAATGTGTCTTTTGTTTAAAGTTTTATAAAAAAACAAATGCTATTAAATAACAACAACATGTGTGTTATACTCTCTTTCCCTTTCTTACTTCTATTCTTCTTCTTCATCTTTTCTTCTTAGGTTCTTCTTCTAGCGTCTGGACTTCTCTTGGGGACTCGTCTGCGTCTTCCATTGGGATTTCTCTTTATCAGAGCCCTGTGTCATTGGTGGTTTTTAGATAATAACACAAGACTTCGATTTAACTTAGATCATATTTTATTCTGAAATCCCCACCAGACTACCTGTCAGATTGAGTCGGAGCGTGCATACACGACTTACCACCGTCGTGGTTTTTGGCCAATCTAACTAAAAATCTCTTTCTAATCTAAACCGGAAGAGGGTCTTCTCCACCATTCTCACGGTATCCACTGGAAGGAGGATCAGGACTGAGGTCAAGCCTTGTCATTCAATCCTTCAAGGCCGCCGCTGAACTTATAACAGCCATTTTGGTTTCTACACTACTGTACATAAGTATTAGGAATCTAATAATTATGTAACACATGAGATAAATAATTTGAAAAAAAAATGTCTTTAGTATAAAAACGTGTCTTTTGTTTATAGTTTTATAATTTAAAAAAAATTCCTACTGAAGTAACAACATGAAATAACTAAAAAAACCTTTCTAAAAAAAATGTCTGTTAACAAACAACCGCAAGTTGACAGTGAAAAGCAAAACATTTCCTTTTGAATCTAGCAAACAGCCGGAGTGCTTATTGGTTACTTGGTCTGTTTTATTAACAGCATATCAAACCTGTGGGTTATTTAATGCCATATCTTTAGATATATGATTTCTAGGTATCATCATCATCATCATCATCATGACGTGCTGTTTGCACGGATATCCATGACAATCTCCGCCAACCTTCCCTATCATTCATCGACTCTGGGAGCTCCTCCACGCAGCAGCCAGCATCCTTACATAGTTGGTCAATGTAGGTTTGGCTGGGCGGCCCACATAGCATGCCCATGTGCTGGCTTCCACAGTAGTACGTCGCTCATCCCTGCTTCTCCAGCAGTGTCCCACATGCCTAGCCCATCTTACTTGTATGGTTTGTGAGATGGGGTGCAGGTGGCCATACAGTTGCTTTTTTGTTGGGTGCTGCTTCCAGACTTATTCAGGACTGCTCGCAGCATTCTTGTGCAGCTCCCATCTAGCTTATTCTCAAGGCTTCGTTAGGTCCAGGTAGTACCAGCATATAACCACAGCCTGGAAGAATTGTCTCTTCAGCTTGTCAGGGAGATCGGATTTCCATATGACTGATAATTTAGTTTGTAGGTAAATACTTTTAATTCTAATTTTTAGAGAATGAGACAAGAGTTTGTAATTAATTTTGCTTTACCGGTGTATTTTTGTAGAACTCATTTCTGATTTGAAGATGAGGACAACAATCCCAAAAATTAAATAATAAAAATTATCAAGTGTTATTTAAAAGATTCAACTTGAAGAAGGCCAGAGGGCACATCGGCTAAAACATTGTGTATATAAGCAGTGATGCTGATAGATTTTTGATTTAGTGCATCCTGGGATGCACATATTTGCTGTGAATGAGTCCCCTGCGAAAATCTATGGGTCCCAACTAAAGTTTATAAATAGATTGTAAGGTTTTTATTTATGATCTGGGAGAAACAACTAAACCTCTAACCCCTACCTTGTTGTATTCATTTTTAAGAAACTATTGAAATGTATTTTCAGTTAGCTTGAAATGGTGAGGGAAGAAAAAGAAAAACATTGGGATGCATGGATATGATTTTACTATGTTCTTTTAGATTTTGCATCTACCTATCATATCTGTATAAAATAAAAGATGTGGACAACAATTCGAAAATCTAAATATACAAATTCGAATTTTCATTGTAGTATATAATGAAAATAATAATGATGAAATTTATTGTGTACAATGCTCAGGTGGCTCAGGTGCACCACAACTCATCAAAGTCTCATGTTCTAGTACATAGAATAATGTATTAGTGTCAGGAACATAAATAGTTTACAGTAATGATATACATATATGTGTGGAGGGAGTATCAGGTTATGTGTGGTGGATTACAGGAAGCATGGAGGCTTTGAAAGATGCAGTATTTTAGCAGCCTACATCGGATGCAGGCAGTTTATTCCATGCCCTGGTGTGAAAAAAATGTTTCCGAAAGTCATGTGAGCTATGCTGTTTTCTGATTTTGTAGCATGCCAGTGTATTAGAAACATGAGGATCAAAAAGGTGCCCAAAGTTGCTAAATGATAGAATTATAAACTCTTATCTGTGTGTGTGTGTGTATATGTATCTTCCAGCCCAATTAAAAAAGAAAGTAAAATCTGAGAACTTTCTGGCCCATTAATTAATTTAATTTTTGGAATCTCTGAAAAGAATGTTGTTCCTTACAATGGATGCAGGCAGTTTATTCCATGCCTGGCAACTCTGAGCGGTGAAAAAATGTTTCTGAAAGTCATGTGAGCTATGCGTTTTTCTGATTTTGTAGGCATGCCCATGTGTGTTAGAAAAATCGGGATCAAAAAGGTGCTCAATATTGCTGTTGTTAAATGATAGAATTATAAAACTCTTATCTGTGTGTGTGTTGTATATGTATCTTCTGCCACGAGACACCAATGATTATGCCGACACACACACACACACACACAAAACACAGACAAGCAGCGCAAATAAACACATCAAATGTAGCAGCATAAAAATAAGCTAAGAGGTCACTACAAGCGGTTATCCCCATACAACACAAGGAAGTCACGGATATACCACCAACATCAACGAAAGAGTATATATAGATCCAAAAAAGACAGATCAGCCATTCTATTCGTTCTGAAGAAGGGGATAACATCCTCGAAATATTTATGAAATAAAATGAAACTTAACATAAGAAACTGAGTTTCTTATATTTCACACTAATGCTTCATACTAAATTCAAATAATATATATATATGTTGCCCAATTAAAAAAGAGAGTAAAATCTGAGAACTTTTCGGCCATTACTAATATTTTTTTGAATCTCTCAAAAGAAGTTCGTTCCTTAATAGAATCCAATTTCTTCTTTCAGAATATTGAAGAACCAAAAGAATGGTTTTTCTGGCCATTGAGTTGGTTAGAAAAGAAAGCTGCCAAAGAGGAGAAGCAGAAAGTGAAGAACCGCCAGATCCAACTTTGGATATTTATACGGTAAGTATCAAAATTAGTGGAACAGAATTCACCTACAATTGCTTTTCTTTATAATCATCTTCAATCACACATGCATATATATATATATATATATGGTTTGTTGGTTGGTTTTGAAGGCTGTCACAATGCGAGTGTAAAGAAAAAGAAGGTAACTATGATGTTTTTTTAACCTGTCATTTTATTTTCTTAATATTTCGGACGAAAATTCCCATCATCAGAAGAATACTGGAACTGAAGTTGTGTAGCGGCTGTAATCGTTCTGTCTTGGGTCTTCCAAATCTGTGTGTGTATGTGTGTGGTTGGGGTGCTTGTTATGTGTGTGTTTGTGTGTGTAAGTGTGTGCGTGCTTGTGTGTGTAAATGTAAGCGTATGTGTGTGTGCGTGGTGCTTATGTCTGTGTGTCTGATCATTTTTTTTATTTTATTTTAATTATTATTCCAGATTTGATTCGCCTCTAAGCAAGGTTTTATTTTAATTTTATTTTATTTTATTTTTATTTATTTTTGTTTTTTTTTACAGGATCATCTGATCTCTTTTTATTGATATGTGTCTGAGACTAACAAGAAATAAATGACAGGTTAACAAAACACATAGTTACCTTCTTTTTTCTTTACACTCGCATTGTGACAGCCTTCAAACACAACCAACAAACCAATATATACACAATGCTTCAGCAAATTACAAAACCCTTTCATATATATATATATTATATAGTGTGTGTGTAACTTGAAAATGAAAATGAATCTGATATTATGTTGAAAGGATAAATAAATATGACGTAGAACGAAAAAGAGCAAGACATTGTCTTGCCTGCCGGGATCGAACCCGCGTCCTCCTGCATGCAAAAACAGATGCGAATTAGGCACTGGATGGATGCAAGTGCCAGGATGTTTGGTAAATACGTACATAATAACATGTGAGTCGAGTGCTGGGCAGGTTGACTGACGCGAACGACCGAGTAAAGAAATGTGATTTTGAACTGCTAAAATTATTTCGACTACGGTGACGGATTTTGCAGCTGCTAAACGAAAACGAAGAGCGTGTTGACCAGGGAAGGTTTGGCTTGCTAGAAGACTGTGGACTCGCTTGTTTTTGGCCCCCCCTCTCGGCGGGAACTTGTTGATACGAATATCTATTTCCCCCCATATATTCCCCCCCCTTCCATATAAAGGAAAGAAAATGTTGAGTGGATAAAATAGATTTACTAACATGTGTTTCAGCCAGGAGTAAATATCATATGTTCCACAAATACCATATATATATATATATATATATATATTATATGTGTGTGTGTGTGGTCTAATTTCATCCTCTTTTTCTTTTTGCACAGGCCCAAGAAAACTGGAAATGCTGACTTATTATCTACGGAATACATACTTTTATTGTGTATGGTGTGGAGTCAGATACAAAGGTGAGTACAATCGTGTGGCGCTTCAACCAATTTTCAAAATTTTTCTCTTTCTCTTAACTATTGAAAGAAAAACCATTAAAACTGCGAGATGGAACTCATAATATTCAGTGTTCAGAAGATTTAAAGCCCAAGTTTCGGTAATCTGAACATTAGCTACATAAATGAGAGTAACCTCACCTGTTTGTTTCACTTTGAGGAAGCCGTATATTTTAGTCGGCCATTTACTTTATATATATATATATTAAGTTAAGAGAAAGGAAATGAATCCGACGGTATGAGTATAGATAAAAGGATATGAAAACAACACACTATGTTGTTAAAGTGAAAATATTTTATCTCATATTTAGCTAATAAGAACAATATTTCGATTTATAAAAATCATCTTCAGAGCTTGTTTATACTCCAGACTTATCAATAGCGGAGACGAAATAATATGAATTCAAAACAAAAACATTGATGTTGCCGTTTTAAAATTCATATTATTTTCGTCTCCGTATTGATAGTCCGGAGTATAAACAAGCTCTGAAGATGATTTATAAATCGAAATATTGTTCAATATTAGCTATGAATATGATATAAAATCTTTTCACTTTAACAGCATTTTATATTGTTTTCATATCTTTTCTTTAAACACACACACACACACACACACACACCACTAACCCCTCTGTGCAAGCAGGATGTGACACAAGGACAATTTCTTGAGCAGAGTTTAAAAGGTTTGAATTCTGAGTTTCCTTCTCTAGATTGGTTGCCTAATTAAAGTTCAAGTACCCAGTCTGACTTACTATTACCATAGCTGGAGGAGAATAGTTAGATTCATATCTTTCCCAAAATATTAAGGAAACAATAAAAAGTACAGGTAAATGAACACATATTCGTTACCATTTCCTCCTTTACATTATGATAAGCGTTCAAAATCAATCTCCAGACCAATATACACACAATACTTCAAGCAAATTATAAAACTCGGTAATCTGAACATTAGCTACATAAATGAGAGTAAACCTCCTTGTTTCTTTCACTCTGAGGGACCGTTATGTTTTGGTCAGCCGTTTGCATTTCACCGTAAATCTACACTGAAATACGAATTTGTTCGAATCAATAAACAATCATCTTCGGCATAGAATAAACCAACAAGGGTTAAGATGCCATAAAAATCCAACCAAGCTAATGCTTTCATCTTTAATCACTGGGTCTTTTTTTTTTTTTTTTTTTTTTTTGGTGTAGTTTGTAGCAGTGGTATCTTAGGTAACGTTTGCTCTTTGCGTTGACTCTTCTCTTTCTCCTACTCCCCCAGACCCTTTTAGTTCTTATTTATGCAATCTTTCAGGGCTTCGTACCACCCCTGGGTGTATGTCAAATTCTCAACTGTCTTCAGTTCACCCCATTTTGACTGTTGAGTCTGACCATCAAGAATCTGGGAGGTTCTCACTCTTTTGACCATCCTAACTGGGATATCCAAAATTCAGTTCTGCTGCTGAGGTTTATTGCACCCCTAATTACAGACCGCCCTGTCGGCTGGGGTTAGAATGCACGACTGCACCTCTGCAGAAGGGTAAGACTCCCCCAATTGGGCCACCTGTTGGCTGTGGGTGGCGACTGTGATGCTTAAGGATAGAACCCAGGTGGATGAGCAGTTCATGACTTTGCAATACTCCACTTTGGCCCTATCTGTGCTAGACGGGCGGTGGAGAGGCCCCTCTGCATCAATGTGTCACGTCAAACCTAGCACCTATATGATTGCCCAACCCTATTGCCCTTATATTTTGCACTATATGTGCTAGAAGGCAGTGGCTAGGGTCTTAATGTCCGGTAATTTCCATGCCAAATCATCCAGCCATGTCACCCCAGCTCCCTTAAAAATAAATACTCTCCAAATTTGGAGGGGGGGGGTTAAGCAAATATCAAACTATCTTTTGGTACAAATAATGTTTAATATATGTCAATAATAATAGAAAATTGTGTTGGTAGATGCAGTGCCAACATCGGATATGATCTTGCTAGGAAAAATCAGAAATCATAAATAACTTTTGTTTTTTTGACATTTGATTCTGGATGTAAAGTGAGGATCATTTTGCATTGTAACCAAGTTCTAAACTGATCCCCTTTTTCTTGACCAAACAAATTTTTCATTTTTTATTTTTCATTTTTATTTTTTTTTACATTTTGGGTCATTTTGCTATTGTAACAAGTTGTAAATAATTTTTGCTAAAAAAATATCAATGAAAAAATGATTCTTTGTCATGAAAATGGGGGATCTGTTTACGACTTGTTTACAATAGCAAAATGATCCCTCACTACATCAAGACGACTAAAAATAAAAAAAATAATTGATTGTTTTGTCAGGAAATGGGATTTCCTGACCAAACAAATCAATTATTTTATTTTTTACGTTTCTTGATGTAAAGTGAGGGATCATTTTGCTATTGTAACCAAGTGTAAACAGATCCCCATTTCTGACCAAACAAATAATTTTTCATTGAATTTTTTTTTTGCAATTGTTTCTGATGTAAAATGAGGATCATTCTTCTATTATAACCAGTTGTAAACCGATCCCCCATTTCTTGACCAAACAAATCTTTCAGTTTTTAGTTTCTGGATGTAAAGTGAGGGATCATTTTGCTATTGTAACATGTTGTAAACTGATCCCCCATTTCATGACTAAATCAATTTTTCTTTTTTTTTTAGCTGTTTCTGGATGTAAAGTGAAGGAAAATTTTGCTATTGTAACCTAGTTGTAAATTGATCCCTATTTCTTGACCAAACAAATCAATTTTTAATGAATTTTTTTTTTTTTTTTAGTCATTTGTTTCTGGATGTAAAGTGAGGGATCATTTTGCTATTGTAACAATGTGTAAATCATCCCCTGTTTCTTGACCAAAGAAATCAATTATTTTTCATTGTTTTTTAATTTGTTTCTGGATGTAAGTAAGGATCATTTTTCTTTTATAACAAGTTGTAAACTGATCCCCCAATTTTTGACCATGTAAATCAATCATTTTTTCATATTTTTTTTTTTATTTTTTGGACATTTGATTCTGGATGTAAAGTGAGGGATCATTTTGCTATTGTAACCAAGTTGTAAACCATCCCCCATTTATGACCAAACAAATAATTTTTTTTTTTCATTGATATTTTTTTTTTTTTTTTCCAGATGAAAATGACAAAGGGACAATGTGCAGGAAATACACGATCAGATCATGATTAACGTGAAAAAAAAAACAAAAACACACACACACTTCAGAGTCACCTCAATATTGGACAATCCTTTTCAGAATTCATTTTGTCTTTTTCAATCTATTCTTTCTAATGTCAATAGCCAACATGTTTTCATGTTTTTTTTTGTCTTTTGTTGTTTTTAAAAAAAAAATTTTTATAGCATCACCCACCCCACCACTTATAGAGGCTCAAAGTTAGGGTGTACCAAAAGTATCATTTATTTATTTGTTTTTTTTTTTTTTGTCTTTTTTTATAGGTGTGGCACTCACCTCAGCAAAAACAATCTGCCTGTCCTAGCACTAGCGAAAGGGTATAGACTCCCTGCTGATACCGATAATAGGAAAACTTAAAGTCTTTCAACAAGTTTCTGAATTTTTGAGATGAGGCTGATTTATTTGGATTATTGGAGTATTGTCCTCATCTTTATTGTATCTGTACAACGTTTCGGCCGATGTACCCTCCGGCCTTCTTCAATTTTTTGTCGTAATCGGGAGCCATCAGAACTTTAACTCAACCTTTTATTCAATCCACGGGGGTATACTGTTCTCATTCCGCTAACCATACTGGGTACAGTGTTAATTGTGTTATATTACTAGTTACTGTGCCTTGACAGGATTGAACCTGCAGCCTTGAGATAACTGTTACTTCAACTGTCTTAACCCAAGCCCTATATCCACTATGCTATGTGTCCAATTGGACAGATAACAATAAAGATGAGGACAATAGTCCGAATATCCAAATAATCCAAGTTTGTGAAATGAAAATTTAATAACTCACATTGTGCAAAGATAGAATCATTAAGGGGAAAAAAGGTAATCTGAACATTAGCTACATAAATGAGAGTAACCTCCCTTGTTTGTTTCACTTTGAGGAAGCCGTTTGTTTGGTCGGCCATTTTATTTCACCATAAAATCTAACACTGAAATATCATAAAATGGTTCTTAATTGTGCTTGCGCATTATTTGAAATGACTTGATTGTTAATAAGAACACATTTTATGATATTTGTGTTAAACATGCATTTGATTGATTGAACAAATTTTTCAGTCTAGATATACGGTGAAATGAAAATGGCCGACTAAAACAAACAGCTTCCTCAAAGTGAAACAGACAAGGGGAGGTTACTCTGATTTATGTAGCTAATGTTCAGATTACCAAAAAAATACAAAAATTTACTCTTGAATTGAATTCTTAGTGGACTTCAACATGAACGCATCATTGTTGATATATTTTAAAACAGCTGCAGAATTTTATGAAACACCTGGGTGTATTTATGAATGTGTGTGATATAAATTATATATATATAATATATATATATAAATTATTATAGTGTGTACAGAATAATCTACTCGAGTTTCACCATTAATCAAGATATTGATAATTACAGTTAAGTGCAGGAGTTGCAGTTAGCTGTAATTAATCAAATATCTTGATTAATCAGTGATTAACCCTGAAGATCCTTATGGTGAAACTCGAGTAGGTTATTCTGTGCACACTATAATAATAAATCCGCTCTACTTACGATTGAGCACTTTATTTGTTATAACACTGACTTATCCGAGTAACACTTGTACCAAACAAAATTGAGACCAACACAATATATTCTGGTAAGTCATTTCTTTATATAATATATATATATATATATTATATTATGTTTTGAAAAAATGATAAAGGAAAAGAAATATAGAATGGATAATATATGATATTTTAATCAATTCTACTTACACGTGTTTCGTCAGGAGTTTATTCATGTGTACATTATTCAAACTTATTTTTTTAAATAACCAAATGAAATGAAACAGTTAAGTAAAATTGATTAAAATATCCTATATTATCCATTCTATACTTTCTTTCTTTTTCATTTTTTCAAATACTTCGGATTCATTCCAGTTTCATTTTACATTATATATAATATATATATATATATATATATATATATATATATATATAACACAACATAGGGGCTGGTTTAGCTCAGTTGGTTGAGCATGGCTTAGGAATCACAAGGTTCTTTGTTCGATACCAGCCCCCGCCAACTCAGTGTATGAGTAGCACAGATTGGGTAATCTGATCTGTGCGGTAAATGGGGAGCTGATGGTAGGTGTGGTGCTCCACCTCAGCAAAGACCCTCTCCTTGGTCTAGCGCTAGCGAAAAAGGGGAGAGACTCCCTTATTGTCTGGCTGATACAACAATAGACCTCTTTAATTTACTTATATGGTTGGAGATTGATTTTAAAAGGCTTATCACAATGGAAAAGAAGAAAAGTAACGAGTATGTTGTTCATTCACAACAGGACTATCAGATTGGCTAGAGTACTCAGAAGAGTCCTGGAGACCTGGATAGACTTGTTGTCACAATTTCTGAGTTTTCCTTCTCCTAGACTGATTAGGCGACTTTTTCATCATGAACCACCAAATGTAGATGGGAATTTCCCCTGCAATTGTGTGTACCATCTGCAAGTCCAGAATTGACTAATGAGCCACCATAGAGTCCACAACTGAAGATATGGAGTGATCATTGTCATCTGGACGGACTCAAAAGAAAGAAAGAAAGATGTACCTTCACCCTAGGTGACCCAACTTGATATTGAAAGCAAAAACTTGGTCAGGTAACGAGATCTCAAACGGAAAACAGAACTATGATAGCGACGTGAGGCAGTTTTTATATAATCTTTACCTAACCCTCTGCACGAGCAGGATGTGCACAGATCAATTTATAAGCAGTTAACAGGTTTGATTCTGATTTTCTTCTCTTGGACTGATTACTAGCAGGTTTAAAGAGCCATACTGCCCTACTATTAACTCAGATAGTGAGGGAGAATAATGGATTCTACCTTTCAAGGTATTAGGCTATGCTGAAATGCCAAGTTCTCTAGAGAACTGAACATACTATATATATATATATATATATAATATTAATAATATCTTTGTTGGAGTACAAGTTTCTTGTAAAAGGTGATTCTAGGGCTGGTCCTATTCTCTACACATAGTTTGTTGTAGAGTTCTGGTCGTATGAAGCTCAAGTGTTTAATTATATATAACAGAGCAAATATATTTGTGAAAAAAGGCCGTTAAATACATGGATATCGGGTATGGACCATTTCCACTCAATGGGTATCTTGGAGCCCACCGAGCTTCGTCAAACCACTTATATATACTGTATATATATATATAGTAATATATATATGTGAGAAAAAATGAATGTGAATCTGACAGTATATAATATGTGCTAAAAATTGAAAAAAAAACACAGATTTCTGTTTATTACGCCTACGCTGCGTGTTTCGGTTCTCTTTGATAGATCATAGGCTATTCCTTGGATTTAGGAGAAAAAATAAATTTATTTTAACAGGTTTGAATTCAGTTTTCCTTCCCTAGATAGGTTACCCAGCATGGTTTAAAGAGCCAGTCTGCCCTCTATTGTACCCATAGCTGGAGAGAATTGGATTTCATCCTTCTCAAGAGTATTAGACATGTGAATGCAAACAGCTCGTCCAGTAAATAACTATATAATGCTTTAACATATAGTAACCTTTAAAGAAGTCATACAGGGTCTAAAGACAGCTGAGGGATCTCATCCCTTTTCACTAGCACTAGACCCAAGGGGATGCGTTTTTTTATCTTTTTTTTTTTTGTTTTTTTTTTTTTTTAGAGTCTGAGTACGGTTGCCACTTAGTTAACTGCCAGATCCTGTCTAAATCAAACGATGAGTTTAGCAAGGACCGTATTGAATAATAACCTTAGTGACCCCAATTCTTAAGTTTTCCAAATGCTTTTGTTCATTTCCCCTCAAGTGTTTTCAATCATCATAATATTGAAATAAGATCTGACTTTTGGAGGTTTATTCCATGGATCATTCATAGCCTTTATCCATGTGAGCACTCAGCTTTACCAGCTTGAGATTAAGTTTAAATCATACTTCAATTATTATTTCAGAGGGGTATTAACTCTAACATCCTGTTGAGAATTTTCTATAATCCAGATTCCTCATTTCTATGAAGGATTTTATCAATAAATGGCTAAAAATGCCTTTTCATTTCAGTTACCTGAGTTATCCCTTAAATCAAAGACTTCTAAAAGTTAATATTACAGTGTTAAACAAAAGGCTATTCGTTGGGGGTAAATTAGGAAAATGAATGTGACTTCCGGATGGGTGGAATGAGGTGGTAATTATGAGAAGTGCGTCCCGGTCTCCGCCTCAAATTTGCTACCCAGTGACTATTAAAATGATCGACCCAGCTCAGTTTATTTCAAAACTATCCATCTCATATCTATTCTTATCTCAATTTTTCATATTTATCTATATTAACTAAATACTAGTTTTTTTTTTTTATTCAGGTTGTTTATATTCTTGTTTTAGTTTAAATAACAAGAATTCGACAAAAAAAGATGCGACCCCCCCCAAATACAGTTATTGATTCAAAATATCTATCTCCATTTGTTCATAATCTATCTAATTATTTTGTTGTTTGTTTATCTTCTATCTATCTCAGTCTTTCCAAACTATATATCCATTTTTATATCTAAACAAGATTACGACAAATTACGCTAGCGGGGTGTTTTGATAGTCACCCGGGTTTAGACAATCTATGAGGCAGGAGAACCAGGACGCATTCCTCATAAATTACCTGAGGCGGTATTAGGATGTTAGAGCTTAAACAGTCTTGAGCAGTTTATAAATATTGATTCATTTTTTTCTACTCTGAAATCTGCAGCACTTTAACAGCTTGGGCCTAGTTAAATAATAGTTTCAAAATTGATTTGAATCTCAATCTTTATACACATTTGACATCTGAAAAAAATACAGATGTGAATAGTATTGATTATGATAGTATAATAATCTATATTATAAATAAAGGAAAAATAAAAATAAAGGAAAGAAATGTTGAATGGATAAAATAGATTTACTAACACGGTTTCGGCCAGGAGCTGTTCATGTACACATGTATTCTAATTATATTATTGTAAATATAAAATGAATAATAATAAAAGAATATATAAAATTCTTTAGGCATACAAAGGATAATGGCCTTCATCAGAGTAAATGTTTGATATTTCATGAATATAATATAGAGAAGTAAACAAACATGTGTTTTATATGGCTTTATTTTAGCCCGAAATTTTTGGGAGCAATATGTTGCTTAATTGAAGCTGTACCTATTTGAATTAATTAATTAATAATTAATGAATTAGGCGGCTACCTATTCAAATGTAAGGCAAACAAATCAAGAAAAAATCAACTCTGTATGTACATTTCGGCCATGTAGTCTTAGCTCTGCTGGATGAGGGCTATAGGCCGGAATGTACAACAGAGATGTTTTCTTTGATTGGTTAGCCTTACATTTGAAAAGTATCTCCGCCTAATTCATTAATTATTAATTTTCAAAATTTAGGTACGACTTCATTAAGCACATATTCTCCAAAAATATAACATAATATATATATGAGGTGAGGAAAAGGAAAGTGAACAAAAATAAATGACTCAAACAATATTCTCTCCTACTGGACTTGTTTGAGTCATATTTTTGTTCACTTTACCTTCAACCTATTACTGTCAGATTTACTCCAAAACCCTCCTGTCTTCATACATACATATAATTATATATATAATATAATATATATAGATAAATCTGTTAAATCTATAGGTGTGCATCTGCCTGGGCATGCATTGTGGATATACGGAGGACTATAGATGATCCCAAATAGAATCATCCCAACTTATCTGTCTATGGACTTTATCTTTATATATGAGGAAGTGAGGATTTGAATAAATCCAACAAAATGTGTGTGAGAATAGAGGAAAGTGTGGATTATAAACAAACACAGTTAAATTCAATTGATATTTCGCCTCTTGATACACATCCACACATTTGACCACCTCAAATATCAAATTCTCTTCAAAGGTCACCGGACTGACACCATAGAAAAATAAAAGTTTCCATTCCCTACGCCCACCCGGACTTTCCCTCACCATTTACCTTTTCACTATAAAAGCAGAATGTACAGTATTTATGTCAATAACGTCAGAAGAAAGCTTCATCAATAATGAGGTGAAATCAATTGAATTTAGTGTCTGTGTTGTTATATCCATATTTTCCTCTATTCTCAACCAATATATATAAAAAATATATATTAATAGTATATAATATATAATATATATTAGCCGGTCAGTAGAGCATCTGCCTAGGAACTCATAAGGTTCTGGGTCGATACGGCCCTCACCAACTCCGTGCTACGATAGCACAGGATATGTGTGGAGCGCCACACCTTACCATCGGTTGCATCACTTTACCGCACAGATCCCTTGCTATTGACACGGAGTTGGTGAGGGCCGGGTATCGAACCCAGACCTTATGATGTCCTAGGCAGATGCTCTACTGACGAGCTGATATAATATATATATATATATACATATATAATATATATATATTAGGTTGAATGAGGAAAATATGGAATAAACAAACACAGACAGCTAAATTCAATTGATATTTCACTCATTATTGATGAAGCTTCTCAGGAACTTTATTGACTAAATACTTGTACATTTCTGCTTTTATAGTGAAAAGTAAATGGGTGTGAGGGAAAGTCGGTGGGGCGTAGGGAAGGGAACTTTTATTTTGCTATGTGTACAGTCGGTTGACTTTGAAGAGATTTGATATTTGGAGTGTGGTCCAAAATGTGTGAGTGTATAGAAGGCGAAATCAATTGAATTTAACTGTGTTGGTATATCACATTTCCTCTATTGTCTCAACCACATATTTGTTTGATTTATTCAAATCTTCCACTTCTCATATATAAGATAAAAGTATCAAATAGGACAATAAGTGGCTGATTCTATTTGGGACAATCTATATTCCTCCGTATATCACAATGCATGCCCAGGAGATGCACACCTATTAGATATTACAAGATTTTATATATATTATATATAATATATATATATATATATATAATGTATGTATGGAGACAGAGGGTTGGGAGTAAATTGACAGTATGAGGTGAGGAAAAGTGAACAAAAATAATGACTCAAAAAGTCCAAGTAGTGAGAGAAATATTGTTGAAGTCATTATTTTTGTCACTTTCCTTCTTTTACCTCACCTCATATATATATATATGTATATATTTTGGGAGGAATATGTGCTTAAATTGAGTCGTACCTAATTTTTGAAAATTAATAATAATGAATTAAGGCGGCAACTATTCAAGTAGGCTAACAAATCAAGAAAAACAATCTCTGTATGTACATTTGGGCCTATTAGGCTCATCAGGCAGAGCTATAGACTAATAGGCCGAAATGTACATTACAGAGATTGATTTTCTTGATTTGTTTAGCTTACATTTGAATAGGTATGCCCGCCTATTCATTAATTACTTAATTAATTGAATTTCAAAATTAGTACAGCTTTCATTAAGCCCATTATCTCCCAAAATTTGCGGCTAAATAAAGCCATATCCAAAACAACATGTTTGTTTACTTCTCATATATTTATATATCCATGAAATATCAAACATTACTCTGATGAAGGCCATTATCCCTTTTATGCTTAAAGATTTATAATATTCTTTATTATTATTTCATTTTATATTTTAAATAATAATAAATAGATACCATGTGTCATTAACAAACTCCTGGCCGAAAAACACGTGTTATAGTAAATCGTATTTTATCCATTCACATTTTCTTTCTTTATTTATTTTCCTTCAATATATAGATTATTATATATCATATACAATACTATTCAACTGTATTTTTTCAGATGTCAAAATGGATGTATAAAAGTATTGAATCAATCAATTTTGAAACTATTATTTTAAACTAGCTCAAAGCTGTAAGAGTCGCTTCAGATCAGGGGAAGTAGAAAAAAATGAATCATATTTAATAAACTGCTCCAAACTTGTTTAACTCTTAACTCCTAGACCGCCAGGTAATTTATGAGGAAGTGCGTCCTGGTCTCCTGCCCTCATAGAAAATTTTTGCTTTTTCACCCGGGACTATTTCAAATAAAACAACCCGAGCTATCGTAATTTGTCGTAATTCTTGTTTAATATGAAAATGATATATAGTTGGAATAGACTGAGATAGATAGATGATAAACAAAACAAACCAAAATTAATATAGATAGATATGAACAAATGGAGATAATATTTTCGACAAATAAAAGTATTTGGGGGGGGGGGGGGTCGCATCTTTTTTTTGTCGTAATTCTGTTAATTTAAACTAAAAACAAAGACATTAAACAACCTGAATAAAAAAAAAAAAACTTAGTATTTAAAGTAATATAGATAAATATGAACAAATTGAATCAGATAGATATGAAGATGGATATTTTGAATAAACTTGAGCTGGTCGTTCTTTTAATAGTCACTGGGTAGGAAATTTTAGGCAGGAGACCGGGACCACTTCCTCATAAATTACCCAGCCCTCATTCACCCATCCGGAAGTACATTCATTTTCCAATTTACCCCAAACCGATAGCGTTTGTTTAAATGTAATATTAAACATATTTAGAGCTGTTATTTAAGGGAAATAACTCAGGTAACTTGAAAATGAAAGGCCATTTTTAGCCATTATTGCATAATCCTCTTATAGAAATGAGTCTGATTTAGAAAATTCTCAACAGGATGTTAGAGTTAACCCCTCGAAATAAATAATTTAAAGTATGAATTTAAACTAATCCTCAAAGCTGGAAAGCTGCTCACATGATAAGGTATGAATTGATCCATGGATAAAATCCCCAAAATCAGATATAATGTTGTCATTATGATGTGAAAACACATTGTGGGGAGAAGAAACCAGAAGCATTGTGAAAACTTAAGAATTAGGGTCACTGCAGAAGGTATTTATTCAATACCGCTTGCTAACTCATCGTGAGTAGCACAGGATCTGTGCAGAAATAAACTGGCACCTCACCTGCAACTCTAAAAAAAAAAAAAAAAAAAAAAAAAAAAAAAGGAAAAAAAAAAAAAGCATCTCCTTGGTCTAGTGCTAGTGAAAAGGGATAGACTCCCTCGCTGTCTTTAGGCCACCCTGATGACTTTTTAAGGTACTATATGTAAACAGCATTATATATTATTTACTGGACAAGCGGTTTGCATTTCACATGGTGCTAATACTCTTGAGAAAGGGATGAATCCAATTCTCCCTCAGCTATGGGTAAAATAGCAGGGCAGACTGGGCTCTTTAACATTGGTGGGTAACTAGGTCTAGGAGAAGGAAAACCTCTGAATTCAAACCTGTTAAATAATTTATTTTGTTCCTTAAACCAAGGAAAGCCCTGATGAAGGTCTATCTAAAAGACGAAACACTGCAGCGTAGGCGTAATAACATGAAATCTGAGTTTTTCAATTTTTTTACAATTTAACAACGTCCAATCGATTCACATTCATTTTTCTCACATATATATATTATATATATATATATATATATATTTATATATGGTTTGACGAAAAAGCTCGGTGGGCCCAGCATACCCATGAGTGGAAATGGTCATAACCGCGATCCCATGGATTAAGGCCTTTTTATTCACAAATTAAAATTTGCTCTGTTATAATATAATTAAACATTGAGCTCTCATACGCGAACCAGAACTCTACAAAAAACACTGGTAGAGAATAGGACCAGCTAGAATACCTTTGTACCAAGAAACTTGGTACCCCAACAAAGAATATATATATATATATATATATAATATATATTATATAGTATATATTCGAGTTCAATTCCTAGACGAAGCTGTTGGCATTCACCATAGCGCTAATACCATTGGAAAGGTATGAATCCATATATTCTCCCTCCAGCTATGGGTTAAATAGATAGGGCAGTTTGGCCTCTTAACCTTGGCTAGGTAAACATCTAAGAGAAGAAAAACCGTCAAATTCAACCTGTAAAGCTGCTGGAATAAATGACCTTGTGCCACATCCGCTCGTGCGGAGGAGTTGTAAATATATATATAAAATGCCTCACGCGTCGCGCTATCATAGTTCTGTTTTTCAGTTTTGCAGATCCGTTACCTGACCATTAGTTTTTGCGTTGATTCAATATCAGTTGGGTCACCTGGGTGAAGGTGTACATCTTTCTCTTCCTTTCTTTTGGCAGTCCGTCGCAGATGACAATGACGTCACTCCTAGTCTTCAGTTGTGACTCTATGGTGCCATTAGCTCCAATTCTGACTTGCAGGATCGCGTCACACCACATTGCAGGGGAAATTCCCATCTACATTGGTGGTCATTTGATGACAAAGACGTCGCCGTAATCATCTAGAGAAGGAAAACTCAGAATTGTGACAACAAGTCTACTCAGGTCTCCAGGACTCTTCTGAGTACTCTAGCCAATCTTATAGCCTGTTGTGAATGATAACAACATACTCGTACCTTTCTTTCGTTCGCTTGTGATAAAGCCTTTTAAATCAATCTCCAAAACCATATAAGTAAAAATAAGAGGTCTATTGTTGGTATCAGCCAGACAATAAGGGAGTCTCTCCCCTTTCCTAGCGCCTAGACCAAGGAGAGGGGTTCTTGCTGAGGTGGAGCACACACCTACCATCAGCTCCCCACTTTACCGCACAGATCAGATACCCCAAATCTGTGCTACTCATACACGAGTTGGCGGGGGCTGGTTCAAACAAAAACCTTGTGATTCCTAAGCAATGCCAACCAACTGAGCTAAACCAGCCCCTATGTTTTTATATATATATATATATATATAATATATAATATAAATATATATAAAATAGTACTTAAATGGAAAAACTGAAATGAATGCGAGGGATGTTGAAAAAAATGAATAAAGAAGAAAGGTATAGAATGATAATATAGGATATTTAATCAATTTACTTACACGTGTTCATTTCATTTGAGTATTTAAAAATAATAAGTTTGAATAATGACACATGAATAAACTCTCGACGAAAACACGTGTAAGTAGAATTGATTAAAATATTCAGTATATTATCCCATTCTATACTTTTCTCCTTTATTTCATTTTTTTTCAACATATTATATATAAATATATATATTATTATATATTTATAAAAGAAAGACTTACCAGTAAATATTGTGTTGGTCTCATATTTGTTTGCTACAAGTTTACTCGAGTAAGTGCAGTTGTATTATATAACAAATATAAAGTGCTCAATACGTAAGCTAGAGCGGAATTAATTATTATAGTTGTGCACAGAAATAACCATACTCGAGTTTCACCATAAGATCTTCAGGTGTTAATCCACTTGAAAATCAAGATATTTGATTAATTACAGCAACTGCAGAACTCCTGCACTTAACTTATAATCAATATCTTGATTAATGGTGAAACTCTGAGTAGATTATTTCTGTACACACTATAATAATTTATATTTATTATATTATTATAATTTATATCCACACCATTCATATATACACCCAGGGTGTTCGATAAAATTCTGCAGCTGTTTTAAAATATATCAACAATGATGTCGTTCATGTGAAGTCCACTAAGGAATTCAATTCAAGAGTAAAATTTTTGTATTTTTTGGTAATTCTGAACATTAGCTACATAAATAGAGTAACCTCCCCTTCGTTATTTCCACTTGAGGAAGCTTATTTTTGGTCGGCCCATTTCATTCCGTATACTCGAAATTTTGAGATCAATACAAACTGCAGTTTTAACACAAATATATCATAAAATTGTGTTCTTATTGAACAATATAGTTTCATTTCCAAATAATGCACAAGCCACAAATTAAGAACACATTTATCGATATTTCAGTGTTAGATTTATGGTGAATGAAATGGCCGACCAAACATACGGCTTCCGTTCAAAGTGAAACAAACAAAGGGAGGTTACTCTCATTTAGTAGCTAATGTCAGATTACCTTTTGTTCCCCTTAAATGATTCTATCATTTGCACATGTGAGTATAAATTTCAATTTCACAAACTTGGATTATTTGGATCTATTCGGACTATGTCCTATCTTTATTGTTATCTTACAATTGGACACATAGCATCGAAAAATAGGGTAAGGCGTATGGGTAAACGTTGGAATAACAGTAGGACTCAGGCTGCCAGGTGCTATCCTGATCAAGGAGCACAGTAAACATAGGAATAATAAATAACACAACTATAACACCGTACCCCAGCTTGAGTTAGCGGAATGAAGAACAGTTTACCCCCACTTGGATTGGATAAAAGTTAAGTTAAAGTATCCGGATGGTCCCGATTACGGACAAAAATACCTGAAGAAGAGCCGAGGGATACATCGGCCGACGTAATGTAAGATGACAATAAGAATGAGGACAATACTCCAAATCCAAAATAAATACAAGCCTCATTCATCAAAAATTCAGAAACTGTGGAAAGAACGTTAAGTTTTTCCTATTAATCCGTTAATCAGCGAGGGAGTCATACCCTTTTGCTAGGCTGAGGACCAGGCAGATTGTTTTGCTGAGGTTAGAGTGCTCACAACCTAATAAAAAGACAAAAAAAATAAAAAACAAATAATAAAGATACTTTGGTACACCCTAACTTTGAGCCTGCTATAAGTGGGTGGGGTGGGGGATGCTAAAAAAATTTTTTTTTAAAAACAAACAAAAAAACAAAAAAAAAACATGAAAAACATGATTGGCTATTGACTTAGAAGAATAGATGAAAAAGAAACAAAATGAATTCTGAAAAGGATGTCCAATATTTGAGTGACTCTGAGTGTGTGTGTGTTTGTTTTTCTTTTTCACGTTAATCATGATTTGATCGTTCATTTCCTGCAACATATGTCCTATGCATTTCATCTGAAAAAAAAAAAAAAAAAAAAAATTATCAATGAAAAAAAAAAATTTATTTGTTTCGTCATAAAATGGGGATGAGCTTTACAACTTGGTTACAATAGGCAAATTGATCCTCACGTTACATCCAGAATCAAATGTCCAAAAAAAAAAATGAAAAACTATTGAAAAAATGATTGATTTACTGGTCCAAAATTGCGGGATCAAGGTTACAACTTGGTTATAAAAGAAAAATGAATCCTTACTTGGACATCCAGAAACAAATAAAAAAACAATGAAATAATATTTCTTTGCGTCAAGAACAGGGGATGAGTTTACAAACTGTTACAATAGCCCAAAAATGATCCTCACTTTACATCCAGAAACAAATGACTAAAAAAAAAAAAATTTCATGGTAAAAATTGATTTGTTTGGTCAAGAAATAGGGATTCCAATTTAACACTAGGTTCAATTAGCAAAATTTCCCTCACTTTACATCAGAAACAAGCTAAAAAAAAAACGAAAAATTGATTTTAGTCATGAAAATGGCGGATCAGTTTACAACATGTCTACAATAGCAAAATTGATCCCTCACTTAATCAGAAAAACTAAAAAACTGAAAAGATATTGTTTGGTCAAGAAAATGGGGGATCGGTTTACAACTTGCGTTATAATAGAAGAATGATCCTGCATTTACATCCAGAAACAAAGTGCTAAAAAAATATCAATGAAAAAATTATTTGTTTGGTCATGAATGGGGGATCGGTTTACGACTTGCGTTTACAATAGACAAAAATGATCCTCACTTTACAATCAAGAAACGACTAAAAAAATAAAAATAATTGATTTGTTTGGTCAGCGAAATCCATTCCTGAACCAAACAAATCATTATTTTTTATTTTTTAGTCGTTTCTTGATGTAAACGTGAGGGATCATTCTATTGTAAACCAAGTCGTTAACAGTCCCTTTCATACCAATGAAGATCATTTTTTATTGATATTTTTTAGCAAAAAAATTAATTTACAACTTGCTTACAATAGCAAAATGACCAAAAATGTAAAAAAAAAATAAAAAATGAAAAAATAAAAAATGAAAAAAATTGTTTGGTCAGAAAAAAAGGATCAGTTTAGGAACTTGGTTACAATAGCAATGATCCCTCACTTTACACCAGAATCAAATGTCAAAAAAAAACAAAAAAGTTATGTTATGATTTCTGATTTTTTCCTAGCAGATCAATATCCCGATTGGCACTGCATCTACCACAACAAATTTTCTATTTATTATTTGACATATATAAACATTATTGTACCAAAAGATAGTTTGTGATATATTGCTTAACCCCCCCCCCTCAAATTGGAGAGTAATTTAATTTTTAAGGGCGGGTTGACATGGCCTGGATGTATTTGGCTGTGGAATTACCCGCGACATTAACCTCAGCCACTGCTCTTCTAGCACATATATGTGCAAATATAAGGGCAATAGGTTGGGCAATCATATAGGTGCTAGGTTGACGTGACCAATTGATCAGAGGGGAGCCTCTCCAACCGCCCGTCTAGCACAAGATAGGCGCCAAAGTGGAGATTGCAAGTCATGAACTGCTCATCCACCTGGGTTCTATTCCTTAAGCATCCACAGGTCGCCACCCACAGCCAACAGGTGGCCAATGGGGAGTTTACCCTTCTGCAGAGTGCAGTCGGTGCATTCTAACGCCCCACCGACAGTGCGGTCTGTAATTTAGGGGGTGCGAATAAAACCCTCAGCAGCAAACTGAATTTGGATATCCCAGTTAGGATGGTCAAGAAGAGTGAAACCTCCCAGATTCTTGATAAGGTCAGAGACTTCAAACCAGTCAAATGGGGTTGAACTGAAGACAGTTGAAATTTGACATAACACCCAGGGGTGGTACGAAGCCCCTGAAAGATGCATAAATAAGAACACTAAAAGGTCTGGGGGCCAAGTAGGAGAAAGAGAAGAGTCAACGAAAGAAGCCAAACGTTACCTAAGATACCACGCTACAAACTTACACCAAAAAAAAAAAAAAAAAAAAAAAAGAAAACCCAGTGATTAAAGATGAAAGCATTAGCTTTGGTTGGATTTTATGCATCTTAACCCTTGTGAGTTATGCTATTGCGAAGATGATTTGTTGTATTGATTCGAACAAATTCGTATTTTCAGTTAGATTACGTGAGAATGCAACGGAAACTGACCAAAACATAACGGCTCCCTCAGAGTAAAAGGAAAACAAGGGGAGTACCTCATTATGTGCTAATGTTCAGAATTACCGATTTTTATAATTTGCTTGCAAGTATTGTGTTATATTGGTCGGAGATTGATTTTTGAACGCTTATCTTAATGTAAAGATGGAAGATGGTAACAATATGTTGTTCATTTACCTGTACTTTTATTGTTTCCTTATTTTGGGAAAATATGAATCTTAACTATTCTCCACTCCATCTAGTGGGTAAATAGGAAGTCAGACTGGGTTACTTGAACTTTAATTAGGCAACCAATCTAGGAGAAGAAAACTTCGAATTCAAACTTTTACTCTGCTCAAGAAATATGTCCTTGTGTTCACATCCTGCTTGCACAGAGGGGTTAGTGTGTGTGTGTGTGTGTGTCGTGATGTGGTTTATAAAGAAAAGATATGAAACATTATAAAATGCTGTTAAAGTGAAAAGATTTATATCATATTCATAGCTCAAATATTTAACAATATTCGATTTATAATCATCGTCAGAGCTTGTTTATAACTTCCGGACCTTATCAATAGGCGGAGACGAACAATAATATTGAATTTAAAACAGGCACATCAATTGTTTGTTTTGAATTCATATTTATTTTCGTCTCTCCGCTATTTGATAAGTCTGGAGTATAACAAGCCTCATGAAGTGATTTTTAATAAAAATCAAATATTGTTCTATATTAGCTATGAATATGAGATAAAATATTTTCACTTTAACAACATAGTGTGTTGTTTTCATATCTTTTAATCTATACTCATACCGCTCGGATCATTTCCTTCTCTTAATTTATATCATTATATATTATAAGTAAATGGCCGCTAAAATATACGGCTTCCTCAAAGTGAAACAAACAAGGGAGTTACTCTCATTTATGTAGCTAATGTTCAGATTACGAAACTTAGGGCTCTTAAAAGTCTCGGCACACTGAAATTAATGAGTTCCATCTCGCAGTTTAATGTTGTTTCTTTCATAGTAAAGAGAAAGAGAAAAAATTTTGAAAATTGGTTGAAGCGCCACACGGATTGTACTCACCTTTGTATCTGACTCCACACCATACACAATAAAAAGATTATTCCAGTAGATATAAGTCGCATTCACAGTTTCTGGGGCCGTTGCAAAAAGAGAAAAGAGATGAAATCTAGACCACACACAAACACACATATATATATATATATATATATATANAATATATTATATTGGTATTTTGTGGAACATATGATATTTACTCCTGGCTGAAACACATGTTAGTAAATCTATTTTATCCACTCAACATTTCTTTCCTTTATATGGAAGGGGGGGGGAATATATGGGGGGAAATAGATATTCGTATCAACAAGTTCCCGCCGAGAGGGGGGGCCAAAACAAGCGAGTCCACAGTCTTCTAGCAAGCCAAACCTTCCCCTGGTCAACACGCTCTTCGTTTTCGTTTAGCAGCTGCAAAATCCGTCACCGTAGTCGAAATAATTTTTAGCAGTTCAAAATCACATTTCTTTACTCGGTCGTTCGCGTCAGTCAACCTGCCCAGCGCTCGACTCACATGTTATTATGTACGTATTTACCAAAACATCCTGGCACTTCGCATCCATCCAGTGCCTAATTCGCATCTGCTTTTGCATGCAGGAGGACGCGGGTTCGATCCCGGCAGGCAAGACAATGTCTTGCTCTTTTTCGTTCTACGTCATATTTATTTATCCTTTCAACATAATATCAGATTCATTTTCATTTTCAAGTTACACACACACATATATATATATATATATAATAAAAGGGTTTTGTAATTTGCTAGAAGCATTGTGTATATATTGGTTTGTTGGTTGGTTTTGAAGGCTGTCACAATGCGAGTGTAAAGAAAAAAGAAGGTAACTATGTGTTTTTGTTAACCTGTCATTTTATTTCTTGTTAGTCTCAGACACATATCAATAAAAAAGAGATCAGATGATCCTGTTAATAAACAAACAAAAATAAAATAAAATAAAATAAAAATTAAAATAAAACCTTGCTTAGAGGCGAATCAAATCTGGAATAATAATTAAAATAAAATAAAAAGAAATGATCAGACACACAGACATAAGCACCACGCACACACACATACGCTTACATTTACACACACAAGCACACACACTTACACACACAAACACACACATAAGCAAGCACCCCAACCACACACATACACACACAGAATTTGGAAGACCCAAGACAGAACGAATCTAGCAGCCGCTAACACAACTTCAGTTCCAGTATTCTTCTGATGATGGGAATTTTCGTCCTGAAATATTAAGAAATAAAATGACAGGTTAAAAAAAAACATCATAGTTACCTTCTTTTTTCTTTACACTCGCATGTGACAGCCTTCAAAACCAACCAACAAACCTATATATATATATATATATGCATGTGTGATTGAAGATGATATAAAGAAAAGCAATTGTAGGTGAATTGCTGGTTCCACTAATTTTGGTACTTACCGTATAAATATCCAAAGTTGGATCTGGCGGTTCTTCACTTTCTGCTTCTTCCTCTTTGGCAGCTTTCTTTTCTAACCAACTCAATGGCCAGAAAAACCATTCTTTTGGTTCTTCAATATTCTGAAAGAAGAAATTGGATTCTATTAAGGAACGACATTCTTTTGAGAGATTCAAAAAATATTAGTTAATGGGCCGAAAAGTTCTCAGATTTTACTCTCTTTTTTAATTGGGCGACATATATATATATTATTTGGAATTTAGTATGAAGCATTAAGTATGAAATATAAGAAACTCAGTTTTCTTATGTTAAGTTTCATTTTATTTCATAAATATTTCGAGGATGTTATCCCCTTCTTCAGAACGAATAGAATGGCTGATCTGTCTTTTTTGGCATCTATATATATACTCTTTCGTTGATGTTGGTGGTATTATCCGTGACTTCCTTGTGTGTATGGGGATAACCGCTTGTAGTGACCTCTTAGCTTATTTTTATGCTGCTACATTTGATGTGTTTATTTGCGGCTGCTTGTCTGTGTTTTGTGTGTGTGTGTGTGTGTGTCAGCATAATCATTGGTGTCTCGTGGCAGAAGATACATATACACACACACACAGATAAGAGTTTTATAATTCTATCATTTAACAACAGCAATATTGAGCACCTTTTTGATCCCCATGTTTCTAACACACATGGGCATGCCTACAAAATCAGAAAACAGCATAGCTCACATGACTTTCAGAAACATTTTTTTCACGCTCAGAGTTGCCAGGGCATGGAATAAACTGCCTGCATCCATTGTAAGGAACAACATTCTTTTCAGAGATTCCAAAAATTAAATTAATTAATGGGCCAGAAAGTTCTCAGATTTTACTTTCTTTTTTAATTGGGCACTGGAAGATACATATACACACACACACAGATAAGAGTTTTATAATTCTATCATTTTAGCAACTTTGGGCACCTTTTTGATCCTCATGTTTCTAATACACATGGGCATGCCTACAAAATCAGAAAACAGCATAGCTCACATGACTTTCGGAAACATTTTTTTCACACCAGGGCATGGAATAAACTGCCTGCATCCGATGTAGGCTGCTAAAATACTGCATCTTTCAAAGCCTCCATGCTTCCTGTAATCCACCAACACTATACCTGATACTCCCCTCCACACACATATATGTATATCATTACTGTAAACTATTATGTTCCTGACACTAATACATTATTCTATGTACTAGACATGAGACTTTGATGAGTTGTGGTGCACCTGAGCCACCTGAGCATTGTACACAATAAATTTCATCATTATTATTTTCATTATTATACTACAATGAAAATTCGAATTTGTATTATTTAGATTTTTCGAATTGTTGTCCACATCTTTTATTTTTATACAGATATGCTGATAGGTACGATGCACAAAAATCTAAAAGAACATAGTAAAATCATATCCATGCATCCCAATGTTTTTCTTTTTTCTTCCCTCACCATTTCAAGCTAACTGAAAATACATTTCAATAGTTTCTTAAAAATGAATTACACAAGGTAGGGGTTAGAGGGTTTTAGTTGTTTCCCCAGATCATAAATAAAAACCTTACAATCTATTTATAAACTTTAGTTGGGACCCATAGATTTTCGCAGGGGACTCATTCACAGCAAATATGTGCATCCCAGGATGCACTAAATCAAAAATCTATCAGCATCACTGCTTATATACACAATGTTTTAGCCGATGTGCCCTCTGGCCTTCTTCAAGTTGAATCTTTTAAATAACACTTGATAATTTTTATTATTTTCAATTTTTGGGACTGTTGTCCTCATCTTCAAATCAGAAATGAGTTCTACAAAAATACACCGGTAAAGCAAAATTAATTACAAACTCTTGTCTCATTCTCTAAAAATTAGAATTAAAAGTATTTACCTACAAACTAAATTATCAGTCATATGGAAATCCGATCTCCCTGACAAGCTGAAGAGACAATTCTTCCAGGCTGTGGTTATATCGGTACTACCTGGACGCTAACGAAGAGCCTTGAGAATAAGCTAGATGGGAGCTGCACAAGAATGCTGCGAGCAGTCCTGAATAAGTCATGGAAGCAGCACCCAACAAAAAAGCAACTGTATGGCCACCTGCACCCCATCTCACAAACCATACAAGTAAGATGGGCTAGGCATGTGGGACACTGCTGGAGAAGCAGGGATGAGCGACGTACTACTGTGGAAGCCAGCACATGGGCATGCTAATGTGGGCCGCCCAGCCAAAACCTACATTGACCAACTATGTAAGGATGCTGGCTGCTGCGTGGAGGAGCTCCCAGAGTCGATGAATGATAGGGAAGGTTGGCGAGAGATTGTCATGGATATCCGTGCAAACAGCACGTCATGATGATGATGATGATGATGACTACCTTAGAAATCATATATACTAAAAAAGATAATGGCATTAAATAACCCACAGGTTTGATATGCTGTTAAATAAAACAGACCAAGTAACCAATAAGCACTCCGGCTGTTTGCTAGATTCAAAAGGAAATGTTTTGCTTTTCACTGTCAACTTGCGGTTGTTTGTTAACAGACAATTTTTTTTAGAAAGGTTTTTTTAGTTATTTCATGTTGTTACTTCAGTAGGAATTTTTTTTAAATTATAAAACTATAAACAAAAGACACGTTTTTATACTAAAGACATTTTTTTTTTCAAATTATTTATCTCATGTGTTACATAATTATTAGATTCCTAATACTTATGTACAGTAGTGTAGAAACCAAAATGGCTGTTATAAGTTCAGCCGGCGGCCTTGAAGGATTGAATGACAAGGCTTGACCTCAGTCCTGATCCTCCTTCCAGTGGATACCGTGAGAATCGGTGGAGAAGACCCTCTTTCGGTTTAGATTAGAAAGAGATTTTTAGTTAGATTGGCCAAAAACCACGACGGTGGTAAGTCGTGTTATGCACGCTCCGACTCAATCTGTGCAGGTAGTCTGGTGGGGATTTCAGAATAAAATATGATCTAAGTTAAATCGAAGTCTTGTGTTATTATCTAAAAACCACCAATGACACAGGGCCTCTGATAAAGAGAAATCCCCAATGGAAGACCAGACACGAAGTCCCCAAGACGAAGTCCAGACGCTAGAAAGAAGAACCTAAGATAGAAAAGATGAACAGAAGAAGAATAGAAGTAAGAAAGTAAGGAAAGAGAGTATACAACACATGTTGTTGTTAATTTAATAGCATTTGTTTTAATTATAAAACTTTAAAAGAAAGACACATTTTTTAGTTATTTCATGCTGTTACAATTTTTTTTAAATAACATTATAAACGAAAGACATTTTTATATTAAAGACACATTTTTTACCTATTTCATGTTGTTGTTGTTAATTCAATAGCAATTTTTTTTTTAATTTATTTGTAAAGCTTTAAACTTCAAACAATTGGAACTAAACCAAACAGATAGAATCTGTAATACTTACTGCTTTACTGTCCAGGTCGTCGCAAACTCGCTGACTTTTTAAGAGATCTTTCTCGACTTCCCGTTCTGTAAATTTTTCACTCATTCTCTGTTTGAAGCCGCTCTGTTGTTGATGGTAGACTTTCTGTCGTTTATGCATCATTTTAGCTCGCATTTGACTCATTTCTTCTTGCTTTATCTTACGTTCACTATCCAAACCCAAACCCTCACGGTTGTTCTTCACTGTGATTGCCACGGGCTCTGTTCGACCCTGACCTGCAATTAAACAAATTTCTTTTTAATTTTGTTTTTTTTTGAATGTTAAAAGAATTATCTTCAAGAAAAAAATAAAAAAGTAAAGTCATCGGGGTGGCCTAAATTCGGTATCAACCAATCAGTGATGGAGTCTATCCCCTATTCACTAGCGCTAGACCAAGAAGATTGTTTTTGCGTCTGAGGTGGAGCGCCACACCTACCATCAGCTTCTTACTTTACTGCACAGATCCCTGTGCTACTCATACGCTGAGTTGGTGAGGGCCGGTATCGAACTAGGAACCTTGTGGTTACTAGCTGAACGCTCTACCGACTGAGTTTAGACAAAAATGCCGAGGTTGAGTTGGTAATAAATCCCAACCTCAGCATTTTTGTCTAAACTTGTGTCTGTGTTTTATATATATATATATATATATATATGTGTGTGTGTGTGTCTGTTTTATATATATGTGTGTCTGTATTTATATATATGTGTATGTGTATGTATATGTATGTATATATGTAGATACAAAAGAAAAAAAAACTGATCTTTTCCCTGTCAGCAGGGCTTAGAATACACTGACTATACCGTGCAGAGGGGTAAGACCCCAACCCCCAATGACAGGGGAGTGTGGAGTACCCCTTCATTGCTATTACTCCCAGGTCTATTCTAACTCAGAGGATTAATATCTGTTAGGGTTTAGTCTATGGGTCAAATAGATCTTTGAAAATCATTAGCATTAGATAGGAATACTTGAAGCCATATAACGGTGTGCAAATTATTTGTATTAAAAATAGTTATCTGAAGTTATAATTATATAAAGATTGTTATTACTACTAGCAAAATAAAAAAACACCCTCTGGGCGATGTAAAAAATAGATTTTTGAAACATATTGCCTAAGGGGTGGGAGTAAAAAATTCAATGTCAGTGAGTTTGTACCCTAAGTAAGTAAAATCATCAAATTCATTAAAGGATTAAAAAATAAAACAATTTGAAATGTAAACTTTAAATATGTATTAAAATAAAACAAACTACATATAGATATATAATACCTGTCATGTATTTACTAAAACTTGTTTTAAAAAACAATGAGGACTGTCTAATGTTGCATGTTCAAATTTTCAGTGTATTTATTCTATGTTATGACGATTTTGGGTAATGTGACGTAAGCAGTGACATAGTTTTTGTTACAGACAAAAATCGGAAGCGAATCTCCATTATTAATAGAATTATTATTATTATGTTGCATATTCAAATTTTGAGTATATTTATTCTATGTTATGACGATTTGGGGTAATGTGACGTAAGCAGTGACGTAGTTTTTCTTACAGACAAAAACCGGAAGTGAATCTCCATTATTAATAGATTAGTTATCTGAAACCATTTAATTGCTTGCAAATTATTTGTATTTATTTAATTCCAGTTAGCTCAAAAATAATCAGTATTTTTTTTTTTTTTTTCACAAAGTTTATTTTCTTGCAGAATCAACATTCTCTTCTGGATTTTTAAAATTTTTACTTTGTAAAATTAAAACTATCCTGAAATTTTCCGAAATCATAGTACACTGTTTTTATCTACTTTTTATCCTCAAAAACGACCTCTTCATATTTCTCATTGGTAGGAAAATAAGTAAGAGTTACCTCCCTTGCCAACAGTATTTATACATAAAAAAAGAAAAAAGAAAATTAAAAACCAACCTCCTAATTTTTTTCATTGATAGGAAAATAAGGCAAGAGTTACCTCCCTTGGTGAGAGTAATTGTACATACCCGCCCTCCCCCTCAAAAAAAACCCACTTTATTTTTTTCATTGGTAGGAAAATAAGTAAAAAAAAAGTAAAGTCGTCGGGGCGGCCTAGAGTCGGTATCATCCAGTCAGCGAGGGAGTCTATCCCCTTTTCAATAGCGCTAGACCAAGGAGATTGTTTTTGGCGTCTGAGGTGGAGCGCCATACCTACCATCAGCTCCTTACTTTACCGCACAGATCCTGTGCTACTCATACACTGAGTTGGCGAGGACCGGTATCAAACTAGGAACCTTGCGGTTACTAGCTGAACGCTCTACCGACTGAGCTACACGTCGCCCTCCCACCACCCAAAAAACTCTTCGTTTTCTTCATTTTTCTCATAGATAGGAAAATAAGGCAAAAGTTACCTTCCTTGGTAGAGAGTACTTGTACATAATAAAAAAAAAAAACCACTTCATTTTTTTCATTGGTAGGAAAATAAGTATGTTACCTAAAAGTACTTGTAAGGAGTTGATGGTAGGTGTGGCGCTTCACCTCAGATGCTAAAACAATCTCCTTGGTCTAGCGCTATTGAAAAGGGGATAGACTCCCTCGCTGATTGGCTGATACCGACTTTAGGTCATTTTCCTTGGTAAGAGTACTTGTACATACCCGCCCGCCCCCTCCAAAAAAAAAAAAAAAAAACCCTTCATTTTTTTTCATTGGCAGGAAAATAAGTACGTTACCTTCCCACCCACAAAAAAAACTCTTCGTTTTTCTCATTGATAGGAAAATAAGGTAAGTGTTACCTTCCTTGTGAGAATATTTGTACAACCCCCACCCACCAACCTCTTGATTTTTTTTTCATTAAAAGTAAAATAAGAATTACCTTCCTTTCCAAGAGCGGTTCCTGGTTTGAATCCCATTTTTTGAAGAAGTGCAAATCCTTTGTTATCCTTGCCAATCTTTGAACCCAATCCTTCGTCTCGTTTCACCAATTCACTTTGTTTTTTACGTTTTAACTGATTTTGTTTGTTGGCTTCTTGCGCATTTTTCTCAAGTTGATATTGGCGACTTGTTGCCTTTGACACCAAACCAGGTCGCAAGTTAATACTAAAATTTAAATAGGAAAATATAATACATTAATAATAATAATAGTAGTATATATGGGAACACAAAGCTAGGCATGACTGGGTTGGGAAGGTGATCTGGTAATCAAAAGAAAGTTTTTATCATTGAGTTGACAGTTCCATTTGAAGAAAATCTGGATTGGGCCCATCAGCGGAAGTTGGAAAAATATGAAGACCTACGTGAACAATGCACCAGAAATGGATGGATAACAGATGTATTTCCCATTGAGGTCGGATGTCGGGGGTTTATTGCCAACTCAACCTCAGCATTTTTGTCTAAACTTGGACTTTCTCTACCAGACAAGAGGAAATACTTAAATAAGATCCAGGAGAAAGCTCTAACCGCATCAGCGTGGATATGGCAGTCCTATATTGTGACATCAAACTGACAAATCTGGTGGTATCGTGAGATACTGCTGGGGCGCTCTGGGTTAGTGGTAATGATACTTCGGCCCCGAAACCATGCTTGAACCCAGAGTAATCATCTGATGAAGGCTTTGTTGGTTGCAATGCTACTGTGTAAATAGCAGTCATTGTATGAAGATTATTGGGAACACAAAGCTAGGCATGACTGGGTTGGGAAGGTGATCCACAGGGAATTATACAAAAAATTAAGGTAATTTATGAGGAAGACCATCTAGGTCTCCTGCCTCAAAACTTGCTACCAGTGATTGCTGAAAAATCAACCCAGATACGATTGAAGTCCATAGCCAAAGCAGTGTCACTTGAAAGTAAACAACCAACTTGGGGTGTTTTGGTTTTTTCGACATTCATTTACATATAAAAAAATCCAAAACGTTTATTTTTTTCGGTATTTTCATTTTATTTTAATATATTTATTTCCAACAATCAATTACAAGTAAAAAAAAAAAAATCAAAATATTTAGATATTCTTGTTTATTTAAACTAAAAACAAAACATTAAACAAACATGAATAAAAGAAAATCTGAGTATTTAGATATTTTTTTATATTTTAATAAAATAAAAAAAACTATCTATCTATCTAGTCGTCTTCATATCTATCTATTGCTTCGGCTACGGACTTCAATTGTAGCTGGGGTTGGTTTTTCACCACTCACCGTTAGCAAGTTTTGAGGCAGGAGACCTCATAAATTACCAAAATTAAATTTTTGACATACAACAAAATGGTATATGCATAAACCAGAATATGTTCTTGAGAATTAAACGCAAAAAATTCTCTGGAGCTTTGAGATAAAGCCAGGAGACCAGACCTAGTGTTGATTAACAAAAAAAGAGAACGTATCAACTGGTGGACTCTGTGGTTCCAGCAGATCACAGGATGAAGCTGAAGGAAAATGAAAAGATGGATAAAAATACCTGGACCTTGCCAGAGAATTGAAAAGGCTGTGGAATATGAGAGTGAAAGTGATACCAATTGTAGTTGGTGCACTTGCAATAAACTTGGAAAAAAGACTGGAGAAACTGGAAATCAGAGGAAGAATTGAGACCATATAGACTGCACTTGTGCAATCGACTAGAATACTCAGAAGATTCCTGGAGACCTGAGGAGACTTGTTGTCACTCAGCCTCCAGTGAAATACCATCAGCTAACGCTGATGTGAAAAACTCAATAGGAGTGAATATATATATATATATATATATATATACACACACACACACAGATGCTGATAGGTATGTGTTCTGCATCCCTGATGCACAAAAATCTAAAAGGACACAGTAAAATCATATCCATGCATCCCAGTGTTTTTCTTTTTTCTTCTCTCACTATTTCAAGCTAACTGTAAATACATTTCAATAGTTTCCTAGAAATGAATTACACAGGATAGGTTACAAGGTAGGAGTTAGATAGTTTTAGTCGTTGCCCCAGATTATAAATAAAAACCCTGCAATCTATTAAGAAACTTTAGTTGGAACCCATAAATTTTCCCGGGGACTCATTCGAAGCGACTATGCGCATCCCAGGATGCACTAAATCAAAAAGCTATCAGCATCGCTGTATATATATATATGGGTAATTCCATGTCAAATCATCCAAGCCATGTCACCCACCCACTTCAACTTTTCTGAAATTTTGTCCAGGTGTGGACTATGTTAAAGTTAGACAATCCCTTAAATTTGAGCTTCCAATAAAAAATAATGGCAGAGTTATATAGATTTTTAGTCTGTAAAATGAGTTCTAGACCTTCCCTACTCCTAAAAAGTCGTCAGGGTGGCCTAAAATCAGTATCAGCTAGACAGTGAGGGAGTCTATCCCCTTTTCACTTGCGCTAGATCAAGTAGATTGTTTTTTAGTGTCCAAGGTGAGGCGCCACACCTAACATCACCTCCTCACCTTACCGCACAGATCCCTGTGCTACTCATACACTGAGTTTGCAAGGGTCGGTATTGAACCAGGAACCTTGTGGTTCCCAGGCAGATGCTCTACCGACTGAGCTACTAAACCGGCCCTCTGATTTTATCATTTGTGTCACCGATTTAACTCTTTGCCTACTTTAAACCACTCACAGCGGCTCTCCCACCAGGAACTGTTTCTACGCATACCACACTCACAATCAAAATACAAAAACTGATGGTTAGTTCATTATAATTACTCAGATTGTAATAATAATAGGACTTTATTTGAATAGAATGAGTTCTGAGGTGAATAGATAGCGAACTTTGAAATATCCTATCATAGAGGTAAAAAAAAAAAAAAAAAAAAAAATTTGGTACAGCCATCAGGGAAATTTGGTAGGAAAAGAGTTAATGGCATATCAACCCTTGTGGGATATTTATTGCCAAATCATATATATATATATATATATATATATTATATATATATATATATATTTGAAACATCTTCACCTGATGAATGCATCGCATGAAACCAATATGGTTGTGAATGTTCCTTGTCACCCAATAAATAGATATGTAAAACCTATATATTTATCTTATTATATTATATATATATATATATATATATATATTATATATATATATATATATATAAGCAGAATAACTCAGGTTACAATAATAATAGGACTTTAAATAGAATCAGTTCGAAGGTGAATAGATAGGGAACTTTGAAATATCCAATCATACAGGTAAAAAATCCATTTAAGGTATATGCAGCTCTCCCACTACCTGCGATCCTGCCATAAACCACTGTACAAAAACTGATGGTTAGTCCATTATAATTGAGCATAAGGACTGATTACAATAATAATAGGACTTTATTTGAATAGAATAAGTTCGGAGGTGAATAGATAGCGAACTTTGAAAAATCCTATCATACAGGTAAAATACACTAAGAAAATTTGATACATCTGTGGGGGGAAATTTGGTAGGGAACTTTGCATGGGTGTGGTGGGAGAGCCGCTGTGAGCGGTTTATAGTAAGCAAAGAGTTAACCCTGCACAAAATGTGGCAATCATCCTATAGTAAGTAAAGTTGGCAGAGTGGCCTATTGTCAGTATCAGCCGGACAGCGAGGGAGTCTATCCACTTATCACTAGTGTTAGACTAGGGAGATTGTTTTGCTGAGGTGGAGTGCAACACATACCTTCAGCTCTCCACTTAATACACAGATCAGATTACCAAGCTGTGCTATTCGTGCACTGAGTTGGTGAGGGCCAGTACCAAACCCAGAACTTTATGATTCCTAGGTGGACACTCCACCGACTGAGTTAAACTAGTCCATATATATATATATATATATATATATATATATATATATATATAAATAAGTATGTATATGAACAAGGACTATCACTCGCTTTTCTCATCATTCTGTGATAAAAAATTTCTTATTACCTTCCATATACCAACAAATGCCCTGAAGATGATCTAATTAATAGATCGAAACACTGCAGCGTCGGCCAATAAACTAACAACTTAATTCATTTAAACCTGTTTTTTTTCAATCTTTCTTAATATACTACATACCGTCAGATTCACTTCCTTTTCTTCACATATATGTATGTCTATCTCTGTATTTCACTCACTCTCTCTCTCTCTCTCTCTCTATATATATATATATTATATATATATATATGTGTGTATAGTACGGTAGTAAAGTTTGCAGAGGCCTATTGTCGAAATCAGCCAAACAGTAAGGGAGTCTATCCCCTTTTCACTAGTGCTAATCCAGGGAGATTGTTTTTTTGCTGAGAAGGAGCACCACACCTACAATCAGCTCCTCACTTTACTACACAGATCACTGTGCTATTCATATGCCGAGTTGGCGAGGGCCCGTATCAAACCAGAAACCTTGTGATTCCTAGACGGAGGCTCTACCAACTGAGCAAAACCGGCCAGTGATGCTGATAGCTTTTTGATTTAGTGCGTCCAGGAACGCACATATTAGTTTTGAATGAGTCCCAGGAAAATTAATGGGTCCCAACTAAAGTTTCTTAATAAATTGTATTTTTTTATTTATGAGCTGGGGAAACAACTAAAGCCGTCTATCTCCTACCTTGTAACCTATCCTGTTGTAGCGAGATCGAACGGCAAAACTCACGAACCTGTGATGAGCCAACAACGGTCTGTTGATCGAAGAGACAGCGGGTGGCATGTTGCATGTGTGGGTGGAAGAAAAACATGTGACGAGTCCGACTAGTTTATGGAGGTCAAAATCATGAGTGTCCTTGAGGCGACGATTTATAGTGGCAAGTCTCGTAGCTGGCGAGACGAGAGTTGTGACGTGTCTCGGCCACACCGAGTATAAAAGGACAGTGGCGAGGGGGGCAAAAGAGGAGGAACTTACTTTGTTAAAGATCTTCACAAGTGTTACGGTGTCTTTGGTAGAAGCAGAAGTAAATTTTGTTTGCTAGTTAGACCTGTGAAATTAATTTCTAAGAAACTTTTGAAATGTATTTACAGTTAGCTTGAAATAGTGAGGGAGGAAAAAGAAAAACACTGAGACACAGGGATAGGATTTCACTGCGTCTTTTTCGATTTTTGTGCGTCAGGAACGCAGGACTCGTACCTATCAGCATCTCTGAGCGCAATATGATGATGATGATGATGATGATGATGATAGTAGTCACAATGTTTCTATCGTAATATCCTCCAATCTTCTTTAGATTTTCACATGCATAGACTTAGAAAAATTCCCCAATAATGAAATATCGAATATAAGCTAAAACATGGACTAGGTACCACCAAAATAGGTCACATGATCAGTTTAGGCCATATTGAAGGAAGAAACGTAAATATCTTTTAACTTTTTTTTTTTAAATTACGCAAAAAAAAAATAACAAACAGAGACTTGTTACAAAGAAAAACAGTTAATTAAAAGATCAAATAATCTGATTGGGGAAAAATTACTCATCGTTATCTTGAAAAATAAGTAAAACAGTCCGTTTTTTTTTACAACACGGTCAGTTTCTTTATTGATATTTTTTACTTGAATTCTGTATTCATGGTTCTTTTACTAAAAAAAAACTCTCACATTGAAACTTATCGAAAAAAAAGTAAAAATCGTTTTTTGTCGGTTCATTTTTTAATATTTCAATAAAATAAAATAGACCTCGTAAAAAAAATATTTTCCCTAATATATTTTAGGAAAAATCTATTTCAGACAGTTTCATCAAAAGGTAAGTAATTATGGAAATTTTCGTGAAAATCGGACCATTCATTTGTTTTTCATAGAATTTTTTTTTAAAAGCCTCTAGTCATAACTTGTTTTTGGCTACGTTAAATTTCAATTGATTTAATGGTGCGAAAATGTAAACATTGTTTTTCGTTTATATTTTCATTATTTCCGTAAGCTGAATTTTTTTTAACCATCAGGAGTTTTTGTAATGTTTCTTCTTTCGAATGGACAAAAAATTTTCAAGATATTAACTTTTATGCAAGTTTCATTGTGTTAAATATGGGGGGGGGGCGGTTCACAGGGAAAAAATTGGTGGTACTTAATGGACTGGATAGTAGAATGAGAACAATCTACAACTGTGCTTTAAATAAAAAGCATGATTCAAAATTCCCAGGTTACCGAGTGCAACTGACACCTAAAAAAGGTCACAGGGTACAACTGACGAAATGTTTTGACACAACTCTGAATATTATTATTCTTAATGTCCATTATGTTACGAAACATAAAAACACACAAAATAAGGTTTAACCGGAATTATTTACATAGGCTAAATTTTCCTATAGCACCGGTTTCGTTCTACATTTTTGTTTTTACATGTTTCCCTCCTTATTCTTGTTATTTATTTACTTATTTATTTATTATTATTTATAATTTTTATATATTATTTATTTATTATATATTTATTTACTTATTTATTCAAAATTATTTTATTCCCAAAAAATATTAAAAGAGAAGGAAATATTTTTACAACATTATCTAGAATGTTGTTATCTCTTAGTCAACATAAAAAAGAAAGACTTAAATAAATGGAAATTGTAAAAATAATTAAAAAATAAAACCCACAAAAAAAGAATGAAAAAAAAAGTAGAAAAATAAAGATTATGTTTATTTTTATTTCTTACTAAATTATTATAAAATGATATTTTGATAAAGTCATTTTTGGTCATTTTATTGTTGCTGTTCCGTAATTTATCGAATTAAATACCTTTTTTTTGTACTATCCGATATCTGTGGCCCTCTTAGTGTTTATTATTATTATTATTATTATTAATATTATTATATTTTATATCTATTTTTGATTATTAATATTATTATATCTATTTATTTATTTTAATTTTATCATTATTATAATTATTATATTTTTATATCTATTTTATATTATCATTATTTAATATTATAAGTTTTTTATAATATAAAAATAAGTTTTGAAATAAAATAAATAATGTATTATAAAGATCATTCATTGATAAATAAACACTGAAAATTTCATTAAAATCCGATAATTCCCTGATTTTTGGTAAATTATTTTCTGTAGGGGGGGGGCTAAAGTCATTTTGTCAAAAACGCATTTTAGGCTCATTTTGCCAGTGCCTAAAATTTTATATCTATCTTTATTTTATCATTATTATTAATATTATTATATTTTCATATCTATTCTTATTACATCATTATTATTATTGATATTATTATATTTTTGTATGTATTTTTATTTATTTATTTATTTTTTATTCTATTTATTATTATTATTATTTATTATCATTATTATTATTGCTGTTAAAATAAATAAATTATTATTCCTAAGATCTGACCGGGCACTAAAACCTAATAAATTCTAACGTCTGAATATTTAAAGATGTTTTCTGTCTAATATTCAACTATATAAATATGTTTTAATTTTGATATTTCACCACAAAAAGTTTATTTTATTTCAACTTTTGAAATACATCCTCTCGGATTTGAAAAAAGCGATATATGTGGAGGGAAAATATAATTCAAAACTGAGACAAAAAATAGCTTAATCTTTAAAATATTTGTACCATTATGAAGAAGAAAGATCGCAGAAAAATTTGATGTCAAAATTATTTGTTTTCATCTTTTCAAACTGAAGATATTTTTGTTTAAAAAGTTGTTTACACTGAAAAGAGGGTGACGTAATAAAACAAGTTGTATTAAGAAAGATCGGTGTATTTATTAGGTACCACCAATTTTCCCTGTGAAATTTACCAACTCTATATATAACACAATGAAACTTGCATAAATGTTAATATTATCTTAAAAAATTGTTGTCCATTCGAAAGATGAAACATTACAAAAACTCCTGATGATTTTTTTTTTAATTTTCAGCTTACAGGAATGATGAAAATTATAAACGAAAAACAATGTTTACATTTTTGCACCGTTAAATCAATTGAAATTTAACGTAGCCAAAAACTAGTTACGACTAGAGGGTTTTTTTTTAAATTCTATGAAAAATCAATTAATGGTCTGATTTTCACGAAAATTTCAATAATTACTTACCATTTGATGAAAATATGTCTGAAATAATTTTTTCCTAAAATATATTAGGGGAAATATTTTTTTACGAGGTCTACCCCCACCCCAAATTATTTTATGAAATATGAAAAAATGAACCGACCAAAAACGATTTTTACTTTTTTTTTTCTATAAAGATAAGAGTCTGAATAATTATATCAGAAGATTTTTATAAGTTTCGATGCCAAAGCTTTTTAATAAAAGAACCATGAATACAGAATTCTGCTAAAAAAATATCAATAAAGAAACTGACCGTGTTGTAAATAAACGGACTGTTTTACTTATTTATTTTAAATACTAAAAAAATCTAATTTAATTAATAATTAAATACAGTAAGCACCTATTACACTTAAAAACAATTATTTATGATTTTTAATTTAAACAACATATTGAATTATTTAAATTTGTAAATAAATGATTATTATTTATTTACATTTGACGCGATTGAAATTCTATCTTTCCATTCAATTGTTAATTTGCTGTTAGAATAAATAAATAAATTGTTAATAATTCAACTAATATCATTTTTTATTTATTTAAAAATTTTGTTATTAAATTTTCAAATAATAAATATAAATCTCATGTTTTTCTCAAACGTTGTTACGACAAAAGAAAATGATATTCAAATTCTTTTTTTTCTTTTTTCATTTTTTAGTTTGCTATTAAAACAAATAAATAAACTTGTTAATTATTCAACTAATAATATTTTTTAAATTTATTTAAACATTTTTATTATTAAATTTTCAAATACAAACGATAAATATAAATTATCTCCTCATGCTTTTCAAAACTATGTTACAACGAATGTAAATACTAAATAGTATTCATATTCTTTTTTTTTTCACATTTAATTGTTAGTTTGCTATTAAAATAAATAAATAAATAAATCGTTCATAATTTAATTAATATCATTTTTCATTTATTTAAACATTTTGTTATTAAATTTTCAAATAATAAATATAAATTAAATATCTCAAGTTTTTTCAAAACTATGTTACAACGAATGTAAATATTCAAATAGTTTTGTTTTTTTTTTCATTTAATTATTAGTTTCCTAATAAATGAATAAATTGTGAATTATTCAACTAATATAATTTTTTATTTATTCAAAAATGTTTTTATTAAATTTTCAAATAACAAATATAAATTAAATCTCATGTTTTTCTCAAACGTTGTTACAACAAAAGTAAATAATATTCAAATTCTTTTTTTTTCTCCATTTAATTGTTAGTTTGCTATTAAAATAAATAAGTAAATAAATAAATAGATAAATAAATCGTTGATAATTTAATTAATACCATTTATCATTTGTTAAAAATGTTTGTTATTATTTTATTTAAATAAATACTAACGATAAATTAGATCTTATGTTTTTCTCAAAAACATTGTTACATCGAAAATAAATATTCAAATTCTTTTTTTCTTTCCATTTAATTATTAGTTTCCTAATAAATAAATAAATTGTTAATTATTAAACTAAGATCATTTTTTATTTATTAAAAAATATTGTTATTTAATTTTTAAATAAATACTAACGATAAATTAGATCTTATGTTTCTCAAACATTGTTACGACAAAAGTAAATATTCAAATTATTTTTTTTTTTTTTTTTTTTATCCTTTGATAAAAGAAAAAAAAAAACACAGATTTATTACTGCAATTTTTTAAAGTTTTAATTTCTTTTATAAATAATTTACGAATTTAATAAGATTAATTTTAGCAAAACATCTAAGACAACAAAAAAAATGACTTTTTTGTTCTTTACTTCTTTTCTTTCTTTTTTTAAATTTTTATGACCAAAATCTTTCGAAAAACCGAACCGAAGAGAAAAATAACCGGAGATTTAGAAGTAGATTTGTACAAACCAGTTTTCCAAGAATTTATCAGACATGTAATCATCTTCGTCTACATCTTCACTTGCCATGATTTCTTTTTTTCTAGAAATTTTAAATATATTTTTTTTTCTTCCCAAGAATTTTTTGTTCTGCTGCGATAAAAAGAAAACTTTTATTTTCAAGAGGCTCAACAAAGGGACGTAACTCTAGTTGCCCTAAATATCACCGTAATAGAACCTTATTATCCACGGAATCTCCAATTACAGTCTCTATCTATCCGCGTTTGATAAAATCTCCACATTTTATTTATTTATTTATAATAATAATAATAATAATAATAATAATAATAATAATAATAATAATAATGGTCCCAAAAGGATTGGAAAAGGGTTTGGAAAGTTTGGAAATCAGAGGAAGGATTGATACCATTCAGAACACTACACTGCTGCAATCTGCCAGAATACTCAGAAGAGTCCTGGAGACCTGAGAAGACTTGCTGTCACTCAGACTCCAGTGAAAGACCATCAGCTAATGCTGATGTGATAACTCAAAAGAAGTAAATAATAATAATAATAATAATATCTTTTTCAGCTCGTATATTAGGTCTGAGACCTGTCAGCTGTTCCTTATAAACATTCATCTTAATTCCACAGAATATTTATAATCTTTCCACAGATTATCTAACATTGCCTTAAAGGAGTTTAGAGATGAGGCATTCACTATTGATGATGGTTGTTTATTCCATGTATTCACCATTCTGTTACTAAAATAATTTTGTCTTGTATTTGCTTTACAAAATTTTTTAAAGAGTTTTAATTTATGACCCCTGGTATTGATATTTTGAGCAATGTTTAGTAGATCAAAGTTTGTTGAATAAAATCCATGGGTATATATGTAGACTTCAATCATATCCCCTCTTGTATGTCGATAAACCAAACTTGGTAAGTCAATCTTCCTAAGTCTCACCTATCCTGTGTAATTGATTTCTAAGGAACTATTGAAATGTATTTACAGTTAGCTTGAAATGGTGAGGGAAGAAAAAAGAAAAACACTGGGATGTATGGATATGATTTTAGATTTTTGTGTGTCAAGGATGCAGGACGCGTACCTATCAGCATCTCTGTGTATGTGTGTATTTACAGATAAAATCCCGAAAATAAAACAATTAATGACGAACTAAATATATGTACACATTAAATATCATTTGTTTTATGTTCCAATATATTTAAAAATAAGAATATACATAGAAATAGCATTGAAATTCTACTTAAAATTTTAAGCATTTGTAAATCTCAAAAGTTAACAAGACAATACACCAGTTTTTTTGGTTTTTTCTCCCTCCCTCCCTCTACCCAGGTGATGCTGGGTAGCCGCTTCTAGTTAAAAATAAATCTCTTATCTATATTTATATATAGATTCATAGAGACTAGCAGAGCTACCAGAGTTATCCAGAATTTAAAAAGTTAAAAATAAATTTCCGAGATATTCTCGGGGGGGGGGGGTCAGTCCTTTTTTCTGCACATGCGTGGAGGAAGAAGAAGAGACAGAGACAGAAGGTTGTTTTATGACTTAGGCTTTATTGATCGGTTTATAGTCACCTGTGGCAAGGGGATATCCCCCTGGCCGAGGAAGCGACTACAAAGAGTTCAGATCTAAACTTGAATGGGCAAGATATTCTTTTAGGAGTCGGGAGTCAGTCCTTTTTGTCGCACATGCGTGGAGGGTTCTTCCGGTAAAGGCTCATGGGAGTTTGTTGTTTTGTTTATTCTAATTTTATTTTAGTTTTATTCTAATCCTCAAATGTTTCAATATTACAATATTGAAATTGTAAATTACGGAATATATTTTGGTTATTTTCATTTTATATCGTCCCAACATCTTGGCTTAATTTACGCCAACGCCAGGCGAATTTCCGGCCTAACTTTTTTGTTGGCAAATTAATGTAGACATTTTAAACGCCTACACACAGATTGTTATCGGCAAATCAATGTAAATATTTTACTCCCCCCCCTTTAAGGCCTAAATTCGAATGACCAAGGGATTCTTTATGGGGGATGGGGGGTGGAAGGCGGTCCTTTTTGTCACATGCATGGAGGGTTCTTCCTGTGAAGGTCCATGGGTGTTTGTTGGGGGTTTTTTTGTTCTTTTTTTGTTTTAGTTTTATTTTAATTCCCACATATGGGCTCAGTTGTTGTATAAACAAACAATATCTCCTCCAAAACAGATCGTTTGTGATGATTTCTGTATGGGAGAAAAAGCCTTAGAATACAAAAATAAAAGAATTGAGACCCCCAGACAAGAGCATTGTTGAAATCAGCTAGAATACTCAGGAGAGTCCTGAAGACCTGAGGAGACTTGTTGTCACTCAAACTCCAGCGAAAGACCATCAGCTAAAAAATAGAGATAAATAAATAATAAATGATGATAAATAAATATAAATAGTTTGAAAAATATGGGTTACCCTCCCCTGACTTGGTACCGGAAGTAAGGGACCAGGTAGGTGGGGGCGAAGACCCTAGAAATGTCCACAACCTTAAAGCTACTCGAAGAGGGACCATCCAGAATACTGCATTGCTGCAATCTGCTAGAATACTCAGAAGAGCCCTGGAGATCTAAGGTGACTTGTTGTCACTTAGACTCCAGTGAAATACCATCAGCTAATGCTGATGTAAAAAACTCAAAAGGAGTGAAAATAATAATAATAATAATAATAATAATAATAATAATAATAAAACTGAATCACTTATAATTGCTGCACAAAATAATGCCATAAGGACAAACTATATCAAAGCAAAAATTGATAAGACCCAACAAAATAGTAAATGTAGACTTTGCGGTAATAGAGATAAGACTGTAAACCATATACTCTGTGAATGTAGCAAACTAGCACAACGAGAATACAAAACTAGACACGACTGGGTTGGGAAGGTGATCCACTGGGAATTATGCAAAAAATTAAATTTTGACCATACAACAAAATGGTATATGCATAAACCAGAATCTGTTCTTGAGAACAAAACGCATAAAATTCTCTGGGACTTTGAAATAAAAACAGATCACCTTATCCCAGCAAGAAGACCAAGACCTAGTGTTGATAAACAAAAAAGAAAGAACTTGTCAACTGGTGGATTTTGCAGTTCCAGCAGATCACAGGGTAAAGCTAAAAGAAAATGAAAAAATGGACAAATATCTAGACCTTGCCAGAGAACTGAAAAAGTTATGGAATATGAAAGTGAAAGTTATACCAATTGTAGTTGGTGCACTTGGAACGGTCCCAAAAGGATTGGAAAAGGGTCTGGAAAGTTTGGAAATCAGAGGAAGAATTGAAACCATTCAGAACACTGCACTGCTACAATCTGCCAGAATTCTCAGAAGAGTCCTAGAGACTTGCTGTCACTCAGACTCCAGTGAAAGACCATCAGCTAATGCTGATGTGAAAAC
>CM042172.1:18159568-18182068 GCA_023376005.1 Doryteuthis pealeii
TATTGCGTACACAGATGTAGATATGTGAGTACACACACACACACACATGCATTCACATATGCACACAAGCGCGCACACACACACACTGATGCAAACTCACACACACACACACACACACACATTCAATTAATCATTGATATGATAATACACACACAGATGTAGCTATGGAGGGTAATTTATGAGGAAGTGCATCCTAGTCTCCTGCCTCAAAAATTGCTACCCGGTGACTATCAAAATAACAACCCCAGCTCATCGTAATTCTTGTCTATTTATCGTAATTTGTCGTAATTCTTGTTTAGATATGAAGATGGATATATAGTTTGGAATAGACTGAATAGATAGATAGATAAACAAACAAAATAATATAGATAGATATGAACAAATGGAGATAGATAGATATTTTCGACAAGTAATGTATTTTGGGGGGGGGGTCGCATCTTTTTTTGTCGTAATTCTTGTTTATTTAAACTAAAAACAAGACATTAAACAAACATGAATAAAAAAAAATCTTAGTATTTAAAGTAATATAGATAGATATGAACAAATTGAGATAGATAGATAGATAGATATGAAGATGGATAGTTTTGAATAGACTGAGCTGGGTCGTTATTTTAATAGTCACCGGGTAGCAATTTTTTGAGGCAGGAGACCGGGATGCACTTCCTCATAAATTACCCACAAACATATACACACACACAGACACACACACACACAGACACACACACACACACTCTCTCTCTCTCTCTCTCTCTCTCTCTCCCTCTCTCACACACACACACACACACACACACATATAATCATGTGAATATGAATAATACACACACAGATGTAGGTTCACACACATACACACATATACAGACATACACACACACACATGCACATGCCACCTCTTTGTCTCTCTCTCTCTCTCTCTCACAGACACACACTCTCTCTCACACACACACACACATATATATATATATATTATAATATATTAATGATTTGAAAGCAATTACAATGTGTATAAAAAATAAAAACAAAAAGATGTTATTTTTGTTCTATCGATTAATATCAGAAATTTTCTGAAAATTTCTGAAGATAAAGTTCTATACTTTGAAATCGATAAGACAAAAATAACATCTTTTGTTTTTTATACGCATTGTAATTGCCTTCAAATCATTAATATATTATAACATACTTAACAATGCTTCAAGCAAATTACCAATTACTTTTTATATATATATATATATATATATATAATATATTATATATATATATATATATAATCATGGAGGTAAAAGTATCAATTGACTGGTATGTTGGAATAATTCTATTTGAATCATCAATATCTCTTGTACATCTAAAGCATGCTCATGCTGACGCACATATATATATTTATACAAGGATTTTTACAATCCTAAGAGAGCTCAATGTATGATAATTAATAAATCAATTATATATAGAGTGATATTTACACTTTCAATAAGAAAGGAAAACTTATCAAACCATCATTTGGCTATTATAGATTTATTTCTTCTCTTTTAAAAGATATATTTCTTCATTGGGCCAGGTTGGCTCAGTCGGTAGAGCGTTTGGCTAGAAACCACAAGGTTCCTAATTCGATACCGGTCCTTGCCAACTCAGCGTATGAGTAGCACAGGGATCTGTTCTGCTCATCCACCTATTCTATCTTTAAGCATCACGGGTTGCCACCCACGGTCAACAGGTGGCCCCATTGGGGGAGTCTTACCCTCTGAAGAGGTGCAGTCGGTGCATTCTAACGCCTAGACGACAGGGCGGAATATGAATAGAGAGAGATAAATGTCTCAGCAGGATCCTTTGAGCAAATTTAAATGGTGCCTCATGAGAAAGACATATCTGAAATACAAACTGATGGTAGTTTGGCGCTCCATCTCAGATGCTAAAATAATCTCCTTGTCTAGTGCTAGTGAAAAGGGATAGACTCCCTCGCTGTCTAGCTGATACCGACATTAGGCCGCCCCGACGACTTTACTTTTTACTTTATTTCTTCATTATTATTGTTATTATTGTTGGATTGTTGTTATTATTGTTATCATTATCTTTTGAATGAATCTAGCAAATTTCATATTTACATCGCGAACATTTAGATATGTTCAATTCTTTGTTTACTGTTTAGTGTTCGTTAATTAATCTACGCTTTTTTTTGCTTAAAACTGATTTACTCTGAAATAAGTTCATTCATAAATTGTAAATGTGTAAATACTTTGTATCTTAACCTTGTCTAGATGTCTTTATTACAAATTATATTTATTCAGTTACATATATACAATATATATTTTTGGAGGATATGTGCTTAATTGAATCATACCTAATTTTGAAAATTAATTAGTTAATAATTAATGAATTTAGGCGGGCATATATGTTCAAATGTAATGCTAAACAAATTGAGAAAATGTCAATCCCTGAATGAACATTTTCAACCTATTAGGTCTCATCAGCAAGGTTATAGACATGGGAGACTGCTCCGTGTGTGACTCGAAACCTCGACTGCCATGCTGACAGGCGGGGATTCTAACCACTACACCAGCTGGCCTATCCCAGATTCTTCGTTCATTTTGAACTTATTTATTTTGTTTAGCCTTACATTTGAACATATATGCCCACCTAAATTCATTAATTATTAACTAATTAATTTTCAAAATTAGGTATGACTTCAATTAAGCACATATCCTCCAAAAATATATACGTATGTTTTTTGTTTATTTATTTATTTATTTTTTTTTTTTTTATAGAATATACTTTAATCCATTTCTATTTCAACTAGAATTCAATAAATGAGCCCAGTTTCTCAGACAGCCAACTACATAATAACCAAATAAACAAAATAGAATGGAGATTTTTTTTTCCTTTTCTTTCTCTTTTTAAAAAACCAGTAAAAATTCACCTCTTCAAACACACCCACATAAAACCTTATATATAACTAGAAGGGACTACCTGGCATCGCCTGGGTAGAGGGAGGATTTTTAAAAGTTAATCTCACAGATCTATATTACTTATCGCGAGTTAGATCTCACTGGTTGCCCCATAAAAATTCCCACGGAAATATATAACAATATAGTAAGAAATTTCCATTCAATTTAAAAAAAAAAAAAAGATATAAATGATGCAATTAATTCAATCAATCAATTTTTATTTCAAAGCGAAAAAAAAAAACATACAAAAAAATGAACAAAATAACATGTAAATGACTTTCCCTTTTGTTACTTTTCAAATTTGAATTTTTAAATATCTTCCATATATAAAATCAAATCTCTATTTTTTTGTTCTAAAACCAAGCCTGGTGTATTTAATGTATATTATATATTTACTTTGTCTTTAATTGTTTTATTTTTAAAGTTTCCTCCAGACATACAGATACACACAACTACCCTTTATATATGTATAGAAGATAGATGACAATAATAACAATAACAGATAAGCAATCAAATACATACATATATATTATATATTATAATATAATATATTATATATATATATATATAATATGCTGTAGATAGAAGGAAAATGGTCAAGAAATGATCAACTCAAAACAAGTCACGGGGTGATACGTTCGTCTGTATACACAGACTTCCTATTATATATATATATATATATATATATATATATATATATATATATATATATATATATTGGCTGTCAACTCATGATTGAGTAAGACCATTTCCTGTTTTTTTTTCTTCTCATGTTTAGTGCCAGTAGCATTTGACACTGAATCATTGTGTTTTCACAGATGACTCACCAGGCAGTCCTGGAGAGACATACTCTTCCGCATAAACTACATGTTGGAACTTTTCCACTTTGAATGTTGCTGTGCTGAAAATTACCCTTTCTAATAGCCCGCTTCAATTTTTGGTGTTTAATTCGTTGGACTCAAATTCTTCCACAGACAGGTAGATGGTGGCTCTCCAGCCAGGTCTATTACAAGCTAGCTTCTCCCAGTCCTCCAAAGCAATATCAATATATATATATATATATATATATATATATATATATATACTAGCAAATATATGACCCTCCGAGTGCAGTATTTTAAGTTTTAATGTAATAAAATATTGTATTAAATTAGAAAGGCTAATGAAACTAAATAAGAACACAGATAAAAGATTTGAAACAGAGGGAGTATAATAAAAGATTTGAAACAGAGGGAGTATATAAAAGATTTGAAACAGAGGGAGTATAAAAAAAAGGAACACTGAAACTTACTCTCCATCACTCTCGTCTTTCATTGTTATTTTTTCTAATTTAAGTATTTAGTTATAAGAGGAAAGTAAAGAATAAAATGACAGTTATTTTTCTTGTTAATGGATTAATTTAAGATTCATTGAGAGATTTTTGCTTATATTCATTAAATAAAACCAAACAGTTAAAAATCAATAATACTAAGCACATATTTATTAAATTCGATTTTTTAATATTAATATGCAAATTAAGCCTTCCGTTCACACTGTAAACCGCTATTTTGTTGTATATATAAATATAATTGCATGTTGTCAGTATGTAGACATAGTTAACAGTATTAATAATGTAAACAATTTATTAATAATTGAGGTTTAGATAAAAATAAAAATCATGGAGAATGTGATGTCAATAACTAAGGGAATGTGACTTGAGTAGGAATATAGTTTCGGTTACAGACAGAAAAACACACAATCTCCATTATAATAAGATATATTACCACAGTGTATGGTTAACACTATTTCACTTGATGGTCCAGTAGTGTGCCATATATGCAGTATTTAGGGTCCCATCTATGGGTTAAATAGAAAAATATGAGTGTGCAAAAAATGTGTTAAAAAAAAGATTTTGAAAAAAAGAATTAAATACCCATCAAGAATGAATAAAACAAAACGTCTTCACTATAAATGACCCAGCAAGGGTTGACATGCTATAAAACCCAACCAACCAACCAAACCAGCCACTGTAATAAGTAATTGAGAGTTACTTCCCCTGTTTTATTATCCCCCCCGCCTTTGTAGAACTTTTTGACGTTTCTGAGAGTATAAAAGCTCTCAGTAAACTGTAACATTATTTGAAGCCTACAAATACACACATGGTTTTTATTCAACAAACTCTGACCTCTAAACATTGCTCAAATACCTATACAAGGGACATAAATTAATCTCCTTNAAAAATTCAGAGAAATGTGTAGATAACAATAAAGATGAGGACAATAATCAGAATATACAAATTATCAAGCGCTCATCTCAAAAAGTTCATGTGAGAAATTGTGTAGATAACAATCAAGATGAGGAACAATAGTCAGAAATAATACAATTATCCAAGCTCAATCTCGATAAAATTCGGAGAATTTGTGTAGATAACAATAAAGATGAGAGACAGATAGTCAGAATAAAAATTCAGAGAAATTGTGTAGATAACAATAAAGATGAGGACAATAGTCAGAATAATACAAATTATCAAGCCTCATCTCAAAAATTCAGAGAAATTGTGTAGATAACAATAAAGATGAGGACAATAGTCAGAATAATACAAATTATCAAGCCTCATCTCAAAATTCAGAGAAATTGTGTAGATAACAATAAAGATGAGGACAATAGTCAGAATAATACAAATTATCAAGCCTCATCTCAAAAATTCAGAGAAATTGTGTAGATAACAATAAAGATGAGGACAATAGAATATCAAATAATATCAAAAAATTCAGAGAATTTGTGTAGATAACAATAAAGATGAGGACAATAGTCAGAATAATACAAATTATCAAGCCTCATCTCAAAAAATCAGAGAAATTGGTAGTAGATAACAATAAAGATGAGGACAATAGTCAGAATAATACAAATTATCAAGCTCATCTCAAAAATTCAGAGAAATTGTGTAGATAACAATAAGATGAGGACAATAGTCAGAATAATACAAATTATCAAGCCTCATCTCAAAAATTCAGAGAAATTGTGTAGATAACAATAAAGATGAGGACAATAGTCAGAATAATACAAATTATCAAGCCTCATCTCAAAAATTCAGAGAAATTGTGTAGATAACAATAAAGATGAGGACAATAGTCAGAATAATACAAATTATCAAGCCTCATCTCAAAAATTCAGAGAAATTGTGTAGATAACAATAAAGATGAGGACAATAGTCAGAATAATACAAATTATCAAGCCTCATCTCAAAAATTCAGAAAAATTGTGTAGATAATAAAGATGAGGACAATAAAAAGTGCATATCTATATATGCGAGTAGCATAATTATTTGGGTTATTTCCTATAAGTCTAACATAAACAAAGGGGAACCACTCTTGACCAATAAATTATTTATTTATTTTCCCATTATTAAACTAACTCTAACCCTAAACCCGTCTTCTTTTTTCCTAGTAGATTAATAAATAAATAATTTATCAGTCAAGAGTGGTTCCCCTTTGTTTATGTTAGACTTATAGGAAATAACCATTATTTGTGTATAACATGAATTATTTAACTGAATAATTGTAGTGAGCATGAAACGGCTGTCATGGACTAAATATTACATGAGAATTTTAGTAATTCTTATTACTAGCAAAATAAAAAACGTCCTTCGGGTGATGTAAAAATAGATTTTTGAAACATATTGCCTGAGGGGTGGGAGTAAAAAATTCAATGTCAGTGAGTTTGTACCCTACGTAAGTAAAATCATCAAATTCATTAAAGGATTAAAAAAATAAAACAATTTGAAATGTAAACTTTAAATATGTATTAAAATAAAACAAACTATATATAGATATATAATACCAGACATGAATTTATTAAAACTTGTTTTAAAAAACAATGAGGACTGTCTAATGTTGCATGCTCAAATTTTGAGTATTTATTCTGTTATGACGATTTTGGGTAATGTAACGTAAGCAGTGACGTAATTTTTGTTACAGACAAAAAACGGAATAAGAATCTCTATTATTACTAGATAATGGAGATAGTAAGCTTTTCTGTCTGTAACCAAAACTATATCACTACTCAAGTCACAATTCCTTTAGTTATTTACGTCACATTCTCCATGATTTTATTTTTATTTAAACCTCAATTATTAATAAAAATGTTTTACATTATTAATACTGTTGACCATATTTACATACTAAGAACATGTAATTGTATTTATATATACAACAAAATAGCGGTTCACAGTGTGAATGGGAAGGCTAATTTGCATATTGATATTAAAAAATTGATTTTAATAAATATGTGCTTAATATTATTGATTTCTAATTGTTTGGTTTTGTTTTAATGAATATGAACAAAAATCTTGGGGATACATTTTTTTAAAAATCCATTAACAAGAAGAAATAACTAATTTTATTCTTTACTTCCTATTTAAATTAAATAGTTAAATTAGGAAAATTCAGCAATGAAAGACAGGAGTGGTGGAAGAGTAAGTTTCAGTTGTTCTATCTTTTGATTATACCTCTCTTTGTTTCAAATCTTTTTATCTGCATTCTTATTTAGTTTCATCAGCCTTTCTAATTTAATATAATATTTCATTACATTAAAACTTAAATACTTGCAACCAGAGGGTGCATATATTTGCTAGTGGGTTTAACAAAATTAGTTAATAAGAAAATAATAACTGTACCATGTTATTGTTGCCATAATTGCATAGGAGCCAACTGCAAGATTTGACGCTTTTCTCACGTTACCTAGAAAAAAGAAAAAAAAGAAAAAGAAAAAAAAACTGCATAAGGTACAACAAAAAAAAAAATTACAATTTTGTGGTAATCTGAACATTAACTACATAAATGAGAGTAACCTCCCCTTGTTTGTTTCACTTTGAGGAAGCCTTATGTTTTGGTCGGCCATTTTTATTTCACCGTAAATCTATACTGAAAATACGAATTTGTTCAAATCGATACAACTGCATGTTTTAACACGAAAATATCATAAAATGTGTTCTTAATTGTGCTTGTGCATTATTTGAAATGAACTTAATTGTTATTAAGAACACATTTTAGGAACCCATAGATAAATCATTATCCAAGTTGTAAATGATCCCAGTATGGCTAGTAGACTAGCGAGTTTGATTCTCACTGGGTGGTCCATACCGAGTGTGGAGCGCCACACCTACCATCAGATTCCCACTTTATCGCACAGATCCAAGGTTTAAATCATCCCAGTATGGCTAGCAGACCAGCGAGTTTGATTCTCACCGGGTGGTCCATACCGAGTGTGGAGCGCCACACCTACCATCAGATTCCGACTTTATCGCACAGATCCAAGGTGTAAATGATCCCAGTATGGCTAGCAGACTAGCGAGTTTGATTCTCACCAGGTGGTCCATACTGAGTGTGGAGCACCACACCTACCACTTTACCGCACAGATCCAAGGTGTAAATGATCCCAGTATGCAAATGAAATTGCAATTACTCTGCTTTACAAGTCATACACAATCAGTCTTTGTAATTGTTTTTAAAAGATGAAAATAACAGGAGATAATTGTTTGGGATGGATTTATCTGTCCGCACCAGATAACGCCCCCTCCAAAAAAAACGATGAAGCAAATTTAGTCATTTCTTTATCAAATTGAAACACTAAAAAAAACATTAACAGTATACAACTGCAACCTTTTTATCTACAGAATTACTTATCTACATTCCATCCCAGAAATAAACAATTCATCATTTTTACTGAACCAAGTAACTATAGAATACTAAGTCCAATTACCGTCGAATTGGCAAGACGGCAAACAGTCGTCTCAGATGCCGTAAAGACCACTGAAAAGTGGCAGGATTTATGGAGCCTCAGAGGACCCTACAAACCAAGCAGCCAATCAGGACTCAGGGAATGGACTCACCCAAATGCATGGGTGGACTGTTCTAAATTCCCATAAATACCAGTTGTCCTGACACTGGGGCAGTTAGGCTTGGCCAGTCACATTGCTCAAACCAATTGTTGACTGTCTAACCGATTTACTTCAATAGTAACCAAGAAGCACCCCAGCTGGGAGTTGTTTTGAAAAGAACATATTTTTCTTTTCACCGTAAACTCCCAGTTGTTTGTTTACAAACAACAGACGATTTTTTTTTTGCATTAGAATTTCACTGTAAAATTTTTAAAAAAGTTTGTTCATGTATATTTACAACCCAAAGGCACATTTTTATACTAAAATAGTTTTCGATTTTTATAAAAATAATTAGTTATTTTATGTTGCTGTTAATTCAATAGGAAATTTTTTTTTTTTTAATTTAAAAATTTTAAACGAAAGACACATTTTTATATTAACTCTTAACATCCTGTTGAGAATTTTCTAAGTCTAGAGCCCCATCTTATTATAATGGAGATTGAGTGTTTTTCTGTCTGTAACCGAAACTATATTACTACTCAAGTCACCCTTAGTTATTGACATCACATTCTCAATGATTGTATTTTTATTTTAAACTCAATTATTAATAAATATAACCATACCTACATACTAACAACATGCAATTATATTTATATATACAATGAAATAGCAGTTTACAGTGTGAACGGGAAGGTTAATTTGCATATTGATATTAAAAAATCGAATTTAATAAATATGTGCTCAGTGTTATTGATTTCTAACTGTTTGGTTTTATTTTAATGAATATAAGCAAAAATCTCTTCAATGAATCTTAAATGAAATCCATTAACAAAAAAAAATAACTGTCATTTTATTCTTTACTTTCTCTTTTAACTTAATACTTAAATTAGAAAAAATAACAATGAAGAATGAGAGTGATGAAAGAGTAAGTTTCAGTAGTTCTATTTTTCAATTATACTCCCCTCTGTTTTAAATATTTTTATATGCATTCTTATTTAGTTTCATTAGCTTTTCTAATTTAATACTATATTTTATTACATTAAAAATAAATACTTGCACCCGGAGGGTGCATATATTTGCTAGTTCCTATAAGGATCTATTAAAAAGGCTAAAAATGGCCTTTTTCATTTAAAGTTACCTGTTATTTCCCTTAAAATGAAGACTTCTAAAGATGTTTAATATTATATTTAAACAAAAGCTATCATTTGGGTCAGATTAGGAAAACGAATGTGACTTCCTGCCAGGTGGAATGAGGCAGTATAGGATGTTAAGAGTTAAAATAGTTTTTTCAGAAGAGAAATTCAGATATCGTTATTCAATTGAAAATAGTTTTAATTTACAAAATATTTTTCTAATGTTTATTTAACTCTTAACGTCCTATACCGCCTCATTCCACCTGACTGGAAGTCACATTCATTTTCCTAATCTACCCCAAATGATAGCCTTTGTTAAAATGTAATATTAAACATATTTAGAAGTCTTTGATTTAAGGGAAATAACAGTTAACTTTAAATGAAAAGGACATTTTTAGACATTTCTTGATAAATCCTTATAGGAATATGAAAATTAGAAAATGCTCAAAAGGATATTCAGAGTTAAATAAAAGGATGTTGGGACCAAGTAACCAATAAATAACTAATTTTTTTTTATTCCCCAGAACTAAAACCTCATCATCATATTGAGTTTAACATTATTCCCAGGACATGAAGACCCTCAGCCACTGCCTTCTAGCACATATATAATAAAAAGAATTGGGACGTTGCTATAAGGGCAATAGGGTCAGGACAATCATATGGGTACTAGGGCTTGACATGACCAACTGATTTATCAGAGGGGGTCTCTCTGGTCAATCAACTGGTTATGCCAAGCCCTAGCACCTATATGATTGTCCCAACCCTAAATGCCCTTATGGCAATCCCCAAAACTTTTATTATCATATATGTGCTAGAAGGTGGTGGCTGAGGGTCATTTTCTTGGGTATGACGTTAAATTCTATCTGATGGTGAAGTTTCAGTTCCGGAGCTCTGGGGAATGTGGAGAACCCCTTCATCACCATTGCACCCAGGTCCACTATCACTTGGAGTGGTAGTACTTGTTAGGGTTCCATCTATGGGTTAAATAAAATAAAAAAATGAGTTTGTAAAAATTTGTTTAAAAAAAAATGTTTTTTTTTACCTGGACATCAAGTTTTGAACCCAATAGTAAATGTATCAGCCTCCACCCCCTACCCCCCAGCAGTAAAAAAAAACAAACAAAAAAAAAAAAAACTTTCTATAGAAAGGCATAGCAGTAGGTTATAACCTGTCCCCCACCCCAAATAAGGAACTTACTTGTGAAAAGGAAGACAAGTAATCCAGTGGAAATTCCGCCTCCAATTCCATATAAAAGGGATCGTCGCATACAAGGAATCTGGAAAAATTTCTGGAGAATAAAAACAAAAAAAAAAAAATCTCATAAATAGGTTAGGGATTTGTTACTGGGGGTTCTGCAGAACCTCCACTGGAATTCAATAAGAAATAAATATACACAAGGTGTTCATAAAGTCTTACAGCAGGTTTAAAATTTTAAAATAACCCATGTTGTATAAATGATAGAATGATTTGGTAAAAAACAGATGAAAATTCAACTCTTGTAGTTTTCATTTTTTAAAAATAAAATAAGCTATCTTATTGTACCTACATTTCAGCATATATTTTTTCAGCGGGGTATTCTGGACAATTACTACCTTCATTTTACCTTGCCTCATATTCTAATCATACGTTTTTATATAATTCAACATTGATGGCCGATAAGACGTAGAATTTATTACCTGACTGTATGATCAGAATATGAGGCAAGGTAAAAAAATTAAAAAAAGAATTAATCAAGGGAGGTAATTCAATGTTACTTTGGAATCACGTTATATAATTCAATCACTAAGACGTAGAATTTATAAAACAAAATAAGGTGGACTTAGCAAGATAAGTCTCGCAGATCCATCACTAGTGAATAGCGAGTTCAATTCTCACTGAATGCCCCATACTTGCGATCTTGTGTCACATCCTACCCGTGGTAAACGGTTTGGATAAATACCTACTACCTAAAAATGTATGAACAAAATATGAAGCCAGGTAAAAAAAATAACAATTAGGTAAGGGAGGTAATTCAATGTTTTTTTTGTGTGAAATTTGTTTTGGACTATAAAATAACAATAATTTACGCCCCTGAATTCACAGTCTACCAACTTTAATTTGGTTTAGGTTGTGGCATTGTGCCAAATAAATTTCATGGCCTGAATAAATGGCTCGGTTTGAATTTCCCGGGTTGACCACAACGACAGAGACTTGAAGAAGGTTGAGGATACTTTAACTGTAACGTTGTAGCCAGACGAAAACATTAAGAATATCAGTGTCACACAAGGCATACCCAATTTTTCGTCTGCTTTTCATTTTAAAAACGAATTAAAATTAATTAAATCGATTATTTAAGGTCAAGTTTTTGTCTAAGTCGAAAATTAGCAAGATAAATGAGCAACAGCAAAAAAAAAAAATAAATAAAGATTACACATGTAATTTATTTATGGTTATTTTCTAGTTGAGTAACATGAGGGTGACCCAGAAAAAACAGAACCCAAATTATTTATTTATTTTCCCATTAAACTAACCCTCAACCCCCCTAGTTGAGTAACATAATATTACAGGGCGACCCAGAAAAAACAGAACCCAAATTATTTATTTTCCCGTTACTAAACCCTAAACCCCTCCCCAGTTGAGTAACATGATATTACAGGGTGACCCAGAAAAAACAGAACCCACCATTTTGTAATAAAACTGTTAATTTTAATTTTTTCATTTTTAAGTTTAAGCCCAACAAGGGTTAGGGTTTAGGGTTATTTTAATGGGAAAATAAATAAATAATTTGGGTCCTGTTTTTTTCTCTGGGTCACCCTGTAATATCATGTTACTCAACTAGGAAATAACCCAATATGGGTGACAACACTTTCGGACCACCCAATGTATACAGTAAATACGCTAAACATTAGAGTGTGGTCCGAAAGTCTTGTCACCCTTACCTATTTTTAGAGGTAAAATAATTATTACCATAAATACAACCCGAAATCCTTGAAAATAATTTAATTTGTAAAGATTTTTTTAGAGATAAAATAATTATTAGTAATAAAAAAAATCTTAATTATTAAAATTAAATTATTTCTTATATCTTCCAGTTGTATTATGTAATAATAATAATTTATTACATAAAACAATCCGAAATTCGAGAAAATAATTTTACAAGATTTTTTAGAGATAAAATAATTACATAACATGTATTATTAAAACAATAAATAATGAAAGTTAAAAGTTTTCGCCCCGAAATATTGTTTTGAAAACAATATTTCGAGACGACAAGACTTTTGGATCACCCTGTACAATAAACCATAAAAATACTGAATTTTCCAAAGCATTTTTCTTCTTTTTTTTCATTATTACAAAAAAAAAAAAAAAAAAAAAAAAATGTAAACATACTAGACATTTGGCTGATCGTTAAAGATAAAAAAACATTTTAAAAGCTTTAAAATTACCAACCTGATAATAGATAAACAAATAAATGAATGGGTAAAAGAAAAATGCGTTAAATCCTACTTAACGGACCTAAATTCTACCATCGTATGTCACCCGCCGAAAGAAAAAAATACTAAAAATCAGGGAATTAACCGAATTTAATGAAATTTTCAGTGTTGATATATTAATGAATAAAAGATATAATGCACCTGTTATTTTTATTTAAAAACTTTTACATTGTGTACTGGTCAGTTAACTTTGAACCACATATCTTTGAGGCGTAACACAACTTTCAAAGATACGGGGTTCAAAGTTAACGGACCTGAAAAAATGTAAAAGTTTTTAAATAAAATAACTGGTACATTATATCTTTTATTCATTAATATACCAACACTGAAAATTTAATTAAATTTGGTTAATTCCCTGATTCTTTGGACATACGATGATGGAATTTGGGTCCGTTAAGTTCGATTTAACAGGGAAGGGTGTATTTAGATAAAAATAATTATTTAATTTTTAAAGATTTTTTTAGAGGCAAAATAAACCCTAAATTCTAGAAAATAATTCAATTTCTAAAGTCTTTAGAAATTGAATTATTTTCTATAAGGAAAAAAAAAATGATTGAATAATTTTTGTGTGGCTGTTTCTGAAGATTATTTTTGTTATTTCTTAGTCCTATCGAATACGAATAATTTTTAAACCGTTCTATTCGACCCATAGGCGGGACCCTAACAGGTACTACCAGTCCGGATCAGATTGCAATAGCAATGAAAGAGTACTCTACATTTCCGAGAGATGCAGAACACTAGCCTCCCATCAGATGCAGTTTAGTGTTATATCAATACCCCCCCTCGTTTTTTAAAAGAAGTGTCTTACCCTTCTATAAGGGGATAGACAGCGTATTCTAAGCCCCGGGGGACAAGGGAGATATTTACTGATTTTAGTCACCTTCAATACAAAAACAAAGAAGAAAAGAAAAAACGAATAGAGAATTTTAAACTTGTTATATAAACGAAAACAAACTCCTACTTTGGCGGTTGAATATTCTTGGTCACTGACTTGGTCATCTGCCATGTTTGTTTGTTTGTTTGTTTGTTTTGTTTAGGCTGAAGAAGAAATTTGAAATAAGTCAGGAAGGTTCAATCCTCGTCGGTTGGCCCCTTTAATAAATGTCATTGATCGACAAAGTCACAGCAACAATATGGCTGCAGCCATGCCGGTATAGGAAAGCGCCATTGCCAAGGAAAGATAACTCTAAAAAACATACAATCGCATTTATCTCTCTTGGTTTAAAATAAACGCCAGTACAGCATGTTTGTTTGTTTGTTTGTTTGTTTGTTTTGTTTTACGGCATATCAACCTCTGTAGGTCATTTAATGCCGATAAAATTTTGAAATAAATCAATTCTTAATGGATAATACAATTTTTTTATAAATACATTTTTCTATTTAACCTATAGATGGAACCCTAACAGGTACTACCACTCCGGGTCAGAGTGGACCAGGGAGCAATGGTGATGAAGGGGTGCTCCACATTCCCCTAACCTCCAAAACTGGAACCTCACCATCAGATAGAGTTTAACATCATTCCCAAGACATGTAGACCCTCAGTCACCGCCTTCTAGCACCCATATGATAAAAAGGGGTTGGGGCTTGCCATAAGGGCAATAGGGTTGGGAAAATCATATAGGTGCTAGGGCTTGACGTGACCAGCCGATTGATCGGAGAGGCCTCTCCGACCGCCCGTCTAGCCCAAGATAGGGCCAAAGTGGAGTATTGCAAGTCATGAACTGCTCATCCACCTGGGCTCTATCCTTAAGCATCACGGGTCGCCACCCACGGTCAACAGGTGGCCCCATTGGGGGAGTCTTGCCCCTCTGCAGAGGTGCACTCGGTGCATTCTAACGCCCCAGCCGACAGGGTGGAGTACAGTATGTGTTAAGGTTCCGGACATGTAGGCCGAAAAGTGGGAGCTCCCTTAAAGAAAAAAATAGTGATATTAAGGCGTCGGTATGGCCTAAAGTTGGTATCAGCAAATCAACGTGAGAGTCTATCCCCTTTTCACTAGCGCTTGACCAAGGAGATTGTTTTTTTGCGTCTGAGGTGGAACGCCACACCTACCAATGATAACATTAAAAAATATTTATATATCTAGATAATTAATTAATCTATTAGGTACCACCAAAATAGGTCACGTGATCAGTTTAGGCCACATTGGAGGAAGAAACGTAAATATTTTTGAACATAAAAAAATCTTGCAAAAAAGAAATAACGAACATAAAGAGTTGTTACAAAGAAAAACAGTTAATTCGAAGATCAAATTATCCGATTGGGGGAAAATTACTCACCGTTATCTTGAAAAATATGTAAAACAGTCCATTTCTTTAAACTACTGAGACATTTGCTTTATTTATATTTTTTAGCAGAATTCTGTATTCATGGTTCTTTTACTAAAAATCTCTGGCATTGAAACTTATAAAAATCTTCTGATATAATTATTCAGACTCTTATCTTTATAGACAAAAAGTAAAACTCGTTTTTTGTCGATTCATTTTTTGCATATTTTATAAATATAAAATGGGGGCGGGTAGACCTCGTAAAAATATTTCTCTAAATATATTTCAGGAAAAACTATTTCACACATATTCCCATCAAAAGGTAAATAATTATTGAAATTTTCGTGAAAATCGAACCATTAATTTATTTTTCATAGAATGTTTAAAAAGGCCTCTAGTCATAGCTTGTTTTTGGCTACGTTAAATTTCAATTGATTTAACGGTGCAAAAATATAAAGATTGTATTTCGTTCATAATTTTCATTATTTCCGTAAGCTGAAAATTTTAAAAAAATCATCAGGAGTTTGTTTAATGTTTCTTCTTTTGAATGAACAAATACTTTCAAGATAATATTAACGTTTATGCAAGTTTCATTGTGTTAAATATGGGGGGGGGGTAAATTTCACAGGGAAAATTGGTGGTACCTACATGTCATGTCATTAGGTAATTTTTTCTATTAACATTAAGTTTTAACTTAACTAATCAAATCATTTTATAAAGATATACAGCTCATTCAACTGTGACATATGTGTGATACTATGGTTGAAGACGAACATGGTCAGAATAAATAAATAAATAAATGAATAAGAAAGAGAATAGGTTAAAGCCAGGCATAAGTAAAAGGGGTGGGTGGCTGACCTTTTTACGAATCCAAAGATTAGGTCGTAAAGTTTAAAGAGACCTGTACGACCACCATGAAATGGGACCACTTGGTGATAATATCTTAGGCACCCAGGTATTAAAAGCAAAAGGGATTTTTAGGAGAAATTCTCTTTTGAAAAAAATTAATGGTCAACGTATTGAAGCCGTAGTGTCTGAAAAAAATATTTAAGTACTTTAATTTTAAGATTGTTGGGGAAGGGGAATTTGACATAAATACAACTAAACTCGAGCACTAAGGTAGTTACAACTCGGCCGTTGGGGTGTTAAGATCGCCGGTAGGGATAAACAGTAGCAGCCAGCGAAGTATCAAACACACCCTTCTTCCACCCGCGTCTTGTTTACAAACACTTGTAGTTGTTGTTTGTTTTTATTTAATCCTTGTGGCTACTGTTTCTGACTCATGCCCTCAAATTGGCCAGCGCAGAGTGTTACAACGTTTGGGGTCTAGACATCGTGCATTGAGGGTGCAGAGCGCAGAACAGGTAGTCTCACATATGGAAATCTAATAGATTGCAATGAAATTATCAGAATAATAATTAGAATAATTAGACCATTGACCTTTCGGCACCCCTTTTGCGATCTCAATTCAAAAGGACATTTTTTTCCATTTACACCGTCAAAATCCGGTTAATTGTTAACATACGATTTTTAGATCTTTTTTTTAAATTCTTAAACTAACCCCTAACCGCAACCCCTAACCCTAACCCTTAACAAACAACCGGATTTTGACGGTGTAAATGAGAAGAGTGTCCTTGTGAGTCGAGCTCGCGGAAGAGGTGCCTAAAGGTCATATGGTCCAAATAATTTTTTCTATTTTGTTATTGTCAAAAAGAACTACAATGGTTAAATTACAAAAATACTAATAGTAACATGTACCCGCTTGGTTAACTAATTTTAGGAATGTCCTCTCCTCTCTAGAGGTACCTGGTACTTTTTACGGTAAAGAAGAGCAGTTTTCTCGTTTATTCCTATCATAAAATAAACTTAACCCCCATTTTATGTTCGTGTTTTTGCAATAAATGTTTTATTTTTCTTGCACCCGTTATTTTACAATACTAAATATATTTCCTTTATTTTAATATTCACTTCAATGTGTATATTCTAAGAGTTTTTATTTTGTGAGAATGCTTAGTTTTAAAGTGGGCGTTCGTTTTACAATTTAGGCATAAATTGGATCCTCCTTTTATGACCGTAATTTTGTTTATTCGTCGACGATGATTAAAATCTGACGTTTTTATTTTAGAGTACCAAAGCCAAAAAGAAAAGAAATAACAACAAAAGGTAATATTCAACGTTTTTTTCGTAAATTCCTACCATAAAATTAGGCTTGGGCATTTTATGGTAGGAATTTACGAGTAAAAAGTTGAAGAATAAAAACGAACGCCCACTTTAAAACTAAGCATTCTCACAAAATAAAAACTTTTAGAATATACACATTGAAGTGAATATTAAAATAAATAAATAAAATATATTTAGTATTGTAACATAACGGGTGCAAGAAAAATAAAACATTTATTGCAAAAACACGGACATAAAATGAGGGTTCAGTTTATTTTATGGTAGGAATTTACGAGGAAATAATTCGTTTTTACCCTTTTTATAATATCACATTTTTTCTTTAAGGGGGCACCCCTTTTCGACATACATGTACAGTACCAAATCTTGAAACATTAATTCAAATCTATATACATTTGTTTTCTACCAAACTACCACTATGAACCCAAAACGTAGTCGGCATTAAATGACCCATCGAGGTTGATATGCCGTAAAACAAACCAAACCAAACCAAACCAAAGCAAACTCATGTAGATATTTCTTTTATTCATTTATACCCTTGTATCAATCGGGTGTAAGCCATACGTCGCAATGTGGCGTACTGGCCAAATGTAGACTCAGATCTCGAAATGAAAGAGTTGCTTCCCTTGCATCAACCTGGAATTGTTGACACACGCAGAGCAACCATAGTCCCGGGTACATGTGGATTTTTTTTCTGAGAGAGAGAGAGAGAGAGAGAGAGAGAGAGAGAGAGAGAGAGAGAGAGAGAGAGAGAGAGAGAGAGAGAGAGTGTGTGTGTAGAATGAATTACATAGAAACAAATACAGACAGATACACACACATACACAGCCAATGAACAAGAGAGAGATATATATAAGTAGACTGAAAGAGAGAGAGAGAGAGAGAGAGAGAGAGAGAGAGAGAGAGAGAGAGAGAGAGAGTAGAATGAATTACATAGAAACAAATACACACACACACATACACAGAACAAGAGAGAGAGAGAGAGAGAGAGAGAGAGAGAGAGAGAGAGAGAGAGAGAGGGAGTGGAAAGAGATAGAAACACACACACACACACACACACACATACACGCACACAAAGATACGGACAGACAGACAGACAGACGTGGGGGGGAATAGAATTTTATCTGCGAACATTTACAACTTAAAAAATATCTTTAGCTTTAATTATGGTTGTCCATTTCAAAAGTCGAGAAAATCATTCCGATTCAATTATTACAACACTTCCATACGTCCTTCACATTTTATGCAACAAAAGGTTGAATGAAGAATGTACAAAAGTCTGGAAAATAACATATGGGATATGTGTTACATAATTATTAGTATCCTAACACTTATTTACAGTAGTGTAGAAACCAAAATGGCTGTTATAAGTTGCAGCCGGCGGCCTTGAAGGATTGAGTGACAAGGCTTGACCTCATCCTGATCCTTCTGGTGGATACCATGAGAATCGGTGGAGAAGACCCTCTTCCGGTTTAGATTAGAAAGAGAGTTTTAGTTCAGTATCGGCCAAACCACGAAAGTGGTAAGTCGTGTTAAGCACATGGCCGACTCAATCTGCGCAGGTAGTCTGGTGGGGATTTCGGAATAAAATAAGATCTAAAGCAAATCGAAGTCTTGTGTTATTATCTAAAAACTACCAATGACACAGGGCTTCTGATAAAGAGAAATCCCCAATGGAAGACCAGACACGAAGTCCCTAAGACGAAGTCCAGACGCTAGAAGAATAACGTAAGATACCAAAGATGAGCAGAAGAATAATAGAAGTAAAGAGAGTATACAACATATGGAACAAACTCCCTACATCACTTGTGGACGTTTTCGACATCCATACATAACCCGCCATACACTTCCCTTAATAGGTGATTTTTTCCTATTTAAGTCTAACATAAACAAAGGGGAACCACTCTTGACAGATACATTATTTATTTATTTTCCCATTAAACTAACCCTAAACCCTAACCCTAAACCCTAACCCCGTCTTCTTTTTTCCTAGTTGATCAATAAATAAATAAATTATTTATCAGGCAAGAGTGGTTCCCCTTTGTTTATGTTAGACTTGTAGGAAATAACCGGTGATGAATTTCAATCGCTTTAATGTCTTATGCGTTCAAAAACCGAATAACTACAATCTTCACAATTGGTGGTGGCGTCAATCAGTAGATCCACCGGAAAGGACTTCTAAGCCAAGACATAGCGTGGTGTCAAGACACGTGTAGCTGCAGGTTGTGACACAATGGTCATGACGTGGAACCATGATGGTGGTTTAGTTAGGAAAAGTTTTAGTAGTACCGTGATCAGTAACGGAAAAATTTGAATGATGATTCAGCAAAGACGCGTGGCATTGTTTTTGATTGGACAAGGAATGATGACGTGGCGAATGGGGAGAAAGGAAGATTGAGAAATTGAGCCTGGTCGCCGACGGGTTAAGACGGGCTGAGGCCTGGTCTCCCCCGTGCGGTGATCATGGGAAAAATAAAATGAAAGCGTTAAAAAAAATTTTTGTTAATTCAATTGCAATGACCAAATCAGCCCTTAGACAGAAGAAAAAGCCCTTAGAATATCTCAACTCTTCTAGTTAGAAGTCAACCCAACTAGATAAAAAGATGGCAGCCGTAGATGGTAAAAGGATCAGCAAGAAAGAAATAAGATCTTCTCACCAAGTAAGTCTAATTTCTCTCTAATATCTCCATAATCTCTCTCTCTCTCTCTCTCTTCTCTCTCTCTCTCTCTCTCTCTCTCTCTGAAGAACTTTCTTATAAAGAACTCTCACTCTCACACACACCAATTAGCGATCACATGGGGTATGTGAAGGTGCAGACACATGCACAACAAACAGCAGTTATAAAGAAAATTAGTTTAGTGGTTAGTGAATGTTCAATTCAATGTTCGTTGAGGTTAGGTCGGATATAGCTACCGAATGGATTCTCTCCCAGTATGAATGCTACAGGCCACAATTCGTAACTGATACTACAATGTTTCTACCAAGGAATACAACAGATTAACAGACAACGAGTAACTGATACTACAATCTTTCTACCAAGGAATTATACAAATTGACTGACAAAGAATATTCACTGAAATACTCTCAATACCAACAGTGGAACTATTTTTGTCTGTAAAATGAGTTCTAGAGCTTCCCTACTACTAAGAATTGGTTTATAAAAGTATTTTTGCCCAGGAATCCAAAAATGCCATCGAAAAAGTCTGAAAGTTAACCAGTTTTAAATTATTAATGATTTCTGATTTGCAAAATTTTAACTGATGTTGTAACTTCGGTTCTTGGCTTGGACTGGTATATGGCTTCTTTCTTCTGTCTTGGGATACTTCTATAGGTCTGGGCAGTATTTTTGTTTGATCTGGGAAAGTCATCTGTGTCTTGGTCCGTTGTTTGTTAACAAACACAAGACTTTGGTTTCTTTTTTAGAGCTCATATTTTATTTTATGAGACCCAGATAATCTCAAGCACGTGGAAATCTTTAGTTTCGAAAACAGACAGCCATCTTATTTCTTGTCCGTTAAGTGCCTAGCCAAAAACTGATTTCCTAAAACTAACTTTTTCACGTCCACGCTGGCGAATTGGAGAAGGGGGTTAAGCACGGGGTCGAGAAGTGTCCATCAAATTTCTTGTATTTTACCACAACACCGTTAGTTTGAAGCTTATAATATTATTATAGAATAATTTATTTATGATTTTATTATACAAACTCACTATTATGATTTTATTACAGAAATGCACTGCTGATAATTTTATTATAGAAAGATTTGCATATGATTTTATTATAGAAAATACTGATTATGATTTTATTATAGAAAGATTTACATATGATTTTATTATAGAAATACATTGCTGATGATTTTATAACAGAAATGCATTGCTGATTATTTTATTACAGAAATACACTACTGATGAATTTATTATAGAAAGATTTGCATATGATTTTATTATAGAAATACACCGCTGACGATTTTATTCCAGAAATGCTTGATTATGATTTTATTATAGAAATACACTGCTAATGATTTTATTACAGAAATACACTACTGATGAATTTATTATAGAAATACATTTATAACATGAGGGGTGTGTTATATAAACGTCGGAAGGCTTAAAGTAACCTCCCAACGTGGGTACAAGTGTATGCATAAAAAGCATTCTGACAAAGGTGTAAAAAGATAACAATATTTATTCCGCAAGTGACGGAGATACATTTAAGAGAAAGATACATAAACAACAGATACATAAACATTCTATAAGAGGAATTAGGCGTACGACTCACATCGTAGAAATCGTAATTCCCGCTTGTGGCCAAATACCAACGCCACCTATCGGTTGGCGAACGAAAGACAGCAAGGGAAGATAACTCATTTTGAACTTACGTCGACCCGGACTTCGTTTTACTGACTCGACGCACTGCTTATGATTTTGTTACAGAAATCAATTGGAGGAAACGGTTACTTTTATCTTAAGTAGAGTAAACAACTATCAAATCTTAAGGAGAGACACCAGTTCAAATGTAAATGACCCTAGAACTTTTTTTTAAGGGTACTGTGCTAGTTATTTTTGATAAAACTGCAAATACTTACGATCAAGTGACTCTGAAGAGACCGGTTCATGTTGGTTAAGTGGCTTGATCTTAAATAGGCGACCAGTTAGAAATA
>CM042172.1:18187068-18219568 GCA_023376005.1 Doryteuthis pealeii
ATAGTCTGTTCCTATCTATCTATCTATCTATCTATCCCATAGTCTGTTCCTATCTATCTATCTATCTATCTATCTATCTATCTATCTCGGTCTCTTCATAGTCATCTGTATGCCATCTTGTTGGCTGAGACGGTTCTGTGTTTCCTGTGTCGTTGGATATCGACAATATTTAGCCGTGGTGTCCCACAGACCAATTGTTTAGCGCAGTGAGATCGAATCGCATTGTATACTCTATTACCATAGTCTAAGGACATACTTAGCTAAGTTTAGTAAATAACTATAATGGCGACTACCTTGATATATAATTTAGCTTGTTTCACAGACCAATTCACTGGTATTGTGTACACACACACACACACATATATATGTATATATAAACCCGGCCGGGTTAGCTCAGTCGGTAGAGCGTTCGGCTAGAAACCACAAGGTTCCTAGTTCGATACCGGTCCCCGCCAACTCAGCGTATGAGTAGCACAGGGATCTGTGCGGTAAAGTAAGGAGCTGATGGTAGGTGCGGCGCTCCACCCCAGATGCTAAAAACAATCTCCCTGGTCTAGCGCTATTGAAAAGAGGATAGACTCCCTCGCTGATTGGCTGATACCGACTTTAGGCCGCCCCGTCGACTTTACTTTTTTTTATATATAAACAGATTCGCATGATGTCGTCATCGAATACGATGGACAGCTAGTAGTATAGTAGTAGTAGTATATATATAATATATATAATATATATATATATAGTCATCCACAGACACGTGTTTCGACTTATCAAGTCTCTTCAGTGTGGCTAGACATTTGTAATCTACCTACAACAGGGATTGAAATCCGATCGATTGAGTGTCAGTCCGTCACCTTAACCACCAGGCTGTCATCACGGACTTAAAATGAGGGTTCAGTTTATTTCATGGTAGGCATTTACGAGGAAATTGTTCTTTTTTACCGTATATAACAGATTGTTACTTAGAACTCTATTAACTCAATTCCTACGTTGAATTCAAATGTCCCATGACATCCCGTCGTTCTCTCTTCCGTTATTTCGTAAGAAATTATTTATAGGAAAAACAGACGATTCCATTTTCATTATTTAGGTACTGTATGACAGATTTTTACTGTATTAACTGAAATCTTATGTTGGATGCTGCACAGAGGACCTACCAGGAGCAATGATAAACAGGGACGCTTGGCGAGGGAGAATCATGCGGACCACGTCTATCTATCCGTCTCCGAGGAAAATAGTGATTCAGTCATTCATGAACAGCAATAGCAAAATGTGGAAGTTTGGTTTGGTTTGTTTTACGACATATCAACCTCAGTGGGTCATTTAATGCCGATAAAGTTTTGAAATAAATATTCTTAATGGATAATCAATTTTTTAATAAACGCATTTTCTCATTTAACCCATAGATGGGATCCTAACAGGTACTACCACTCCGGGTTAGAGTGGACCTGAGAACAATGGTGATGAAGGGGTGCTCCACATTCCCCAAACCTCCAAAAATGGAACCTAACCATCAAATAGAGTTTAACGTCATTCCCAAGACATGTAGACCCTCGGCCACCGCCTTCTAGTGCCCATATGATAAAAAGAGTTGGGGTTTGCCATTAGGCCAATAGGGTTGGGGCAATCATATTGGTGCTAGGGCTTGGTGTGACTAGCCGTTTGATCTCTGAACGCCCGTCTAGCCCAAGTAAGGGTCTAAGGTGTTGCAGGTCATGGACTGCTCAGCTACCTGGGTTCTATCCTTAAGCATCACGGGTCGCCACCCACGGCCAACAGGTGCACCCATTGGGGGAGTTTACCCTTCTGCAGAGGTACAGTCGGTGCATTCTAACGCCCCAGTCAACAGGGCGGAAAATGTGGAAGAACACCATCTTGCAAAAAAAGATCAAGTCTTTAATATTCTCCCAAATATTGACAACTGGCCAGATTTCATTGTGCAACATTCATGGTATTATAAATAGTTTAAAATAGCGAGTTACTTTTCAAGCACTGTAGAGTCTGATTGAGAGTGAAATTGAGGATATCTGGTATCTTCTATTTCAGTCCACTGGTTGTGGAATTGGTTTGATCGTGTCTATTGAATATCAGTCCCAAAACTTCTATTCTCCCAAGTATTGACAACCGGCCAGATTTCATCTTGCAGCATGGTGAAATACCTTTCAGCATTCATGATATTATTATAAATAGTTTAAAATAGGGAGTTACTTTTCAATCACCCTGTAAAGTTGAGTGAGAGACTTACCAGTCTGATGGAGAGTGAAATTGAGGATATCTGGTATCTTCTATTTCAGTCAACTGGTTGTGTCTATTGAATATCGGTCTAAAAACTTCTATTCTCCCGAGTATTGACAACTGGCCTGATTTCATCTTGCAGTATGGTGAGATAGATAATTACTTTTCAATCACTCTGTATATATTCACACATGCGACTAAATTCTTGCTAGTTCACCTTTGCCCTTTTATGAATAGTAGTAATCCTTGTTTTATATTTTGTGCACTGTTAATGTATTTGATTATTTAACTTATATTTGTTAGTATATTCATTTAATTTTAACTTATATTATATTATATTTGTTGTGGGGTTTTAAGGGGTCAAATAAGAACAAAACGACGGGTAACAAATGTAGGAATATGTATTAACAAAAGAGTAAACAATTACAGTACAGAGAAGTGGGAAGTACGTCCGACAATAGAGTTATGAGCTGACTCGCATCGGCTTACTCTCAAGCTATAATTGTCCCTGGTACTTATAGTAACCGTCGGCGCATTCCATTAGTCAATAGGGTATATCACCTATAACACCTCCCTCCTAAGATTTCACCCCACAGGAGTCTTAATATTTTTTTCGCTTTGGATTTATGTTGATAAATTTTGTGCACTGTTAATATATTTAATTATTTAACTTATATTTGTTAGTATATTCATTTAATTTTAACTTATTATATTATGGAAGCGTGTGGTGTAATGGTTAAAGTCATGGGAAATGGACTCCTCGCTCCGAGTTCAAATCCTGGATGTGGTAATTGCATTTCACTTAGCGCTAATATCATTGGGAAAGGTATGAATCCTACTCTCCCATTAGCTATGGGTAAATAGTAGGACAGACTAGGCTCTTTAACCTTGGTTAAAGAGCCCAGTCTGCCCTGTTATTTACCCATAGCTGGAGGGAGAGTGGGATTGAACCTTTCCCAAGGGTATTAGTGCTAAGTGAAAATGCAGTTACCGCATCCAGGATTTGAACTCGGGGGACGAGTCCATTTCCCATGACTTTAACCATTACACCACACGCTTCCAAATTTTAGCATATAAGAATAGTCGAAACTTGCCTACGGCCATTGTCCAGCCTTGACGTTTGCATTGGTCACTTTAATCAAATTTATTCCTCTATTCTTCATAAATGGAAGATTATACAGAGATGAAAATGTCGTTGGTCATATGACACGCTCCGTTGCACACACCCATCCGATCGATGAAGACGATGGCGATGAGCCTTCGCCTCAAAGGTGGCGTCTGTCTCTTCAATTTGAACAGTAATTAGTCACAGCGGATACTTTTGATTCGGGATCAGCATGGGAATTACACAAGATGAGGAAAAAAAGGGTCCATTAATCTAAGATTGGTTGGTTGGTTGGTTGGCTGGTTGGTTGGTCGAATTTTACGGCATGTCAACTCGTGTTGGGTTATTTAATAAAATAAAATGGGTACTTCACATTCCCTAGAGAAATTTACCATTGGGAATTACAGAAGATGAGAAAAAGGATCCATTAATCTAAGCTTAGTTGGTTGGTCGAATTTTACGGCATGTCAACCCGTGTTGGGTTATCTTATGCCAAAATGTTTTGTTTTATTCATTCTTGATGGGTATTCAAAAAAAAAAAGATTGTACCAAACTCATCTTTTCTATTTAAACTATAGATAGGACCCTAACATGTACTACCTCTTCGGGTCGGAGTGGGCCTGGGAGTACTCCACATTCAAGATGGTGCTCCTCTACATTTTGCTATTGTTGTTCATGAATGGCTGAATCACCATTTTCTTGGGAGATGGATGGGTAGATGTAGTATGCATGGGTGGCCGGCCAGAAACCCTGATTTACCACCCTTCAACTTTTTTTCTTTGGGGTTAGTTGAAGGTGCAAGTCTACTCTACAAAACCAACAACTTTGGAAAAAACTTGAAGGACAAATACAAGAATTCATTTCTGCCATTCCACAAGAGTTCCTGGGAAGATCAGTTGATGTGATTCCTGAGTGACTTGAGAGGCTAGAGACGAATGCTGGTGCCCATATAGAATTCTAAATAAAATTCTATGTTATGTGAATTCTTTTCGTATTCATTTTTTGTAAAAATAATGATTCAGAAATAAATTGAAAGATTTTTAAAATAGGGAGTTACTTTCTTGTATTTATTGGTTTTGTGTTATTCATCCAATACATAGATAATCATTTATTTAGTTGTAAATAAGTATTTATTTAATTTAATGTCTATTTGTAACTTAGAGTTCATTAATAGTAAATAGTATCACCAAGGGGGTACTCCACATTCTCTAGAGCTACAAAATATAAAATTTACCATTGGGAATTACAGAAGATGAAAAAAAGGGTTCACTAATCTAAGTTTGCTTGGTTGGTTGGTTGGGTTTACGGCATGTCAACCTTTGTTGGGTTATTTTAAGCTGAAGACGTTTTGTCTTGAATAATTATGATATTTCGGGCTGTTGTCCTCATCTTTATGATAAAAAAAAATGAATCTAAAAAAAAGTGTGTTTTAAAAAAATTAAATACTCAAGAATGAATAAAACAAACACCTCTGCTCTTTTTTGCAAACTCTCAACCCTTTTTATCATATATGTGCTAGAAGGCAGTGACTGTGGGTCTACATGTCCTGGGTATGACGTTAAACTCTATTAATCGGCTGGTCACGTCAAGCCCTAGCACCTATATGATTGCTCCAACCCTATTGCTCTTATAGCAAGCCCCAACACTTTTTATCATATGGGTGCTAGAAGGCAGTGACTGAGGGTCTTAATCTCCTGGGTATGACGTTAAATTCTATCTGATGGTTAAGTTCCAATTTTGGAGCTCTAGGGAATGTGGAGTACCTCTTTATCGCCATAACTCCCAGGTCCATCCTGACCGAAGTGGTATTATTTGTTTAAGGGTCCAATCTATGGGTTAAATAGGAAAGAATGAAAAAAAAAACTGTGTTAAAAAATTTGAATTCTCATCAAGAATGAATAAAACAAACGTATTTTATGTGCATTTATGAGATGAGGCTTGATATAAATAATTATATTTAGGACTGTTATCCTCATCTTTATTGTGTATAACACAACAATGTTCAGGCCACTGTAAACTCGGGCTCTGTTTTGGGTGCTTTTTTAATTTATTATTTAATTCCTTAAAATAAGTCATCTTCAGACTGTTGTCCTCATCTTTCTCGGACTCGGGAACCTTCTTTTTCGAACTAGTAATCGGAACCTTCTTGTCGTATCGGGAGCCAACCCTTTATTCAGTCAACAGAGTGTAGATAACAATAAAGATGATGACAATAGTCGAATAATCCAAATAATACTAATTATCAAGCCTCATCTAAAAAATTCAGTTGAAAATAGCGTAGATAACAATAAAGATGATGACAATAGTCCGAATAATCCAAATAATACAATTATCAAGCCTCATCTCAAAAAATCCAGAGAAATAGTGTAGATAACAATAAAGATGAATGACAATAGTCCGAATAATCCAAATAATACTAATTATCAAGCCTCATCTAAAAAATTCAGTGAAATAGCGTAGATAACAATAAGATGAGTGACAATGTCCGAATAATCAAAATAATACTAATTATCAAGCCTCATCTAAAAATTCAGTGAAATAGTGTAGATAACAATGAAGATGAGGACAATAATCCAAATAATACTAATTATCAAGTCTCATCTAAAAAAATTCAGAGAAATAGTGTAGATAACAATGAAGATGAAGGACAAATGTCGAATAATCTAAATAATACTAAATTATCAAGCCTATCTAAAAAATTTCAGAGAAATAGTGTAGAAATAACAATGAAAGATGAGGACAATAACCAATAGATACTAATTATACAAGCCTCATCTCAAAAATTCAGGTAAGATAGTGTTAGAAAATGATGAGGACAATAGTCGATATCAAATAACTAGAATCAGTCTCATTAAAAATTTCGAGAAAAAATACGTTTTGTTTAATTCATTCTTGATGAGTATTTCAAATTACCGTTAACAGAGTGGACTGGAGTAATGTCAATAAAGGGTACTCCATATTCACCAGAGCTTCAAAATTGAAATATAAAAAAAGGTGTGGGGTTTGCAATAAGAGCATAGTGAGAAACTGACAGTAACCAAGCCTGTTGACTCAATGTCCACGCTACCTTAACTTATCAATATAATATATATATATATATATATAATATAATATATTATATATGTAAAGATGAAACTGGAAGTGAATCCGACGGTATGTTGAAAGAATGATAAAGGAAAAGGTATAGAAAGAATAATAAAGGATACTTTTAATCAATATCACTTACACGTGTTTCGGTCAGGAGTTTATCTATGTGTACAATATTTAAACTATTATTATTTTAATAAATATAAATGAAATATAATAATAATAGAAAAAATGTAGAAGTGTTCCGCACACAAAAAGAAAATTCGATCTTCATCAGAGTGATCCTTGTTTAATATGTGAATGTAATGTGAACCCTCATTTAAAAAATTCGACCTTCACCAGAGTGAATCCTTATTAAAATAAGGATTCACTCACATTATCATTTTAAATAATAATAAAAATAATAATAGTTTAAATATTGTACACATAGATAAACTTCTGACCGAAACACGTGTAAGTGATATTGATTAAACTTATCCTTTATTATCCTTCTATACTTTTTTCCTTTATTCATTTTTCAACACACACACACAACACCACCACACACACCCACACACATATAATATTATATATATATATCTATATATAATCTTTCAAAAGAAGAGAAAACTTAACAAACACCGTTCCATCCCCGTTATATTTTTATTGTGACCAGAAACTAAAAAAAAGTTGTTTGGATTGATTTGGGGTCCAGAAGAGTTCTCTTGCTGCAGGTTTCTGCCCATAGGGGGCCAGAGTATTTAGGCAGCAAGCCGGCAAAAATGAATTCTCTTTCTCCGGGAGCAGTAAAACACCTCACATGGGTTAGACGCTCGCTGCCTCTACCCTTAAGTGTGTGTGTAGGGGCTTTGTCCCCAGCAGTCTATCAGTAAGTGACATTCTTTCAGGAACTCTTTATCACTTCTTTAAGACGGAGTCCTACTTCTTTATACACGTATATATCTGTTAACTATGTATTACTGTACCATTCGTAATTAGTATATGTATTCCTGTCTTGCATGTATTTCTATGTGCTCCCTATTAAAGTCTATGTTTGTTATATCTTATAACTTCTTTGTCGGAATATTTCTTGTACTTATATGTACCCATGTTTGGAAGGTTACCCCAAGCCTTCCAACTTTATTATAAGACCTTACATCTTACACACTGGGTAATTTATGAGGAAGTGCGTCCCGGTCTCCTGCCTCACAAATTGCTACCCGGTGACTATTAAAATAACGTCCCAGCTATGTCGTCTCGGTGGTGTTACTTGAAGAAAACACCAGCTTAGGGCGTTAAATGTATTTTTTGTCGTAATTCTTATTTTTTATCGTAATTTGTTTAGAAATTTATTATAGAAATTTGTCGTAATTCTTGTTTAGATATGAAGATGATATCTATCTATCTATCTATCTATCTACCTCAATTTGTTCATTTTTTACTTTGTTTATATATATCTATCCACCCATCTCCATTTGTTCATAAAAGAAGCCCCCCCCCCGTCTAAAATACATTAACGCCCTAAGTGGTTTTTTCTTTCAAGTAAAACCGCCGAGACAACATAGCTGGGGACGTTATTTAATAGTCACCGGGTAGCAATTTCTGAGGCAGGAGACGGGACGCACTTCCTCATAAATTACCCACACCTGTAAAGGAAATCTAAAGTATCCATATCTATTGTTTTTTCTTTATTTCTGGTTTCCTCGTTTTTGTTGTTTATTCTGCTTATTGCATATGTTTCAATTACTATCAATAGCTGTTGTAATTAATCTTTCCTTGCTCTTCATAGTTTCAATTACTATTAATAGTATTTCTCTGAATTTTTGAGATGAGGCTTGATGATTAGTATTATTTGTATTGTCTAATTGGACACATGGCCTAGTGGATAAATAATTTAGGTTCAGACAGTTCTAAGTGACAGTTATCTCTAGACTGCAGGTTCAATCCTGGTCAGGGGCAGCAGTAACATAGTATAATAATTAACACAGTTTAAGCCTCTACCCCAGCATGGTTAGGGAATGAGACAGGATACCCCGTGGACTGAATAAAGGGTTAGGTTCAAAGTTCCGTGATAGCTCCTGATTACAACAAGAAGGTTCCCGAGTTCGAAAAGAAAGTTCCCGATTCGAAAAGAAGGTTCCCGAGTTCGAAAAGATTCCGGAGTTCGAAAAGAAGGTTCCGAGTCGACAAGAAATACCTAAGAAGGCCGAGGGCACATCGGCCGAAACGTTGTAAAGATAACAATGAAGATGAGGACAATAGTTCGAATAATACAAATAATGCTATTAATAGCTGCTGTAATTAATCTTTCCTTGCTATTTTTTGAGCATTCTTCAAGTCCTTGGATTGTGGCATCTACGCGATCCTCAATGTTGCGAGACCTCTTCTACCTTTAAAACATTTATTGTAACTGTCTCTACATATTCGAGTGTTATGCTTTGTGCATCGTCATCAATTTTGATCAATCTGTATTTCTTGCACAATTCCTTGTGGATTATTTTTTTCCAACTGGCCCAAATCTGGCACTCCTTTAGAGCTAGTTTGCTGTGTTCGCTTATTATGTGTAAGGTTCATGTTAATATATGAACATACACTCTCCGACACGTTTGTTGGACACAACTCTTTTTATTGTAAAACAGCACAGAAATAGTCAAGATACATAAAATAGGAATACAAGATAATACAAATGAGATACAATAAGGACACATTCAAGTGTTACGTACATGTACATATAAAAAGAGTTACACTTCAGCCAATCAGCAATCAGCGTCCAGGCCAGAGAAGGTTAACTGCCTTGTCAATTACTTCCTATAATGGTTAATGGAATTTTCCATTTACCAATACGTTATTCAAATCTAACTACACTTACATACATAATTACTAGGCTACCCACGAATTGTGTAACAATAATATATATATTCCGAGTAATAGTATATATTTCTTGTCGGACTCGGGATCTTTTTCGGACTCGGGAACTTTTGTCGTAATCGGAAGCCAGCATGGAACTTTGAACCTAACTATATACAGAATAACATGGAGATGAGGACAATAGTCCGAATAATCCAAACAAGATTAATAAGAGTTCGTAGTGTAAGATTCATGTTTAATATATGAACATACAACTCCGACACGTTTGTGGACACAACTCTATATTGTAAACAGCACGGGATTAAGACAAGATACATAAAATAGGAATACAAGATAATACAAATGAGATACAATAAGGACACATTCAAGTGTTACTTACATGTACATATAAAAAAGAGTTACAGATAGTCCATATAATGGAAGTCACTTACTGTCTTAGTCCGTACGTGGGGACAGAGGCCCCATGAGGGTGGGTGTAGTCACAAAATGTCTAACCCATGTGGTTCAGCCGAGAAGATGTAGAAAAGAGGAAGAAGCGTTTGAATCAGCCGCTTAAATACTATAGCCCCTGGTGAGAACAAGCGGCAACCCAGCGGGAAGAATAACTCTTCCAGGTCAATGTGAAGATAAATCCCAACAATGTGATTAATTAATTTATTTTGGTTATTTATTTTATTTTTCATTTATTTATTAGTCTTTAGAGTCATTAGTTTTAGGTGGCTTTGGTAGGAATTTGTTTGCGTACCCATCATTTAGATATAAGTTCGGGATCATTTATTTAGAAAGTTTGTTTTGTTCTGAGATAATTATGAGCTATTTTTTCTTCTAGGCAAATATTACAGTGTTTATTAAGTGTTGTTATATGTTGGTGCCTCAAACAACCATATATAAAGGGATACCCAACACATTGCAACCACTTGACACTGTGTCTACACTATCATAACTTACTACGACAATATCCATTACACCACACCCCATCCTTGTAGAAGAACAGTAGTGGTACTAGTTAACCCCTAGCCGGGAAGATGAGGGTGTTCATACGTTTCCCAAGGCTATTAGTGGAGAAGACCGTTTCTGCACTCTGCGCTTTTCGATGTACTTTGTCTAGTTCCCCCAAGCGTTGTGAATTATGTGCTGGCCGAATTTAAGGCACGAGTCAGAAAAACAGGCTCACAAGGATTAAAAACAAAACAACAACAAGTGTAAACAAGACACGGATGGGAAGAAGAGTGTGTGTTGATGCTTTCGCTGTCCATCCAACTGGCTATTACTGCTATCCCTACTGGCGAACTTAACCCTTCGATCCCCGGGTTCTAACTGCTTAGTGCTCGAGTTGCTGTATTTATGTCAAATCCCCTTCCCCAACCATCTTCTCAGACCACACACAATGGCCAGTACTTAAAATAAACCGCAGACTTCTAGTCGTCATTAACCCTTAAAATTAAGAGTACTTAAATATTTTTTTCAGACAATACGGTCTTCAATACGTTGATTATTAATTTTTTTCAAAAGAGATTTTCTCATAAAAATCCCTTTTTGCTTTTAATACCTGGGTGCCTAAGATATTATCATCAAGTGGTCCCATTTCATGGTGGTCGTACAGGTCTCTTTAAACTTTACGACCTAATCTTTGGATTCGTAAAAAGGTCACCACCCACCCCTTTTTACTATGCCTGGCTTTAACCTATTCTCTTCTTATTCATTTATTTATTTATTTTTCTGACCATGTTCGTCTTCAACCACAGTATCACATTAGTCCACATATTTTAGCTTACTATTTAGTTGTTTTCTTAGTTATTTTCGCTTTGATATAATCGGCTCTTTTGCATTGTTTTGTGCTGCTATTATGAGTTCTTGTGCTGCTATTATGAGTTTTGTGCTGCTATTATTAGGATCCAGTTTCTCATATTAATACTATTGCTCGCTTTTTACACGTCGTCTCATCTTTAGTGTCTTCCGACATTTTGATTCGTCTTTTTTTTTTTTTTAATAATACCGTTATTTCTTTGCTTCTCTCAAGCGACATCATTTCTTTCATTTTTTTTTTGTCTTTCTTCTTTCTTTCTTTCTTTTTCCTTTTGCTTCCAACAAAATTGTTGGTGGGAATATGAACAATCGTCGTCCAAGTGTGTATTGACCAGCGATCTTGTTCAATATTAAAAGAAGAGAGAGAGAAGAGAGAGAGAGAAGGAGAAGAGAGAGAGAGAGAGAGGAGAGAGAGAGAGAGGGGGGAGGGAGAGGGGGGGGGTCCTGCGGCACGATTGGCTGAATTACCAGCATGAAGATCACGTGATCAATGACTTTTTTTTTCCTGGACTGTTGCCATCATTCTGATCACATCTTATAGATAGAAAAATATCATATAAGCGGAAATGTTATGCGTTGCGCAAAGGAAGGAAAAAGGGGCGGGAAGTAGTTTAGAAAAAAAAGAAGAAGAAAGAAAAAAATTAAAAATGAATTGATAAAATAAAAATAAATTAAAAAAAGGCAAAGAGAAAAAAAAAAACGAGAAAAAAGAAAATTAAAAAAACCCACAAAACAAAGAGAAAGAGAAACACGAAAAAGAAGAAAGAAAAAGAAAGGAAAAAGAAAAAAAGAAAAGAAAAGAAAAAAAGAAAAAAAAGAAAAAGAAAATAAGAAAAGAGAAAAAAAAAAAAAAAAAAAGAAAGAAAGAAGAAAAAAAGAAGGTAAACCCCTCAGTCGTAGTGTGTTCGGCTAGGAAGGTTCTTGGTTCGATACCGGCCCTCGCCAACTCAGCGTATGAGTAGCACAGGGATCTGTGCGGTAAAGTGAGGCGCTGATGGTGGGTGTGGCGCTCCACCTCAGATGCTAAAATAATCTCTTTGGTCTAGTGCTAGGGTAGTGAAAAGGGGATAGACTCCCTCGCTGTCTGGTCGATACCGACATTAGGCCGCCCAGACAACTTTTTATTTTACACAGAAGAACGCGAAAAAAGTAGAAAAAAAAACCAAAACCAAAAAAGACAGCCCCCCCCCAAAAAAAAAAAAATAACAAGGAGAGAGAGAGAGAGAGAGAGAGAGAGAGAGAGAGAGAGAGAGAGAGAGAGAGAGAGAGAGCGAAAAAATAAAATAAAACAACAAAAAGAAAACAAACAAAAACAAGAGAAAAAAAGCGCGAAAATTTAAAGAAAATACAGACAAAAAAAAAACAAAGAAAGAAAAAAAAAACAAAAAAACAAAGAGAAAGACGAACGCGAAAAAGAAGAAAGAATGAGCAAAAGAAAAGTCGTCGGGGTGGCCTAAAGTCGGTATCAGCCAGACAGCGAGAAGAAGAAGAAGAGAAAAAAGAAGAAAAGAAACAAGAAGAATCGAAAGAAGAAAGAAGAAGAAGAAGAAGAAGAAGAAGAAGAAGAAAACAAGAAGAAGAAGAAGAAGAAGAAGAAAAGAAAGAAGAAGAAGAAGAAGAAGAAGAAGAAGAAGAAGAAGAAGAAGAAGAAGAAGAAGAAGAATCAAAAGAAGAATCGAAAAAGAAGAAGAAGAAGAAGAATCGAAAAGAAGAATCGAAAGAAAGAAGAAGAAGAAGAAGAAGAAGAAGAAGAAGAAGAAGAAAAAGAAGAAGAATCGAAAGAAGAAGAAGAAGAAGAAGAATCGAAAGAAGAAGAATCGAAAGAAGAAGAAGAAGAAGAAGAAGAAGAAGAAGAAAAGAAAAGAAGAAGAAGAATCGAAACAAGAAGAAGAAGAAGAAGAAGAAGAAGAATCGAAACAAGAAGAAGAAGAAGAAGAAGAAAAAGAAGAAGAAGAATCGAAACAAGAAGAAGAAGAAGAGAAGAAAGAAAAGAAGAAGAAGAAGAAGAAGAAAAAGAAGAAGAAGAATCGAAACAAGAAGAAGAAGAAGAAGAAGAAGAAGAAGAAGAAGAAGAAGAAGAAGAATCGAAACAAGAAGAAGAAGAAGAAGAATCGAAAGAAAATGAAAAAAGAATGCGAAAAAGAACCGAAGAAAAAAGTAAAGTAGAAAATGTGAAAGATGAAATAAAATGGCGAAGAAAATGGAACGAAAAAAACCAAAACATAAGACAAGACAAGAAAAAAGAAGAGAAAGAAGAGAAAGAAGGAAATAAGAAGGAAATGAAAATGAAGAAGAAAAAAATAGAAAGAGAAAAAGAAGAGAAAGAAGGAAAAAAGAAGAAATCTTGAATAGAAAAAAAACCCTCAAAAAACAACAGCAATAAACTAAAAAAGACAGCAACGTTATTAACATTCAATCTTAACATTCAATATGTAGAAGAGAAGAAAAAAAATCTGTGAACTTCACTGCGCATGTGCCGATTTTTGCCTGGGGCAATTTCAAATCACTTTCATCGATATTTTATGGGACACTATCGAACTCGCTAACTCTTCTTCTTGCTTACATTCTCGAAATCATCAGTTTTTTTTTCTCCAGAATGATGGCCGACATTTTGTTTTTATCTTTATTCTTTTGTCTATATTTTTATTTCTTTTGTGAAAAAAAGTATGATATTCAGGAGTCTATAGGCATTCATTTGGCCGCTTTTCTTCCCCACCATCAAAATTATTCACGAAATCAAAAAACTAGAGCCATATTGGCCTTTGGGCCCGTAGCCTAGATGCTTATATAATTCTCCTTGTAACGGTTAGAGTCGTATAAAATGGACACGGTGAGACGAGTTCAAATCCTGGATAAGGCTGTTCGCATTTTCCCATGGCGCTAATACCATTGGGAAAGGTATGAATCCAATTCTCCCTCCAGTCTATGGGTAAATAGCAGGGAAGACAGGGATCTTTAACCATGGCTAGGTAACCAGTCTAGGAGAAAAACTCTGAATTCAAACCTGTTAAATTCCGCTTAAGAAATTGACCTTGTGTCTCATCCTGCTCGCGCCGAGAGGTTGGTATATGCATCTGAGTTCTCCACTTCAGCTGAATCCTATCACAGAAATACTTGCTTATATATATATATATATATATATATATATATATATATATATAAATGGAAAGTTTCTGGAATTGGTAATGTTGACAAATCCATAGTGTTGGGGTCCTTATCATATTCGAAATTTAGCCTCCGATGATGATGTTAAAACAGTCCAGATTATGTTTTTAAATATATATATATATATATATATATATAATATATATATATATATATATAACGTCTCCTCACACACACACACACACCACACACACACACATATATATATATATATATATATATATATATATTACGTCTCTTCAGTCCAGCTAGTCTTAGCAGGCTACCTCCACCCGGGATCGAACCCCTACCGATGTTTCATCGGTCAGAGTTCCTAACCAATGGGCTTTCGGGAGAGAGAATTTTACTGATAAATGCACACACACACACACACACACACACACACACACAACACACACACATACAAATCTCGATAGAGCTCTCTAGGGGTGACGAATTAACTTTCACTGCCAGCATATATTAAGCAATTATAGTCTGTTTACAGACTGGATTGGATCTCTCTGGTGATCCTAAAATATATAAACAAATGTATGTATTTAATAGTTTAAACACCGCCCCTTTACGGCAGCTTTAGCCAAGGGTTAACGAATCGGGCGGACGAAAAGTCAGTCGGATTTCGCTCCTGGTCAGAAATAGTTGTTGTGTCTAGCCACACTGAAGAGGCGTGAAACGTCTCAAACTAAGACACCAACCCTCCGCGACCCCCCAAATTGATAGATTTAAAAGCGATGTTACTCTGGGAAATTCTCAGTAAGAGTCATGTTCTTTTGATTACCTGAAGATGCCGTATTAATACGGTTGAAATAAATTATTGTAATGAAACAAGTTTAAAGTTTTTTTCCTTCATTTATTGAATATCTTGCTCATTCCTTCCATTCACTGGCACTAGGCACATTGAGCTCTCCTTACGGTCTACCCACGGTTAAACCACACATGGAAAGATAACTACCCGAATATATATATATATATATATATATATATATATATATATATAAATATATATATAATTTAATATACCAAACTTGTTGGTAAATCTTCGCTGTGAGAAAAAAACCCAGCAAATAGTTTGATTGTAAAAATATACTACCAAACATCAACCGGGGAGAAAAAAATTTGGGGAAAAAAGAAAAGACCAAGATAATCGTACCAACCAAAAATAATCTATTGGTACAATATTTGGCCAAAAGAAAAAACAATTTATATATATATATATATATATATATATATATATATATATATAAGATATTCATACAAACCCGCCAGGAAACTAAAGCTAATAAGTAAAATACCTAAGTAGAGCAAATAATAATGATAAATCTAATGAGTCAGACTCATTAGATTATCATTATATATTATATATAATATATATATATATATATATATATATATATATAATATATATATATATACGCTAAAATGACACCTACAGCAAAATAAAAGATAATCTTTTTTCTTTTTTTTTCCCGCCTTAACTGTTGAGTCTCGTTCCCGTGGGATCACCTCTCATTCCCGACATTTCACTGAGAGTCCAAATGTAATATAAAGATTTGAAAAGAAGCTTCAACGAGACTTGAGCGAGATCTCGGCGAGACTTTAACATAATTCCTAAACGAGATAGAAAAGAAGTGTTTCAAAAGATGTTTCCATTGTGCCAATAGACAAATGAACATTTTCATGAACGATTTCGTTAATCTATACGCCTTTTCCTAAATTTTCCGCTCGTTGTCGTCCTGCAAACACCCTCTGGTTAAAAATGAGACCGTCCAAATCGACCAAGGATCCAAAATATAAATCTAGATTATCTGGTGTCGCTTAATTGCAGATTTATTATTTGTCCCATTTTATTTCACGCAATTTTAACAATGAAACATTTCAAATGTTCTTGCGTTGCTTAAATACCCAACGTAAAATTAAAATGAATTGAAAAGAAGTTACATGTTTGTTTTATTTGTAATATTGAAATTGTGAATTAAAGTTTGGTTTAGTTTGTTTTGTTTTACGGCATATCAACCTCAGTGGGTCATTTAATGCTGACAAAGTTTTGCACTAAATTCATTCTTAATGAATACTCAATTTTTTAATGAACTCATGTTTTTCTATTTAACCCATAGATGGGACTCCAACAGATACTACCACTCCGCGTCAGTGAATTAAGGGAAGTTATTTTGATCTGATGTCGTCCCAGTTTCCTGTCCTAATTTACATTATGTTTTGACCTTGTAGCAGCATCAGGTGTATTTCTGGCTCAACTTAGATATTTTCCGAGTCAATTTTTGTCGGCAAATTAATGCAGATATTTTCAAGTAATTTTTTTGGGGTGCAAATCAATGCAGATATTTTAAAGTATTTTTTTGACGAGGGGAGGGGGGAGCAAATTAATGTAGATATTTTAAGTAATTATTTTGGGGCAAATCAATGCAGACATTTTAAAATAATTTTTTGGGGGTGGGGGGCAAATTAATGTAAATATTTTAAAGTAATTTTGGGGGGTAAATTAATGTAGACATTTTAAAGTTTTTTTTTTGGGGGGGGGGTAGGGCAAATTAATGTAGATATTTCAAAGTAATTATTTTTTTTTTTTTTTGGGGGGGGTGCAAATTAATGTAGATATTTTAAAGTATTTTTTGCCGGGGGGGGGGCAAATGTAGATATTTCAAAGTAATTTTTTTTTGGGGGGTGCAAATTCATGTAGATATTTTAAAGTAATTTTTTGGTGGTAAATTAATGTAGACATTTTAAAGTTTTTTTTTGGGGGGGGGCAAATGTAGATATTTCAAAGTAATTTTTTGTTGGGGGGGGGCAAATTAATATAGATATTTCAAAGTACTTATTTTTTTGGGGGGGAAATTAATGTAGATATTTTAAAGTAATTATTTTTGGGGGCGGGTGCAAATTAATGTAAATATTTCAAAGTAATTATTTTTTTTTTGGGGGGGGTTGCAAATTAATGTAAATATTTTAAAATAATAATTTGGGGGGGGTGCAAATTGATGTAGATATTCAAAGTAATTTTTTTTTGGGGGGGGTGCAAATTAATGTAGATATTTTTAAATTATTGGGGGGGGCAAATTAATGTAATATTTCAAAGTAATTTTTGTTTGGGGGGGGCAAATTAATGTAGATATTTCAAAGTAATTATTTTCAATAGTTCTTAAGTAAACATTAAGGCCACCTACCGTGGTGTAATGGTTAGCAAACTGGAATAGCAAACCATTGTTAGTGAGTTCGATTCTCATTGGGCGCCCCATACTTCTGGCCTTGTGCTACAGCTAAGCTTAGTAAATATTACAACAGTATATATATATATTATATATATATATATATATTTACCAGCTCGGTCTTCATGTATTTCTTGTCGGACTCGGGAACCTTCTCGGACTCGGGAACCTTCTCGGACTCGGGAACCATCTCGGAATGAGAACAGGATACCCCTTGTCGTAATCAGGAATCTTCTTGTCGTAATCGGGAGCCATCACAGAACTTTGAACCAAACCCTTTATTTAGTCCACGGGGGTATCCAGTTCTCATTCCGAGATGGTTCCCGAGTCCGACAAGAAATACCTGAAGAAGGCCGGAGGGCATATCGGCCGAAACGTTGTACAGATAACAATGAAGATGAGGACAATAGTCCGGATAACACAAATAATACTAATCATCAAGCCTCATCTCAAAAATCCAGAGAAACAGTTGCTCTATGTAGTTCACTGTATATCGTAATAATTTTTATGAATGAAAGATTCTTTTTACTATAAATTTGCAATGCGAGAATAGTAATTATTTCATTGTTCTTTTTAGATTTTGACTTAGAGGAAACATAGTAGTTTTTTTTGTTATAGTGAAATACAGAATTATCTGCATCAGTTCTCGTGTGTTCCGAGGCCATCAATAAACATCTGTATTTATTTTAATAGTTAGAAATACATATAACCATTATTAATAGTTAGAAATACAAACCATTATTAATAGTTAGAAATACGTTAAACCATTATTAATAGTTAGAAATACGTGAAACCATTATTAATAGTTAGAAATACATGAAACCATTATTAATAGTTAGAAATACGTGAAACCATTATTAATAGTTAGAAATACGTGAAACCATACATGAAACCATTATTAATAGTTAGAAATACATGAAACCATTATTAATAGTTAGAAATACATGAAACCATTATTAATAGTTAGAAATACATATAACCATTTATTAATAGTTAGAAATATATGAACCATTATTAATAGTTAGGAATACATGAAACCATTATTAATAGTTAGAAATACATGAAACCATTCTTAATAGTTAGAAATACAGAAACCATTATTAATAGTTAGAATACATATAACCATTATTAATAGTTAGAAATACATGAAACCATTATTAATAGTTAGAAATACGTGAAACCATTATAATAGTTAGAAATATATGAAACCATTATTAATAGTTAGAAATACACGAAACCATTATTAATAGTTTGAAATACATGAAACCATTATTAATAGTTAGAAATACATATAAACCATTATTAATAGTTAGAAATACATGAAACCATTATTAATAGTTAGAAATACATGAAACCAGATGACTGTGTGTAATCTATTTGTGGACCATATGACCTTTAGGCACCCCATTTGCGATCTCATTTCATAAGAAGATTTTTTTCATTTACACCGCCAAAATCCGGTTGCTTTTTTATAGGTTAGTGTTAGGGTTAGGGGTTAGTTTTATAATTAAAAAAAACCCTCTAAAAATCATCTATTAACAAACAACTGGATATTGACGGTGTAAATGAAAAAAATGTCCTTATGAAGCGAGATCGCAAAAGGGGTACCTAAAGGTTATAGGGTCCCTATTTGTATTAAGAATAGTTACTTGAAGATTTACAATGGATCAGTATTAATTACTTGAAACCATATAAAATGCGCCACACCTACCATCAGCTGGCCTAAAGTCCGTATCAGCCAATCAGCGAGGGAGTCTATCCCTTTTTTACTAGCGCTAGACCAAGGAGACTGTTTTTAGCGTATGAGGTGGAGCGCCACAACTACCATCAACTCCTCACTTGCAGGTCTAATTGTTACATCATGAATAGGTAAAGTCATTGGGGTGGCCTAAAGTCCGTATCAGCCAGAGAGCGAGGGAGTCTATCCACTTTTCACTAGCGCTAGACCAAAGAGATTGTTTTGGCGTCTGTGGTGGAGTATTACACGTAGCATCAGCTCCTCATTTAACCGCTCAGATATCTGTGCTACTCATATATGATGTGGTGTAATGGTTAGCAAGCAAGATTCACAGACCACTGTTAGTGAGTTCGATTCTCACTGAGTGCCTCTTACTTCTGGCCTTATGCCGCATTTAAGCTAAGATTAGTAAATAACTATATACCCAAAATAAATGGAAATGCGTGGTGTAATGGTTAAAATCATGGGAAATAGACTCGTCGCCCCGAGTTCAAATCCTGGACGTGGTAATTGCATTTCACTTAGCGTTAATACCATTGGGAAAGGTATGAACCCTACTCTCCCTCCAGCTATGGATAAATAGTAGGACTGAATGGGCTATTTAACCTTGGTTAGGCAACCGGTCTAGGAGAAGGAAAACTCTGAATTCAAACCTGTTGAACTCCGCTTAAGAAATTGACCTTGTGTCACATCCTGCTCGTGCGGAGGGGTTGGTAGATATGTATATTATATTAGACTTTAAATTATTTTACACTTTTTAATGCAGTGTTAAATGTCTTACAGATTGATCGCCATCAAGCTGTATTTCAAGGATGTCTGCAAAAGGACCCCGCTTAAGAAATTAACCCTGTGTCACATCCTGCTCGTGCGGAGGGTTGGTAGATATGTATATTATATTAGACTTTAAATTATTTTACACTTTTTAATGCAGTGTTAAATGTCTTACAGATTGATCGCCATCAAGCTGTATTTCAAGGATGTCTGCAAAAGGACCCCGCTTAAGAAATTAACCCTGTGTCACATCCTGCTCGTGCGGAGGGGTTGGTAGATATGTATATTATATTAGACTTTAAATTATTTTACACTTTTTAATGCAGTGTTAAATGTCTTACAGATTGATCGCCATCAAGCTGTATTTCAAGGATGTCTGCAAAAGGACCCCGCTTAAGAAATTAACCCTGTGTCACATCCTGCTCGTGTGGAGGGGCTGGTAGATATGTATATTATATTAGACTTTAAATTATTTTACACTTTTTAATGCAGTGTTAAATGTCTTACAGATTGATCGCCATCAAGCTGTATTTCAAGGATGTCTGCAAAAGGACCCCGCTTAAGAAATTAACCCTGTGTCACATCCTGCTCGTGTGGAGGGGTTGGTAGATATGTATATTATATTAGACTTTAAATTATTTTACACTTTTTTAATGCAGTGTTAAATGTCTTACAGATTGATCGTCATCAAGCTGTATTTCAAGGATGTCTGCAAAAGGACCCCGCTTAAGAAATTAACCCTGTGTCACATCCTGCTCGTGTGGAGGGGTTGGTAGATATGTATATTATATTAGACTTTAAATTATTTTACACTTTTTAATGCAGTGTTAAATGTCTTACAGATTGATCGCCATCAAGCTGTATTTCAAGGATGTCTGCAAAAGGACCCCGCTTAAGAAATTAACCCTGTGTCACATCCTGCTCGTGTGGAGGGGCTGGTAGATATGTATATTATATTAGACTTTAAATTATTTTACACTTTTTAATGCAGTGTTAAATGTCTTACAGATTGATCGCCATCAAGCTGTATTTCAAGGATGTCTGCAAAAGGACCCCGCTTAAGAAATTAACCCTGTGTCACATCCTGCTCGTGCGGAGGGGTTGGTAGATATGTATATTATATTAGACTTTAAATTATTTTACACTTTTTAATGCAGTGTTAAATGTCTTACAGATTGATCGCCATCAAGCTGTATTTCAAGGATGTCTGCAAAAGGACCCCGCTTAAGAAATTAACCCTGTGTCACATCCTGCTCGTGTGGAGGGGTTGGTAGATATGTATATTATATTAGACTTTAAATTATTTTACACTTTTTAATGCAGTGTTAAATGTCTTACAGATTGATCGCCATCAAGCTGTATTTCAAGGATGTCTGCAAAAGGACCCCGCTTAAGAAATTAACCCTGTGTCACATCCTGCTCGTGCGGAGGGGTTGGTAGATATGTATATTATATTAGACTTTAAATATTTTACACTTTTTAATGCAGTGTTAAATGTCTTACAGATTGATCGCCATCAAGCTGTATTTCAAGGATGTCTGCAAAAGGACCCCGCTTAAGAAATTAACCCTGTGTCACATCCTGCTCGTGTGGAGGGGTTGGTAGATATGTATATTATATTAGACTTTAAATTATTTTACACTTTTTAATGCAGTGTTAAATGTCTTACAGATTGATCGCCATCAAGCTGTATTTCAAGGATGTCTGCAAAAGGACCCCGCTTAAGAAATTAACCCTGTGTCACATCCTGCTCGTGTGGAGGGGCTGGTAGATATGTATATTATATTAGACTTTAAATTATTTTACACTTTTTAATGCAGTGTTAAATGTCTTACAGATTGATCGCCATCAAGCTCTATTTCAAGGATGTCTGCAAAAGGACCCCGCTTAAGAAATTAACCCTGTGTCACATCCTGCTCGTGCGGAGGGCTGGTAGATATGTATATTATATTAGACTTTAAATTATTTTACACTTTTTAATGCAGTGTTAAATGTCTTACAGATTGATCGCCATCAAGCTGTATTTCAAGGATGTCTGCAAAAGGACCCCGCTTAAGAAATTAACCCTGTGTCACATCCTGCTCGTGTGGAGGGTTGGTAGATATGTATATTATATTAGACTTTAAATTACTTTACACTTTTTAATGCAGTGTTAAATGTCTTACAGATTGATCGCCATCAAGCTGTATTTCAAGGATGTCTGCAAAAGGACCCCGCTTAAGAAATTAACCCTGTGTCACATCCTGCTCGTGCGGAGGGGCTGGTAGATATGTATATTATATTAGACTTTAAATTATTTTACACTTTTTAATGCAGTGTTAAATGTCTTACAGATTGATCGCCATCAAGCTGTATTTCAAGGATGTCTGCAAAAGGACCCGCTTAAGAAATTAACCCTGTGTCACATCCTGCTCGTGTGGAGGGTTGGTAGATATGTATATTATATTAGACTTTAAATTATTTTACACTTTTTAATGCAGTGTTAAATGTCTTACAGATTGATCGCCATCAAGCTGTATTTCAAGGATGTCTGCAAAAGGACCCCGCTTAAGAAATTAACCCTGTGTCACATCCTGCTCGTGTGGAGGGGTTGGTAGATATGTATATTATATTAGACTTTAAATTATTTTACACTTTTTAATGCAGTGTTAAATGTCTTACAGATTGATCGCCATCAAGCTGTATTTCAAGGATGTCTGCAAAAGGACCCCGCTTAAGAAATTAACCTTGTGTCACATCCTGCTCGTGTGGAGGGGCTGGTAAATATACGAGGGGTGTATGAAAAGTTTTTAGCATCAGAAAAAACTAAAAAGGATGAAAAAATTTTGAACACTTATTTTTCAACATAGTCTCCTTCAAGAACTGAACACTTGCTCCAATGGTGCTGAAACGCTTTTATCCCAGTGTAGAAGAACTCTTTTGTTTGGTGTTGAGATTTTTTTTTATATAGTTATTTACTAAGCTTAGCTTAGATGTGGCACACGGCCAGAAGTAGAGAGCACCCAAGGAGAATCGAACTCATTACCAATGGTCTGCGAATCTAGTTTGCTAACCATTACACCACGTGAGATACCCAGATTTTTTTAATATAAGGCGTGTGTTAAAAGCCCACTTGTATTTATAGACTCGCCGAGAACGATGTGATCAAACTCTTGGCCAATCGCTGGCAGTACTCTGCTGCTGATATAATACTTATACCGGCTGTACTAGCCATAACTACTCTACAAAATAGTTTGACTTTCGTGGACGACGGACATAGGATTAAATCACTGGACCTTTAACAATACACAGGATAGGACTTATTCACTTACCAAAGGATTCCACCACTCAGGATTTACTTACTTTAAGCCCTTTTCAACTGGCCTAGGATGGCATTTAAAAACTTAACACGAAACTCAAGAAACCTCTTGACTGCAGCTATGACGTCATCATCACTGGCAAAATGGCGACCAGCCAAAGTTTTTTTCATCTGGGGGAAAAGATGAAAGTCGGAGGGCCAGATCTGGCGAATAACTGCATCAACGCTTCTTATACACGAGGCTAAAAACTTTTCATACACCCCTCGTATTTTTACCAACCCCTCCACATGAGCAGGATGTGACACAAGGTCAATTTCTTAAGCGGTGTTCAACAAGTTTGAATTCAGAGTTTTCCTTCTCTTAGACCGGTTGCCTAACCAAGGTTAAAGAGCCCAGTCTGCCCTACTATTTACCCATAGCTAGTGGGAGAGTAGGATTCATACATTTCCCAAGGGTATTAACGCTAAGTGAAATGCAATTACCACATCCAGGATTTGAACTCGGGGTGACGAGTCCATTTCCCATGACTTTAACCATTACACCACGCGCTTCCATAATATAATAAGTTAAAAATTAAATGAATATACTAACAAATATAAGTTAAATAATTAAATACATTGACAGTACACAAAAAAAGGAGTTCAAAGTTTTCCTTCTCCTAGACCGGTTGCCTAACCAAGGCTAAAGAACCCAGTCTGCCCTGCTATTTACCCATATTGGAAAGGTGAATAACAAACACAGACAATCAATTCAATTAATTATAAATTAATCAATGAATTAATGGGTTGATCAATAGGTTGATCAATCAATTAATTGATCAATTAAACAAAAAAAATCAATTAATCGTTAGATCAATTAATCAACCAATTAATGGGTGATCAATTAAACAATAAAATCAATTAATCGTTAGATCAATTAATCAATAAATTAATAGGTTGATTAATATGTTGATCAATCAATCAATTAATTGACCAATTAAACAATAGAATCAATTAATCGTTAGATCAATTAATTAATCAATCAATCGGTCGATCGATTAATCAATTAATGGTTTAATTAATCATTTGATGAAGCAATTAAATGATCAGTTAATCAATTGATCGATCATTTCATTAATCTATCGATCTATCTTTACATATATAAAGGGCAGTTGTGTGTACGTATGTCCGGAGGAAAATACGAAAATACAATAATTAACGACAAAGTAAATAAATATACACATTAAATATCACCAGAGCTTGCTTTTTGTGCAAAAATTTGAGAAGATTCTATTCACATTTGGGAAGATATTCAAAAATTAAATTCTCCCTCAAGCTATCGGTAAATAGCAGGGCGGACTGGGCTCTTTAACTATGGTTAGATAACCAGTCTAGGAAGAGGAAAACTCTGAATTCAAACCTGTTGAACTCCGCTTAAGAAATTGACCTTGTGTCGCATCCTGCTCGTGCGGAGGGGTTGGTATATATATATATATATATATATATATATATATATGAGGAAAAATGAGTCAAGAAAAGAAATGTAGATGGATAAAATGAATTTAATCGATATCACTTACACATGTGTTTCGGTCAGTTTATGTGTGTGAAAATATTTCGCACACATAGGAGATTCGACCTTCATCAGAGTGAACATTTATTTTGAATGAAAAAATTCGTTGGGAAAAAACAACAGAGATTTTTGGAAATATTCGAAAATCGAATTTTTAAAAATTTGGAACGTTGAAATAAAATGTTGAGATAGACCGTTATGATTTGGATATTTGGTTTTTCTAGGGGTTATGGTAGAAAATAGTTTTTTTATTACAAAAAAAATATATATATATATATATATATATATATATATAAGTCAAGTAGATCCATATAAAATAACGTTTTAAATTGATTTTGAACAAGATTAACTACATGTCGTAATCGGGAGCGTTTACGGTACTTCAAACCGAACCCTCGGGTAGATTATTCTCATCCTGTTAACTCTGACCGGTTCGAAGTACCGTGAAGGCTCCCGATTACGACATGAAAGCTCCCGAGTTCAAGAAGGTTTCTGAGTTCGAGAAGTTTCCCGAATTCGAAGATAAGGTTCAAGAGTCCGACAAGAAACGCCTGAAGAAGGTCGGAGGGCACATCGGTCGAAACGTTGTGTATATAACAATAAAGATGTGGACAATAGTCCGAATAATTCAAATAATACAAACTATCAAGCCTGATCTCAAAAATTCAGAGACTATATTTTGTTTAGTATTATCTGCGTTATTCGGACTATTGTCCCCATCTTCATTGTTATTTGTACAACGTTTCGGCCGATATGCCCTCCGGCCTTCTTCAGGTATTTCTTGTCGGACTCGGGAACCTTCTCGGACTCAGGAACCTTCCCGGACTCGGGAACCTTCTTTTCGAACCCGGGAACTTTCTTGTCGTAATCGGGAGCTATCACGGAACTTTGAACCTAACCCTTTATTTAGTCCACGAGGGGTATCCTGGGGTAGGAGTTGTGTTAATTATTTTTCTATTTTACTGCCGCTACTCAGGATTGAACCCGGAATCCAGAGATAACTGTCACTTAGAACTGTCTTAACCTAACTACCTTATCCACTAGGCCATGTGTCCAATTGGAATAACGCAGATGATACTAATAATCAAGCCTCATCTCAAACATTCAGAGGAATAGTATATTTTGTTTCATTATTTTATTTCATTTTTCAAAACTTTAGTTAATTAGGATTCCCAGCCCCCTCCCCCCCCCTTTTTTATAATCTAATTTTTTTTCATTTGAATGTCGAATCAAATCATGTCTATTAAATATGACGTAATTAAATATGACGTCATTGACATCATGACAATCCATTTCTACATTATGATTAATGACATTTTTTTTTACCCGAGTAAAAATTTTTGAATATTTTATATCTTGAACCCCCCCCCCCAAAAAAAACAAACAAACAAAAAAAAAAAAAAAAAACAAAAACAAAAAAAACCCAAAAACAAACAATTAACAAAAACAAGAAAAAATGTTGTTTTTTAATTGAATTTAAAAAGAAAAAGAAATTCTTAAAATTATTTTTTAATTATATATATTTTTTAAAAATTTCTCTGTTGAAATTTGAGGACGTACTCAGAATATGTGGTTCGTTACTATCCACGGATTTCGTTAACCGCGGATATATATTTACTAACCCGTCTACACAAGCAGGATGGGACATTATTTTTTTTTTCACCCCGAGTAAAAAATTTTAGAATATTTTATATTTGAACCCCCTCCCAACACCCCCTAAAAAAAAGACAAAAACCAGAAAAATGGTGTTTTTTAATTGAATTTAAAAAGAAAAAATAAATTCTTAAAATTATTTTTTAATTATATTTTTAAAAAAATTTCTCGGTTAAATTTTGAGGACATACTTAGAATATATAGTTCGTTACTATCCACGGATTTCATTAACCGCGGATATATATTTACCAACCCGTCTGTACAAACAGGATGCGACACAAGGTCAATTTATTAAGCGGAGTTTAACAGGTTTTAAATCAGAGTTTTCCTTCTAGACTGGTTACTTAGCTAAGGTTAAGAGTCCAGTCTGCCCTGCTATTTACCCATGGTGGGAGAGTAGTTACATGCATACCTTTCCGAAGGGTATTAGCGCTATGTGAAATTGTGTCCAGTGTAAGCTATGAACAATACATTGCAAGCTTCTTCGCCGGAAAGCATTGTTGGCCATTACACAACGTACCACTATGTTTTAATAGCGTAATTATTGTGGTCTACGCGGAATTTGGGAATTGAAAGGAAAACGGTGTTCGGATTTCTGGAGAAAGAGAAGAAAAAGAAATAAGAACAAAGGTTAAAGTTTAGAAAGGTAGACACTCAACAGAGTGCCAGCAATTGACCGTTGAATGACCCCGGAACTAGATTTGAAAATAAAAACGGATGTTCCGGGCTTTGACCGGAAGCAGAAGTGTTAGAAAGGTAAGCACTCAACGGGGTACCAGCAATTGACCGTTGAATGACCCCGGAACTAGATTTGGAAATAAAAACGGATGTTCCTAGTTTGACCGGAAGCAGAAGTGTTAGAAAGGTAAACACTCAACGGAGTGCCAGCAATTGACCGTTGAATGACCCCGGAACTAGATTTGAAAATAAAAACGGAAGTTCCGGGTTTGACCGAAGCGGAAGTGTTAGAAAGGTAAACACTCAACGGGGTGCCAGCAATTGACTGATGAATGACCCCGGAACAAGATTTGAAAATAAAAACGGAAGTTCCGGGTTTGACCGGAAGCGGAAGTGTTAGAAAGGTAAACACTCAACGGTGTGCCAGCAATTGACTGATGAATGACCCCGGAACTAGATTTGAAAATAAAAACGGAAGTTCCGGGCTTTGACCGGAAGCGGAAGTGGGTGACCCTCCCACCCTGGGACGAGAAACGGAAGGAGAGAAAAATCTGACTTTTTTGGCTGGGCTTTCGTATGGGGCAGACGGGGCTTCTCGAGTTCCCCATGATGTGTTGCGCATAGTAGTACCGAACATGATTCTCTCTCTCGCTTTACTTCTCTCTAAAAAAAGAACCCACGAGCCCAGAAATAAATAAACAGCCCTCTTGTGACTATACGACTTTCGTATGTTGTTTCTGAATTAACGACGACTACTACAACTCGAGTTTGGTCCTATGTAACAATTTTAAGACAAACTCATTTCTCCACCGCCCTGTCGGTACCTCTGCAGAGGGGTAAGACTCCCCCAATGGGGCCATCTGTTGGCCGTGGGTGGCGACCCGTGATGCTTAAGGATAGAGTCCAGGTGGATGAGCAGTTCATGACATGCAATACTCCACTTTGGCCCTATCTTGGGCTAGACGAGCGGTCGGAGAGGCCCCCTCCGATCAATCGGCTGGTCACGTCAAGCCCTAGCACCTATATGATTTCCCCAACCCTGTTGCCCTTATGGCAAGCCCCAACCCCTTTTTATCATATGGGTGCTAGAAGGCGGTGGCTGCGGGTCTGATGTTAAACTCTATCTGATGGTGAGGTTCCAGTTCTGGAGGTTTAGTGAATGTGGAGCATCCCTTCATCACCATTGCTCCCTGGTCCACTCTGACCCGGAGTGGTAGTACCTGTTAGGGTCCCATCTATGGGTTAAATAGAAAAATGTATTTATAAAAAAATTGTATTATCCATTAAGAATTGATTTATTTCAAAACTTTATCGGCATTAAATGACCCACTGAGGTTGATATGCCGTAAAACAAACCAAACCAAACCAAACAAACAAACAAGAAATCATTTCTCCATTTGAAATATTGGCTCAGTCGGTAGAGCATTGACCTAGGAATCTCAAAGTTCCGGGTTTGATGCCGGTCCACGCCAACTCAGTGTAGGGGTAGAGCAGTCTGGGTAATCTGATTTTGTACAGTAAAGCATCTGGGAGCTGACGTTAGTTGTGGCGCTCAGCACCTCCAGTAGAAAAAAAAAGAAAAAGATAAAGAAAAACAATCTCCTTGGTATATCGAAAAGGGTATAGACTCCCTAGTTTTTCGGCTACATCTTTCCTACCGTTTGGATTTGCGTCATAGTAAGTACTATGGGGATGAAATAATTCAGACATTCTCCATTTTAGAAGATTGGCGCAACACAGTCTTCCTACCCACTTTTTATTATTTCACCTGGTATTGTACAAAGTACTTTGTGAGTGGAAAAGTTGTATGTTGCCAATGAAAGATTAAATTAAAAAAAAATATATGTAAATCCTGATTATCTGGTGTCACTTATCCACCGAATTTTTTCTTCTTTTTTTCTTTCTTTCTGTGAGTGTCGTCACCTCAGCTAAATAATGTACCATTCCGTTTTTATTATAAAGAAAGAAAGGGAAGAAAAAGGACACGCTAAACAGAAAAAATATAATAAGAAAGAAAGAAAGAAAGAAAGAAAGAAAGAAAGAATGAAAGCGAGTAGGGGAAAGATAAAGATAGGGGGTGAGCGCGCGGAAGCGATAATGCTAATTTGTTTCAATCGAACATAATGCAAAGATGAAAAAAAAAAGAAAAAAGAAGAGTGAGAGAGAGTTCAATCAAGATTATTATACTTTTTACATATTGAACTATTTAACAATAGCTCTTAAGTTGTAATAATTAAATTAAATTATCACACTGTGGCATATCCACAGGTCCTGCTAGTTAGTCTAACATCATTAGATACGACTACTACTACAACTACTACTACTCATCGGGGAGGCCTAAAGTCGGTCTCAGTCAATCAGCAAGGGAGTCTATCCCCTTTTCACTAGCGCTAGACCAAGGAGATTGTTTTTGCGTCTGAGGTGGAGCACCACACCTACCATCAGCTACTACTATTACTTTATTATTATTGCTACTACTAGTGTGGAGGTGCACTGAACATAACGGTTATCGTCTTAGGTAATGGAATCGAGGACCCGAGTTCAAATCCAGAACGAGGCAATTTGCATTTCACTTCGCACTAATGCCCCATGGGAAAGGCATCAATCCAGCTGTTCAACCCCTCACCCCCAACTATGGGTAAATAGTAGGACAGATTTGTTTTTTTTTTAGCCATAGTTTGACAACCAGTCTAGAAAAAGGAAAAAAAACTCTGAATTCAGACCAGCTTAAAAATTGACCTTGTGTCACTTTCTGTCCGTGGAGTCAACGGTTGGGTGTATACATACCACTATTACACACAGGGGCGCCAGCGTAATCCAGCCGTCTAGCCCCCCCCTCTCACACACACACACACACACACATACACACACACCACTGCAGCTATGGGTAAATAGTGGGGAAGACTTGGTTCTTTTAGTCTTGGTTAGACAACCAGTCTAGAAGAAGGAAAATTCAGACCAGCTATCATCATCATCATCATCATCATGTTGTGCTAGGAGCACAGTATCCATGATAATCTCTCGCCAACCGTCCCTATTATTCAATGCTCTCGGGACATCCTCTGTGCGGCATCCAGAAGCCGCGCAGAACAGGTCAATGTAGTTCTTTGCCGGACGGCCCAAACTGGCGTGTCTATGTGCTGGTTTCCATAGGAGAACGTCACTTATGAGTTCGTTCTTGCTTCTCCAGCAGTGTCTTAACTCTACTTAAAAATTGACCTTGTGTCACATCCTGTCCGTGGAGCAAGGGTTGGGTGTATATACACAACTTTTAGCTCAGTCGGTAGAACGTCAGACTAAGAACCACAAGGTTCCTGGTTCGATACCGGCCCTCGCCAAGTCAGCGTATGAGTAGCACAGAGAGCTGTGCGGTAAAGTGAGGAGCTGATGGTAGGTGTGGCGCTCCGACTTAGACGCCAAAACAATATCCTTGGTCTAGCATTAGTGAAAAGGGGATAGACTCCCTCGCTGACTGGCTGATACCGACTTTAGGCCGCCCCAATGATGATTACACACAGAGGAGGCGCTTGCGTAACGTTTATCGTCGTCGTTGAGAATTGAATCGGTGAGCTGAGTTCAATTCCAGGACGAGGTTGTTTGTGCTTAAATTTGCACTAATGCCCGTGGGGAAAGGCATGAAATTGCACTCCCTAGTATGGGTAAATAGGATGACAGTCTTCGCATTGGTTTGGCGACCATTCTAGACGAAGAAAAAAAAAACCTGAATTCAAACCAGCTGTACTCTTCGTAAAAGTTGACCTTGTGCAATATCTTGCCTTTGGTGGAGGGGTTGGGTAAATACGCACAGCTGCTGCTGCTGCTTTTTAAAATCTAAAAATTGATCCGAGTGACGCAAATAAACTTTTACGCACAATTGTCGTCATTGCTTACGACAACTCATTATTAATACAACTCCATCCCATGCTTGTAAAATCACTCCCAGCACCACTACGGTGCCCCCATCGTTGCACAAGAGACGGTGGCGGTTCTCCACGTCTTCCCCAAGCAACAGGTCCACGTGTCTGGACGTACTCGGGTCCCGGCATGCTACAAAACACGTGTTTTTTCCCCTGTTCGCCTTTCTTTTACGATTGTCTCCCCTTTAACGCGCTCTTTCTCCCCTCTCTGATTCTCTACGTTCCCCCTCTCTAACACAGTCTCGTCTGTTGCTGACTGGAACACTAAAACGGAGAGATTTCCGAAGCCACGCCCATTACCTTTTTTGTCGATAAGCGCGCGCCGGCTGTAGCAAAGCACTACCATATTTGGAAATCGACAACTCCAGTGTTTCAGTCAGATCAGAGCAACTTTCCCTTATTTAGAACGTGGTGTTCGGCAACCCAGAACTGGGGAGGGTGAGCTGCGCATGCGTGAAACGTCTCCTTTCTTTCTTTCTTTTCTTTTATTAAACACCTGTATTGTGCCCAAATAGCTAAATGTGTACACACACACACATAGACGTATGCACTCATATACACGCATACGTACGCACATACACACGCGCACATACACGTACGCACAGATGTAATAACCGTTTTTTTCCCGCATACTTGTATTATGGCCATATACATAAGATGAACGCACGCGCGCACACACACATACACAAACACACACACACACATACATACATGCATGTATACGCGTATATATGTGCACACACAGCCATGCATGCACATAAACGTATTGTGACCATATACTTACACACACACACACACACTTTTTCGCACACTCGTATGGTGTCCTTGTACCCAACATGCCACACACACACACACACACACACACATGCACGCACGCACACACATGACATACACGCATATACGTGTATGTACGTATACACAAACTAAAAAGTGTTTTCTTTCGTTTTTGTTTTCGCACACTCGTTTGGTGGCCTTATATCAAACATGTACACGCACACATACACAAACATAGACACACACACATACACGCACACACACGGCATACATAGACACACACACATACACGCACGCACACGCATACATAGACGCACACACATACTTAAAAACTATTAGCTTTCTTTATTTCTTTATCGCACACTTGTAGCATGACCATATACCCAACATGCACACACGCACAAGGCATATGTACACGCACATACACATGGGTACACACATACGGACACACACACACGGGCACACACATACGGACACACACTGACTTAAAAGACGCTTTCTTTCCTTATTTCTTTCTTTTTAGCACACTTGTATCATGGCCATATACCCAACATGTGTATGCACATACGCACACGGCTTTTATACACGCACATACATGCACACACACATATACGCGCATTCACAGACTTAAAATACTTTTTTCCTTATTTCTTTCTTTT
>CM042172.1:18234568-18239568 GCA_023376005.1 Doryteuthis pealeii
TATCTATCTATCTCTATCTCTATCTATCTATCTATCTATCTCTTATATATGCATACATATATGTGTGTCTATTGTGTGCAAAATTTCTCAGCGACTTCGTTTATTTGATTTAATAAAAAATCGCTGTGAACCTTTGCACACACGTATTATGTGAGTGTGGGAATGTGCACATATAAACAAGTATGTGTGTGAGCGTGTGTGTGCGTGTATAAACAAAAAATGCGTGTGTATGTATGTGTGTGTGCGTATATAAACGAATATGCGCACACGCTTTTGTGTGCGTATATAAAGGAATGCATGTACATACATACATCTAACTCAAGCTTAGTTTCGTCGTGCAGTTCAATGAAGTAAAACAAAGACTGGAGCTACACAATCTTTATAAATTAGAGAGCTGCCTGCTCATTAAAATCAGCATCTTATCTTTTCCCTGGATCCGATCCCGGGATATTGGCGGGAAAAATACTCAGCTGCCTCAGCTACCTGAGCCCAGAAATAGGCATAATTGTCCCAACCCCTCCACACAAACACTTGTGTATGTGTATGTGTGTATGTGTGTGCATGCATGTGGGTGTGTGTGTGAGTGAGAGTGTGTGCGTGCATGCGTGTGAATATATATGCAAATTACTCGCTTTCTATTGGCGGGATGCAAAAATCCGGACCCACAGTCCCTGGATATTGTGGCGTGCTTCTAAACTGGGTAAATCACATGACCCCCCCCTCTCCCCAAGTTGTCCATAATCAGCTGTTCGATGGTTCCACACACACACGCGCGCGCACATACATATTCAATATATATATATATATATATATATATATATATATATATATATATATATATAGTGTATAGTGATTGCGCGTATACATATTATATATTTATGCATACGGTCTATTATAGCAACACATATATTACGAAATAAATTGAATAATTTTTGGGGGTGTCCACATACGTATACACACATACACACACGCACACGCACTTGCAAACACTCACACACACATATATATATACATGTGTGTGTATTATGAGAGAGAGAGAGAGAGAGAGGTACAAATTATCTCATCGTGTTAGTATATTGCCAGTGGTTTCACCCAGTCCTGCATAGCATTTAGCTGGACAATGTCTATTGTCCGGCTGCGCCCAGTTCCTCGATGCGACTTGCGACAGAATGTACTATGTTACAAGGTAGCAGCATCGCGTCGTAATCACTGACCTGACCTCTGCTATTTTACGAGGTGCTTCCAAGCATTTCGAATGTTCTTCAACATGACATTTGCTTTCATTAGCATTGCCATCTGAGGGTATCCCCGACAATGGACGTTACTTCGAAGAAGACCGAGGAAACTAGGTGTTAGTGTAAGTAAATTTTTTGATGATGAAATTACCACAACTTTTTGTTAATAACACACACACACACACACACACACACACACACACATATATATATATATATATGTATATCATCATCATCATCATCATCATCATGTCGGGGCGAGCAGCACGGATATCTATGACAATCTCTCACCAACCGTCCCTATCATTCATTGCCCCCGGGAGGTCCTCTGCGCAGCATCAGGTACCCGTGCAGAGCTGGTCAATGTATGTCTTTGCTGGACGGCCAACACTGGCGTGCCCATGTGCTGGCTTCCACTTAGCATATATATATATATATATATATATATATATATATATATATATATATTACCGCACAAATTCTTGTGCAATTCATGCGCACATACATCTACTAATCTATACATATACATACACATACATATATATATACACACACACATATATATGCGCATACACACACATATATACATATACATAGACATATATACACACACACATATGTATGGATATATACATACGCACATATATATATATATACGCAATATTTTAATATTATATTATACGCGATTTTCTTTTCCTTTTTATTCTTTTTATTTTTATTTCTCTCTCTCTCTCTCTCTCTCTCTCTCTCTCTCTCTCTCTCTCTCTCTCTCTCTCTCTTTTTTTTTTTTTATTTATCTATTTTTTCTCTGTAGTGGGTGAAGCACGTGCCGGCACATGGAATACTACGCGCGTCCATAATACAAAAAAATACGCGGAAGATGCAAACGAACACACGGACACAGAGAGATTCACGTAAGTTTCTTTCTTTTAATCCGAAATTTTTAACCGGCTTTTCCAACATCTGATTCGACAATCCTTTCCAACAATTCGTGGAGATCCGGATTTTTAGATTTTCACAAAATGCATGATTTTCCAAATGTAGTGTAGGTGGGTGTAGGTAGACCTTTTGATACTACACACACACACACACACACACACACACACACACACACACACACACATATATATATATATATATATATATATATATATATTATATATACATGTAGAATTACAAAAGACACATCTCCTGTTTAACAATTTTATTTTGATCTTTTCGAGTTTTCTGGCCAACTTTTTTAATATTTGGGTGGAAATAAGTCCACAAAGATAAGGTACTTCGAAGTGCCATCATGGTGATGTGTTCCAGTTTTTTTTAAAAATGTATGTACTACGAGTGTAAGTGTACGGACTACATATGTGTGTATGTGTATGTGTGTGTGTGTGTGTGTGTGTATTTCTGTCAGTATGGACTACCATGTGGGTATTTGCCTCATACCCCCACTTGTATGAGCTGGGCACAAGGCCTCATTTTAATGTGGGCCTACCCACAAGCCGAAGCTCATGGGTGGGAAAGAACAAAAATTGCGTCGATCCCTTCGGCATTCCCCCACAATGGGGTGCCTCAGGTGCTGGGCAATAAACCCAGCCCTGCCCCTTTAAATCAAGGGGGCAGGTATTGCCTTGGGGGATAGCCCCCTGGGATCGACGCTATTAATTCAAACACACGGGATCCCCGTCTCGAAGGACGGGTTGGAAGTGGTAGTATGGACTACCATGTATGTGTATGTGTAAGTATATGTGTGTGCGTCCATTTCCGTATGTGTGCGTATTTCCTTGTGTGTGTGTATGTACAACCGTGCATGCATGTGTATGCATACATCCTTGTGTGTATGTGCAACCATTCGTGTGTGTATGCGCATGTGTTCACATTTCCTTGTGAGTGTGTTTGAGTATGTGCTACCATGTATGTATATATATATATGCGTGTGTGTGTATGTGCTGTGTGCGCACGTTGTATGTGTCTGTATAATAATGCATGTACATTTTTGTGCAGGTGTAAATGGTAGTACCATTCACACAGGTGTGTATGTTGTATATTTGTATATTTGTATATGTGCATGTAATGGTTGATGGGAAATGGACTCGTCGCCCCGAGTTCAAATCCTGGATGTGGTAATTGCATTTCACTTAGCGCTAATACCCTTGGGAAAGGTACGAATTCTAATCTCCCTCCAGCTATCGATAAATAGCAGGGCAGACTGGGCTCTTTAACCTTGGTTAGGCAACCGGTCTAGGAGAAGGAAAACCCTGAATTCAAACCTGTTGAACTCCGCTTAAGAAATTGACCTTGTGTCGCATCCTGCTCGTGCGGAGGAGTTGGTATATATATATATATATTATAATATATATTATATATATATGTGTGTGTGTGGTGTGTGAGTGCATGTATGCGTATGTGCCTAATTTCCTGTATGTGTGTATTGCATAGTGTGTGTGCGTGTGTGTGTGTGTGTGTGTACGTTGTGTGTGTGATGTGCATGTGTGTGTGTGTGTGTGTGTGTGTGTGAATTCCAAGTTTTGTTCATTTGTATCTGTGTGTTCGCTTGGAGCATGCGCCCTGCCTTCTTTCGTAGAAGTGGATTTTTTTTAGCGTCTGTGTAAATTGGCTGGACGGTCGGTCGGTCGGAGAGGCCCCCTCCGATCAATCGGCTGGTCACGTCAAGTCCTAGCATCTATACGATTGTCCCAACCCTTATGGGACCCCTCCCCCGACCCTTTTTATCATATGTACAAGAAGGCAGTGGCTGAGGGTCTTAGTGTCCCGGGTATGACGTTAAACTTTATCTAATGTTGAGGTTATTATTCTTGAGCTCTAGAGAATGTGGAGTACCCCTTCAGCATATTACTCCCAAGTTCACTCTGACCGGGAGTGGTTGAACCTGATAGGGTCCCATCTATGGGTTTTAAAAAAAAAAGAGTTTTTAAAAATTGAGTTAAAAGAATGAAGTTTTAAAAATTGAGTTTAAAAAAATTGAGCAATAAGAGGGAATAAAGCAAAATGTCTTCGGTATAAAATAATTCAACAAGGGTTGACGTGCCGTAAAATTAAACCAAGCAAGCAACCAACCATCCAACCAATTATATAAATGTGAATTTCTTCGAATTGTAAACATTTTAATAAATCTAGAGCATAACAAAAAGAAAAAGAAAAGGAAATATAATAATAATAATAATAATAATAATAATAATAATAATAATAATAAGAAGAAGAAGAAGAAGAAGAAGACCAGGCCTAGTGTTGATAAACAAAAAAGAAAGAACTTGTCAACTGGTGGATTTTGCAGTGTCAGCAGATCACAGGGTGAAGCTAAAGGAAAATGAAAAAATGGACAAATATCTGGACCTTGCCAGAGAACTGAAAAAATCATGGAATATGAAAGTGAAAGTGATACCAATTGTGGTTGGTGCACTTGGAACAGTCCCAAAAGGATTAGAAAAGGGTTTGGAAAGTTTGGAATCAGAGGAAGGATTGAAACCATTCAGAACAGTGCACTGATTGCACTGCTGCAATCTGCCAGAATACTCAGAAGAGTCCTGGAGACCCGAGGAGACTTGCTGTCCCTCAGACGCCATTGAAAGACCATCAGCTAATGCTGATGTGAAAACTCAAAAGGAGTTAATAATAATAATAATAATAATAATAATAATAATAATAATTAATAATAATAAATTAAAACTAATAGACTTTGATAGCGTTCGATCTCGCGCGCGTATGGCATTCAATTGTCGTCTGATAGTCAGTATTCGTTCAGTCTATCAA
>CM042172.1:18247068-18252068 GCA_023376005.1 Doryteuthis pealeii
CCAGATATAAATAAAATCTCCATTATATTTTGTACAAAAAGCAAGGTCTGATAACAGTGAATGATATATATATATATATATATATATATATATATATATATATATATATATATATATATTTACTCACACCAGATAATCAGGATTACCATTTTTGCATTTCATCTTGGACGATTTGGACGGTCTCATTTTTAACCAGAGGCGTTGCAAGATGATAACGGACGGAAGATTAAGGAACAAGCGTATTAATAATAATAATAATAATAATAATAATAATAATGAAACATGAGGAGACTTGCTGTCACTCAGACTCCAGTGAAAGACCATCTCAAAAGGAGTAAATACTACTACTACTACTACTACTACTACTAATAATAATAATAATAAAACTAGACACGACTGGGTTGGGAAGGTGATCCACTGGGAATTATGCAAAAACTTAAATTTTGACCATACAACAAAATGGTATATACATAAACCAGAATCTGTTCTTGAGAACGAAACGCATAAAATTCTCTGGGACTTTGAAATAAAAACGGATCACCTTATCCCAGCAAGAAGACCAGACCTAGTGTTGATAAACAAAAAAGAAAGAACTTATCAACTGGTGGATTTTGCAGTGCCAGCAGATCACAGGGTGAAGGTAAAGGAAAATGAAAAAATGGACAAATATCTGGATCTTGCCAGAGAACTGAAAAAGCTATGGAATATGAAAGTGAAAGTGATACCAATTGTAGTTGGTGCACTTGGAACAGTTCCAAAAGGATTAGAAAAGAGTTTGGAAAGTTTGGAAATCAGAGGAAGGATTGAAACCATCCAGAACACTGCACTGCTGCAATCTGCCAGAATACTCAGAAGAGTCCTGGGACCTGAGGAGACTTGCTGTCACTCAGACTCCAGTGAAAGACCATCAGCTAATGCTGATGTGAAAACTCAAAAGGAGCAAATAATAATAATAATAATAATGATACAAATTTCTATACATTATCGTTATGGTGTTAGATATTCGTATCACTTTGAATAATTAGTGACATGACGTCATCACTCGCATATCTTAAAGATGTTTGTGCGTATCGTGTATTCTCGTGTATTGGGCGATCCCTTTTTTTTCTTTTTTTAAAAATATTTAAAATGTCAAAAACAATTTTATTTCTAAATATGTGGTATCTTATTATATTGAAGATTGTGTATTTGTCTGTATTTTAACCGAAACTCCATCACCACCAACGACACAATTCCCTCATTTATTTATGTTATATTCTCAATGGTTAGCAAATAATCATTATTCAAATCTTAATTAGCATCTTATTTATTAACGATGTACCTATCAAGGTGTAAGTGTATAATAGATTCAGCTCAAAACAGCCCATATTATTGATGAGCTTATATATATATATATATATATAAAATGAAAATACATACATTGGATTCACCTCAACCACATTGTCACGTCGTCTAACGCCCCATTTAACAGATAATAGCTCCATTTCACAACACCTAAAATTACATTCATGCCCCCACTCTAATTACGGAAATATTCTAACGGAAAATACAAACATTCTGCACAAAGAAAAAGATAAACAAAAACTCCAAATACTAGAAGCTCTATACATAAAACAATAAAAGCCATCCTTAAACAAAATTAATTTCCAATGCAGTACACACATTTTAAAATGCCTTTAACACCTTTCTCATCAATTCTTCTCCTTCCAGCCTCCACATTAATATAATTTTTTAAAAACTGGAACACATCACCCCTGATGATGGCACTTCGAAGTGCCGAAAGTACTCGGGACCTGAACTTTAGTGGACTTATCCACGAATTCCACCCAAACATTAAAAAGTTGTCCAGAAAACTCGAAAAGATCAAAAATAAAATTGTTAAACAGGACATGTGTCTTTTGTTTAATTCTACATATATATATATATATATATATATATATATATATATATATATATATATATATATATATGTAGTATATTAAGAAAATTGAAAAAACACAGGTTTAAATAAGTTGAGTAGTAAGTTTATTGGCCGACGCTGCAGTGTTTCAATCTATTAATTAGATCATCTTCAGGGCATTTGATCTAATTAATAGATCGAAACACCGCAGCGTCGGCCAATAAACTTATCACTCGACTTATTTAAACCTGTGTTTTTTTTCAATTTTCTTAATATACTACATACCGTTCACTTTCATCTCTTCACACACACACACACACACACACACACACACACATATATATAATATATATATATATATATATATATATTGCACTGCGTCGATCTCCCGACATCTCCCGACATTGGGTTGAGGTTATCGGAAGACTGGTTTCCTATGATACTTTTGAACCCCCCCCCCTTTTTTTTCTTTTTAAAATAACATCACTTATCCGGTAATAAAATTGCAATAATCATTAATCCGCAAATCACCACCCTCCGCACCTCCCCCAATATCCTCCCCCCCGATCTCCCCCACAACACCCCATCCCCCCCCCCCCGATTACAATTACCGCCCGATTGTAAATTGCATTCGGAAGCAAATTTGAATTAGTGTTTCAAAGCTTTGAGCCGAATAAGACGATTTGCGAGGATTAAGCGGTGAGGATTACGAGAAGGGGGATTAGTGCCGCTTGCAAATTGTTTATTGAACATTTCTTTTTTTTTTTTTGATTCTATCTTATTTTATTTTCATCTTTTTTTTTAAATTGTTGTTTTTGGTTTGGGTTTTTGGGTTTTTTTGTTGCTTTTTTTTCTGTAATGAAAATAGAATTCGAGTGTGTTTTTAAAAAAAAATATGGCGATGGGGTTGTTGCTGCTTTTTTTGTTTGTTGATGATGGCATATGCTTTTAAAATTCCAATGCATTGATGAATTTATTTGATTTAGTCGTTCAGTCCTTTTTGGTTTCTATGGAAACAGGTTTGAAATAAAAAAAAAAAACCCGTATCCATACGAACTACTACTACTACTACTACTAGTACTACTACTACTACTACTACTAATAATAATAATACTAAAATTGTCCTGGAAATGACGTTAAACTGCATCTAGGGTAGAGAACCTTCCAGGAACGACGGCCGATAGGGACGGGTGGCGAGGAAGAGTCATGGAGATCCGTGCTATCAACGTGATGACGAATAAAAAAAATGGAAACAACCCAAGCCTATGACAGAAATGATGGCCGTCTGCTAGAAGTCTAACAAAAGAGATTGCTACCTGCTAGAAGACTGACAAAAGAGATTGTCGTCTGCTAGAAGTCTGACAAAAGAGATGACCGTCTGCTAGAAGTCTGACAAAAGAGATGACCGTCTGCTAGAAGTCTGACAAAAGAGATTGTCGTCTGCTAGAAGTCTGACAGAAGAGATTGTCATCTGCTAGAAGTCTGACAAAAGAGATTGTCTGCTAGAAGTCTGACAGAAGAGATTGTCATCTGCTAGAAGTCTGACAGAAGAGATTGACAAAAGAGATTGTCATCTGCTAGAAGTCTGACAGAAGAGATTGTCATCTGCTAGAAGTCTGACAGCAGATATTGTCGTCTGCTAGAAGTCTTTAGATTTAAGAATTCGCCATTTTGGATTTCAAGAAAGAAAATAAAAAAATTCCGATATCAATGTTTTTTGTTCTTTCTCGACAACAAAAATGTGTTAGTAATTTTAAGAGTGTAATATTTTGCGATATTCAAATTTTTTTTTCTCCATCTCTCTCAGAAGTCATTTGCGCATGCGCATGTGTAGGTGTGTTGATAGAAATGATCAATGATACACATTGATGATAAGGGAAAGACATTTGAAGGACGTTGAAAAACATATGGATGATGTCAAAACAACTTTGTGGAAGCGTGATGGTGTAATGGTTAGAGTCGTAGGAAATGGAATTGTCGACCCGAGTTCAAATCCTGGACGAAGCTGTTTGCATTTCACATGGCACTAATATCCTTGGGAAAAGTATGAATCCAATTCTCCCCCTAGCAATGGGCAAATAGCAGGGAAGACTGGGCTCTTTAACCATTGCTAGGTAACCAGTCTAGGAGAAGGAAAACTCTGAATTCAAAACCTGTTAAACACCGCTTAAGAAATTGACCTTGTGTCACATCCTGCTCGTTCGGAGGGGTTGGTAAATATATATATATATATATATTCTCCCTCCAGCTGTTGGTAAATAGTTGGACAGTTTGGCTCCTTAATCTTGGTTAGGCAACCAGTCTAGGAGAAGGAAAACTCTGCATTCAAACCTATTAAACTCCCCTTGGGGTGGTCACTATTAGGATACAAATGAAATGTACTTGAAATATTACCGTGGCTTCTTATCTATCTATATATCTATCTAAGTCTGTTCATATCTATCTATCTATCGATCGATCTATCTGTCTGTCTACCAACTTATCTAGCGATATATTAAGCCACAGTTCACATAATGCGAATACCCATGGGAAAGGTATGAATCCATATATTATCCCTCCAGCTATGGGTAAATAGTAGGACAGACTGGGCTCTTTAACCTTGGTTAGGCAACCAGTCTAGGAGAAGGAAAATTGAATTCAAACCTCTTAAATCTCCGTTGGGGGGGGGGTTCACTGCGAGAATAGGCTCAAACCTACTAAGTGATCTATTTCAATTTTAAAGCAACGTTGATTACACTGGGGAACAATTTTGGACATAATTTCTATTGACTTTGATTTTTCATTTGATTTAGACTAATATTCGCATGATGATTTCAAAATGGCAATCAGTTTTCTTCAATCACGTCAAGTTCTTTCTCTACAGCTTACTCTCAAAATACATGAGCCATTTGTTGACATAAAGAAAATTACGTTCGTACCTTGCACATGAAACTAGGTCTTTTGTAGTAATTCATTAAAGCATTGCCAATTGAAGGCAAGTGTTTCAAGTACCACATTTTGGCATTTCCTGACCTGTCGATTGAAAAAAAAATCAATGCTGGTGTGTTTTATGGTCTACAAATTCTGGAAGTTATCAAAGATGAACATTTCATCGGAATAA
>CM042172.1:18257068-18264568 GCA_023376005.1 Doryteuthis pealeii
GGAAAGTCCACGTCCTATTTGAGAGCTCAATGTTTAATTTTTATAAACAGAGCAAAGTAATTAGTAAAGACAAAAAAGCGTAAAAATCTGGTATTAAGTGATCATGGTCCATTTCCACCCATGGGTATCTGAAAACCCTAATGAGTTTTATCAGATCACGTTCTTTATTGAAAATGGTAAATGGTATATCATTTTCAATAAAGAACGTGATCTGACGAAAGTTTACTAATAAGAAATCCAAATATATGTCACAAAACTTACACCATTTACCGTTTAACTTGCTCCAAATGCCTTAATTTCTATATAGGAAGTACAATCAGACCCCTCCATATTAGAATTAAATAACATATCCACACACGTGCATCCTCATTCCATAAACATTTAATCAAATACAAAAATAAGGACAATAGTTTTTTCCGTTAAGATAGAGACAATAATACGCAACATTGGTAATCTCAGAATTAGAGAAATTTTATTAATTGCTAAATTAGGTCCTCGTATAAACAATAGGTTAGAATTAAACACAGAATATATAATTAATTAAAATACACATTCCATATATACACATATATATACATAAAACAAATATATTAAAAATAAATAAATACATAGATAAATGAATAGATAAAAAGAATAACATTGAAATTGATTGAACAACGGCTATCACGACCCTTCCGCGTGGCGTTATAATAAAAACCCACGAGACGCGTGTTTATAACGTACAAAACAAAAAAAAAAAAAAGAAGAAACGACACAAAAACGTGTCCATTTCTGTAAACGTCTCTGATGATAAAGTTACTTTGAAATCGATAAGTCTATTTATTTAATTTTATTTTAATTTTATACGCATTGTAATTGCTTTCCTATCATTAATAAATAATAATAATAATAATAATAATAATAATAATAATAATAATAGTATATATATATATATATTAAGAAATTTGAAAAAACAAGTGTTCCAAAAATAAGATGAATTTATTTATCGACGCATAAACGTTTTTTTATCTCCTGTCATCTATAAAACATCAATGAATTTCTTCACCCCATAATACATCCTGATGAAGGTTTAAAGAAACCGAGACTTTTAAGCATCGATAAATAAATTCATCTTATTTTTAGAACACTTGTTTTTTCAAATTTCTTAATATTGTCGGATTTATTTCCATATTTACTCCCATTATATATATATATATATATATATATATATATATATATATATATATATATCAGATTACTCAATCTGTGCCAATCATGCGCTGAGTTGGCGGGGACCGGTATCGAACCCGGAACTTCACGATTTTGAGGCAGGTGCTCTATCGACAATTCAGTGATAATGTTCTTATATACGAGAGTTGAATCCATCTGATGCAGTGACATGAAATATAGGCATCAATACAGGAGGAAACAGGGGCGTCAGGATTGGTCTTGTTTTCCCGCCAAAAGTGTCAGGAGCCACCAACGCAGTGAGCCCACCAAGAGCAGTGGGAGGTCGATCGATTAATATATATATATATATATATATATATATATATATATATATATATATATATATATATATATATATATTAATGATTTGAAGGCAATTACAATGCGTATAAAAATAAAAGCAAACAGATGTTATTTTTGTCTTTTGTTTTTATTTTTTGTTTTTATTTTTTATACGCATTGTAATTGCCTTCAAATCATTAATATATTATAACATACTTAACAATGCTTCAAGGAAATTACCAATTACTTCAGTTCCAATGATCTTTTGAAAAAGAGATTTTATCTCGAAAATTCAAGAATAAAATACAGGTTAACACACAACACCATTGTTACCTTATCATTTTTTCTTTACACAAAAATCAACCTCCAAACCAATACACACACTGTGATAAATAATTTCTTATCACCTTCCATATACAAACAAATGCCCTGAAGATGATCTAATTAATAGATCGAAACACTGCAGCGTCGGCCAATAAACTCACCACTTAACCCATTTAAACCTGTGTTTTTCATTTTTCTTAATATACTACACACACACACACACACACACACACACACACACACATATAATATATATATATATATATATATATATATATATATATATATATAATATTTTTGTTTTTGAGGAGTTTGTTACAGTTTTGATTCCTAAATTATTGAGGCTTTTTTCAATAATGGTTGTAGCAGAATTATTGGATAGGATAATGTATCTATTTTGAAGGTAATTGGTAGAAGTATTGTTTAGTATATCTAGGAAAGGGCCGGGTTAGCTCAGTCGGTAGAGCATTCGTCTAGAAACCACATGGTTCCTAGTTCGATTCCGGTCCGCGCCAACTCAGCGTATGAGTAGCACAGGGATCTGTGCGGTAAAGTAAGGAGCTGATGGTAGGTGTGGCGCCTCCACCTCAGATGCCAAACAATCTCCTTGATCTAGCGCTAGTGAAAAGGGGATAGACTCCATCGCTGATTGGCTGATACCGACTTTAGGCCGCCCCGACGACTTACTTTATATCTAGGAAAGTTAAAGTGCTATTATATTCTAACTCGTATGTGAAGGTAATTGTTGGTTCAATTTTATTTAAATGGTCTATTATTTGTGTTAAGTTGTATATATTATATATATATATATATATATATATATATATATATATAGTTCCACCCTGACACCAAAAAGATGGCCAGAAAATTAGAAAGGATTGAACAAAAACTCGTCTGACAAGAATTGTCTGTACAGTTTAACACAACACACACACACACACACACACACACACACACATATATATATATATATATATATATATATGTGTGTGTGTGTGTGTGTGTGTGTTTCTTAATTACCTTAAAATAAAATCATCATGAGACTTGAATTCAAACGTGGTTTCGGAGCCAAAATATCGTTACCACTTGTTCAAGGCGTTCCAAGCAGCATAAATGCCTCCAGAATTATTGAACTAGAGCCAACGATATTTTTGGCTCCGAACCAACGTTTGAATTCAATGTTATCGTTTGATGATAACTTTATTTTAAGGTAAATAAGAAACACCTAAACAAGGGCCGAGGTTTCAGCAGCCTGAACGTTGTGTTTATACATACCACAATAAAGATGAGGGACCATATGACCTTTAGGCACCCCTTCCGCGATCTCGACTCGAGGGGACACTTTTCTCATTTACACCGTAAAATTCCGGTTGTTTTTTTAGGTGTTAGGGTTAGGGGTTAGGGGTTAGGTTAGTTTTATAATTAAAAAAAACCTCTAAAAATCGTCTGTAAACAATTAACCGGATTTTGACGGTGTAAATGGAAAAAAAGGCCCCACGAATCGAAATCGCAAAAGAGGTGCCTTAAGGTCATATGGTCCAAGATGAGGACAACAGTCCGAAATATCAAAATTAATTTCAGCAAACCTCATCTCAAAAATACAGAAATTTAAAACAAAACGTCGTCGGCAGAAAATAAAACTATGGTTGACATGCCGTAAAAAGATACTGGTTTTAACAAAGTCGGGTTTCAGTTTGAGTTTGAGTTTTGTTTAACGGCACATCAACCTCTGTGGGTCATTTAATGCCAAAAAGGTTATTTGGGATTTCAGTCCTTAAAGTAGTGGTTCTATGGGGTTTATGTTTTGTTTAACGGCATATCAACCTCTGTGGGTCATTTAATGCCGAAAATGTTATTTTGGATTTCAGTCTTTAAAGTAGTGGTTTTATGGGGTTTGAGTTTTGTTTAATGGCACATCAACCTCTGTGGGTCATTTAATGCCAGAAAAGGTTATTTGGGATTTCAGTCTTTAAAGTAGTGGTTTTATGGGGTTTGAGTTTTGTTTAATGGCACATCAACCTCTGTGGGTCATTTAATGCCAGAAAAGGTTATTTGGGATTTCAGTCTTTAAAGTAATGGTTCTATGGAGATATTCGGTTATATGTTGTTAGATCTTGTTGAAAAGGTCGCTTTTTTTTTAGAAAATTTAAAATGTCTTCAGGGTTTGTATTCCTAAAGATGTCCCTCAAGTTTCTTGTTTGATAGTATTTGGTGCGGGTGTGTTTGAGGCTGTTACAATTTAGAAGGATATGTTTGATTGTAAGTTGTAACATGCATGTTGGGCACACTGGGATGCCCCTCTCGTTTTAAAAGGTGAGAATGGGTGATGTGGGGGGTGCCCAATACGCAAACTGGCGAGTATTACTTCTCTTCTAGTACTAGTCTTCTAGTCGGGTTTAATAAATAATTACTTGGTATTATTAATCTCTAATATTATTGTTTTATTATATTAACGTATTAAAATCAATCCCATGAATGTTTTTATAAAGAAACCAATTAAAATATAACAAAATAAGTGAAATATTTTTATATGAATTCGGTTAAATCAAACTTAACAGACCTAAATTCCAACATCTTATGTCACCCCACTGAAAGAACCCCCCCCAAAAAAAAAAAATCAGAGAATTAATCGAATTTAATGAAATTGTCAGAGTTGATATATTAATGAATAAAAGATATAATGCACCAGTTATTTTATTTAAAAACGTTTACATTTTTTCAGTTCAGTTAACTTTGAACCACGTATCTTTGAGAATCTGTTACGCCTCAAAGATACGTATTTCAAAATTAACTGGTCAGATAAAATGAAAATGTTTTTAAATAAAATAACTGGTGCATTATAACTTTTATTCATTAATATATCAACACTGAAAATTTCATTAAATTTGGTTAATTCCCTGATTTTTTGTATTTTTTTCTTTCGGTGGGGTGACATACGATGGTGGAATTTATGTCCGTTAAGTTCGATTAAACCATGCATTCTTATTTAATTCTGTTAGTCTTTCTAATCTAACATATTTCATTACATTAAAACCAACCAGTTTTAGTAGAATTATCCGGTCATTTTCGCTTTCTTTATCTCAGCCAGTCTTCTTTAAAACTCCTTCCTGTATTATTGGCTAGATAGGAATATACTGGACGAACCACATGGTAAGCTCTCTAATTCATTCGCACGATAGATATCAGAAAAGCTCTTCAGTGTCAGTTGTCTGCCCTTGTCGTTTTATCAAAGTTCATTTTCTTGTTTAATTGCTACTAACTTCCCCTGTTGGAGCCAACACACTCTTCTGTCTTATCTCAATAGATAACACTCTTGGCGCCTGCAGCTATGTCGTTATGATATACCTCTACGTTAGCCTCGGCTCTTAAATTCCACTAATAACTACTGTGGTAACTCGGTTCTCGAACAAAATTCGCCCCAAAATTATGTTCGAGAACTGAAACAATATTTCCCATAAGAAATAGTGTAAAGTGGATTTATGCATTCTTAACGAATTCAGATGAATGCCTATTTATGTGTCTACAGTTAGATATAATATGGAAAGACATGTACTTAAATTCGTCCCAAAATTATGTTCGAGGACCGATTTGTTCGAAAACTGAAACAATATTTCCCATAAGAAATAGTGTAAAGTGGTATTATTTGTATTATTCGGACTATTGTCCTCATCTTCATTGTTATCTGTACAAAGTTTCAGACGGCCTTCTCCATGTATTTCTTGTCGGAATCTGGAACTTTCTCGGGCTCGGGAACCTTCTATTCGAAATCAGGAACCTTCTTGTCGTAATGGGGAACCTTCTTGTCGTAATCGGGAGCCATCACGGAACTTTGAACCTAACCCTTTATTCAGCCCAGGGTATCCTGTTCTCATTCCGCTAACCATAGCTGGGGTACAGGTGTTAAGCTGTGCTAATTATTATTCTATGTTACTGCTGCCATTGACCAGGATTGAACCTACAGTCTAGTCCGAGAAGTTTCCCGAGTCCGACAAGAAATACCTGAAGATGGCCGTAGGTCACATTGGCCGAAACGTTGTACAGATAACAATAAAAATGAGGACAATAGTTCGAATAATACAAATAATACTAATTATCAAGCCTCATCTCAAACATTCATAGAAATAGTGTAAAGTGGATTTATGCGTTTTTGACCATCACATAAATGCCTATTTAAGTGCCTACAAAAAGTAGTCGGAGTGGCCTAAAGTCGGTATCAGCCAGATCATGAGGGAATCTATCCTCTTTTCACTAGCGCTAGACCAAGGAGACTGTTTGGGCGTCTGATGCGGAACGCCACTCCTACCATCAGCTCCACTTTACCGCACATATCTATGTGATACCCATGCGCTGAGTTGGCAAGGGCCGGAATCGAACCAGGAATCTCGAGGTTCCTAACCGAACACTCTACCGACTGAGCTAAATGCCGGTATTTCTTAATCCTCCGTCTGTTATCATCTTGCAACACCCTCTGGTTTAAAATGAGACAGTCCAAATCGTCCAAGATGAAATGATGTACAAATTATTTGTATTAGATAGGAATACTTAAAACCATATTATTGTGTGCAAATTATTTGTATTAGATAGGAATACTTGAAACCATATAACTGTGTGCAAATTATTTGTATTAGATAGGAATACTTAAAACCATATTATTGTGTGCAAATTATTTGTATTAGATAGGAATACTTGAAACCATATAATTGTGTATAAATTATTAGTATTAGATAGGAATACTTGAAACCATATAACTGTGTGCAAATTATTTGTATTAGATAGGAATACTTAAACCATATAATTGTGTGCAAATTATTGTATTAGATAGGAATACTTGAAACCATATAATTGTGTGCAAATTATTTGTATAGATAGGAAACTTGAAACCTTGTGTGCAAATTATTTGTATTAGATAGGAATACTTGAAACCATATAATTGTGTGCAAATTATTTGTATTAGATAGGAATACTTGAAACCATATTGTGTATTAGATAGGAACCATATAACTGTGTGCAAATTATTTGTAGATAGGAATACTTGAAGCCATATAACTGTGTGCAAATATTTGTATTAGATAGGAATACTTGAAACCATATAACTGTGTATAAATTATTAGTATTAGATAGGAATACTTGAAACCATATAACTGTGTGCAAATTATTTGTATTAGATAGGAATACTTGAAACCATATAATTGTGTGCAAATTATTTGTATTAGATAGGAATACTTGAAACCATATAACTGTGTGCAAATTATTTTTATTAGATAAGAATACTTGAAACCATATAATTATGTGCAAATTATTTGTATTTGATAGGAATACTTGAAACCATATAACACTGAACAAAGGAGGGCAATGGGAAAACAGAAGATGGGTGCTTGTTTTGTTTTAGGGCATATCAACCCTTCTCGGGTTATTTAATGCTGAATCAAGTCATTTTGATAAGGACTGGTTTGTTGTTTGTTTTGTTTTACGGCATATCAAGCCTTTTCGTGTCATTTAATGCCGAAACAAGCCATTTTGATAAACAAAGAACTCAGGTTTCTTACAGTACCTGCTGTTGCTTAATTTTTTGCCTACCAAATTTTCTCGGTATTTTTTACCACCCGATGTCAACTGGTTCCCCATTGCAAAAGAATCAAGTACCAGACTCATGGTTTATTCATGATGTTCGCGTAGTGATTTTTC
>CM042172.1:18269568-18282068 GCA_023376005.1 Doryteuthis pealeii
TGGAAATGGTAAACAGAAAATTCAAACAAAACAAAATCGTTTCGGCATAAAATAACCCAAGAAGTGTTGACATGTCGTAAAATCCAATCAGCAAAGCAGCCAATCAAAAGTGCTTGATCTTTTCGAGCTCCTTTAGAACAGTCGGTAGAATGGTCCATTATCTAACTGTGGCAAGTAAGGAAGTGATCTTGTGGAAGTCGGTGCTTTCAACGTGACTTGACCGTCAGCACAAAGGGTGCTAATCGCAGAATTCCGTCCCGGCCTCCTGCCTTAAAAAACGCTAGGTGGTGATAGCTGAAAAACAAGTCCCTAGCTGAAGCGATGCCTGCTGAAGCGCTTAAGACGTTTTTCCCGAAAAGTTAATACGATATTTCACCCCTCCAGTCTTTTTTCGACAAGTAAATGTAAATATTTTACCCCCCCCTCTTTAAAATATTTTAAGGGAGGGGCTAAATATCTACATTTACTTGTCGATAAAAATATGGCTTAATTTTAACCACTAAAAAAAATAATAATTTTTTCGATAAAAACGCCTTCAATCCGCTAAAAAATTTTTTCGGCATTTTCATTTTATTTTTTTTTTTTAATTATAGGGTTGTTTTTTCAGCTATCACCGCCTAGCGTTTTTTTTTTAGGCAGGAGTCCGGGATGGAATTCTGCGAATTTGGCATACTGTAAAATCCAATGAGCCAGAAGGCTGAATCTGTTTCGTGATGACATTTCATTCCATATCAATATTCATTAAATATATTTACCCAACCCCTCCTACACGAGCAGGATGTGACACAAGGTAAATTTCTTAAGCGGAGTTTAACAAGTTTGAATTCAGAGTTTTCCTTCTTCTAGACTGGTTACCTAGCCATGGTTAAAGAGCCCAGTCTGCTCTGCTATTTACCCGTAGCTGGGGGAAGAATTGGATTCATACCTTTCCCAATGGTATTAGCGCTATGTGAAATGCAAACAGCTTCGTCCAGGAATTGAACTCGGTTCGACAAGTCCATTTCCTACGACTCTAACCATTACACCACGCTGCTTTTGCATTATAGGTGTGTGGTAACGAGCTTTATTGATCTTTTGTTTTCTCCTTCAGATCCATTTCTCAGGGGATCAATAAAAGTGCTGTTGAACTGAAATCGATTTTGCTGTGTGTGCGTGCGTGTGTATGTGTGTGTGTGTGTGTGAGACCAAAAGCTCTTGACGGAAAATTGAGAGCCAATGGCGGGGGAGTTGGGGGGGGGCGTCGAGCGGCTAGTGTATGGAGGGGGGGGGGGTCACGGCTAGTTAAGGTGGGTGTTATATAAGATGACAAAAAAATCAACAATAATCTAAAGGTGTATATTTTTCAATGTTATTTATCTTATTGGAAACAGATAAAATCAGACATGTTATATACTCGTGTATAAGTCGACCCTTGTTTATTGTCGCGAAAGCATTGATTAATGAACTCAAGGGTTGCTCATATATATATATATATATATATATATATATATATATATATATAATTATTTTTTTGCCCTCATATACAACATTGTATTTTTTTCTCTCCAGACCGTCGGACATACCTTGAGAAAGGGTGAATGTTCACCCGAAATATCGGAATAGATTAAACCAGAAACAGAGCAACGGTTGAATATATAAAAAAAATCTGATTTTTGTTCTGTTTTTCTTGTTTTTGTTCTTATTTCTAATGTTTTAAAAAGACCAAACAAACAACGTTCACAAGAACATAACACACACACATACACACACACACACACACACACACACATATATATATATATATATATATATATATAATATAAAATTATAAAATATTTAACCATACAAGAAAAACGGCCTTCATCAGATAAAATATTTGATATTTGAAGTTAAAACGGTCAAAATATAGAGAATTTTGAAGTGTTAGATATATATATATATGTTGAAAACAGTCTAGCTGTGCATTACACAATATAAATATGATATATTGAAAAAAACAAAGGTTGTTGAGCCCATGCATTTGTAAACATCCTTTGTTTTTTCAATATATCATATTTACACTGTCGGATTAAGTTCCAATTTTATTTCTCATTACACAATATATATATATTGAATGAATAGAGAATGAATGAGAAAAGTATTGACCTATAAAGGTGCTCAATGCTAAAAAGAAGAGCAGATTAACAATCAAATATTAATTTATGTATATTAATATTAATATTAATATTAATTAATATCTCTTTACTATTAGTTTCATGCTTACGGCAATCTTCAGACGATACTGTCAATATATATATATATATATATATATATATATATATTATATATATTATATATATATAGGTGGTAAAATATGGAAATAAATCCGACGGTATATAGAAATAAAGTGATAAACAAAGTATTCCAAAAGATGAATTTATTTGTAGATAAAGACGTAGGAGTTATTTTCGTATTTGCTTGGGGGGTTGTCTGCCCGTTTAGTGTCGCTGGTTCCCGCTAGGGGCCTGGTGTATTTAAGCGGCTGATTTGAACTTCTCTTCCTCTTTTTCTGCTGCTCGACCTCCGAGACACAATGAGGTAGTCTTATGACTACCACTTTCTTGTTGGGGCTTTCCCCCCCCTCTTACATTATTGTAAGTGATTTCCCAGCATGGACTATTCTTAGTCCCATGTCTGTGCTTTTATGTTTATCTCTTTTACATGTAACTTTATATTACTTATGTATGTATGTATCATGTACCCTGTTTATTCTGGTGCTGTTATATAAAATGTTTTGTCCCTCAACCTGCGTCGGAGTTTGTTTGCGTTCCAACGAGTTATGACCTTGTCATAACCTTTGAACTTTACAAAGGTTTGAAAATTAAAAAATAATTATGATAATAATAATAATAATAAAATAATAATAATAATAATAATAATGGTCTTCCGTGGTCTTAACAATACCCACATATAATTTTTCAGTTCACATTTCATATTATATATATATATATATATATATATATAATATATTTAAAAAATATGTGTTTTTATGTGTTGACCGAAACAAATCGACTATTCAAGTTTCTTCATCAAAGGCGACATATGGGAAGAAATATCCTTTTAAAAAACTGTTTACAAAAAACGCTAAAAATGCAATTTTTGAATTTTCAAAATGCTTTTTTTGATATTAAAAATGTAATTTTAAAAAATAAGTGAAATTTTTAAATTTAAATGAAAATAAAAAAGTATTTATTTTTATTTTAAAAATACTTAAATAGAAAAAACAACAATGAAAACAAGAGCAAAAGTAAATTTCATTGTTCTATTTTTCAAATTTTTTATCTGTCTTAATTATTTCTTAATTTATACGATATATTACATATATATTAAATATATGCATATATTTATAATATAACTTCTAAAAACCTTCCTCACACACACACACACACACACACATATATATATATATATATATATATATATATATATATATATATATATAATATACATATATAAGAAGATTTTAAACAAAATCAACTAAAAGAGTTTTTTTTTTCACTGAACAGATGGACTCGCTACTTCTAATACACTTTTAAGTCGATGTAATTGATCGACTTAGTTAACGTAGGATAGGGTCCTGATGAAACCATTTCAATTTGATTGAAACCATGGTAGACCCTTTATTTTTCCTCTAATAATAATATTAGTAGTATTATTACTGCTCTATATTTTTGATATATTTGATACTATATATATATATATATATATATATATATATATATATATATATATATATATACAGTGTTTCATTTTCCCCCAGATACTCTCTATTCCCTTAAAAAAGGGTGAAAGTTCACCCGAAATATCGGCATTGATCGAACCAGGGACAGAACAACAGTGGAATATTAAAATTATGTTTTTTGTTTTTTTTTCTTTTTGTTTTTGTCTTTTTTTTCCAATGCTTCAAAATAAAAAAAAAAAAACCAAAAACAACGTTCACAAGAACAAAGTTTATACATAACACACACACACACACACACACACACACACAACACACACACACATATATATATATATATATATATATAAACCTAATGAGTCAGATATACCTAATAAAAGTTTCGCTTAGTGCTCTTCAGAGCTAAGAGTCGGATCTTAGCCCCGAAGAGCACTAAGCGAAACTTTTAGTAGGTATATCTGGCTCATTAGATTTATCTTTATTATTTGCTCTACTTAGGTATTGAGCACTCTTTACTTATTAGCTTTAGTATATCCAAGCGGTTTTTGTATGAATATATATTTTTCATATATATATATACATATAAATTGTTTTTTCTTTTGGCCAAGTATTTTAGTATCAACCGATATTTTCGATTGATACGACTATCTTGCTCTTTTCTTTTTTTCTTTTTTTTTTTTCTCTCCAGGTAATTTTCGGTAGTATATTTTTACAATCAAACTATTTGCCGGGTTTTTTCTTACCGCAAGGGTTTACCAACAAGTTTGATATATATATATATATATGAAATAAATGGAAGTTAATCCGACAGTATGAATTTAATTTTTTAGAAAAAGACAAAAAATAGTTTCTCAAATCTTTTGCCTTTTTAAAGAGCGTCTTTAAAGGCAAAATATGAAAAACTTATTTTTTCCGTTTTTTCATTCTAAAAATAAATTCATACTGTCGGATTAACTTCCTTTATTCATATATATATATATATATATATATATATATATATATATATATATATATAAGGGTGAACTGAAAAGGTCATAGGATGACATTATATCCCCCTTTTGATGACTTATTTGACTAAGCAAAAGTTCATACATCCTAAACTGTAATTTATACAAGGTGTTTGCAGTCAGCCTACTAAAAATAAAAAATATAGTTATAAAATATATTTATCCTAATACTGAGTTATTTAAGAGTCAACCTTTTGGTGTCCACCCACCCGCAGACGCCTTCTCCAATAATAATTTACAGGACGAGTCGTTAAATTGTCCTCAGTTAAAACCTAGTTTCTTTGTTTTTTTTTTTTTAGCGGGGAATCCCCGTAGTGTGGCTGCTAATGTCCCGGACTGCAATATTGCGGTAAGCGAGTTCGAACTCCAGTCATGCTATTACGTTCACTTTCCGACTATTATCTTTACGAAAGGTATGGGTGGTGGGTTTTTTCCACCCGCCATCCCTGGGTCTCGGCTTGGGGGTGGTCCCACGTTAATAAGGCCTTGTGCCTAACCCGTACAAGTGGGGTACGAGGTAAATATCTCTTTACGAAAGGTATGAATCCCTCATGCCAGAGCTATGAATTAATTAATAGGGGCCGGGTTAGCTCAGTCGGCAGAGCGTTCGGCTAGAAACCACAAGGTTCCTAGTTCGATACCGGCCTCGCTAAATCAGCATATGAGTAGCACAGGGATCTGTGCGGTAAAGTAAGGAGCTGATGGTAGGTGTGGCGCTCCACCTCAGACGTAGAAACAATCTCCATGGTCTAACGCTAGTAAAAACGAGATAGACTCCCTCGCCGATTGGTTGATACCGACTTTAGGCCACCCCGAAGACTTTACTTTACTTTCCTGTTCTTCTACAAGCATGGCTTAGGCATTAAATAACCCATAAATATTGGGTTAAAATTGCAAATCGTCGTCAAAAATAAAACGGAAAAATTTGGCTTTAATTTTAACCGTTAGTTGTGTTTTTAACCGTTTTTCATTGGATGTTATTTTCCTACAGAGGGCCGCAAGAGAACTAATTTTTAAGGGAGATAAATATTTTCCGAGAATTTATCAATATAAAAAACACGAATTATTACACTTTTGGTCATCCATACTTAAGAAAAGCACGCGTTGCCTGTAATATTGAAATAGAAAGTAAGTTTTTTTTTTGTACATGTTTATTAATTCTGACTAGTCTTATCATTCATCTGTTTTATTTTATCTATTCTTTTTTCCCTTAAACACAACTAAAGGTTAAAATTTAAGTTAAAAATAATACAAATCGTGTCCTTAGTAATGATTAAATTCATTAAAATCGGCTGACTTCTGATTTAGGTCTGAAAATTTTTGGTGGTACCCAATGACAGTTTAACTACAGTCTATGAATTAACATTTTGCGAATTGGGTTACAGTTTTAGGGGATTAAGGTTGTTTTTAATTACTTTTTGCTTAAAAAAATAAACAACAAAAAACCCAAATTACTATACATTTGATGTTGAAAAATATTTTTTTAAACTAAGTTTAATTGAAATTATACATTGCAATACTAACACAAACAACTGTCTCAATAAAAGATTCAATAATTAATTTCAATGGTTAATTAAATGTATAGTAATTTGTTTTTTTGTTGTTTATTTTTTTTAAGCAATACGTAATTAAAAACAACCTTAATCCCCTAAAACCGTAACCCAATTCGCAAAATGTTAATTCATAGACTGTAGTTAAACTGTCATTGGGTACCACCAAAAAACTTTCCGTTTTAATTTTCCGACCTAAATCAGAAGTCAGCCTTAAAATCTATGACCAAGCCAAATTCTTCCGTTTTAATTTTGACGACGATTTCCAATTTTAACCGAATCACGACCATTTAGAAAAAAAAAAAAAAAACGACAAATGACATACAGTTTTGCTATTAGTGAACGTCATTGCGCGACTGGAGTTCGAACTCGCGTTACTACTATGTCGCTGTCCAGTACGTTAGCCACTACGACACAGGGAATCTCCCCACTGGAGAATCACCGGAACTAGGTTTCAACTGAGAACAATTCAACGACTCTTCTTGTAAATTGTTATGAGAGAAGGCGTCTGCAGGTGGGCGGACAGAAAAACGATGTGATTTGCGTCTCTGCTTAGGTCTGTTATTTCATCTCTGCCCCTCTCTCTCCCTTCCCCCCCCTCCAGATGTATTCTCTCTGCTTTGACATGGGGGTCGCGCGGGGGATGAATGATAAAATTGAAATTTGATACATCTACATTATTTAACCCTAGTACGTGCGGTGTCCGTGGGCGTGTAATATCTAGTATTATACTAAAGCGGAGTGAATCAATTATTGTTTACTAAAGGTTTTTTTCTGTTTAGTTTAATGACACAAAATACATCCCAAAATATTCCTTAGTTCTAGGATTGAAAAAAAAAACAGTGTATGAATGAACTTTTTTGCGAATTGGGTTACGATTTAAAGGATTGGGGACTAGGGTTGTTTTTAATTACGTATTGCTTAAAAAAAAAACACAATAAAAAACCAAATTTAATAATTTTTAAAAATCCAAGTTTACTTGAAATTATACATTGCAATACTAACACAAACAACTGAGACTAATGTGTCTACCGTTGGATTCAATAATTAATTTCAATGGTTAATTAAATGTATAGTAATTTGCGTTTTTTCAAGCAATACGTTATTAGGAACAACCTTAATCCCCAAACCCCTAAATTGTAACCCAATTGGCAAAAAAGTTCATTCATATTGAAAAAACAAAATTTATTTTAATTGGTTCAAATTAGTCGTAATTTGCAATTAAAAAAAAAACTGACTTGTCTCTTACCTCACATTCTGCCTGTTACTTTGTCCCTCTCTATATAAATCATGCTTAACTCCTTGTTATATATGTTAGTTTCTCTGTGAGATTAAAGGGAGTGATTTCGAGAATGTGAAATATATTTGTATGTCAAGTTTCACAAGTAGCTAGCCCGTAGCTTAAATTAGGTAAACTGTTCCCTTTCTTAGACATCTTACAAAATGATTTTAATGTTTGTTAATTTACTAAAAAAATTAATTCACTTTGCAAATTCACTTTTCTCAAATCCCAATTATCTACCTAGAGCTTAATGGGTGACCCAACGGGTTACGTTTTGTCTAGGATATCATTAAAAATTTAGTTGGTTTTACGGCATATCAACCCTTGTTGGGTTATTCAATGCAGGACTATAGCTCAGTCAGTAGAGCACTCACAAGGTTCCTGGTTCGATACCGTTCCCCGTCAACTCAGTGCATGAGTAGCTTAGATTGGGTAATCTGATCTGTAAAGTGTAGGGGGCTGATGTTAGGTATGGTGCTCCACCATAGCAAAACAATCTCCCTGGTTTGGCGCAACCGAAAAGGGTATAGACTCCCTCGCTGTCCGGCTGATACCGATGATAGGCCACTCCGCTTTATATTCAATGGTACCTTGGCTTACGAGTTTAATTCGTTCCACTCCTTACTCAATATATAGCACTGAAATGCATCATCATCATCATCATCATCATGTCGCGCCGGCAGCACGGATATCCATTACAATCTCTCGCCAACATTCCCTATCATTCATTGCTTCTGGGAGGTCCTCTGCGCGGCATCTAGTATCCGCGCAGAGCTGGTCAATTTATGTCTTTGTTGGTCGGCCCACGCTGGCGTCCCCCTGTGATGACTTCTACAGAAGACCGTCACTTATGAGTTCGTCCTTGCTTCTCCAACAGTGTCCTGCATGTCTCGTTCGTCTTACACGGATGGTTTCTGTGATATGGGGCAGGCGGCCGTACAGCTGTTTTCTCGTCTTGTTTAAGACTGCGCGAAGCATTCTTGTGCAGCTACCGTCTAATTTATTCTCCCCTCGCTTCTTTAGGGTCCAGGTGGTGCAGCCGTACAGTAGCACTGATACAACTACGGCCTGGAAGAATTGTTGCTTTAGCTTGTCAGTGAGATCGGACTTCCATGTGACTGACAATATGTTTATAGTAGATCATGACTTAAAGTCAAAGTCAAATGTAACCTGAAATGTATAAAACATAGAATGTAATGAATTATTAGTACTAGCAAAATAAAAAAAACGCCCTCTGGGCGACATAAAATAAATATTGCCTGAGGGGATGGGAGTTGAAAATTTAATACCAGAGAGTTTGTATTATAAGTAAAGTAAAATCATCAAATTTATTAAAGGAGTAAAAAATAAAATAAATTTATTAAAGGAGTAAAAAATTTAAAAAATTGAAATGGAAACTTAGTTCTGATAACTTTAAATATATATTAAAATAAAACAAACTATATATAGATAGATAATACCAGGTATGTATTTATTAAAACTTGTTTTAAAAAAAACAATGAGGACTGTCTAATGTTGCATGTTCAAATTTTGAGTGTATTTATTCTATGTTATGACGATTTTAGGTAGTGTGACGTAAGCAGTGACGTAGTTTTTGTTACAGACAAAAACCGGAAGCGAATCTCCATTATTAATAGAATTATTATTATTATCATTATCTGTAGAAGGGTACCCCCCCCCCAGTGGAACCACCTGTTGTTCGTGGGTAGCGACCCATGGGTCTTAAAGTTGGAACACTGGTGGCTGAGCAGCCCATAACATGCAATTCTCCCCTTTAATCCTTACTTAAGCTAGACGGGCGGTCGGAGAGCCCCCTCCCCGATCAATCGGCTGGTCACGTCTAGTGTTACGTAGTGGTATGTATCGTAGCTCTACTGACTGAGCTATAGTCCTGCATTGAATAACTCAACAAGGATTGATATGCCGTAAAACCAACTAAATTTTTAATGATATCCTAGACAAAACGTAACCTGTGATATAATTGCTAATGTGCTTGTCTGCGGCACTGTTTAAGCGAGTTCGAATTCTAGTCGCGCCATTAAATTTTATTTTCGGACTAATACCCTTGGGAAAGGTATGAAATACCCCAAAAACGAGTTTTAAAATGTGTTTTAAAAAATTGAATACTCGACAAGAATGAATACAACAAAACGTCTTCGGCATAAAATAATCCAACAAGAGTTGACATGCCGTAAAATCAAACCAGCCAACGAAGAATGAATAAAACAAAATGTCTTCGGCATAAAATGACCCAACAAGGGTTGACATGCCGTAAACAGGATAAACGCATCACCTATTCATTCTGCTGAATCCGTGGACAAACGTTATCTATTTACACGTGAGTCATGTCAAGCCCTAGCACCTATATGATTGTCCCAACCTTATTGCTCTTAAGACAAGCCGCAAAACCTTTTTATCATATATGTGCCAGAATGTGGTGGCTGAGGGTCTTCATATCCTGGGAATGACGTTAAACTCGGTGTGATGGTGAGGTTCCAGTTCTGGAAGTTTGTGGAATGTAGAGCACCCCTTCATCACCATTGCTTCCGGGTCCACTCTGACCGGGAGTGGTAGTACATTTTAAGGCTTCATCTATGGGTTAAATAGAAAAAATGTTTATTTAAAAAAATTGAGTATCCATTAAGAATGAAATTATTTCAAAACTTTGTCGGTATTAAATAACCCACCGAGGTTGATATGCCGTAAAACAAACCAAACCAACCATGTGGGTAGGCTTGGTGTATGCTAATCTCAAGTCACGTTATGAAATCACGTTAAATCTCGTGCCGTAAAATATGTCGCCTTCCTAATTGTCCTAGTGAGTGAGAAAAACAATTTAATAAATCAATTCCGCTGCCCACACCCATCGCCACCACCTCGCCACTCGGCCTCTGCCGCCCGGCCTCCGCTGCCCGGCCTCCCCCTCGTAAATGAGTTCATTTGCCTGGTGTTGGCGGTATATCGCACAAATAGCGATAGAGTCTTGGCAACTGAACAGCAAGGCGCGATTTTAGACCATCTACACATATTTGTGCGCATGTATGTCCGGAGGAAACTACGGAATATATATATATATATATATATATATTTGCTTGAAGGCAATTACAATGCTCATATCGCATAAAATTCGATAATTATAGAAGATAAATAATATTGACAAGTGAATCTCGCAAAGAATTACTCGGCGTGTAGAACATCGTACAGCAGCTGTTTCGACTTTATTAAGTCTCATCAGCGATGTATACCAACGATCTCCCTCCGACAGAAATCGAAACCGGGACTTCAGCAGGATAGTCAGAATTGCGAGATTCACTTGTCAATATTATTTATCTTCTATAATTATCGAATTTTATGCGATATGCGCATTGTAATTGCCTTCAAGCAAAAAAATATAAATATTAATATATACTTTATTCACCAATGCTTCTAAAAAATAAACAAACATCCCAAATCTTAATATATATATATAATATATATATATATATATATATATATATATATAATAGTATTTGATAATATTCTTGAAGCATTGTTAAGTAAAGTATATTTTTATTTATATTTTGAAGGCAATTACAATGCGTATAAAATAAAATAAAATATTGTCCAATGTCTAATCAATTTCAAAGTATCTTCATCTTCAGAGACTATTTTTGAAATTGGACACTATTTTATTTTATACGCATTGTAATTGCCTTCAAAATATAAATAATAATAATAATAATAATAATATATATATATATATATATATATATATATATATATATATATATATATTCACCAACCCTTCCGCATGAGCAGGATGTGTAACAAGGTCAGTTTCTTAAGCATGGTGTAACAGGTTTGAGTTCAAAGTTTTCCTTCTCTTAGACTGGTTGCCTATATGTATATGATTGTCCAAACTTTATTGCTTTTATGGCAAACCCCAACCCTTTTTATCATATATGTGCTACAAGGCAGTGACTGAGGGTCTGAATTTTCCTGGGTATGACGTTAGATTCTAGCTGATGATGAAGTTCCAATTCTGAAGCTCTGAGGAATGTGAAGCACCCCTTCATCACCATTACTCCCAGTTCCACTTTGACTCAGAGTGGTAGTACCTGTTAGGGTCCTATCTATAGGTTAAATAGAAAAATGTGTTTTAAAAAATTGAATTAAAAAAAATTTGAGTACCCATTAAGCATATATAAAACAAAACGTCTTCAGCATAGTATAACCCAACAAGGGTTGACATGCCATAAAATCCAACCAAATCAAATTAGTTGGATCTAAAAATGTGCCATAATGTCTGACAAGGGCGGCGGGACAATTAAAGAACAAAGTAAATATAAGTACACATTCACTATCACCGGGCCTTGCTTTTTGAGTAAAAATACTGAAATTTAAATGATAACAGCATGGAATTTTTTTTTGCATTTAATATCGTAAATAGTAGACATTAATTCAGAGTGGCTGATCAGCGCAAGGTCAGATTTTAATATCCTGCGGGGATCCCACCCACGAGACTAATTGTAAAAAAAAAAAAAAAAAAAAATCCTCCCCTCTACCCAGGCGACGCCGGGTAGCCGCTTCTAGTTCAGTAATAAAGTGAATATTGCCTAAGGAGTTGGTAATAGGAAGCACCATTTTCAAGGCAATCAAGAGTGATAGGTTCTTTCGTATGCCAAAGGATGGAAAATCAATAATTCATTGAAAATGTCGTACGTATGGACTAAAAGTCGTACAAATTTGCTAATTAAATCAAAATGTCGTAGGTCGTACAGCACTGGGCCATACATCTGGCATACATACCGTAGTTTTATTCCTCGCCAACAGATGGCATTATCGGTAAGTCAGAGCGCCGATCAGCTGATGTTTATAAAAGCAAGTCGCAACATTTCAAATTGGATTGCTTCCATTTTTACAAATTCATTTTTAAAGCACCGGTAATAATACAATAATATTCGGTTGTTACAAAAATAATGACC
>CM042172.1:18285229-18322729 GCA_023376005.1 Doryteuthis pealeii
AGAGAGATGGGGAATGTAGAGCACCCCTTCATCACCAATGCTTCCGGGTCCACTCTGACCGGGAGTGGTAGTACCTTTTAAGGCTTCATCTATGGGTTAAATAGAAAAAAATGTTTATTAAAAAAAATTGAGTATCCATTAAGAATGAAATTATTTCAAAACTTTGTCGGTATTAAATAACCCACCGAGGTTGATATGCCGTAAAACAAACCAAACCAACCATGTGAGTAGGCTTGGTGTATGCTAATCTCAAGTCACGTTATGAAATCACGTTAAATCTCGTGCCGTAAAAATATGTCGCCTTCCTAATTGTCCTAGTGACTGAGAAAAACAATTTAATAAATCAATTCCGCTGCCCACACCCATCGCCTCCGCCTCGCCACTCGGCCTCTGCCGCCCGGCCTCCGCTGCCCGGACTCCCCCTCGTAAATGAGTTCATTTGCCTGGTGTTGGCGGTATATCGCACAAATAGCGATAGAGTCTTGGCAACTGAACAGCAAGGCCTGATTTTAGACCATCTACACATATTTGTGCGCATGTATGTCCGGAGGAAACTACGATATATATATATATATATATATATATATTATATATATATATATATATATATATTTTGCTTGAAGGCAATTACAATGCTCATATCGCATAAAATTCGATAATTATAGAAGATAAATAATATTGACAAGTGAATCTCGCAAAGAATTACTCGGCGTGTAGAACATCGTACAGCAGCTGTTTCGACTTTATTAAGTCTCATCAGCGATGTATACTAACGATCTCCCTCCGACAGAAATCGAAACCGGGACTTCAGCAGGATAGTCAGAATTGCGAGATTCACTTGTCAATATTATTTATCTTCTATAATTATCGAATTTTATGCGATATGCGCATTGTAATTGCCTTCAAGCAAAAAATATAAATATTAATATATACTTTGTTCACCAATGCTTCTAAAAATAAACAAACATCCCAAAATCTTATATATATATATATATATATATATATATAATAGCATTTGATAATATGCTTGAAGCATTGTTAAGTAAAGTATATTATCATTTATATTTTGAAGGTAATTACAATGCGTATAAAATAAAATAAAATAAAATATTGTCCAATGTTTAATCAATTTCAAAGTATCTTCATCTTCAGAGACTGTTTTTGAAATTGGACACTATTTTATTTTATACGCATTGTAATTGCCTTCAAAATATAAATAATAATAATAATAATAATATATATATATATATATATATATATATATATATATATATTCACCAACCCTTCCGCATGAGCAGGATGTGTAACAAGGTCAGTTTCTTAAGCATGGTGTAACAGGTTTAAGTTCAAAGTTTTCCTTCTCTTAGACTGGTTGCCTATATGTATATGATTGTCCCAACTTTATTGCTTTTATGGCAAACCACAACCCTTTTTATCATATACATATAGGCAACCAGTCTAAGAGAAGGAAAACTTTGAACTTAAACCTGTTACACCATGCTTAAGAAACTGACCTTGTTACACATCCTGCTCATGCGGAAGGGTTGGTGAATATATATATATATATATATATATATATATATATATTATTATTATTATTATTATTATTATTTATATTTTGAAGGCAATTACAATGCGTATAAAATAAAATAGTGTCCAATTTCAAAAACAGTCTCTGAAGATGAAGATACTTTGAAATTGATTAAACATTGGACAATATTTTATTTTTTTTATTTTATACGCATTGTAATTACCTTCAAAATATAAATGATAATATACTTTACTTAACAATGCTTCAAGCATATTATCAAATGCTATTATATATATATATATATATATATATATATAAGATTTTGGGATGTTTGTTTATTTTTAGAAGCATTGGTGAACAAAGTATATATTAATATTTATATTTTTTGCTTGAAGGCAATTACAATGCGCATATCGCATAAAATTCGATAATTATAGAAGATAAATAATATTGACAAGTGAATCTCGCAATTCTGACTATCCTGCTGAAGTCCCGGTTTCGATTTCTGTCGGAGGGAGATCGTTAGTATACATCGCTGATGAGACTTAATAAAGTCGAAACAGCTGCTGTACGATGTTCTACACGCCGAGTAATTCTTTGCGAGATTCACTTGTCAATATTATTTATCTTCTATAATTATCGAATTTTATGCGATATGAGCATTGTAATTGCCTTCAAGCAAATATATATATATATATATATATATATATATATATATATATATATATATATATATCGTAGTTTCCTCCGGACATACATGCGCACAAATATGTGTAGATGGTCTAAAATCAGGCCTTGCTGTTCAGTTGCCAAGACTCTATCGCTATTTGTGCGATATACCGCCAACACCAGGCAAATGAACTCATTTACGAGGGGGAGTCCGGGCAGCGGAGGCCGGGCGGCAGAGGCCGAGTGGCGAGGCGGAGGCGATGGGTGTGGGCAGCGGAATTGATTTATTAAATTGTTTTTCTCAGTCACTAGGACAATTAGGAAGGCGACATATTTTACGGCACGAGATTTAACGTGATTTCATAACGTGACTTGAGATTAGCATACACCAAGCCTACTCACATGGTTGGTTTGGTTTGTTTTACGGCATATCAACCTCGGTGGGTTATTTAATACCGACAAAGTTTTGAAATAATTTCATTCTTAATGGATACTCAATTTTTTTTAATAAACATTTTTTCTATTTAACCCATAGATGAAGCCTTAAAAGGTACTACCACTCCCGGTCAGAGTGGACCCGGAAGCATTGGTGATGAAGGGGTGCTCTACATTCCCCAAACTTCCAGAACTGGAACCTCACCATCAGATAGAGTCTAACGTCATTCCCAGGACATGAAGACCCTCAGCCACCACATTCTGGCACATATATGATAAAAAGGTTTTGCGGCTTGTCTTAAGAGCAATAAGGTTGGGACAATCATATAGGTGCTAGGGCTTGACATGACTCACGTGTAAATAGATAACGTTTGTCCACGGATTCAGCAGAATGAATAGGTGATGCGTTTATCCTGTTTACGGCATGTCAACCCTTGTTTGGTCATTTTATGCCGAAGACATTTTGTTTTATTCATTCTTCGTTGGCTGGTTTGATTTTACGGCATGTCAACTCTTGTTTGGATTATTTTATGCCGAAGACGTTTTGTTGTATTCATTCTTGTCGAGTATTCAATTTTTTAAAACACATTTTAAAAACTCGTTTTTGGGGTATTTCATACCTTTCCCAAGGGTATTAGTCGAAAATAAAAACTTAATGGCGCGACTAGAATTCGAACTCGCTTAAACAATGCCGCAGACAAGCACATTAGCAATTATATCACAGGTTACGTTTTGTCTAGGATATCATTAAAAATTTAGTTGGTTTTACGGCATATCAATCCTTGTTGAGTTATTCAATGCAGGACTATAGCTCAGTCAGTAGAGCTACGATACATACCACTACGTAACACTAGACGTGACCAGCCGATTGATCGGGGAGGGGGCTCTCCGACCGCCCGTCTAGCTTAAGTAAGGATTAAAGGGGAGAATTGCATGTTATGGGCTGCTCAGCCACCAGTGTTCCAACTTTAAGACTCATGGGTCGCTACCCACGAACAACAGGTGGTTCCACTGGGGAGTACCCTTCTACAGATAATGATAATAATAATAATTCTATTAATAATGGAGATTCGCTTCCGGTTTTTGTCTGTAACAAAAACTACGTCACTGCTTACGTCACACTACCTAAAATCGTCATAACATAAAATAAATACACTCAAAATTTGAGCATGCAATGTTAGACAGTCCTCATTGTTTTTTTTAAACAAGTTTTAATAAATACATAACTGGTATTATCTATCTATATATAGTTTGTTTTATTTTAATGTATATTTAAAGTTATCAGAACTAAGTTTCCATTTCAAATTTTTTTTTTTTTTTACTCCTTTAATAAATTTATTTTATTTTTTTATTCTTTTGATAAATTTGATGATTTTACTTTACTTATGATACAGACTCTCTGATATTAAATTTTCAACTCCCATCCCCTCAGGCAATATTTATTTTACGTCGCCCAGAGGGCGTTTTTTTATTTTGCTAGTACTAATAATTCATTACATTCTATGTTTTATACATTTTCAGGTTACAATTTGACTTTGACTTTAGTCATGATCTACTATAAACATATTGTCAGTCACATGGAAGTCCGATCTCACTGACAAGATAAAGCAACAATTCTTCCAGGCCGTAGTTGTATCAGTGCTACTGTACGGCTGCACCACCTGGACCCTAAAGAAGCGAGTGGAGAATAATTAGACGGTAGCTGCACAAGAATGCTTCGCGCAGTCTTAAACAAGACGCGGAAACAACACCCCACAAGAAAACAGCTGTATGGCCACCTGCCCCATATCACAGAAACCATCCGTGTAAGACGAACGAGACATGCAGGACACTGTTGGAGAAGCAAGGACGAACTCATAAGTGACGGTATTCTGTAGAAGCCATCACAGGGGCACGCCAGCGTGGGCCGACCAGCAAAGACATAAATTGACCAGCTCTGCACGGATACTAAGATGCCGCGCAGAGGACCTCCCAGAAGCAATGAATGATAGGGAATGTTGGCGAGAGATTGTAATGGATATCCGTGCTGCCGGCGCGACATGATGATGATGATGATGATGATGATGATGACACATTTGAGTGCTATATATTGAGTAAGGATCGGAACGAATTAAACTCGTAAGCCAAGGTACCATTGAATATAAAGCGGAATGGCCTATCATCGGTATCAGCCGGACAGCGAGGGAGTCTATACCCTTTTCGGTTGCGCCAAACCAGGGAGATTGTTTTGCTATGGTGGAGCACCGTACCTAACATCAGCCCCCTACACTTTACAGATCAGATTACCCAATCTAAGCTACTCATGCACTGAGTTGACGGGGAACTGTATCGAACCAGGAACCTTGTTAGTGCTCTACTGACTGAGCTATAGTCCTGCATTGAATAACCCAACAAGGGTTGATATGCCGTAAAACCAACTAAATTTTTAATGATATCCTAGACAAAACGTAACCCGTTGGGTCACCCATTGAGCTCTGGGTAGATAATTGGGATTTGGGAAAAGTGAATTTGCAAAGTGAATTAATTTTTTTAGTAAATTCGACTGGATAATTTGGAAAAAAAACAAAAAAAACATTAAAATCATTTTGTAAGATGTCTAAGAAAGGGAACAGTTTACCTAATTTAAGCTACTTGTGAAACTTGACATACAAATATATTTCACATTCTCGAAATCACTCCCTTTAATCTCACAGCGAAACTAACATATATAACAAGGAGGTAAGCATGATATATATAGAGAGGGACAAAGTGACAGGCAGAATGTGAGGTAAGAGACAAGTCAGTTTTTTTATTTAATTGCAGATTACGACTAATTAGAACCAATTAAAATAAATTTTGTTTTTTCAATATGAATGAACTTTTTTGCCAATTGGGTTACAATTTAGGGGTTTGGGGATTAAGGTTGTTCCTAATAACGTATTGCTTGAAAAAACGCTAATTACTATACATTTAATTAACCATTGAAATTAATTATTGAATCCAACGGTAGACACATTAGTCTCAGTTGTTTGTGTTAGTATTGCAATGTATAATTTCAAGTAAAACTTTTGGAGTTTTTAAAAATTATTAAATTTGGGCTTTTTATTGTGTTTTTTTTTTTAAGCAATACGTAATTAAAAACAACCCTAGTCCCCAATCCTTTAAATCGTAACCCAATTTCCGCAAAAAAAGTTCATTCATAACACTGTTTTTTTTCAATCCTAGAACTAAGGAATATTTTGGATGTATTTTGTGTCATTAAACTAAACAGAAAAAAAGCCTTTATAAACAATAATTGATTCACTCCGCTTTAGTATAATACTAGATATTACACGCCCACGGACACCGCACGTACTAAGGGTTAAAATAATGTAGATGTATCAAATTTCAATTTTATCATTCATCCCCGCGCGACCCCCAATGTCCAAGCAGAGAGAATACAATCTGGAGGGGGGGAAGGGAGATAGGGGAGAGATGAAATAACAGACCTAAGCAGAGACGCAAATCACATCGTTTTTCTGTCCGCCCACCTACAGACGCCTTCCTCTCATAACAATTTACAAGAAGAGTCGTTGAATTTGTTCTCAGTTGAAACCTAGTTCCGGTGATTCTCCAGTGGGGAGATTCCCTGTGTCGTAGTGGCTAACGTACTGGACAGCGACATAGTAGTAACGCGAGTTCGAACTCCAGTCGTGATATGACGTTCACTAATAAAGCAAACTGTATATCATTTGTCGTTTTTTTTGTTTTTTTTTTTCTAAATGGTCGTGATTCGGTTTAATTGGAAATCGTCGTCAAAATTAAAAACGGAAATTTGGCTTGGGTATAGATTTTAAGGCTGACTTCTGATTTAGGTCGGAAAATTAAAAAGGAAAGTTTTTTGGTGGTACCCAATGACAGTTTAACTAACAGTCTATGAATTAACATTTTGGGAATTGGGTTACGGTTTTAAGGGGATTAAGGTTGTTTTTAATTACGTATTGCTTAAAAAAATAAACAACAAAAAAAACAAATTTACTATACATTTAATTTAACCATTGAAATTAATTATTGAATCTATTATTGAGACAGTTTTGTTTGTGTTAGTATTGCAATGTATAATTTCAATTAAACTTTAGTTTAAAAAAATATTTTTCAAACTAATGTATTAGTAATTTGGGGTTTTTTGTTGTTTATTTTTTTAAGCAAAAGTAATTTAAAAACAACCTTAATCCCCTAAAACTGTAACCCAATTCGCAAAATATTAATTCATAGACTGTAGTTAAAGTCATTGGGTACACCAAAAAAACTTTCCGTTTCAATTTTCCGACCTAAATCAGAAGTCAGCCGTTTTATGAATTTAACCATTACTAATGACACGATTTGTATTATTTTTTAACTTAATTTTAACCGTTAGTTGTGTTTAAGGGGAAAATAGATAAAATAAAACAGATGAATGATAAGATAAGTCAGAATTAATAAACATGTACAAACAAAAAACGTACTTTCTATTTCAATATTACAGGTGATGCGTGCTTTTCTTAAGTATGGATGACCAAAAAGTGTAACCAATTCGTGTTTTTTATGTTAATAAATTCTTTGGAAAATATTTATCTCCTTAAAAATTAGTTCTCTTGCGGCTATCAGTAGGAAAATAACATCCAATGAAAAACGGTTAAACACAACTAACGGTTAAAATTTAAGTAAAAAATAACATAAACCGTGTCCTTAGTAATGATTAAATTCATTAAAATCTATGCCCAAGCCAAATTTTTCCGTTTTAATTTTGACGACGATTTCCAATTTTAACCCAATATTTATGGGTTATTTAATGCCTAAACCATGCTTGTAGAAGAACAGGAAAGTAAAGTAAAGTCTTCGGGGTGGCCTAAAGTCGGTATCAACCAATCGGCGAGGGAGTCTATCTCGTTTTTACTAGCGTTAGACCATGGAGATTGTTTCTACGTCTGAGGTGGAGCGCCACACCTACCATCAGCTCTTTAATTTACCGCACAGATCCCTGTGCTACTCATACGCCGAGTTGGCGAGTGCCGGTATCGAACTAGGAACCTTGTGGTTTCTAGCCGAACGCTCTGCCGACTGAGCTAACCCGGCCCCTATTAATTAATTCATAGCTCTGGCAGGAGGGATTCATACCTTTCGTAAAGAGATATATACCTCGTACCCCACTTGTATGGGTTAGGCACAAGGCTCTATTAACGTGGGACCACCCCCAAGCCGAGACTCAGGGGTGGCGGGTGAAAAAAACCCACCACCCATACCTTTCGTAAAGATAATAGTCGGAAAGTGGACGTAATAGCATGACTGGAGTTCGAACTCGCTTACCGCAATATCGCAGTCCGGACATTAGCAGCCACAATAGCGGGGATTCCCGGCTAAAAAAAAAAAAACAAAGAAACTAGGTTTTAACTGGAGGAAATTTAAACGACTCGTCCTGTCAATTATTATTGGAGAAGGCGTCTGCGGGTGGGTGGACACCAAAAGGTTGACTCTTAAATAATCAGTATTAGGATAATATATTATAACTACTATTTTTTATTTTTAGTAGGCTGACTGCAAACACCTTGTATAAATTACAGTTTAGGATGTATAAACTTTTGCTTAGTCAAATAAGTCATCAAAAGGGGGATATAATGTCATCCTATGACCTTTTCAGTTCACCCTTATATATATATATATATATATATATATATATTATATATATATATATTTTATGAAATAAATGGAAGTTAATCCGACAGTATGAATTTAATTTTTGGAATGAAGGAAAGACGGAAAAATAACCGTCTTTCTTCATATTTTTCTCTTGATAAAGACCGCTCTTTAAAAAGGTCGAAACAGATTCTGTCAGCAACTATTAACATCATTTGTTTTTTCTAAAAATGTTAAATTTATACTGTCGGATTGTACTTCCATTTATTCATATATATATATATATATATAATATATATTATATATATATATATATATACAACTTGTTGGGTAAACCCTTGCAGTAAGAAAAAACCGCGGCAAATAGTTTGATTGTAAAAATATACTACAAACATTACCTGGAAGAGAAAAAAAAATTTTGAAAAAAAGAAAAGACCAAGATAGTCGTACAACCGAAAATTATCGGTTGATACTAAAAATACTTGGCCAAAAGAAAAAACAATTTATATTATATATAATATATGAAAATATATATTCATACAAAAACCGCTAGGATATACTAAAGCTAATAAATAAAGAGTGCTCAATACCTAAGTAGAGCAAATAATAAAGATAAACCTAATGAGCCAGATATACCTACTAAAAGTTTTGCTTAGTGCTCTTCGGGGCTAAGATCCGACTCTTAAGCTCTGAAGAGCACTAAGCGAAACTTTTATTAGGTATATCTGACTCATTAGGTTTTATATATATATATATAATATATATATATATGTGTGTGTGTGTGTGTGTGTGTGTGTGTGTTGTGTGTGTGTTTGTATAAACTTTGTTCTTGTGAACGTTGTTTTTGGTGGATTTTTATTTTTTTATTTTGAAGCATTGGGAAAAAAGTACAAAAACAAAAAGAACAAAAAAAGAACAAAAAACAGAATTTTAATATTCCACTGTTGTTCTGTCCTGGTTCGATCAATGCCGATATTCGGGTGGAACTTCACCCTTTTTTTTTAAGTGAATAGAGAGTATCTGAGGGAAAATGAAACACTGTATATATATATATATTATAATATATATATATTATATATATATATATAGTATCAATATATCAAAAATATAGAGCTGTAATAATACTACTAATATTATTATTAGAGGAAAAATAATGGGTCTACCTGGTTTCAATCAAATTGAAATGGGTTTCATCGTGACCCTACCCTAATGTTTAACTAAGTCGATGAATTACATCGACTTAAAAGTGCATTAGAAGTAGCGAGTCCATCTGTTCAGTGAAAAAAAAACTCTTTTAGTTGATTTCGTTTAAAATCTTCATTATATATATATATATATATATATATATATATATATATATATATATATATATATATATATATATATGCGTGTGTGTGTGTGTGTGTGTGAGGAAGGTTTTTAGAAGTTGCTTTTATATCTACTAGCAAATATATGCACCCTCCGGGTGCAAGTATTTAAGTTTTAATGTAATGAAATATCGTATTAAATTAGAAACGCTAATGAAACTAAATAAGAATGCAGATAAAAAGATTTGAAACAGAGGGAGTATAATCGAAAAATAGAACAACTGAAATTTACTCTTCTATCGCTCTTGTCTTTCATTGTTGTTTTTTCTAATTTAAGTATTTAGTTAAAAGAGCAGGTAAAGAATAAAATATCTTTTCTCGTTAATGGATTTCATTTAAGATTTATCCCCGAAATTTTTGCTTATATTCATTAAAATAAAACCAAACAATTAGAAATCAATAGTACTAAACACATATTTATTAAAATTACATTTTTAATATCAATATGCAAATAAGCCATCCCGTTCACACTGTAAACCGCTATTTTGTTGTATACATAAATACAATTGCATGTTGTTAGCATGTAGATATGATTAACAGTATAAATAATGTAAAACAATTTTATTAATAATTGAGGTAAAAATAAGGATAAATTCATGGTGAATATGACGCCAATAACTAAGGGAATTGTGACTTGAATAGTGATTTAGTTTCGGTTACAGACAGAAAAACACACAATCTCCATTATAATAAGATATATATATATATATATATATATATATATATATATATGAAATGTGAACTGAAAAGTTATATGTGGGTATTGTTAAAGACCACGGAAGACCATTATTATTATTATTATTTATTTATTTATTTATTTTCATAATTATTTTTTAATTTTCAAACCTTTGTAAAGTTCAAAGGTTATGACAAGGTCATAACTAGTTGGAACGCAAACAAACTCCGATGCAGGTTGAGGGACAAAACATTTTATATAACAGCACAAGAATAAACAGGGTACATAATACATACATACATAAGTAATATAAAGTTACATGTAAAGAGGATAAACATAAAAGCAACAGACATGAGACTAAGAATAGTCCATGCTGGGAAATCACTTACAGTGATGTAAGAGGGGGGGGCAAAGCCCCAACAAGAAAGGGGTAGTCATAAGACTACCTCATTGTGTCTCGGAGGTCGAGCAGCAGAAAAAGAGGAAGAGAAGTTCAAATCAGCCGCTTAAATACACCTGGCTCCTAGCGGGAACCAACGACACTAAACGGGCAGACAACCTCCCAAGCAAATACGAAAATAACTCCTACGCCTTTATCTACAAATAAATTCATCTTTTGGAATACTTTGTTTATAACTTTATTTCTATATACCGTCGGATTTATTTCCATATTTTACCACCTATATATATATATTATATATATATATATATATATATATATATATATATATATATATAATTGACAGTATCGTCTGATGATTGCCGTAAGCATGAATAATAGTAAAGAGATATTAATTAATATTAATATTAATATTAATATATATAAATTAATATTTGATTGTTAATCTGCTCTTCTTTTTAGCATTGAGCACCTTTATAGGTCAATACTTTTCTCATTCATTCTCTATTCATTCAATATATATATATTGTGTAATGAGAAATAAAATTGGAACTTAATCCGACAGTGTAAATATGATATATTGAAAAAACAAAGGATGTTTACAAATGCATGGGCTCAACATTCTTTGTTTTTTTCAATATATCATATTTATATTGTGTAATGCACAGCTAGACTGTTTTCAACATATATATATATATATATATATATATATAACACTTCAAAATTCTCTATATTTTGACCGTTTTAACTTCAAATATCAAACATTTTTATCTGATGAAGGCCGTTTTTCTTTGTATGGTTAAATATTTTATAATTTTCTATTATTATTATTATTTCATTTTATATTTAAGATAACAAATAGAATACATGTGCACATGAACAAGCTCATAGTCGAAACACGTGTTGGTAACTGAAATTAAATCAATTTTATCCATTCAACATTTTATTTATTTATTTATTTATCCTTTCAATATATCGTCGGATTCATTTCCATTTTCAACTTTATATATATATATATATATATATATATATTATATATATATATATGTGTGTGTGTGTGTGTGTGTGTATGTGTGTGTGTGTGTAATGTTCTTGTGAACGTTGTTTGTTTGGTCTTTTTAAAGCATTGGAAAAAAGAACAAAAACAAGAGAAACAGAACAAAAATCAGATGTTTTATATATTCAACCGTTGCACTTCCGATATTTCGGGTGAACCTTCACCCTTTCTCAAGGTATGTCCGACGGTCTGGAGAGAAAAAAATGCAATGTTGTATATGAGGGAAAAAAAATAATTATATATATATATATTTATATATATATATATATATATGAGCAGCCCTTGAGTTCATTAATCAATGGTTTCGCGACAATAACAAGGGTCGACTTATACACGAGTATATAACGTCTGATTTTATATGTTTCCAATAAGATAAATAACGTTGAAAAATATAGACCTTTAGATTATTGTTGATTTTTTTTGTCATCTTATATAACATTCCCTCCTTCTCCTGCCCCCCCCGCCTCCCATAACACTAGCCGCTCGACGCCCCCCCCGCCCAACTCCCCCGCCATTGGCTCTCAATTTTCGCGTCAATAGCTTTTGGTCTCACACATACACATTACACATAACCGCGCACGGCACACACACAAAAATCGATTTCAGTTCAACAGCACTTTTATGATCCCCTGAGAAATGGATCTGAAAGGAGAAACAAAAGATCAATAAAGCTCGTTACCACACACCTATAATGCAAAAGCAGCGTGGTGTAATGGTTTAGAGTCGTAGGAAATGGACTTGGTCGAACGAGTTCAATTCCTGGACGAAGCTGTTTGCATTTCACATAGCGCTAATACCATTGGGAAAGGTATGAATCCAATTCTTCCTCCAGCTATGGGTAAGTAGCAGGGCAGACTGGGCTCTTTAACCATGGCTAGGTAACCAGTCTAGAAGAGAGAAAACTCTGAATTCAAACCTGATAAACTCCGTTTAAGAAACTGACCTAGTGTCACATCCTGCTCGTGTAGGAGGGGTTGGGTAAATATATTTAATGAATATTGATATGGAATGAAATGTCATCACGAAACAGATTCAGCTCTTCTGGCTCATTGGATTTTACAGTATGCCAAATTCGCAGAATTCCATCCCGGACTCCTGCCTAAAAAAAAAACGCTAGGCGGTGATAGCTGAAAAGATCAACCCTATAATTAAAAAAAAAAATAAAATGAAAAATGCCGAAAAAAATTTTTAGCGGATTAAAGGCGTTTTTATCGAAAAAATTATTATTTTTTTAGTGGTTAAAATTAAGCCATATTTTTATCGACAAGTAATGTAGATATTTAGCCCCTCCCTTAAAATATTTTAAAGAGGGGGGGGTAAAATATTTTACATTTACTTGTCGAAAAAGACTGGAGGGGTGAAATATCGTATTAACTTTTCGGGAAAAACGCCTTAAGCGCTTCAGCAGGCATCGCTTCAGCTAGGGACTTGTTTTTCAGCTATCACCACCTAGCGTTTTTTAAGGCAGGAGGCCGGGACGGAATTCCTGCATTAGCACCTTTGTGCTGACGGTCAAGTCACGTTGAAAGCACCGACTTCCACAAGATCACTTCCTTACTTGCCACAGTTAGATAATGGACATTCTACCGGGACTGTTCCAAAGGAGCTCGAAACAGATCAAGCACTTTTGATTGGCTCTTTGTTGTTGGATTTTACGACATGTCAAACACTTCTTGGGTTATTTTATGCCGAAAACGATTTTGTTTTCTTTGAATTTTCTGTTTACTATTTCCAATAAAGTCATCAGTCTGATGATAGTCATAGGTATACACTGATATCTGTGGGTAGAAATAGATCTATAACCGCAAAATAGCCGATTTTTAAACTTTTTCTTTACCAATTATATATATACACACACACACACACACACACATATATATATATATATATATATATATATATATATATATATATACCGTATTTGACGGCATATAAAACGCACTTTTTCCCAAATTTTGACTAAAAAAATTGCCCTGCGTCTTATACATCGTATGTGAAGTTTGAGACCTCCCGTAGGCCTAGGCTAATCTTCTCTATGATACTCACTAACCCAGCTTATTATGTATGCTTATTGCTTGCCTGTACTGCCAAATTGCTTTTATACAGCTATGTTTCTGCTTGTGTAATGCACAGCTAGACTGTTTTCAACAATATATGCTTAAATACACTAAAAACTTTTTTCCCCTGAATCTGACCTGCTGAAATGGGGGGTGCGTCTTATATGCCCGTGCGTCTTATATGCCGTCAAATACGGTCCCTTTGATTTTATTATTAATTTATTTTAAGCCTCGATTAGAATAACAGACTTACCGTGAGTACAATATACACCAATGCGTATAACCACGCTCACTTCATAATAAATCTAATCAAAACAAAACAATATAAATAGATTTGAACATTTTTTTTCAATGAAACCGCTTTTAAACATTATGACACATGCAATTGTTAGACAGCCACATCCTAGTAAATACATTAACACAAATCGATTCTAACTTATTGTTTACTTTTTGAACATTACAAAAAATCAACTTCCGGTGTGAGATCTTTTTGAACCGAAAGTCAGCGTTCCTTCGCAACGAGCATTTTAGTGCAATGACCACACACGTGAAATCGACTGCTATTAATCGGTGTCTCGATTAATTCAGTGGATTTAACCCTGATGATCCTTATGGTGAAACTCGAGTAGGTTATTTCTTGTACCCATTTTATGATAAATTTGCTCTACTTAGTATTGAGCACTTTGTATTTGTTATATCGCTGACTTACCCCTCTGAATTCTACACTTACTAACCATCGTGACCAAATTCACCGGTAAGTCACCTTTTCCTTTATAAATAAATAAATAAATATATATATATTGCTCCGGAAATTTGATCTCTCAGTGACCGAAAGATACATACATTCCTATGTATTTAATAGTTTAAAAACACCAGTCCCTGCATCAGCTGTCAGTGGGCGAGGGGATAAGATATCGGACTACCATGCGGTCAGTCTGAGTTCAAAGCCTACCCAAGGATAGTTGTATCTAGCCACACTGAAGAGGCGTGATATGCCGAAAACACGTGTCTGTGGATGACTTATTAATATATATATATATATATCCTATCTAAGCTTTAAATTCTTAACTAATATATATAATATGTATATATATATATGTGTGTTGTGTGGTGTGTGTGTGGTGTGTGTGTGTGTCTGTGGTGTGTGTGTATGTATATAATGGCATGGAACCAAAAAGACGGCTACCGAGCTTTTAAAGCTTAGATAAGGAGAGATAGATCGATAAATGGATAGACATGATCAAATAGATAGCAACATATAGAAATGATAATTAGGAACTGATTGAAATCAATCGATACACAGAATCGGACTGAGATCGATATATAAATAAAACCGAGATTGATATAAATAGATTTGTTATTTGGAAAATAGGTACGAACAAACTGACGTCAATAGAGTGAGATATCTTACGTTAGACATAGGCGAACTGGTATATATATATATATTATATATATATATTATATAGTGTAAAAAAACTATTGAGATTGAAGCTGTCTTTACTGAGATAAACAATAAAATGTAACGTTATTTTTTCAGAAAACAAGGTGTGTCAAAAAGTACAGATTTTAAAGTTGTATTTACCAAGATAGAAATGAAGAATGAATGGAACGTTAATTTTTCAGAATACAAGGTGTGTCAAAAAGTACAGAAAATATCGATATCTTTTTTGACGCACCTTATTATATATATATATATATATATATATATATGACAAAACCCACGATAGAAATGAACCTGTGAGATCAATAGATTTGATATCGAACAATAGGCATAAAAAACTGAAGTAGATACAGCTATCAATCTATCTATCTATCTATCTGTATGTATACATTTATATATATATATATATATATATATATATTAATATATATATAATATATATATATAATATAGTGAGAGAGAGGGTGTGGAGAGAGATTTTACATGGTACAAAGTGAAGATCTATACATATTTGTATATATATATATATATATATATATATATATATATGTGTGTGTGTGTGTGTGTGTGTGTGTGTGTGTGTGTGTGTGTGTGTGTGTGGTGAAGAGATGGAAGTGAATCCGACGTTATGTAGTATATTAAAAAAAATAAATAAGTTTGTGGTCAGTTTATTAGCCGACGCTGTCGGTACGAGCTGAACAATTGATACATACTTACGTAGATGTATGTTTTACAATCACCAAGAGAACTCAAGTCTGTAAACAACAGACGAGTAATGCATATATATAAAATAGAGAGAGAGAGAAAGAGGGGGAATAAAGAAGAGCAAGAGAGAGGGGAAGAGAGAGAAGAAGAGAGAGAGAGAGAGCTTGGGTTTTCGGCCTGACAAATGCTACAATCTACATGGTGCGTGTATACATTCCCTTTTTGCAGAAACCCTTGCAGTAAACATATGGGAAATCATACACTACATACAGAGAGAGAGAGAGAAAGAGAGAGGGAGAGAAAGAGAAGAGGGGGAGAGAGAGAAAGAAAGAGTGAGAGAGAGAAAGAGAAAAAGAGAAGAGAGAGAGAAAGAGAGAGAGAGAAAGAGAGAGAAAAGAGAAAGAAAGAGAGTGAGAAAGAGAGAGAGAAGAAGAGAAAGAAAGTAAGAGAGAAGAAAGAGAGAAAGAGAGACGAGAGAGAGAGAGAGAGAGAGAACTACGCACACATGCATACACATCTCGCACACTCTCAACAACATAACTATATAAACTTTTGTTACGTAAGAACGGCTTAATTTTTCTCCTTTCTTTTAGACGCATCTATGACGTCATGGTGAAATTCTATGACGTCAGGGGGAAAGACGTGTTCGTCATTGAAACACGGCGATCTGATTGGCTGCCATTGAACTTTGGCATCCAAAATAGTGTTTTCTCACAGCGACGCCCACGTACTTAGACGCGCCTCTAAGCTTATAGATAGATTCGAACAATTAGAATAAGCCACGCCCTCGCCTTGCTGAAGCTCCACCCACTTTCTAATGCCAACCTTTTTACCTAGATAATCTTATTATTAGATAAGTCTATTTTTTTTAAATATCAAAACTAGCAGAGTCCCCGGCGTTGCCCGACACAAACAGCACTAGCGAAGTAGCATTCATTGAGACAAACATGATCCTACCTGCACAACCTTACCTTTCATTTAATAATATATTTGGTTATTAGTTTTGATAGACATTACTTGGATATAAATTAAATTTTGATTTTTTAGATTTTTCAATATATTTCATGAAGAAGATATTAACAGTAATTTCTCAACATTAAAGTCTTCAAGCCATTAGTATTTTTGGATTATTCGAACTATTGTCCTTATCTTCATTGTTATCGTACAACACGTTTCGGCTGATGTGCCCTCCGGCCTTCTTCAGGTATTTCTTGTTGGACCCTGGAACTTTCTCGGACTCGGGGACCTTCTTTTGGGGCTCGGGAACCTTCTTGTCGTAATCGGGAACCTTCTTGTCAGACTCGGAAGCCATCACGGAACTTTAGACCTAACCGTTTAATTCAGTCCACGGGTATCCTGTTCTCATTCCGCTAAACCATAGCTGGGGTACAGGTGTTAAGCTGTGTTAATTATTATTCTATGTTAATGCTGCCCTTGACCAGGATTGAACCTGCAGTCAAAAGGTACTGTCAACTGGATCTGTCTTAACCTAATTTGTTTTATCACTAGGCTGTGTCAATACGATTCTCAGAATCCTTGTTTCCTCCAGTGTTAAGCAACGAGCACTAAACGCCTTTCCATGTAGGCTTTTAAATAGTTGACCAACCACGAGCGTGTTGATTGGCCGATTGAATCCAGAATGGCCACAAAGAGTCTATAAGTTTAGGTTGTGGCGTCCAGCACACCTTATATATACCAAATATTCCAACAAGATTCGCTTTCTGTTCAGTGTGTATCTTTACTTCTAGTTTCACTTCACGATTTTTTCTTCTCATTTTAGTTTCAACTTTACTTTCACGATTCCTTTCTTCTCATTTTAGTTTCACTTTCACTTCAGATTCCTTTCTTTTCGTCTCGATTTGATTTCATCTGTCTCTTGTGGGACTTTTATTTTTTTTTGATTCCCTCATCCGTTTTTTTTTTCTTTCTTTCTGTTATTTTATTTTAACTTTCTGTTCCGTGTGTATCTTTACTTTTAGTTTCACTTTCATGATTTCTTTCTTTTTCTTTTAGTTTCACTTTCACTTTCACGATTGCTTTCTTCTCTCTTCCAGTTTTCAAATCATTACACTTTCTCTTGTGAGGATTCTCCTTTTCTTTGGATTCTCTCACTGTCGAACCAATTTGCACCTGCCCCCAAGAGAAAGTGTAATTGATTTGAAACTGGGAAAGAGAAGAAGCAATCGGTGAAGTGAAAGTGAACTAAAAAGAACAGAAAGAAATCATGAAAGTGAACTAAAAGTAAAGATACACGGAACAGAAAGTTAAATAAATAACAGAAAGAAAGAAAAAAAAACGGATGAGGAATCAAAGAAAAAATAAAAGTTCCCACAAGAGACAGTTGAAATTCAAATCGAGACGAAAAGCAGGAAATCTTGAAAGTGAAAGTGAAACTAAAATGAGAAGAAAGGAAATTCGTGAAAGTGAAAGTGAAACTAAAATGAGAAAAGGAATCGTGGAAGTGAAACTAGAAGTAAAGATACACACTGAACAGAAAGCGAATCTTGTTGGAATATTTGGGTATATATAACGGTGTGTGGAACGCCATCAACTAACTTTAGACTCTTTGTGCCATCTGGATTCAATCGGCCAATCAAGCTTCGTGGTTGGTCAACTATTTAAAAGCCTACATGGAAGGCGTTTAGTTGCCTCGGCTAAAACACTGGAGGGAAACAAGGATTCTGAGAATCGTATTGGACACAGCCTAGTGGCATAAAACAATTAGGTTAAGACAGATCCAGTTGACAGTTACTTTTGACTGCAGTTCAAATCCCTGGTCAAGGGCAGCATAACATAGATAATAATTAACACAGCTTAACAACTGTAGCCCCAGCTATGGTTAGGCTGAATGAGAACAGGATTACCCCCGGGACTGAATAAAACGGTTAGGTCTAAAGTTCCGTGATGGCTCCGGTCCTGACAAGAGTTTTCCCGATTAACGACAAGAAGGTTCCCGGCCCCAAAAGAGGGTCCCGAGTCCGAGAAAGTTCCAGGGTCGCAACAAGCAATACCTGAAGAAGGCCGGAGGGCACATCAGCCGAAACGTTGTACAGATAACAATGAAGATAAGGACAATAGTTCGAATAATCCAAATAATACTAATGGCTGAAAGATTTAATGTTGAGAAATTACTGTTAATTATCTTCTTCCATAAGATATATTGGAAAATCTAAAAAATCAAAATTTAATTTTATATCCAAGTATGTCTATCAAATAATAACAAATATATTATAAATGAAAGGTAAGGTTGTGCAGGTAGGATCATGTTTGTCTCATGAATGCTAATTCGCAGTGGGCTGTTGTCGGGCAACGCCGGGGACTCTGCTAGTTTTGATATTTAAAAAAAAATAGACTTATCCTAATAATAACGATTATCTAGTAAAAAAGGTTGGCATTGAAAGTGGGTGGAGCTTTCAGAAGGCGAGGGCGTGGGCTATTCTAATTGTTCGAATGCTATCTTAAGCTTAGAGGCGCGTCTAAGTACGTGGCGTGCTGTGAGAAAACACTATTTTGGGATGCCAAAGTTCAGGCAGCCAATCAGATCGCCGTGTTTCAGACCGAACACGTTTTCCCCCTGACGTATAGAATTTCACCATGACGTCATCAGATGCGTCTAAAAGACAAGGAGAAAAATAAGCGCGGTTCTTACGTAACAAAAGTTTATATAGTATTTGTTTGGTTTGTTTTTTTTTTTTTTTTTTTTGAGAGTGTGCGAGATGTGTATCATGTGTGCGTAGTTCTCTCATCTCTCTTCCTCTCTCTCTCTCTCTCTCTTTCTTTCTCTCCTTACTTCTTTCTCTCTTTCTCTCTCTCTTTCTCATCTCTTTCTTTCCTCTTTCTCTCTCTTTCTCTCTCTCTCTTTCTCTCTCTCTTTCTCTTTCTCTCTTCTCTCTCTCATCTTTCTTTCTCCTCTCCTCCCCTCTCATCTTTCTTCTCTCTCTCCCTCTTTCTCTCTCTCTCCTCTTGTATGTATGTGTAATGATTTCCCAATATTTACTCGCAGGGTTTCTGCAAAAAAGGGGAATGTATTACACCGCACCATGTAGATTGTAGCATTTGTCAGGCCGAAAACCCAAGCTCTTCTTCTTCTCTCTCTCTCTCTCTCCCTCTCTCTTGCTTCTTCTTTATTCCGCCCTCTTTCTCTTCTCCTCTCTACTTTATATATATGCGCATTACTCGTCCTGTGTTTAACAGACTTGAGTTTTCTGGTGATTGTAACATACATCTACGTAAAAGTATGTATCAATTGTTCAGCTGTACGACAGCGTCGGCTATAAACTGACCACAAACTTATTTATTTTTTTAATATACTAAATAACGTCGGATTCACTTCATCTCTTCACACACACAACACAACACACACACACACACACCACACATCCACACACACACACATATATAATATATATAATATATATATATATATATAATACAAATATGTATAGATCTTCATTTGTCATGTAAATCTCTCTCCACACCCTCTCTCTCACTATATATATAATATATATATATTATATAATATATATATATATATATATATATATATATAATGTATACATACAGATAGATAGATAGATAGATTATAGCTGTATCTACTTCAGTTTTTTTATGCTATTGTTCGATATAATCTATTGATCTCACAGGTTCATTTCTATCGTGGTTTGTCATATTATATATAATAGTAAATATATAATATATATAAGGTGCGTCAAAAAGTTCGATATTTTCTGCTACTTTTGGACACACCTTGTATTCTGTTAAAAATTACGTCATTCATTCTTCATTTTTCTATCTTGGTAAATACAACTTTTTAAATCGTACTTTTTTGACACACCTTGGTTTTCTGAAAAAAATAACGTTACATTTATTGTTTATCTCAGTAAAGACAGTTCAATCTCAATAGTTTTTACACTAATATAATATATATATATATATAATATACCAGTTCGCCTATGTCTAACGCGTAGATATCTCAACTGCTATTGACGTCAGTTTGTTCGTACCTATTTTCAATAATAAATCTTATTTATATCAATCTCGGTTTTATTTATATATCGATCTCAGTCCGATTCTGATGTACGATTGATTTCATCATTCCTAATTATCATTTCTATATGTTTGCTATCTATTTTGATCATGTCTTCCATTTATCGATCCATATCTCCCTTCTCCCCCCCCCTCCCCTTCCCCGCCCGCCTCTAATCACGAGCCTTCGTCACGACTCCCGCACCGACCCCCGCCCTCCACCCCCCTCTCTCTGCGCCTCCTTCTTCCCCTCCCCCCTCTCTCCCTCACATCCCCGTCCCTCCTATCTAGCTTTAAAAGCTCGGTAGCGTCTTTTGGTTCATGCCTTATATACATACACACACACACAGACACACACACCACACACACTACACCACACACACACATATATATATATACATATATATAATATTAGTTTAAGAATTTTTAAAGCTTAGATGGATATATATAATATATATATTAATAAGTCATCCAAGACACGTGTTTTTCGGCATATTCACGCCTTCTTCGTGTGGCCTAGATAAACTATCCTTTGGGGTAGGCTTTGACTCAGACTGCACCGCATGGTGTCCGATAGTCTTATCCCCTCGCCCACTGACAGGCTGATGCAGGGACTGGTGTTTTTAAACTATTAAAATACATAGGAATGTATGTATCTTTCGGTCAATGAGAGATCAAATTTCCGGAGCAATATATAATATATTTATTATTTTTTATAAGGAAAGGGATGACTTACCGGTGAATTTTGGTCACGATGGTTAGTAAGTGTAGAATTCAGAGGGGTAAGTCAGGATATAACAATCAAAGTGCTCAATACTAAGTAGAGCAAAATCTTATCTAAATGGGTACAACGAAAATAACCTACTCGAGTTTCAACCTATAGGATCATCAGGGTATCCACTGAATTAAATCGGACACCGATTAATAGCAGTCGTTTTCACGTGGTGTGGTCATTGCACTAAAATGCTCGTTTGCGAAGGAACGCTGATTTCGGTTCAAAAAAAGTCTCACACCGGAAGTTGGTTTTTTGGTAATGTTCAAAAAGTAAACAATAAGTTTAGAATTCGATTTGTGTTAAATGTATTTACTAGCGATGTGGCCTGTCTAACAATTGCATGTGTCATATGTTTAAAAGCGGTTTCATTGAAAAAAAATGTTCAAACTCTTATTTTATATTGTTTTTGTTTTGATTAGATTTATTATGAAGTGAGCGTGGTTATAACGCATTGGTGTATTTGTAGCTCACGGTAAGTCTGTTATTCTAATCGAGGCTTAAATAAATTAATATAAAATCAAAGGGGAAGTATTTGACGGCATATAAGACGCAACGGGCATATAAGACGCCCCCCCCATTTCAGCAGGTCAGATTCAGGGAAAAAGTTTTTAGTGTATTTAAGCATATATTGTTGAAACAGTCTAGCTGTTGCAATTCCACAAGCAGAAAACATTAGCTGTATAAAAGCAATTTGGCATACAGGCAAGCAATAAGCATACAAATAGCTGGGTTAGTGAGTTATGCATAAGAGAAGATTAGCCTAGGCCTACGGGAGGTCTCAACAACTTCACATCCGATGTATAACGCAAGGGCAATTTTTTTAGTCAAAATTTTGGGAAACAAGTGCGTTTTATATGCCGTCAAATACGGTTATAACTATATATATATATATATATATATTATATACTATATATATGTGTGCGTGTGTGTGTGTGTGTTGTATATATATAATTGGTAAAGAAAGTTAAAACAAATCGGGCTATTTGGCGGTTTAGATCTATTTCTACCCACAGATATCAGTGTATACCTATGACTAATCATCAGACTGATGACTTTATTTGGAAATAAGTAACAGAAATTCAAAAAACAAAATGTTTTCGGCATAAAATAACCAGAAGTGTTTGACATGTCGTAAAATCAACAACAAAGCCGCCAATCAAAAGTGCTTGATCTGTTTCAGCTCCTTTGGAACAGTTCCGTAGAATGGTCCATTATACTAACTGTGGCAGTAAGGAAGTGATCTTGTGGCGTCCGGTGCTTTCAACGTGACTTGACCGTCAGCACAAAGGTGCTAATGGCAGAATTCCGTCCGGCCTCCTGCCTTAAAAAACGCTAGGTGGTGATAGCTGAAAAACAAGTCCTAGCTGAAGCGATGCCTGCTGAAGCGCTTTAAGGCGTTTTTCCCGAAAGTTAATACGATATTTCACCCTCCAGTCTTTTTTCGACAAGTAAATGGATAATATTTTACCGCCCCCTCTTTAAAAACATATTTTTAAGGGAGGGGCTTAATATCTACATTTACTTGTCGATAAAAATATGGCTTATTTTACCACCTAAAAAAATAATAATTTTTCGATAAAAACGCCTTTAATCCGCTAAAAAATTTTTTCGGCATTTTTCATTTTATTTTTTTTTTTTAATTATAGGGTTGATTTTTCAGCTATCACCGGCCTAGTCGTTTTTTTTTTAGGCAGGAGTCCGGGATGGAATTCTGCGAATTTGGGCATACTGGTACAAATCCAATGAGCCAGAGAGCTGATCTGTTTTCGTGATGAAACATTTCATTCCATATCAATATTCATTAATATATTTAACCCACCCCTCCTACACGAGCAGGATGTGACACTAGGTCAGTTTCTTAACGGAGTTTATCAGGTTGAATTCAGAGTTTCTCCTTCCTAAGACTGGTTTTACCTAGCCATGGTTTAAAGAGCCCAGTCTGCCTGGCTACTTACCCATAGTGGAGGAAAGAATTGGATTCATACCTTTCCCAATGGTATTAGCGCTATGTGAAAAAGCAAAGCTTCGTCCAGGAATTGAACTCGGTTCGACAAGTCATTTCCTACGACTCTAACCATTACACCACGCTGCTTTTGCATTTATAGGTGTGTGGTAACGAGCTTTATGATCTTTTGTTTTTCTCCTTCAGATCCATTTCTCAGGGGTATAAAAGTGCTGTTGAACTGAAATCGATTTTTGTGTTTGTTGTGCCGTGCGCGTGTATGTGTTGTGTTATGTGTGAGACCAAAAGCTATTGACGGAAAATTGGAAAGCCAATGGCCGGGGGTTTGGGGCGGGGGGGGGCGTCGAGCGGCTAGTGTATGGGAGGCGGGGGGGGGGGCAGAGAAGGAGGGGAATGTTATATAAGAATGACCAAAAAATTCAACAATATATAAAGTCTAGAATTTTTCAACGTTATTTATCTTATTGGAAACATATAAAATCAGAGCGTATATACTCGTGTATAAGTCGACCTTTTTTAATTGTCGCGAAACCATTGATAATGAAGCTCAAGGGCTGCTCATATATACTATATATATATTTTTTATATATATATTAATTATTTTTTTCCCTCATATACAACATTGCATCTTTTTTCCTCTCCAGACCGTCGGACAATACCTTGAGAAGGTGAAGGTTCCCCGAAATCATCGGAAGTGCAACGGTTGAATAATAAAACTCGTGATTTTTGTTCTGTTGTTCCTTGTTTTTGTTCTTTTTTCCAATGCTTTAAATAAGCCAAACAAATCAACGTTCACAGAACATTACAACACAACACACATAACACACACACACACAGAACATATATATATATATAATATATATATACTATATATATATACTATATAATAAGTTGAAAATGGAAAATGAATCCGACGATATATTAAAGGATAAAATAAATAAATAAATAAAATGTTGAATGGATAAAATTGATTTAATTTCAGTTACCAACACGTTTTCGACTATGAGCTTGTTCATGTGCACATGTATTCTATTTGTTATAATTAAATATAAAATGAATAATAATAATAATAGAAAATTATAAAATATTTAACCATACAGAAGAAAAACGGCCTTCATCGATAAAAATGTTTTGATATTTTGAAGTTAAAACGGTCAAAATATAGAAGAATTTTGAAGTGTTATATATCTATATATATATATATATATATTTGAAAACAGTCTATGCTGTGCATTACACAATATAAATATGATATATTGAATAAACAAGAATGTTGGCCAATGCATTTGTAAACACTCCTTTGTTTTTTCAAATATATCATATTTACACTGTCGGATTAAGTTTCCAATTTTATTTCTCATTATCACAATATATATATATTGAATGAATAGAGAATGAATGTAGAAAAAGTATTGACCTATAAGGTGCTCATGCTAAAAAGAAGAGCAGATTAAACAATCAAATATTAATTTTATATATATTAATATTGAATATTAAATATTAATTAATATCTCTTTACTATTAGTTCATGCTTACTGGCAATCATCAGACGATACTTCAATATATATATATATATATATATTATATATATATATATATATATATATATAGTATATAGGTGGTAAAATATGGAAATAAATCCGACGGGTATATAGAAATAAAGTGAATAAACAAAGTTTCCAAAAGATATTTTATTTGTAGATAAAGTAGGATTATTTCGGTATTTGTTGGGAGGTTGTCTGCGTTTAGTGTCGGGTTCCCGCTAGGGCAGGTGTATTTAAGCGGCTGTTTTGAACTTCTCTTTCCTCTTTTCTGCTGCTCCGACCTCCGAGACACAATGGAGGATGTCTTATGACTACCCCTTTCTGTTGGGGCTTTGGCCCCCCTCTTACATCATGTAAGTGATTCCAGGCATGGACTAATTCTTAGTCTCATGTCTGTTGCTTTTATGTTTATCCTCTTTAACATGTAACTTTATATTACTTATGTATGTATGTTTATGTACCCTGTTATTCTTTGTGCTGTATATAAATGTTTTTGTCCTCAACCTGCATCGGAGTTTGTTTTGCGTTTCAACTAGTTATGACCTTGTCATAACCTTTGAATTTACAAAAGGTTAAAATTAAAAAATAATTAATGAAAATAAATAAATAAATAATAATAATAATAAATAATGGTCTTCCGTGGTTCTTTAAATACCACATATAACTTTTCAGTTCACCTTTCATATATATATATAATATATATATATATATTATTATATAGTCTTTAATTATAATCGAGACTTGTGTGGTTTTTCTGTCTGTAACCGAAACTAATCAACTATTCAAGTCACAATTCCCTTAGTTATTGGCGTCTATTCACCATGAATTATCCTTATTTTACCTCAAATTAATTAATAAAATTGGTTTTACATTATTTATACTGTTAATCATATTACATGCTAACACATGCAATGTATTTATGTATACACAAAATAGCGGTTTACAGTGTGAACGGGATGGCTTAATTTGCTATTGATATTAAAAATGTAATTTTAATAAATATGTGTTTATACTATTGATTTTTTTTCTATTGTTTGGTTTTATTTTAATGAATAATAAGCAAAAAATTTCGGGATAAATCTTAAATGAATCCATTAACGAGAAGAAGATATTTTATTCTTTACCTGCTCTTTTAACTAAATTAAATTAGAAAAACAACATGAAGAGACAAGAGCGGATAGAAAGAGTAAATTCAGTTGTTCTATTTTCGATTATACTCCCTCTGTTTCAAATCTTTTTATCTGCATCTTATTTAAGTTTCATTAGCGTTTCTAATTAATACGATATTTCATTACATTAAAACTTAAATACTTTGCACCGCGGAGGGTGCAATATTTGCTAGTAGATATAAAAGCAACTTCTAAAAACCTCCTCACATAAACACACACACACACACGCATATATGATATATATATATATATATTATATATATATATATATATTATATATATATATATATATAATGAAGATTTTAAACGAAATAAAACTAAAAGAGTTTTTTTTTCACTGAACAGATGACTCGCTAACTTCTAATTTCACTTTTAAGTCGATGTAATCATCGACCTTAGTTAAACATAAGGTAGGTGTCACGAATGAACCATTTCAATTTAATGTGAAACCATGGTAGACCCTTATTTTCATCTATAATAATATTAGTAGTATTATTACAGCTCTAATATTTTGATATTTTGATACTATATATATATTATATATATATATATATATTATATATATATATTTTATATATACAGTGTTTCATTTTCCTCAGATACATCTCTTTCACTTAAAAAAGGGTGAAAGTTTCACCCGAAATATCGGCATTTTGATCCAACGCAGGACAGAACAACAGTGGAATATTAAACTTCTGTTTTTTGTTCTTTTTTGTTCTTTTTGTTTTTTAGCTTTTTTTTCCCAATGCTTTCAAAATAAAAAATAAAAATCCACCAAAAACAACGTTCACAAAACAAATGTTTAAACATAACACACACACACACACACACACACACAACACACACACACACAAGTTTTATATATTCATTATATATATATATAATAACCTAATGAAGTCAGATATACTTAATAAAAGTTCGCTTAGTGCTCTTTCAAGAGCTAAGAGTCGGATCTTAGCCCGAAGAGCACTAAGCAAAACTTTTAGTAGGTATATCTGGCTCATTAGGTTTTATCTTTTATTAATTTGCTCTACTAGGTATTGAGCACTCTTTATTTATTAGCTTAGTATATCCTAGCGGTTTTTGTATGAATATATATTTTCATATATAGCTATATAAATATAATTGTTTTTTTTCTTTTGGCCAAGTTTTTAGTATCACCGATAATTTTCGGTTGGACGACTATCTTGGTCTTTTTTTTTTTTCAAAATTTTTTTTTCTCTCCAGGTTTAATGTTTGGTAGTATTTTTACAATCAAAACTAATTTGCGGTTTTTTCTTACTGCAAGGGTTTACCAACAAGTTGGTATATATATATATATATATATTATATAATATATATATTATATATATATGAATAAATGGAAGTTATCCGACAGTATAAATTTAACATTTTTAGAAAAAACAATGACGTGTTAATAGTTTTCTGACAGAATCTGTTTTCGCTTTTTAATAGAGCGGTCTTTATCAAAGAGCAAAATATGAAGGCAAATGACGGTTTATTTTCCGTCTTTCCTTCATTCTAAAAAATTAAATTCATACTTGTCGGATTAACTTCCATTTATTTCATATATGATATATATATATATATATATTATATATAATATATATATATATATAAAGGGGTGAACTGATAAAGGTCATAGGATGACATTATATGCCCCCTTTTGATGACTTATTTGACTAAGCAAAAGTTCACATACATCCTAAACTGTAATTTATACAAGTGTTTGCAAGTCAGCCTACTAAAAATAAAAATATAGTTATAAAATATATTTATCCTAATACTGAGTTTATTTAAGAGTCTAACCTTTTGGTGTCCACCCACCGCGCAGACGCCTTCTCCAATAATAATTTGACAGGACGAGTCGTTAATGTCTCAGTTAAAACCTAGTTTCCTTTGTTTTTTTTTTTTTAGCGGGAATCCCGTAGTGTGGTTGCTAATGTCCGGACTGCGATATTGCGGTAACGAGTCGAACTCCAGTCATGCTATTACGTCTCACTTTCCGACTATTATCTTTAGCGAAAGGTAATGGGTGGTGGGGTTTTTTTCACCCGCCACCCCTGACGTCTCGGCTTTGGGGTGGTCCCACCGTTAAATAGGCCTTGTGCCTAACCCAATACAAGTGGGGTACGAGGTATATATCTCTTTACGAAGGTATGAATCCCTCCGCCAGAGCTTATGATATTAATTAATAGGGGCCGGGTTAGCCTTCAGTCGGCAGAGCGTTCGGCTAGAAACCACATAGGTTCCTAGTTCGATACGGCACTCGCCACACTCGCGTATGAGGTAGCACAGGGATCTGTTGCGGTAAATTAAAAGGAGCTGATGGTAAGGTGTGGCGCTCCACCTCAGACGTAGAAAAATCTCCATGGTCTAACTGCCTAGTAAAAACGAGATAGACCTCCTCGTCGATTGGTTGATACGACTTTAGGCCACCCCGAAGACTTTATTTACTTTCTGTGTTCTTTCTACAAGCAATGGTTTAGGGCATTAAATAACCCCAGTAAAATTTGGTAAAATTGGAAATCGTCGCAAATTAAAAACGGAAAAATTTGGGCTTGGGCATAGATTTTAATAATTTAATCATTACTTAAGGACACGTTTATGTTATTTTTTACTTAAATTTTAACACGTTAGTTGGGTTTTAACCGTTTTATTTGGATGTTATTTTCCTACTGATAGCCGCAAGAGACTAATTTTTAAGGGAAGATAAATATTTTCCAAGAATTTATTAACATAAAAACACGAATTGGTTACACTTTTGGGTCATCATACTTTAAGAAAGCAGCGTCATCACCGGTATTATTGAAATGAAAGTACGTTTTTTGTTTGTAATGTTTATTAATTCTGATTATCTTACATTCATCTGTTTTTTTTATCTATTTTCCCCTTAAACACAACTAACGGGTTAAAATTTAAGTTAAAAATAATACAAATCGTGTCTTAGTAATATGGTTAACATTCATTAAAATCGGCTGACTTCTGATTAAGGTCGGCAAAATTGAACGGAAGTTTTTTTGGTGGTACCGCAATGACAGTTTAACTACAGTTCTATGACAATTAATATTTTGCGAATTGGGTTACAGTTTTAGGGGATTAAGGTTGTTTTTAATTACTTTTTGCTTATAAAAATAACAACAAACACCCAAAATTACTAATACATTTGAATGTTGAAAAATATTTTTTTAAACCTAAGTTTAAATTGAAATTATACATTGCAATACTAACCAAACAACTGTCCTCAATAATAGATTCAATAATTAATTTCAAATGGTTAATTAAACTGTATAGTAACAATTTGTTTTTTTTTGTTGTTTTATTTTTTTAAGCAATACGTAATTTAAAAACAACCTTAATCCCCTAAAAACCGTAACCCAATTCGCTAAATGTTAATTCATAGACTGTAAGTTACACTGTCATTGGGGTACCACCAAAAAACTTTTTCCGTTTTAATTTTCCGACCTAAATCAGAAGCTCAGCCTTAAATCTATACCCAAGCCAATTTTTCCGTTTTTAATTTTGACGACGAATTTTCCAATTTTAAACGAACACGGACCATTTAAGAAAAAAAACAAAAAAAGACAAATTGTGATATCACAGTTTGCTATTTAGTGATACGTCATATCACGACTGGAGTCGAACTCGCGTTACTACTATGTCGCTGTCCAGTACGTTAGCCACTAGACACAGGGATCTCCCACTGAGAATCACCGAACTAGGTTTCAACTGAGAAAATTCAACTGAACTCTTCTTTGTAAATTGTTATGAGAGGAAGGGTTGTAGTGGGCGGACAGAAAACGATGTGATTTGCGTTCTCTGCTTAGGTCTGTTATTTCTCTCTCCGCTATCTCCTTCCCCCCTCCAGATTGTATTCTCTCTGCTTGACATGGGGGTCGCGCGGGGATGAATGATAAAAATTGAAATTTGATACATCTACATTATTTTAACCCTAAGTACGTGCGGTGTCGTGGGCGTGTAATATCTAGTATTATAACTTAAAGCGGAGTGATCAATTATTGTTTACTTAAAGGCTTTTTTTCTGTTTAGTTTATGAATCAAAATACATCCCAAAATATTCCTTAGTTTAGGATTGAAAAAAAACAGTGTATGAATAACTTTTTTTGCGAAATTGGGTTACGAATTTAAGGATTGGGGAACTTAGGTTGTTTTTAATTACGTATGGCTTAAACAAAAAACACAATAAAAGCCCAAACAATTTATAATTTTTTAAAAACTCAAAAGGTTTACTTGAAATTATACATTGCAATACTAAACACAAACAATGGAGCTAATGTGTCTCCGTTGGATTCCAATAATTAATTTCAATGGTTATTAAATGTATAGTAATAGCGTTTTTTCAAGCAATACGTTTATTAGGAACAACGCTTAATCCCCAAACCCCTAAATTGTAAACCAATTGGCAAACAAAGTTCATTCATATTGAAAACAAAATTTATTTTAATTGGTTCTAATAGTCGTAATCTGCAATTAAATAAAACTGATTGTCTCTTACCTCACATTCTGCCTGTCACTTTGTCCCTCTCTATATATATCATGCTTACCTCCTTGTTATATTGTTAGTTTCGCTGTGAGTTAAAGGAGTGATTTCGAGATGTGAAATATATTTGTATGTTCAAGTTTCACAGTAGCTTAATTAGGTAAACTGTTTCTTTCTTAAGACATCTTACAAATGCTTTAATGTTTTTTGTTTTTTTTTCAAATTAATCCAGTCGAATTTACTAAAAAAATTATTCACCTTTGCAATTCACTTTCCTCAAATCCCTAATTATCTACGCCAGAGCTCAATGGGTGACCCAACGGGTTACGTTTTTGTCTAGGGATAATCATTAAAAATTTAGTTGGTTTTACGGCATATCAACCCTGTGGGTTTATTCAATGCCAGGACTATAGCTAGTCAGTAGAGCACTAACAGTTTCCTGTTCGATACAGTTCCCGTCAACCTCAGTGATGAGTAGCTTAGATTGGGTAATCTGATCTGTAAAGTGGTAAGGAGGGCCCCCCCCTGGATGTTTTTTTTTAGGTACGGTGCTTCACCATAGCAAAACAATCTCCCTGGTTTTGGCGCAACCGAAAGGGTATAGACTCCCTCGCGTCCGCTGATACCGATGATAGGTCCATTCGCTTTTAATATTCAATGGTACCTTGGCTACGAGTTTAATTCGTTCCGATCCTTACTCAATATACTAGGCACTCAATTGTGTCATCATCATCATCATCATCATCATCATCATGTCGCGCCGGCAGCACGGATATCAATTAGCAATCTCTCGCCAACATTCCCTATCATTCAATTGCTTCTGGAGGTCCTCTGCGCGGCATCAGTATCCGTGCAGAGCTGGTCAATTTATGTCTTTGCTGGTCCGGCCCAAGCTGGCGTGCCGCTGGTGATGGCTTCTACAGAATACCGTCACTTATGAGTTTCGTCCTTGCTTCTCCAACATGTCCTGGCAATGTCCTCGTTCGTCTTACACGGATGGTTTTCTGTGATATGGGGGCAGGTGGCCATGACAGCTGTTTTCTTGTGGGGTGTTGTTTTTCCGCGTGCTTGTTTAAGACTGCGCGAAGCAATTATTGTGCAGCTACCGTCCTAATTTATTCTCCACTCGCTTCTTTAGGGTCCAGGTGGGTGGCAGCCGTACAGTTAGACTGATACAACTCGGCCTGGCAAAATTGTTTGCTGTTATCTTGTTCAGTGAGATCGGAACTTCCATGTGCTGACAATATGTTTTATAGTAGATATGCTTAAAGTCAAAGTCAAATGTAAACCTGAAATGTTATAGAAAACCATAGAATGTAAATGAATCTATTAAGTAGCTAGTAAAAAAAAAAAAAACAATAAACGCCTCTGTGGCGACGTAAAATAATTTTGCTGAGGGGATGGGAGTTGAAAATTTATATCAGAGAGTCTGTATCATAAGTAAGTAAATCTGCAAATTTATCAAAAGAATAAAATAAATAAATTTATTAAGGAGTAAAAAAAAAAAAAAATTTGAAATGGAAACTTAGTTCTGATAACTTAATATACATTAAAATAAAACAAACTTATATATAGATGGAGGAGATAATACGCAGTTATGTATTTATTTAAACTTGTTTAACAAAAACAAATGAGGACTGTTCTAACATTGGCATGCTCAAATTTTGAGTGTATTTATTTTATGTTATGACGATTTTAGTAGTGTGACGTAAGCAGTTGAGTGTTTTTTGTTAGCAGAAAAAAACCGGAACGAATCTCCATTATAATAAATTATTATTATTACTCATTATCTGTAGAAGGGTTACCTCCCAGTGGAACCACCTGTTTGTTCGTGGGTAAGCGACCCATGAGTCTTAAAAGTGGAACACTGGTGGCTGAGCAGCCCATACATGCAATTCCTCCCTTTATCCTTACTTAGCTAGAGGGCGGTCGGAGAGCCCCTCCCCGATAATACGGCTGGTACGTCTAGTGGTTACGTAGTGGGATGTATCGTAGCTTCTACTGACTGAGCTATAGTCCTGCATTGATAACTCAACAAGGATTGATATGCGTAAAACAACTAAATTTTTTAATGATATCCTAGACAAAAACGTAACCTGTGATATAATTGCTAATGTGCTTGTCGGCGGGACTGTTAAGCGAGTTCGACTTTCTAGTCCGCCATTAAGTTTTTATTTTCGGACTAATACCCTTGGGAAAGTATGAATACCCAAAAAACGAGTTTTAAAAATGTGGTTTTAAAATTGAATACTCGACAAGAATGAATACAAAAAACCGTCTTCGGCATAAAATAATCCAACAGAAGAGTTGACATGCCGTAAAATCAAACCAGGCCAACGAAGGAATGAAAAACACAAAATGTCTTCGGCCAACCCACCATAAATGACCCACAAGGGTGTGACATGCCGTAAACTAGGATAACGCATCACCTATTCATTCTGCTGCAATCCGTGGTACAAACGGTTATCTATTTCACGTGAGTCATGTCAAGCCCTAGCACCTATATGATTGTAACAACTATTGCTTCTTAGACAAGCCGCAAACCTTTTTATCATATATGCCGAGAAATGGTGGTGGCTGAGGGGTCTTTCATGTCCTGGGGAATGACGTTTAGAACTCTATCTGATGGTGAGGTTTCCCAAGTTCTGGAAGTTTGGGGAATGTAGAGCACCCCTTATCACCAATGCTTCCGGGTCCACTCTGACCGGGAGATGGTAGTAACCTTTTAGGCTTCATCTATGGGTTAAAATAGAAAATGTCTTATTAAAAAAAATTGAGGATCCATTAAGAATGGAAATTATTTCAAAACTTTGTCGGTATTAAATTAACGCCACCGAGGTTGATATGCCGGAAAACAACCAAATACCACCATTGAGGTAGGCTTGGCTGTATGCTATCTCAAAGTCACGTTATGAAAATCACGTTAAATCTCGTGCCGTAAATATGTCGCCTTCTAATTGTCCTAGTGACTGAGAAAAACCAATTTAATAAATGCAATTCCGCTGCCCCACACCCATCGCCTCCGGCCTCGGCCACTCGGCCTCTGCCGCCGGCCCTCCGCTGCCCGGTCCCCCTTCGTAAAGAGTTCATTTGCCTGGTGTTGGCGTATATCGCACAAATACGATTAGAGTCCTTGGCAACTGAACATGCAGGCATGATTTTAAGACGCATCTACACATATTTGTGCGCATGTATTCCGGAGGAAACTAGATATATATATATATATATATATATATATATATATATATATATAGTTATATATATTTGCTTGAAGGCAGATTCCATGCTCATATCGCATAAATTCGATAATTAATAGAAGATAATAAATATTGACAAGTGAATCTCGCAAGAATTACTCTGGCGTGTAGAACATCGTAAGCGCAGCTGTTCGACTTTATTAAGTCTCATCAGCGATGTATAGTAACGATCTCCCTCCGCAGAAATCGAAACGCGGGACTTCAGCAAGGACTAGTCAGAATGCGAGATCACTTGTCAATATTCATTTATCTTCTATAATTATGCGATTTTAATGCGATATCGCATTGTAATGACTTCAAGCAAAAAATATAAATATTATATATACTTTGTTCTCACCATGCTTCTAAAATAAACAAACATCGCCAAAATCTTTATATATATATAATAATTATATATATATTATAGCATTTGATAATATGCCTTGAAGCATTGTTAAAGTAAAGTATATTATCATTTATTATTTTTGAAGGTAATTACAGTGCGTNCCGAGAGAGATGCATTCTTAACGATTTGGTCTGAAAAATAGTTTTTCGTATACAAAAATAATTATGGTAGACACTAAATTCTTATGTATAATACGCATCTTTAACTTTTGGTCTGAAAAAATAGTGTTTCGTATACACAAAAATTATGTTAGACACTAAATTCTTGTGTATAATTACGCATCTTTAACTTTTGGTCTGAAAAAATAGTTTTTCGTATGCAGAAATAATTATGGTAAGAAGACCACTACATTTCTTGTGTATAATACGCATCTTTAACTTTTGGTCTGAAAAATAGTTTTCGTATACAGAAATAATTATGTTAGACACTAAATTCTTGTGTATAATACGCATCTTTAACTTTTAGTCTGAAAAAATAGTGTTTCGTATACACAAATAATTATGTTAGACACTAAATTCTTGTGTATAATACGCATCTTTCACTTTTGGTCAGAAAAAATAGTTTTTCGTATGCAGAAATAATTATGTTATACACTAAATTCTTGTGTATAATACGCATCTTTAACTTTTGGTCTGAAAAAATAGTGTTTCGTATACAGAAATAATTATGTTAAACACTAAATTCTTGTGTATAATACGCATCTTTAACATTTAGTCTGAAAAAATAGTGTTTCGTATACAGAAATAACTATGTTAGACACTAAATTCTTGTGTATAATACGCATCTTTAACTTTTGGTCTGAAAAAATAGTTTTTCGTATACAGAAATAATTATGTTAGACACTAAATTCTTGTGTATAATACGCATCTTTAACTTTTGGTCTGAAAAAATAGTGTTTCGTATACAGAAATAATTATGTTAGACACTAAATTCTTGTGTATAATACGCATCTTTAACTTTTGGTCTGAAAATATAATGTTTCGTATACAGAAATAATTATGGTAGACACTAAATTCTTGTGTATAATACGCATCCTTAACTTTTGGTCTGAAAAAATAGTTTTTCGTATACAGAAATAATTTTGTTAGACACTAAATTCTTGTGTATAATACGCATCTTTAACTTTTGGTGTGAAAAAATAGTGTTTCGTATACAGAAATAATTATGTTAGACACTAAATTCTTATGTATAATACGCATCCTTAACATTTGGTCTGAAAAAATATTTTTTCGTATACAGAAATAATTATGTTAGACACTAAATTCTTGTGTATAATACGCATTTTTTGTCTGAAAACATATTTTAACGGTGTATTTTTAGTTCAAGAAAAAATCTTATCCGAGTCACCTCGTTGTTTATCTTTTCTCTTTTCTGGTTGTATTTTCTAATTTCAACACACTTTATTTATTCATCATGGAATAGGAATATAGAAACTCAACAGGTTATGGGCCCAGTAAAAATAGAATTTACTTCAATGGAAATGCAGAACATTTTCAACTATGGGAACTGAAATTTCTCTCATATCTTCGACTGCAAAAGCTGTCACATATTATGGAGTCTGATACAGAGAATGTAGACCCAGAGAAAAATGCTGAAGTTTTTGCCCTGATGGTACAAATGTTGAATGATAGAAGCCTTACCCTGATTATCAGACATCCTAAAAATGATGGAAGATTAGCAATGCATATATTAAAAGACCATTATGTCGGAAATAGCAAACGGAGAATAATTTCCTTATGCACAGAGCTAACATCACTGAAAATTTTAACACATAAAAGTGTTACCGATTATATGCTAAGAGGAGAAAATGCTGCGTCATCACAATATGCCGCGTCATCACAATATGCCGCGTCATCACTATATGCAGTTGGCGAAAATATTTCAGACAGCCTACTAAATGTAATGATTCTAAAAGAACTGCCTGATGACTTTAAACCCTTTTCTACCGTGGTAACAGAAAGAAAAGGTGAATGGAAATTTAGTGAATTTAAATCAGCTCTCACAAATATTTATGGTAGACACTAGTTTATATGTAAAGAATATTTTTGTATAGAACAATATATAGAAAAAGGGAAAACAAGGTTTTCCAAAAAAAGATAAATTTATTATAATGTTTATGTCGACTTTTATGTTTATGTTTATGTCGACGTTTAAAAGTTTTGGTTTGTGTAAAACCTTCTTCGGGACAATATGATAAAAAGAAGAGAAAAAGATTTTTTTTCTTATTCAAAAAATGATTGATGTTTTTCAATGACTTGAGTTGGAAATGTGTCCCTTTTGAATAACAAAAAATATTTTTCTCTTCCCAAGGTCAATTTCTTAAGCGGAGTTTAACGGATTTGAATTCGGAGTTTTCCTTCTCCTAGACTGGTTGCCTAACCAAAGTTAAAGAGCCCAGCCCGTCCTACTATTTACCCATAGCTGGAGGGAGAATAGTCGGATTCATAGCTTTCCCAAGGGCATTAGCGTAATGTGAAATTCTTGTGTATAATACGCATCCTTAACTTGGTTTGAAAAAATAGTGTTTCGTATACAGAAATAATTTTGTTAGACACTAAATTCTTGTGTATAATACGCATCCTTAACATTTGGGAATTGAACTCGTCCAGGAATTGAACTCGTCTCATCATGTTCATTACACCATCACGCGACAAGGGGTATATAACAAATATTTTCAGATTATTTATTAGCAGTGCAAACATTTTATATTAATTAAAACAATGAAACATTGATTGAGTCTAAAGTGAAAGTAAAAGTAGGAATTGAAATTGATTTCTTTATCTTTCCCAAACAGAAAGACACAGTTGAACAGTGATCAAGTTACTGTCACAAATAATAGAAGAGAGAGAACATATAAGAAGTATAAATATCTATTAGATATTATAAGTTTGGCTATAGTGAAAGAAGAAGGG
>CM042172.1:18325229-18332729 GCA_023376005.1 Doryteuthis pealeii
AATATAATTACATATGCAGTTTATTTTTAATACATTTAAAGGGATTTGTTTTGGTCAATTTCGTCGCAATCCGCCATTCTGTCTCTTTTTCAATGGTTTTAAGTGCTGGTTTACAATTTTACTGTAACATTCGCGATTGCAATTGCAAACAAAATACCAAAAATCAGGTAATTATCCGATTTTAATGAAATTTTCAGTATTGATTTAACAATTAATGAATTTTATAATCAGTTATTTTATTTCAAAACTTTAATTTAGTATTTTTGCTATGAAAAATTAATATATAGAATTCATTTAAAATAAAAATATTCGGATTTTAAGTTTAAAATGTTATATCTTTAGATTCTAGAAATAAATATCTATTTAATGCAAACCTTATTTTAGACAATCAAAGTATACGTTTTGAAGAAAAACACTATTGAAAATGTAGACCCCCCCCCCCCCTTTTTAAGCAGAAAAAATATCGATGTATAATTTTTTTCTTTTTATAAGATTAAATAATTATCGAAATGAGTAAAAATCTCCAAAAAATTTATTATTTATTATTTTTTAACATTTTATTTTCCGATTTTCGGTACTTATTTTCTTATCAAATTTTCACTATTTACAACTTCGGTCTTTTTATCTTTTTATTTCTACTGTAATTAGTATCAATCAAGGACAACTCGCCAATATTTTACACTCCCAAAGTAGGGGGGGGGGGGTCAAAATTAAGTGACCTGAAAAAAATCAGAAAGTTTTGAAATAAATAAAATAATGTATTATAAAGATCATTCATTGATAAATAAACACTGAAAATTTCATTAAAATCCGATAATTCCCTGATTTTTGGCAAATTATTTTTCTGGGGGGGGGGGCTAAAGTCATTTGGTCAAAAACGCATTTTAGGCTCATTTTGCCAGTAGCTAATGTATATGTTGTGTTAGGGCCGACTAATATATACGGCCTCACATGTCACATCATCATTCCTAATATACATCAAATTGTTGTTGGCACCCTTCCGTCTACTAAAGACGATGGCGTAGTGTCCACTTTTTTGCAACTGCGTGAGTGGCTGAACAGCCCAATTTTTGAATGGCAATCTCTGGTGCAGTGAATGCGAACACTTCGGCTGGTCAAGTCGAATGCCTTCATTAGGTCTACAAATGCGGTGTATAGCAGCATCTGCTCTCCCGGCAATTTTCCTGCAGCTGGCGTAGTGAGAAGATCATGTCCACGGTTACCCGGTTTGCTCGGAAGTCGTGCTGTGATTCTGGATAGGTGCGAGATGCAAGAGTGCGCAGACGCGCCAGTGTAACACGCGCAATACTTATACATCAAATGAAATATACATATCAAAACAAAAGGTGACTTTGTGTCAATCTCGTCGCCGACGGTGGTGACGGGTAAATAACAGAGACACTTAAAAGTCAAGTTGAAGATTCGAAAGTTTACGCAATTTTCGTTTGGTTCATTTAACAGCAGAAGAATTGCGTCCGGGGTAGGGGGTAGGGCCAAGTGGCTCATGACTTTTGCATGTGTTATTTTCAATATCAGTATGCATTCAGATTTATATCTTCCTTCGATTGGAGAAAAATAAAACAAATGCTGCTAAAAAAATAAAATAAAATAAAATAAATAAATAAATAAAATAAGATAAATAAATAAAACAAAATAAAATAAATAAATAAGATAACATAAATAAATAAAATAAAATAAAATAAATAAATAAAATAAAATAAATAAATAAATACTTAAAATAAATAATAAATAAATAAATAAAAAATAAATAAATAAATAAAATAAATAAATAAAATAAATAAAACAAAATAAAATAAATTAATTAAATAAAATAAATAAATTAAATAAAATTAAATAAATAAAATAAATAAATAAAATAAAACAATAAATGAATAAATAATAAATAAATAAATAAAATAAATAAATAAATAAATAAAAATAAAATAATAAATAAAATAAATAAAAAAATAAATAAAATAAATAAAATAAATAAATAAATAAAATAAAATAAATAAATAAATAAATAAAAATAAATAAAATAAAATAAATAAAATAAAAAAATAAATAAATAAAAAATAAATAAATAAATAAATAAAATAAAATAAATAATAAATAAATAGATAAAACAAAATAATAAATAAATAAATAAAATAAATAAAATAAAATAAAATAAATAATAAATAAATAAAAAAAATGTCTGAATTTTTTAGATTAGGCTTGATATCCATGCTAAATGCGCGAGATAATGAAGATGAAAACTGTCTATTTAGTTGAAAATACAAAGTACTCGTTTTACGATTTCCGCCTGATTTGGGGGCCAATTCTTTTATAAACCAAAATTGGTTTATAAAAACATTTTGGCCCAAGGAATCCATTTTGGCCCAGAAATCATCAATAACTTAAAATTGGTTGACTTTAATATCTATTAATAATGGAGATTCGCTTCCGGTTTTTGTCTGTAATAAAAATTACGTCACTGTTTACGTCAAATTACCCAAAATCGTCATAACATAGAATAAATACACTCAAAATTTGAACATGCAACATTAGACAGTCCCCATTGTTTTTTTAAAACAAGTTTTAATAAATACATGACTGGTATTATATATCTATATATAGTTTGTTTTATTTTAATACATATTTAAAGTTTACATTTCAAATTGTTTTATTTTTTAATCCTTTAAAGAATTTGATGATTTTACTTACTTAGGGTACAAACTCGCCGAATTTGAATTTTTTACCCCCCACCTCAGGCAATATGTTTCAAAAATCAATTTTACATCGCCCGGAGGGTGTTTCTTTATTTTGTACTAATTTTTATAACATTTTTGGATTCTTTTATAAATTATAGATACATGTATAAAAAGTTAGTGAAAAAACATGAAATACGTCGAAAATAGACAATTTTGAAGCTGACGCTATAGATTTTCGGTTTTGTTCAAACCATCAACAGGTCTATTAATCATTAATATTTATTATAATCCACACTTGGACAAAATTTCAGAAAAATCGAAGGGGGGTGGGTGACATGGCCTGGATGATTTGACATGGAATTACTCATATATATTCTTATTTAAGTTAAGGTAGCGTGGTCATTGAGTCAATGATGCCTGGTTACTGACAGTTACTCGTTCATCCGTTCTTCAAACTGAAGATCTCATGGGCGAGAAACTATCAGTAACCAAGCACTGCTGACACTATGTCCAGACTCCCTTCAAATATAAATGCTCTATCAGTGATATTGAGCACTGTTTACTTTTAAATGTAGCACCATATTACCTCTATATGTATATTCTTATATATGTAACAGCTATATACTTGATATTGAGTACTTCAATAATGATACCGCAAAAAACTTGGTCCGCCACTAACTCGCTAAGGGATCTAGTAAAAACTATATATTATTACTATGTAAGTCAGAGTAGCGAAGACATGAAGTCAACGGCGCCTGGTAACAGACAGTTTCTCCTCTATGCGATTTTCACACACACACACATACACACACACACACACACACACACACATATATATATATTTTTTTAGGATATTTGCTTAATTGAAGTCATACTTAATTTTGAAAATTAATTAGTTAATAATTAATGAATTTAGGCGGGCATATATGTTCAAATGTAAGGCTAAACAAATCGAGAAAATGTCATTTGTCGAGAAAATGTCATTTGTCGAGAAAATGTCATTTGTTTAGCCTTATATTTGAAAATATATGCCCGCCTAAATTCATTAATTATTAACTAATTAATTTTCAAAATTAGGTATAACTTCAATTAAGCACATATCCTCAAAAAAAAAAATATATATATGTGTGTGTGTGTGTGTGTGTGTGTGTGTGTGTGTGTGTGTGTGAAAATCGCATATTAATCAATTAAGCAATATCCTCCAAAAATTGTCGGCTAAAAAGTCATATCAAATAAACACATTGTTTGTTTACTTACTCTCATATATATATATATATATATATATATATATATATATTGGTTTGTTGGTTGGTTTTGAAGGCTGTCACAATGCGAGTTTAAAGAAAAAAGAAGGTAACTATGATGTTTTTTGTTAACCTGTCATTTATTTCTCAATATTTCGGGAAGAAATTCCCATCATCAGAAGAATACTGGAACTGAAGTTGTCCTAGCGGCTGCTAGATTCGTTTTGTCTTGGGTCTTCCAAATTCTGTGTGTGTATGTGTATGGTTGGGGTGCTTGCTTATGTGTGTGTTTGTGTGTATAAGTGTGTGTGTGCGCGTGCTTGTGTGTGTAAATGTAAGCGTATGTGTGTGTGCGTGGTGCTTATGTCTGTGTGTCTGATCATTTCTTTTTATTTTATTTTAATTATTATTCCAGATTTGATTCGCCTTCAAAACCAACCAACAAACCAATATATACACAATGCTTCAAGCAAATTACAAAACCCTTTTATATATATATATATATATATATATATATATATATATAGTAAAGACAAAAAGCTTAAAAGTCGGGTATTATGCGATTATGGTCCCATTTCCACCCATTTTATTTTGTGAGGGTGGGGAGAGTGAGTGTCTCGGCATGAACTATGATTAAAACTCAGTTTCGATTGATGACGTCAGCTGAGGTCATATCACCTTTCTTCTGAGATAGCAATGTTAGGGACAGGCAAGGAGAATTCCCTAGCAAGAGAGAGAGAGAGAGAGAGAGAGAGAGAGAGAGAGAGAGGAGAGAGAGAGAGAGAGAGAGAGAGTTAAGCAGTCATCATTTATTATCAAACTGTCATTTGTACTTTTAAAGAAGGCAGCAAGTTGTCCATCAGGAATGAAGTCAACGGAACTTGCTCTCTAAATTTAAAAGGATATGTACATGTAAAAAGGAGGCGCTCGTCGCATCGGTTATTGTCGCAAGAAGTGGACACAGCTACCGGAGTTCAACTACTGAATGAGACTACATTTCACACAATGGTAATATCCTTGGGAAGGGTGAGAATCTAACTATTCTCCCTCCAGCTATGGGTAAGTAGGGTAAATTGGCTCTTAAACTCGGTTTGGCAAGACACGCAAAATGATTAGCGCACACCTTACCAAACCAGAGTTTGTAATCATTGTCTAACATATTTGCCAGCAGAGAAACCACAGAGCCATCGGTTTTCTCATTTCCACCCATAGGTGTCTGAATACCTTATTAGCTTCGTCAGATCGCATTCTTAATTGAAATCAAGGTATTAAAGGTAAATAATGCGATCTTGTCTTTACTAATTATATTGCTCTGTTTATAAAAATTAAACATTGGGCTCTCAAACGGACCTGAACTCTTCAACATCGTAACGTTGGAAGAAAGGACCAGCTTAGAATCATCTAAATACCAAATTACCTGGTATTCCACCTACGAATATATATATATATAAATTTATATTTATATATAAATACTTATAAATATACAAATTATATATATATATATATATATATATATATATATATATATATTATATATATATATATATTTAGAAGCATTGCTGAATAAAGTATATATATTAATTATTAATTATTTTATATTTTTGCTTGAAGGCAATTATAATGCGAATATCTCATAAATTCGATAATTATAGAAGATAACAATGACAATACAATGACAATAGAATATCATACAGACGGTTTCAACTTTTTAAGTCTCATCAGCGATATATACCGCTGATAAGACTTAATAAAGTTGAAACAGTCTGTACGATATTCTACACACCGAATAATTCTTTGCGAAATTCACTTGTTATTGTTATCTTCTATAATCATCGAATTTATGCGATATTCGCATTGTAATTGCCTTCAAGCAAAAATATAAATAATTAATATATATACTTTATCAGCAATGCTTCTAAAAAAAATAAACAACATCCAAAAAAATCTTATATATATATATATAATATATATATATATATATATATATATATATAATTTGTTATATTTATAAGTAAAGAGTGCTAAATATCATTGATAGAGCATATACGAGGGTGAGTAAAAAAGTAATGCCACTTTGTTTAGGACAGGTACAATTACCAACACAGGAACATGTATCATTCATCAAAATGAAGCTGGTCGTCTGTGGATGACATCTCTACTTCTGCACATAGTCACCATTTCTCTCATTAGCAACATTCCATCTTCAAATGAGAGTATGTATCACTGTCCCGTACAATTCTGTTGACTATACTTTGAGTCACTTTTTCACTACTGATTTCACTTCCTCGTCACTGGAATAATGTTTGACTCTCAAACCCTCTTTAATAGGGCAAAAAAGATGATAGTCTGAAGGTGCTAAATCTGGTGAATATGGAGGATACGGTAAAGTTGTCCACCCGAATGAGGTGATTTTTTCCCCTTTTCCTGATGCTTGTGCGTGGTCGAGCATTGTAATACAGAAAGGAGGACATTAGCGATTGGCAAGATGGATCTTACTTGTTGGATTCTTGTTCTGAGTCTTGTTAGGGTCTCAATGTAGGCCTTAGTTTTATATCTTTAAAAATAAAATAAAAACTCCATATAAAATAAAGAAAATGGCATTACTTTTTGACACACCCTCGTATATCTAAGTTAGGGTAGGGCACACATGAGGTCAACGGCGCTTGGTAACTGTCAGTTTCGCACCAATGCAATTTTCAAACTAAGTCTGTCTGTCTGTATGTCTGTCTGTCTCTCTCTCCTGGAGAAGCAAGGAGGAACTGTGTAAACCTGCATATGGACACGCCAGTATATATATATATATATATATAAAGATAAATCTAATGAGTCAGACGAACCTACTAAAAGTTTCGCTTAATGCTCTTCAGGGCTAAGATCTGACTACATATATATATATATATATATATATATATATATATATATATATATATGAGAAGTAAACAAACAAATAATGTGTTTGATATGTGCTTAATGAAGTCATACCTAATTTTTGAAAATTAATTAATTGATAATTAATGAATTAGGCGGGCATACTCGTTCAAATGTAAGGCTAAGCTTGAATTTTTCTCGATTTGTTTAGCCTTACATTTGAACGGGTATGCCCGCCTAATTCATTAATTATCAATTATTTCATTTTCAAAAATTAGGTATGACTTCATTAAGCACATATTCCCCCCACCCCTATATATATATATATATATGAAGAAGGAATGACTTACCGGTCAAAATATTGGGTTGGTCTCAATATTTGGTTGGTACAAGTTTTACCTAGATAAGTCAGCGTTATAACAAATATAAAGTGCTCAATACCCAAGTAGAGTGGATTTATTATTATAGTGTGTACAGAAATAACCTACTCTAGTTTCACCATAAGGATCACCAAGATTAAATCAACTTGATTAATTCAGTGGATTTAACCCTGTAGAACCGTATGGTGAAACTCGAGTAAGTTATTTCTGTACACACGATAATAATAATAATAATAATATAATAATATATATATATATATATATATATATATATATATATATATATATATATATATGAAGTCAATGGCGCTTGGG
>CM042172.1:18337491-18349991 GCA_023376005.1 Doryteuthis pealeii
CATTTCTATCTTAGTAAATGCAGCTTTAAAATCTGTACTTTTATGACACACCTTGTATTCTGAAAAATAAACGTTCCATTCATTCTTCGTTTCTATCTCGGTAAACACAGCTGTAAAATCTGTACTTTTTGACACACCTTGTATTCTGAAAAATTAACGTTCCATTCATTGTTCATTTCTATCTCGGTAAATACAGCTTTAAAATCTGTAGTTTTTGACACACCTTGTATTCTGAAAAATTAACGTTCCATATATTCTTCATTTCTATCTCGATAAATACAGCTTTAAAATCTGTAGTTTTTGACACACCTTGTATTCTGAAAAATTAACGTTCCATATATTTTCATTTCTATCTTGGTAAATGCAGCTTTAAAATCTGTACTTTATGACACACCTTGTATTCTGAAAAATTAACGTTCCATTCATTCTTCATTTTCTATCTCGGTAAATACAGCTTTAAAATCTGTACTTTTATGACACACCTTGTATTCTGAAAAATTAACGTTCCATTCATTCTTCATTTCTGTCTTGGTAAATGCAGCTTTAAAATCTGTACTTTTATGACACACCTTGTATTCTGAAAAAAAAATACGTTCCCTCCCTTCTTCATTTCTATCTTGTTAAATACAGTTTCAAACTCGGCACTTTTTGACAAACCTTGTATTCTGAAAAAAAACAAAAAACAAAAAAAAGCTTACATTTATTGTTCATTCCTATTTTGGTAAATACAGCTTCAATCTTGATACTTTTTTGACACATCTTGTATATATTTAAATTTTAATGTATAAATATAAATCGGAAGGAATTTGTCTTAGAATGCCAATAAATTTTGCCTCCATTCGTTCATCTTCATTCATTCATTCATCTCCTACGTCTCATAAAATAATAAAAAGTAGTAGAAGCTGAAGCAACGTCACAGTAGTCAAATCAACTCTCAAAATGGCCGCTGACACATTCAAAATGGCCGCTGACACATTCAAAATGGCCGCTGACACATTCAAAATGGCGTACACTGACTTCAAGACTAAAATCAACACAGTGGAACCTTGATTTACGAGTGCCTCAACTTACGAATTTTCCGAATCCAAGTTATCATAATCATTATACAGGAATACAGTGGAACCTTGATCTAGTTCGATGTGTAAGTAAAAAAGTAAAGTCGTCGGGGTGGCCTAAAGTCGGTATCAGCGAGACAGCGAGGGAGTCTATCCCCTTTTCCCTAGCGCTAGACCATGGAGATTGTTTTGGCAATCTGAGGTGGAGCGCCACGCCTACCATCAGCTCCTCACTTTACCGAACAGATCCCTGTGCTACTCATACGCTGAGTTGGCGAAGGCCGGTATTGAACCCGGAACCTTGTGGTTTCCAGTCCGACACTCTTGTGTACAAAGCACAATGATCTTGATTTAACTCTCTCTCTCTCTCTCTCTCTCAATCTTTTTTCTCTTTCTTTCTTTCTTTTCGTCTTTTCATTATGTTTGATTGAAACAGATCAGCGTTATCGCTTCTGCGCACTCACCCCTTTCTCTATCTTCCCTCTACTCTATTTTTTCTCTTTCTTTCCTTCTTTTCGTCTTTTCATTATGTTTGATTAAAACAGATCAGCGTTATCGCTTCTGCGCACTCACCCCTTTCTCTATCTTTCCCCTACTCTATTTTTTTCTTTCTTTCTTTCCTTCTTTCTTATTATATTTTTTCTGTGTTGCATGTCCTTTTTCTTTCTTTTCTTTCTTTCTAATAAAAACGGAATTTTCCAGAAACAAAACGACGACACTCATAAGAAATAAGAAGCTAGTCTCGCAGACCCATTACTACTGAATCATGAGTTCAATTCTCGCTGGATGCCCCATACTTGTTACCTTGTATTAAATCCTACCCGTGGCGAACGGTTGGGTATTTTTTTTGTCCCGTTGTGATGTAATGTTAGCAAGCTAGTCTCGCAGATCCATTACTACTGAAAAGTGAGTATAATACTCACTGGAAGCACCATACTTATGACCGTTTTTTGTTTTGTACTAGCTAATGTAAATTCTACGTTCTGCTGTAAATGTTGTGGCATCTTATACAACAGTTCATAAACCTAACCTCATATGAGGACCGAGGATAAAAGAGTGCCCGAAGTTACCCCCTCATGTTTGACCCACGAGGAGGAGATGGGCTTAATAAGTGAAAACAGATTAGATTTTTTGGTTTGGTTTGTTTTGTTTTACGGCATATCAACCTCAGTGGGTCATTTAATGCCGATAAAGTTTTGAAATAAATCAATTCTTAATGGATAATACAATTTTTTTTATAAATACATTTTTCTATTTAACCCATAGATGGGACCCTAACAGGTACTACCACTCCGGGTCAGAGTGGACCTGGGAGCAATGGTGATGAAGGGGTGCTCCACATTCCCTAAACCTCCAAAACTGGAACCTCACCATCAGATAGAGTTTAACGTCATCCCAGGACATGTAGACCCGCAGCCACCATCTTCTACCACCCATATGATAAAAAGGGGTTGGGACTTGCCATAAGGGCAATAGGGTTGGGAAAATCATATAGGTGCTAGGTCTTGACGTGAACAGCCGATGGATCGGAGGGGGCCTCTCCGACCGCCCGTCTAGCCCAAGATAGGGCCAAAGTGGAGTATTGCATGTCATGAACTGCTCATCCACCTGGGTTCTATCCTTAAGCATCACGGGTCGCCACCCACGGTCAACAGGTGGCCCCATTGGGGGAATCTTACCCCTCTGCAGAGGTGCAGTTGGTGCATTCTAACGCCCCAGCCGACAGGGCGGTTTAACCAAAGGGTATTGCAAGATGATTACGGTCGGAATAATAAGGAACAAGCGTATTATTAATATATATAAATGTTAAGTCTATACAGTTTTCTTCTGTTGTGAGCAGTAAAATTAGAATAAAACTTTTAATGACACGAGTTCAAAACCTGGACGAGGCTGTTTGCATTCTACATAGCGCTAATACCCTAGGGGGTAATACCATGTCAAATCATCTAGGCCATATCACCCACCCCTTCAATTTTTCTGAAATTTTGTTAAAGTGTGGACTATGTTAAAGACAATCCCCAAAGTTTTAACTTCCAATTTCACAGATTGGCCGAGATTATGTTGATTTTTAGCTCTTCAAATTTGGTGGTTGTGGTTGTGGGGGGCGAAAAATGGCGACTTTTTAAAATCTATTCTTATAAAAGTTTTTTAAAGATGGAAAATAAGAAAGAAAGAAAGAAAGAAAGACTGAGAGTGTGTGAAATCAAGATTATTATGCTTTTACATATTGAACTATTTAGCAATAGTTCTTAAGTAGACATATCAAACGTTGTAATTATTAGGTGATCATACTGTGGTAGATCCACAGGTCCTACTGGTTGATTTATATTATTAAATATAAATAATTACTTTATACAATTATTAATTTACATATTATATTCATATTATTAAATGTAAATAGTTTTTCTAATTATTACATCATATTATTAAATATAAATAATTACTTTATGTAATTATTAATTTATATTATTAAATATAAATAATTATTTTACGTAATTATTAATCTATATTATTAAATATAAGTAAATACTTTATGTAATTACTAATTCATACTATTAAATATAAATAATTACTTTATATAATTATTACTTTAGATTATTAAATGTACATAATTACTTTATGTAATTATTAATGTATATTATTGTTTATAAATAATTACTTTATATAATTATTGATTTATATAATTAAATATAAATAATTACTTAATACAATTATTAATCTATATTATTAAATATATAAATATAACTACATTATATAACTATTAATCAATATCATTAAATATAAATAAATACATTATGTAATTATTAATTTATATCATTAAATATAAATAATTACTTTATGTAATTATTAATTTGTATTGTCAAATATGAATAATTATTTTATGTAATTCTTAATTTATATTATCAAATATAAATTGTTACTTTGTGTAATTATTCATTTATATTATCAAAAATAAATAATTACTTTATATAATTATTAATTTATATTATTAAATATAAATAAATACTTTATACAATTATTAATTTGTATTATCAGATATAAATAATTACTTTAACTAATTGTTAATTTATATCATCAAATATAAATTGTTACTTCGTGTAATTATTCATTTATATTATCAAAAATAAATAATTACTTTATAAAATTATTAATTTATATTATCAAATATAATTACTTTATGCAATTATTAATTTATATTATCAAATATGAATAATTACTTTATATTATTAAAAATAAATAATTACTTTATATATGTATTAATTTATATTATTAAATATAAATAAATACTTTATACAATTATTAATTCATATTATCAGGTATAAATAATTACTTTATGTAATTATTAATTTATATTATCAAATATAAATAATTACTTTGGTTCTCGATAAACAATAAGATATTAACTACAGTCCGAAAATCTGAATAATATAAATTATCAAGCCTCATCTCAAAATTCAGGCAAGTAAATATTATGATTTTGGTCTAACCTTGATCTGTTTACATACAGATGGAAAAATAAACAGACAGTGACGTAATGAAAAGCCATTAAGACTTTCCTTCCCTTTTCCTTGAATTCTGACGACAGCGGTGACCAGTTTATCTGTCGTCTGTTGGCCTCAATTAAAATGGCCGACATGAAGAAGTCAAGACGAATTGGTGATTGCCGCGATAGACTCGCCGACTGGGATTTCTCGAGGTCGGTCAGAATGGATGGACGGACTGGATCGTTTTAAATATGCCTTTGCGGGCACATTATTAAGGTGCACTCGACAGAAGGGTCAGACTTGGATGATGGCATCTCGATCGACAAGAGATAAGATGGCGGACACTTGACAAAAGACGAAGAGAGAGAGAGAGAGAGAGAGAGAGAGAGAGAGAGAGAGAGAGAGAGAGAGAGAGAGAGAGAGAGAGCGGGAAACTTGCCAAGTGAAAAAATGCCGAGCTCATTTAAGATTTCACCGACTGTAAGTGTCTCAAGCTGCCCCGGGAGTGAACGCTTGGGGTGGGTGGGAGCGTTGTTAAAGGGGTGCAAGTGGCTTACTCATTTACCGGTGACGGCGTTTAGAGTTCGGGATTAGTGTTGGGCCTTGAGAGGTGTTGAAGGATAAAAATGGCGTCGAAAAGGAGTGAATTGCATTATTTCATCCTTGTGTCGGTGGCAATGTGCCCATCTTTGGCTGAAGATGAAAACGCTTCTGGACTTTAAGTATTTATTGCTTTTAAAATAAACATGACGTTATCTTAATTATATCGCTATTACATCTACGAAGCCTCCCTCCCCCGTTCCCCATACATAATTTACCTGCTTTTTAAAGAAACTTTCAAATCTATTTATCAATATCCCAATCCATCCTGTATCTATCTTTTGGTATACATGAATTGCTCTATATCTATCTATCTATCTATCTATCTATCTATCTGTATATCTATCTATAAATCCATCTCATTCGATTCATATCTCTCCCTCCCTCCCTCTCTCTCTCTCTCTCTCTATATATATATATATATATATATATATATATATATATATTATATATATATATATATATATATATATATATATATATATGAACAGACAATTCCTGTCTGACAAGTCTTTCATTGATCCGTTCCAATCTTCGGGCCAACCATCTGGTGTCAGGGTGGAACTGGTATACCAGTCCACCGAATGTTTCGTCACTATCGCTTTCGGCAATACACTTTGCCATCCTCAGGTGGAAACGATGGAATAGTTTTCATGTCTCGTTTTTAACGAGAACGAGTAGAAGCAAGGAATTAGTGGGAGGTAATATCAATTGGTAGTGGGAGGTTTTTGGAATGGTAGTAGTTTGAACAAAGCGGTGGTAATTTTTTGGATGGCAAAGTGTATTGCCGAAAGCGCTAGTGACGAAACATTCGGTGGACTGGTATACCAGTTCCACCCTGACACCAGAAGGATGGCCCGAAGATTAGAACGGATCGGTGAAAGACTTGTCAGACAGGAATTGTCTGTTCAATTCAATGAAAAATGTTTAAAAGAAAAAATGCTGCCTAAATACACTTATATATATATATATATATATATATATATATATAAAGTCGGGGTGGCCTAAAGTCGGTATCAGCCAATCGCCGAGGGAGTATATCCCCTTTCCACTAGGGCTAGACCAAGGAGATTATTTAAGCGTCTGTGGTGGAGTGCAATACCTACCATCAGCTCCTTACTTTACCGCACAGATCCCTGTGCTACTCATACGCTGAGTTGGCGAGGGCCGGTATCGAACTAGGAACCTTGTGCTTCCTAGCCGAACGCTCTACCGACTGAGCTAACCCGGCCCTTTATATGTTCCTATCTATCTATCTATCTATCTATCTGTATGTCTATATCTATCTATCTATCTATCTATCTATCTGTTCCTATCTATCTATCTATCTATCTATCAAGGGATATATCATCTATTTTTATTTATCTAATATGCGCGTAAAACGAACTAGATAGATATTTCTGCACACACGAACACACGCACGCACGTACACATGCACGCACGCACACACACACACACACACACACACATATATATACGTGGTAATTGCATTTCACTTAGCGCTAATATCATTGGGAAAGGTATGAATTCTACTCTCCCACCAGCTATGGGTAAATAGTAGGGCAGACTGGGCTCTTTAAGCAACCGGTCTAGGGGAAGGAAAACTCTGAATTCAATTCTGTTCAACTCCGCTTAAGAAACTGACTTTGTGTCACATCCTGCTCGTGCGGAGGGGTTGGTAAATATATATATATACGCTAGAAGGCAGTGGCTAAATGTCTTAGTGTCTTTGAACCCGGAACCTTGTGGTTCCTAGGCGGATGCTCTACCGACTGTGCTAAGCCGGCACTTTTACTTTATTATAATCTTATTATAATGGAGATTGTGTGTTTTTCTGTCTGTAACCGAAACTATATTACTACTCAAGTCACAATTCCCTTAATTATTTACGTCAAATTCTCCATGATTTCATTCTTTTAAACCTTCAGTTATTAATAAAAATTGTTTTACATTATCAATACTGTTGACCATATCTACGTACTAATGACATGCAATTGTATTTATATATACAACAAAATAGCGGTTTACAGTTTGAACGAGAAGGCTAATTTGCATATTGATATTTAAAATTTTATTTTAATAAAGATGTGCTTGGTATTGTTGATTTCTAATTGTTTGGTTTTATCTTAAGAAATAGAAACAAAAATCTCGTGGATAAATCTTAAAAGAAATTTATTTACAAGAAGAAATAACTGTAATATTATCCTTTACTTCCTATTTTAACTAAATAGTTAAATTAGGAAAATTTACCAATGAAAGAGGGGAGTAATGGAAAATGATGGAATAGTTAGTTTCAAAGTTGTTCTATTTTTCGATTATACCCCCTCTGTTGCAGATCTTTTTATCTGCATTCTTAGTCAGTTTCATTAGCCTTTCTAATTTAATATGTTATTTTATTATATTAAAACTTAAATACTTGCACCCGGAGGGTGCATATATTTGCTAATAATAATAATAATAATAATAATAATAATAATAGACTATCCAGACAACAGCCTTTTTTTAAATTAGCTGTAATACTCAGGCGGGCTCTGGAGACCCGAAGAGATTTTTCACTCAAACTCCAGTGAAAGACCATCAGCTAATGCTGATGTGAAAACTAATAATAATAATAATAATAATAATAATAATAATAATAATAGATTATATGTGTCAAGAAAGGAAGGCGGAAGAGGTCTTGCCAACATAGAGGACTGTGTAGAAATCACAATCCAACAACTCGAAGACTACACAAAAAAGAGCAAAGACAGATTACTTATGGCGGCCAACAATAGTAGATGTGACATATGGACAAACAGAAAAACAACAAAGACTAGAAAACAAAAATAGGAAGAAAAACAATTATATGGACACTTCAAACGACAAATTGGAGAGGTATGGTGTTAATCTGCATCGATTAGTGAAGTTCCAGTACTGGAACTCTGGATGATGAAGGGTTAAAACACACTTTCCAGAGCTCCAGAATTGGAACTTCTTAACTCGATGCAGTTTAACGTCATACCCAGAACACTAAGACCCTCGGCCACCGCTCTCTAGCACGTATATGATAAAAAGGGTTGGGGTTTGCCATAAAGGACAATCATATATATATTTACCAACACCTCCGCACGAGCAGGATGCGACACAAGGTCAATTTCTTAAACGGAGTTCAACAGGTTTGACTTCAGAGTTTTCCTTCTCCTAGACTGGTTACCTAGCCATGGTTAAAGATCCCAGTCTGTCCTGCTATTTACCCATAGCTGGAGGGAGAATTGGATTCATACCTTTCCCAAGGGTATTAGCGCCATGTGAAATTCCAACATCTTCGTCGTGGAATTGAAATCGCGTTGACGAGTCCATTTCCCATGACTTTAACCATTACACCACGCGCTTCCATAAAGGACAATCATATAGGTGCTAGGGCTTGATGTGACCAGCCGATTGAGTGGATGGGCCTCTTCGACCGCCCGACTAGCTTAAATTAGGGCCAAAGTAGAGTGTTGCATGTCATGGACTGCTCAAGATTCTGTCCTTAAGCATCACGGATCACCATCAGGTCTAACAGGTAGCCTCATTGTGGGTGATTTTACCCTTCTGTAGAGGTGCAGTTGATGTATTCTACTGCCCCAGCCGACAGGGCTACACCCACTTTGGGAATGAGCTATTTAAAAGGAAGCGTGTGGTGTAATTGTTAAAGTCATGGGAAATGGACTCGTCGCTCTGAGTTCAAATCCTGGATGTGGTAATTGCATTTCACTTAGCGTTAATACCTTTGGAAAAGGTATGAATCCTACTCACCCTCCAGCTATGGACAAATAGTAAGGCAGACTGGGCTCTTTAAGCTTGGTTAGGAAACCAGTCTCGGAGAAGGAAAACTCTGAATTCAAACCTGTTGAACTCCGCTTAAGAAATTGACCTTGTGTCACATCCTGCTCGTGCGGAGGGGTTGGTAAATATATACTTAAAAGGAACACTGAAAACTGAAAAAGAAAGAAAACGAAGGAAAACTATACCCCCCCCCCCCCGAGGGGAGGCAATACCACACGCTTAGAGAATCAGCTAGTTAAAACGAACACTTAAAAACACTTTAAAAATGAAAAAGAAGTAAGCCACAAAGAAAACCAAAGTAAGCCCCCCCCCCTCGGGAGGAGGCAATACCAGTCACTTTGCAAATGAGCTATTTAAAACGAACACTTTAAAATTGAAAAAAGAAGGATACTCCCTCTGAGGGGATGTAATACCATTCACTTTGGGAATGAGCTATTTAAAAGGCACACTAAAAAAATGAAAAGAACGAAGCAAATCAGAAGACGAAAGAAAAAGTTTACTCCCCATGAGGGGAGACAATACCACCCACTTTGGAAATAAGTTGTTTAAAAGGAACACTAAACAATCAAAAGAAGGAAGCTCCCCTTGAGGGGAAAGCAATACCACACACTTTGCCGATGAACAATTTAAAAGGGATACTAAAAAAATGTAAGTTTACTTCCTAACCGTTAGGCATGACATAACCCCAGACGGGTTGATATGCCGTTAAAATCAATAAACAAACCAACCAACTAAAAAAGTTAAAGGAAGGAAACACAATAGAAAACGAAAGAAAAGTTTACTCCTCCCGAGGGGAGGCAATACCACACACTTTTGGAAATAAGCTGTTTAAAAGGAACACTAAAAAATCAAAAGAAGGAAGCTCCCCTTGATGGTGGGGGGCAATACCACTCACTTTGCTGATGAACAATTTAAAAGGGATAAACAAAAAGTTAAAGGAAGCAAAATAGAAAACGAAAGAAAAGTTTACTCTCCCCGAGGGGAGGCAATACCACACACTTTGAAAATAAGTTGTTTAAAAGGAATTATTTTAGTAAGTAAAAAAGTAAAATCTACTCCCATTTACCCATAGCTAGAGGTAGAATTGAATTCATACATTTCCCAAGGGTATTAGCGCCTTGTGAAATACAAACAGCTTCGTCGAGGAATTGAACTCGGGTCGACGAGTCCATTTCTTACGACTCTAACCTACCATTAGACCACGCGCCTCACTCTAACACTTACATGATAAAAAGAGCCGGGGTTGGCCGAGAAGGCAATACAGTCGGGACAATCATATAGGTGCTAGGGATTGATGTGACCAGCCGATTGACCGGAGGGGGCCTCTCCGTCAAGCCTATGTAATACCGCTCACTATATAAGCTGTTTAAATGGAAAGCAAGTGGAGATAGAATAATACTTAAAAAAAAAAAAAATGAAGAATATATAACGAAGGAAATGTCTGGCTGAAAGAAGTCAAGAAAGAACGACTAGCGAATAACGTTTGGAATGAATGAAAGAAAGAAAGAAAGAAAGAAAGAAAGAAAGAGAAGAAAGAAAGAGAAGAAATAACCGAACGAAGGAAAAAATGAGCAAATCATTGAAAGATAGATCAATAATATTCCCCACTGTAAATGATTCGTCGGCCAGTAATGATATTTATAGCTACCGATTTGCGTGGTTACTTCCTGTGTTGGGTCCTTCTTGCTTAATACGACTTGGTGCTGACAGCCGCCATGGACGAATTCTGGTATAAGAATAGCAGCAGCAGCAGCAGTAAAGGGCGGCAATGGTGGAACACCGAGGCTGAAACGGTAGAAGTAATAATATCGTCGTTTTAGAAAACGGAGATTCATCTTTGGGCTAAATTCAAAAATAACTTTGCATCTGGTTTTAGAGGTATTTTCTAAGCACACAACACACACACACACACACACACATATATATATATATATATATATTACCAAACCCCTCCGCACGAGTTTAACAGGTTTGACTTCAAAGTTTTCCTTCTCCTAGACTGGTTACCTAACCAAGGTTAAAGAGCCCAGTCTGTCCTACTATTTACCCATAACTGGAGGGAGAGTAGAATTCATTCCTTTTCCATGGGTATTAGCGCTAAGTGAAATGCAATTACCACGTCCAGGATTTGAACTCGGGGCGACGAGTCCATTTCCTATGACTTTAACCATTACACCACGCGCTTCCATAAAGGACAATCATATAGGTACTAGGGCTGGATGTGACCAGCCGAGTGAATGGATGGGCCTCTTCAACCGCCCGACTAGCTTAAATTAGGGCCAAAGTAGAGTGTTGCATGTCATGGTCTGCTCATCCACCAAGATTCTGTCCTTAAGCATCACGGGTCACCATCAGGTCTAACAGGTGGCTGCAGAGGTGCAGTTGATGTATTCTACTGCCCCACCGACAGGGCTACACCCACTTTGGGAACGAGCTATTTAAAAGGAAACGCGTGGTGTAATTGTTAAAGTCATGGGAAATGGACACGTCGCCCCGAGTTCAAATCCTGGATGTGGTAATTGCATTTCCCTTAGCGTTAATACCTTTGGGAAAGGTATGAATCCTACTCTCCCACCGGCTATGGATAAATAATAGGGCAGACATTGACCATTACACCACGCACTTCCTACACGCACATATATATGGGAGAAATCAAAGGAAATTAATCCGACAGTATGTGGAGAAAGGTAGACAAACACGAGATGTTGCTGGAAATGGATGTTTATTGTAGGTGGTGATGTCGACGTTGTAACGTTTCGGTCTGTTAGACCTTCGTCAGGACGTTTGATTGCTAACACCAACAACTGACCACCCCTCCCCCTATTCACAACCTCCTAATTTACCAGTATGAAAATGCTCACCATTGAAGCAAGGACTCAATCCAATGTCCTGAAGAATGTCTAACTGACCGAAAACGTTACAACGTCGATATTACCACCTACAATAAACATCCATTTTCTACAACATCCCGTGTTTGTCTACCTTTCTCCACACACACACACACACACACACACACACCACACACATATATATATATATATATATATATATATATAATATGGTAGAAATGTGAGGAGTCATTTTTGAGAATTTCCATCATTGGAGTAAGAACTATATTCAAGTTCTGAAGATGGTCTAATAAGAGACCGAAACGTTGCATCGTCGACAACAAACATCAAGTTTCCACAACATCCCGTGTTTGTCTACTTTTCTCCATATATATATATATATATATATATATATATATATATCGTGTCGGCGAGAAACTGTCAGTTCCCAAGCGCCATTGACTTCATATATATATATATATATATATATATATATATATATTATATTATTATTATTATTATTATTATAGTGTGTACAGAAATAACTTACTCGAGTTTCACCATACGGTTCTACAGGGTTAAATCCACTGAATTAATCAAGTTGATTTAATCTTGGTGATCCTTATGGTGAAACTAGAGTAGGTTATTTCTGTACACACTATAATAATAAATCCACTCTACTTAGGTATTGAGCACTTTATATTTGTTATAACGCTGACTTATCT
>CM042172.1:18352491-18384991 GCA_023376005.1 Doryteuthis pealeii
ATTTATTTAATTTATTTATTTATTTAATTTATTTATTTATTTATTTATTTATCTTATTCTATTTATTTATTTTATTTTGTTTTATTTATTTTATTTTATTTTATTTATTTATTTATTTGTTTTTATTTTAAAAATCTTTTTAGCAGCATTTGTTTTATTTTTCTCCAATCGAAGGAAGATATAAATCTGAATGCATACTGATATTGAAAATAACACATGCAAAAGTCATGAGCCACTTGGCCCTACCCCCTACCCCGGACGCAATTCTTCTGCTGTTAAATGAACCAAACGAAGATTGCGTAAACTTTCGAATCTTCAACTTGACTTTTAAGTGACTCCGTTATTTACCCGTCACCACCGTCGTCGACGAGATTGACACAAAGTCACCTTTTGTTTTGATATGTATATTTCATTTGATGTATAAGTATTGCGCGTGTTACACTGGCGCGTCTGCGCACTCTTGCATCTCGCACCTATCCAGAATCACAGCACGACTTCCGAGCAAACCGGGAAACCGTGGACATGATCTTCTCACTACGCCAGCTGCAGGAAAATTGCCGGGAGAGCAGATGCTGCTCTACACCGCATTTGTAGACCTAATGAAGGCATTCGACTTGACCAGCCGAAGTGTTCGCATCGACTGCACCAGAGATTGCCATTCAAAAATTGGGCTGTTCAGCCACTCACGCAGTTGCAAAAAAGTGGACACTACGCCATCGTCTTTAGTAGACGGACGGATGCCAACAACAATTTGATGTATATTAGGCACTGGCAAATGATGATGATGTGACATGTGAGGCCGTATATATTAGTCGGCCCTAACACAACATATACATTAGCTACTGGCAAAATGAGCCTAAAATGCGTTTTTGACAAAATGACTTTAGCTCCCCCTACAGAAAATAATTTACCAAAAACCAGGAAATTATCGGATTTTAATGAAATTTTCAGTGTTTATTTATCAATGAATGATCTTTATAATACATTATTTATTTTATTTCAAAACTTTCTGATTTTTTTCAGGTCACTTAATTTTGATCCCCCCCCCCTTACTTTGGGAGTGTAAAATATTGGCGAGTTGGTCCTTGATTGATACTAATTACAGTAGAAATAAAAAGATAAAAAACCGAAGTTGTAAATAGAAAAAAAATTTAAAGTGAAATATTTGATAAGAAAATAAGTACCGAAAATCGGAAAATAAAATGTTAAAAAATAATAAATAATAAATTTTTTGGAGATTTTTACTCATTTCGATAATTATTTAATCCTATAAAAAAATTATACATCGATATTTTTTCTGCTTAAAAAGGGGGGGGGGGATCTACATTTTCAATAGTGTTTTTCTTCAAAACGTATACTTTGATTGACTAAAATAAGGTTTGCATTAAATAGATATTTATTTCTAGAATCTAAAAATATAACATTTTAAACTTAAAATCCGAATATTTTTATTTTAAATGAATTCTATATATTAATTTTTCATAGCAAAAATACTAAATTAAAGTTTTGAAATAAAATAACTGATTATAAAATTCATTAATTGTTAAATCAATACTGAAAATTTCATTAAAATCGGATAATTACCTGATTTTTGGTAATTTTTTTGCAATTGCAATCGCGAATGTTACAGTAAAATTGTAAACCAGCACTTAAAACCATTGAAAAAGAGACAGAATGGCGGATCGCGACGAAATTGACCAAAACAAACCCCTTTAAATGTATTAAAAATAAACTGCATATGTAATTATATTTTTCTTTTTTTAATGATGGTCATTATGTTACTACTTATCGATTTAGACAAAGTTTGACCTTAAATGATAGATTTAATTATTTTTAATTCGCGTTTAAAACTCGTAGAAGCTGATTTTTTTGCCAGTCCCTAATGTATTCTATTTGTTCTTTTTTGTATGTTTTGGTTAGTTCTATCTGGGCTTTCTTAAGGTGGTGTATATTGGTGTTAGTTGGGTTTCTTTTGTGACATTGGGTTACTTTTTTTTATATCATTTCTCTTTTCTCTAACTGCCTGTCTCCCAGGGAACAGTGTTTGGCTCTTAGTTTGGTCGATACGCACTCAGCTGCTGCTTCTGTGTGGGCACTGACAAAGTTTTCGTATTCTTCGTTTGGAGTGAAACGTTCAGATGTCTCCTGGTGGATATCGAATTTATTTCTTACTGCTACAGAGAAAATACAAACCAGTAAATCTGTACGATACGATTGGTCGACACTTGCCAACAGCGATATATGCAATCGATATATGTCACATAAGCAAGCAAAATTCTACCAGGCAGATTTGTTTTATTGTCAATTTATTTCCGTTTTGAAAAATCTTAAAGCACAAACATTTGGCTAAATAAAACCGTAAGTTCTCCTTGAGAAATACTGTTTCTCTGTAGTATCATTACTATCATTGCTTACCATGACCAGGGAATACATTTCACATTGAAAAGGTTTCATTTTTTTTGTGATATAACCTGAAATCATAGATAAATTGTTGATTTGTTTGTTTTGTATAACTGCATAATTTTTTGAAACTATTTTCTTTTTTGTTAATGTGTTTACAATCTTTTATTATCATATTTCTGAAGAAAAAAGACAAGTTTGTATATTTTTCACATTTTTTTAAAAAACAAACTTAAATTGACTACAAAACGAATCGGCCTGTTAGAATTCTGCCTGTTTTAGGTGACATATGGGGCCATATATATTAGTGGACCGTGTTGTGTATGCTTATATATATATATATATATATATATATATATATATATATGTGTGTGTGTGTGTGTGTGTGTGTGTGTGTAAAATGAAAATGGAAGTGAATCCGACGGTATGTTGAAAAGGGAAATAAAGGAAAGAAAGTATAGAATGGATAAAATAGGATTATTTTAATTAATTTTACTTACACGTGTTTCGGTCAGGAGTTTATCCATGTGTACATTATATCAATCTATTATTATTTTTAAATAACAAAATGAAATTATCCAATTTTATCCATTCAATACTTTCTTTCCTTTATTTTTCTTTTCAACATACCGTCGGATTCACTTCCATTATCATTTTACACACACACACACACACACACACACACACACACACACACACACACACACACATATTTATATATATATATGTTTTTATGTTTTTTTTATGTTGAAGTTGGGCGTTATTATGAAGCATTTGAAAATAAATGAAAGAACTCGATGTTATGGAGTACTGGATTCACTTATTTTTTATTATAATCTGTTATCATAAATTTTCGGAATCGTTAGATTCCCTTCTTCAAATGAATGTCGCTCCTGTTCAACGGATCCTTTGTCTTTGTTGTTATTGACAGCGGCAGCGTCTGTAAAATATTTGTAATAACGGAGTATTCCGATGTCGGCGTTCAGTCCCCTCGCGTGAGTTCGTAGTTTTAAAATCCATTTGGTTTTTGCTTGTTTTCGAGATTGCGTTGTTGGAAATGCGCGGTCTATTAAAATACATTTGAGGTGTGTAAGGTTGTGTGGTGGGCTGTTAAAGTGAAGTGCTATCGTACTATGCGGGGATTTGAGTTTTATTGTGGATTTGTGGTTATTTAATCTTAGTCTAAAAGATGTAGATGTTTCTCCCACATATCCGCTATTTATAGCATACGGAGACCCCTAAAATACAACATATATATATATATATATAATATATATATATATATATACATATATATATATAAAGATTTGGTCTACTGACATAGGATGCGGTTTTACTCTATTATTTTGGTCCCTTCTTCTTTCACTATAGCCAAACTTATTATATGTAATAGATATTTATTCTTCTTATATGTTCTCTCTCTTTTATCATTTGTGACAGTAACTTGATCACTGTTCAACTGTGTCTTTCTGTTTGGGAAAGATAAAGAAATCAATTTCAATTCCTACTTTCACTTTTACTTTCACTTTAGACTCAATCAATGTTTCATTGTTTTAATTAACATTAAATGTTCGCACTGCTAATAAATAATCTATTTGTTATATACCCCTTGTCGCGTGGTGGTGTAATGAACATGATGAGACGAGTTCTATTCCTGGACGAGTTCAATTCCCATAAGTTAAAGATGCGTATTATACACAAGAATTTAGTGTCTACCATAATTATTTCTGTATACGAAACACTATTTTTTTCAGACCAGAAGTTAAGGATGCGTATTATACACAAGAATTTAGTGTCTACCATAATCATTTCTGTATACGAAACACTATTTTTTCAGACCAGAAGTTAAAGATGCGTATTATACACAAGAATTTAGTGTCTACCATAATCATTTCTGTATACGAAACACTATTTTTTCAGAACCAGAAGTTAAGGATGCGTATTATACACAAGAATTTAGTGTCTACCATAATCATTTCTGTATACGAAACACTATTTTTTCAGACAGAAGTTAAGGATGCGTATTATACACAAGAATTTAGTGTCTACCATAATCATTTCTGTATACGAAACACTATTTTTTCAGACCAGAAGTTAAGGATGCGTATTATACCCAAGATTTAGTGTCTACCATAATCATTTCTGTATACGAAACACTATTTTTTCAGACCAGAAGTTAAGGATGCGTATTATACACAAGAATTTAGTGTCTACCATAATCATTTCTGTATACGAAACACTATTTTTTCAGACCAGAAGTTAAGGATGCGTATTATACACAAGAATTTAGTGTCTACCATAATCATTTCTGTATACGAAACACTATTTTTTCAGACCAGAAGTTAAAGATGCGTATTATACACAAGAATTTAGTGTCTACCATAATCATTTCTGTATACGAAACACTATTTTTTCAGACCAGAAGTTAAGGATGCGTATTATACACAAGAATTTAGTGTCTACCATAATCATTTCTGTATACGAAACACTATTTTTTCAGACCAGAAGTTAAGGATGCGTATTATACACAAGAATTTAGTGTCTACCATAATCATTTCTGTATACGAAACACTATTTTTTCAGACCAGAAGTTAAGGATGCGTATTATACACAAGAATTTAGTGTCTACCATAATCATTTCTGTATACGAAACACTATTTTTTCAGACCAGAAGTTAAGGATGCGTATTATACACAAGAATTTAGTGTCTACCATAATCATTTCTGTATACGAAACACTATTTTTTCAGACCAGAAGTTAAGGATGCGTATTATACACAAGAATTTAGTGTCTACCATAATCATTTCTGTATACGAAACACTATTTTTTCAGACCAGAAGTTAAGGATGCGTATTATACACAAGAATTTAGTGTCTACCATAATCATTTCTGTATACGAAACACTATTTTTTCAGACCAGAAGTTAAGGATGCGTATTATACACAAGAATTTAGTGTCTACCATAATCATTTCTGTATACGAAACACTATTTTTTCAGACCAGAAGTTAAGGATGCGTATTATACACAAGAATTTAGTGTCTACCATAATCATTTCTGTATACGAAACACTATTTTTTCAGACAAGAAGTTAAGGATGCGTATTATACACAAGAATTTAGTGTCTAACAAAATTATTTGTGAGAGCTGATTTAAATTCACTAAATTTCCATTCATCTTTTCTTTCTGTTACCACGGTAGAAAAGGGTTTAAAGTCATCAGGCAGTTCTTTTAGAATCATTACATTTAGTAGGCTGTCTGAGATATTTTCGCCAACTGCATATAGTGATGACGCGGCATATAGTGATGACGCGGCATATTCTGATGACGCAGCATTTTCTGATGACGCGGCATTTTCTCCTCTTAGCGTATAATCGGTAACACTTTTATGTGTTAAAATTTTCAGTGATGTTAGCTCTGCGTATAAGGAAATTATTCTCCGTTTGCTATTTCCGACATAATGGTCTTTCAATATATTCATTGCTCATCTTCCATCATTTTTGGTATCTCTGATAATCAGGGTAAGGCTTCTATCATTCAACATTTGTACCATCAGGGCAAAAACTTCAGCGTTTTTCTCTGGCTCTACATTCTCTGTATCAGACTCCATAATATGTGACAGCTTTTGCAGTCGAAGATATGAGAGAAATTTCACTTCCCATAGTTGAAAATGTTCTGCATTTCCATTGAAGTAAATTCTATTTTTATTGGGCCCATAACCTGTTGAGTTTCTATATTCCTATTCCATGATGAATAAATAAAGTGTGTTGAAATAAGAAAATACAACCAGAAAAGAGAGAAGATAAACAACGAGGTGACTCGGATAAGATTTATTCTTGAACTAAAAATACGCCGTTAAAATGTGTTTTCAGACCAAAAGATGCGTATTATACACAAGAATTTAGTGTCTAACATGATTATTTGTGTATACGAAAAACTACTTTTTCAGACCAAATGTTAAGGATGCGTATTATACACAAGAATTTAGTGTCTAACATAATCATTTCTGTATACGAAACACTATTTTTTCAGACCAGAAGTTAAGGATGCGTATTATACACAATAATTATATGCTTAACTTATTTATGGCTACATTCCACACCATATTTGGGATAAAATCAAAGAAAGTAAGTTGGATCTATAGTCCAATGTATTTTATGCTAATTTCAAGGGTCAAAGAGAAATAAACATTATTCCAGTGACGAGGAAATAAAACCTGTAGTGAAGAAGTGGCTCAAAGAACAGTCAACAGAATTTTACAAGGCATGGGTATATGCTCTCGTTCGATGGCGAAGCATTTGTATTGAAAGAAACGGTGACTATGTGTAGAAGTAGTGATGTGATCCACAGTGGACCTGTTTCATTTTCATATATAATAATAATAATAATAATAATAATAATAATAATAATAATAATAGCCTAGTACAAACTATTAGAATATATAGTCAGGATATAGGGATGGAATTTGGAATCGAAAAATGTGCTATGCTTGTAATAAAAAGGGGTGAAAGAAAACTAATGAATGGAATACAACTGCCAAATCAGGAAACTATAAAATCTCTTGATGAAAATGAAAGCTACAAATACTTAGGAATTTTAGAAGCGGACAATATCATGCAAGCAGAAATGAAAGGAAAAGTTAAAAAAGAATATCCCAGGAGAACTAGAAAACTTCTAGAAACCAAACTTAACAGCAGAAATCTGATCAAAGGAATTAATACCTGGGCATTATAATATACTCAGAACTCAGACAGATTGGCCAAAGGACGAGAAAATTAATGACCATGCACAAGGCTCTTCACCCTAGAGACGATAGAGATAGATTATATGTGTCAAGAAAGGAAGGGGAAGAGGTTTTGCCAACATAGAGGACTGCGTAGAAACCACAACCCAACAACTCGAAGACTACACAAGAAAGAGCAAAGACAGCTTACTTATGGCGGTCAACAATAGTAGATGTGACATATGGACAAACAGAAAAACAACAAAAACTAAAAAACAAAAATGGGAAGAAAAACAATTATATGGACACTTCAAACGACTGGTGGATTTTGCAGTTCCAGCAGATCACAGGGTGAAGCTGAGGGGAAATGAAAAAATGGACAAATACCTGGACCTTGCCAGAGAATTGAAAAAGTTATGGAATATGAAAGTCAAAGTGATACCAATTGTAGTTAGTGCACTTGGAACGGTCCCAAAAGGATTAGAAAAGGGTTTGGAAAATCTGGAAATCAGAGGAAGGATTGATACCATCCAGAACACTGCACTGCTGCAATCTGCCAGAATACTCAGAAGAGTCCTGGAGACCTGGGGAGACTTGCTGTCACTCAGACTCTAGTGAAAGACCATCAGCTAACACTGATGTGAAAACTCAAAAGGAATAAATAAATAAATAAATAAATAATAATAATAATAATAATAATAATAATGAATAATAATAATAATAATAATATCCTTTCAGCTAGTATATTAGGTCTGAGACCTGTCAGCTGTTCCTTATAAACATTCATCTTAATTCCACAGAATATTTATAATCTTTCCACAGATTATCTAACATTGCCTTAAAGGAGTTTAGAGATGAGGCATTCAATATTGATGATGGTAGTTTATTCCATGTATTCACCATTCTGTTACTAAATAATTTTGTCTTGCATTTGCTTTACAAAATGTTTTTTTAAGACTTTTAATTTATGACCCCTGGTATTGATATTTTGAGCAATGTTTAATAGATCAAAATTTATTGAATAAAATCCATGGGTATATTTGTAGACTTCAATCATATCCCCTCTTGTTCGTGGATAAACCAGACTTGGTAAGTCAATCTTCCTAAGTCTTTCTTCAGACGAAAGGTTTTTTTTAATCATTCATTACTTTAGTAGCTCTCCTTTGAACTCCCCCAATGAGTTTTATGTCCTTGATTAGTCTTGGACTCCAAACTACATTAGCAAATTCCAAATGAGGTCTTACCAATGCAATGAATAAATTTGATGTATGATACATGTTCCTATGTTGGCAATTATACCTGTCCTAAACAATGGTATTACTTTTTGACTCACCCTCGTACATGCTTTCATTCGAAGGTGGAACATTCGTATTGATAGAAACGGTGATTATGTGGAAGAGTAGGGATGTGATCCACAGAGGAACAGCTTCATTTTGATGTATGATACATGTTCCTATGTTGGTAATTATACCTGTCCTAAACAAAATGGCATTACTTTTTGAATTCTTTTTTTAACAAAATTTCGTAGTCCTAAGTTTGGTTTGGTTTGGTTTGGTTTGTTTTACGGCATATCAACCTCAGTGGGTCATTTAATGCCAATAAAGTTTTGAAATAAATTCATTCTTAAATGGATAATACAATTTTTTTTATAAATACATTTTTCTATTTAACCCATAGATGGGACCCTAACAGGTACTACCACTCCGGGTCAGAGTGGACGAGGGAGCAATGGTGATCAAGGGGTGCTCCACATTCTCCAAACCTCCAAAACTGGAACCTCACCATCAGATAGAGTTTAACGTCATTCCCAGGACATGTAGACCCGCAGCCACCGCCTTCTAGCACCCATATGATAAAAAGGGGTTGGGGCTTGCCAGAAGGGCAATAGGGTTGGGAAAATCATATAGGTGCTAGGGCTTGACGTGACTAGCCGATTGATCGGAGGGTGCCTCTCCGACCGCCCGTCAAGATAAGGCCAAAGTGGAGTATTGCATATTGAACTGCTCATCCACCTGGGATCTATCCTTAAGCATCACGGGTCGCCACCCACGGCCAACAGGTGGCCCCATTGGGGGAGTCTTACCCCTCTGCAGAGATGCAGTCGGTGCATTCTAACGCCCCAGCCGACAGGGCGGCCTAAGTTTGGGGTGCCTGTTATACGTAAGACATAACGTGAACTATATAGACTCTAATTTCTAAACAGTACGAACCGATAAAAAGTTGAATAAATGAAAAATTTAGGTAAAATTTAGCTACTTACAAATTCTAAAAAAATTCAGTGCGTATTATAGACGAGACATATCATTTAACAGAATTTCGTAGTCCTAATTTTGGGGTGCGTGTTATACAAGAGTATTTTAATAATATAAATTATATATATTCTTGTTTTTAATCAATACGAACCCATAAAAAGTTGAACAAATGCAAAATTTAGCTTAAATTTAGCTACTTACAAATTCTAAAAAATCAGTGCGTATTATACAACAGAATTCTTTTTTAACAGAATTTCGTAGTCCTAAGTTTGGGGTGCCTGTTATATGTGAACTATATAGACTCTAATTTGAAAAATATATGGAAATTAATCCGACAGTATGAAATATAACATTTTGAAAAAACATATGATGTTTGTTATGTGATTGCTGATTTTTCAAAATGTTATATTTCATACTGTCGGATTAATTTCCATATATTTTTCATATTTGTCAAATGAAAAAACATTATATCTGGAATTTTACACCTTGAAGACTTTCATATATAAATCTACGGACTTCAACACCACTAGTAAATTTTGGAACCCTAACATCTTTCTTCAAATTACCATGTGGACTTGTATATTGTTAACAGCTGAAATATATATACTATACTATTTTGATACCCACTTTACATTTTTTATATATTTTTACAATTTTTACAATAAACTCTTTTGAGTTTTACCATGAACTATAATGCTTCTGATTTTTAATTAAAAATAAAATTTATTTTATTTTTATTTTTAAAACAGAACATGCATTTTCAAAGAATTTTCAGCGGTTGATATCAGCGTTCGTTTTGTAAACAGTCTTTTTAACGGATATTTTCTTCTCGTCTATGTCGCTCTTTGATGAAGACCAACTTATCGTTTTGGTCGAAACAGGCCTGTCAGCAATCACATAACAAACATCATATGTTTTTTCAAAATGTTATATTTCAGACTCTAATTTCTAAACAGAACGAACCGATAAAAAGTTGAATAAATTAAAAATTTAGGTAAAATTAAGCTGCTACAAATTCTAAAAAAATTCAGTGCGTATTATAGACGAGAAATATTATTTAACAGAATTTCGTAGTTCTCAGTTTGGGATGCGTGTTATACATTTGATAGATCTAGCTCTAACAAATTGTAAATGACATTGCGTATTATACACTAGCATTCTTTTCCTTAACAGAGTTTCCTAATTGAAAGTGAGGGGTGCGTTTTATACAGAAATAATGGTAAAGCTTGCAAATCATACACAAAATCCCATGACCCAGAAAAAAACAGAACCCACAAATTTTGTAATAAAACAGTTAATTTTAACTAGGGGGGTTTAAGGTTAGGATTAGGGTTAGGGTTTAGGGTTAGGGTTAGGGTTGGCGTTTAGGATTTATTTTAATGGGAAAATAATAAATAATTTTCTGGGTCACCCTGTATACAGGGTGGCCCTGTATACAGGGTGACCAAGAAAAAATAGAACCCACAAATTTTGTAATAAAACAGTTAATTTTAACTAGGGGGTTTAGGGTTAGGATTAGGGTTGGGGTTTAGGGTTAGTTTAATAGGAAAATAAATAAATAATTTGGGTTCTGTTTTTTTATGGGTCACCCTGTATATATGGTCACCCAGAAAAAATAGAACCCACAAATTTTGTAATAAAACAGTTAATTTTAACTAGGGGGTTTAGGGTTAGGATTAGGGTTGGGGTTAGGGTTAGTTTAATAGGAAAATAAATAAATAATTTAGGTTCTGTTTTTTATGGGCACCCTGTATATATGGTCACCCAGAAAAAATAGAACCACAAATTTTGTAATAAAACAGTTAATTTTAACTAGGGGTTTAGGGTTAGGATTAGGGTTGGGGTTTAGGGTTAGTTTAATAGGAAAATAAATAAATAATTTGGGTTCTGTTTTTTATGGGTCACCTGTATATATGGTCACCCAGAAAAAATAGAACCCACAAATTTTGTAATAAAACAGTTAATTTTAACTAGGGGGTTTAGAGTTAGGGTTAGGGTTGGGGTTTAGGGTTAGTTTAATAGGAAAATAAATAAATAATTTGGGTTCTGTTTTTTTCTGGGTCACCCTGTGATATTGGGATTTTGAGTATGATCTGCAAGTTTAATTACGTTGAACACATGCCGGAGATATCTCGGCACAACTGTAGACATCAGAGATTGTCCTGCTTTTCATCCTGAAGTGCAACGGGAAGTCACAGTCGATGTTTTATTTATTTATTTATTTATTTTGTTTGTTCTTGGCTGGAATGGCAGTACAAACAGTTGAGATCTGTATTGAAAGCTGCAGACGATATCACAATCTTTGATAGATTTACCGTGCAATTAGCGTTTCGACTAATAGTATTCGAAAGACTCGTAATCGAAGTAGCCGTACGAATAGCGTTTTTTGGCAGCTGCAGATCTAGTAGCAATACTATACAACCGTTACGCTTCGTTCTCATACGGACATGTACATCACAAAGCAATGCCGACGCGACAATGTGTGCGCATGCGTGAGCAGCCATATTCAAATAAACGCGCAAACACACACACACCCTCTCTCTCAAACGCTTGTCCGTATGCACATTTATCTTACACGTGGTAAGAAATAAAGGGTGTAAAATAGTAAGAATGAAAGGGTGCAAAATAGAAATAAAGAAAGAAAGAAAGAAAGGGTGTAAAATAGAAAGAAAAGAAAAGAAAGAAAGAAGGGTGTAAAATAGAAAGAAAGAAAGGGTGTAAAATAGAAACAAATAAAAAAGGAAGGGTGCAAAATAGAAAAAAATGGGTGTAAAATTGAAACAAACAAAGAAAGGGTGTAAAATAGAAAGAAGGGTATAAAATAGAAAGAAAGAAAGAACGAGGTCAAAATAGAAAGAAAGAAAGAAAGAAAGAAAGAAAGGGTGTAAATTTGAAACAAAGAAAGTGTGTAAAATAGAAAGAAAGAAAGAAAGAAAGAAAGAAAGAAAGAAAGAAAGAAAGAGAGGGTGCAGAATAGAGAGAAATAAAGGATATAAAATAGAAAGAAAAAAGGTCAGGGTGCAAAATAGTTTTTTAAAAATGAAGGAAAGGGTGTAAAATAAAAAGAAAAGGTGCAAAAAAAAAGAAAGGGTGCAAAAAAAAGAAAGGGTGTAAAATTGGAAGAAAGAAAGAAAGAAAGGGTGCAAAACACAAAGAAAGAAAGAAAGAAAGAAAGAAAGAAAGAAAGAAAGAAAGAAAGGGTGCAAAATACAAAGAAAGAAAGAAAGAAAGAAAGAAAGGGTGCAAAACACAAAGAAAGAAAGGAAGAAAGAAAGAAGAAAGAAAGGTTGCAAAACACAAAGAAAGAAAGAAAGAAAGAAAGAAAGAAAGAAAGGGTGCAAAACACAAAGAAAGAAAGGAAGAAAGGGTGCAAACACAAAGAAAGAAAGAAAGAAAGAAAGAAAGAAAGAAAGAATGCAGCCACATGCACAAAAAAACACACACAAACACACTGTCTTCAACGCTTACTCGTACGCACATTTATCACACACGTGGCATCAGGGTCGGATTTTTATTGGACCAGATATGTCGTCCTCCCCCAACTACCACCACTGACTTTTACCGTTGGTATCGAACGTACAGAGTGAAGCGTTCGCTAACGTTTCTGTTCGTAGCGAACAATTCACCAGCCAAAACCAGAATCGGCATCGTCAACTCTATAGCTCATTAGCATAGAGCCCAGTATCTATGGCCGTATATAGACATTTTGGTAAGATTTGGGGGTGGAGTCTGCATTTTAAGAGTGTATATCGGTCGGGCAGCGTCGAAATCAACAGGCCACAATGCGTACCCCGGGCCGGGCCGGGCCGGGAATGAAAGAAAGAATGAAAGAAAGAAAGAAAGAAAGAAAGAAAGAATGAATGAAAAGATACAGAATATAGAGAAAGATAGGAAGGAGGCTGAAAAGCAGGGAATTGTGCAAGAATGAAAGAAAGAAAGGAAGGAAGAATACAAACTATAAAGAAAGAAAGACTGAATGAATGAATGAATGAAAGAAAGAAAGAATGAATGAAAGAAAGAAGGAAAGAAAGAATGAGTGCAAAATAAAAAAGAAAGAAAGAAGGAAAGAATGAATGAAAGAATGAGTGAAAAAAATAGAAAGAAAGAAAGAAAGAAAGAAAGAATGAGTGCAAAATTTAAAGAAATAAATAAGAAAGAAAGAAACAATGAGTGCAAAATAAAAAGAAAGAAGAAAGAAAGAAAGAAAGAAGAAAGAAGAAAGAGTGCAAAATAAAAAGAAAGGAAGAAAGAAAGAAGGAAGGAAAGAATGAGTGCAAAATAAAAAAAAGAATGAATGAAAGAAAGAAAGAAAGAAAGAATGGGTGCAAAATAAAAAGAAAGAAAGAAAGAAGGAAGGAAAGAATGAGTGCAAAATAAAAAAGAAGAATGAAAGAAAGAAAAGAATGAGTGCAAAAAAGAAAGAAAGAAAGAAGGAAGGAAGAATGAGTGCAAATAAAAAAAGAATGAAAAGAAAGAAAGAATGAGTGCAAAATAAATGAGAAAATGAAAGAAAGAAAGAAAGAATGAGTGCAAAATAAAAAGAAAGAAAGAAAGAAGGAAGGAAAGAATGAGTGCAAAATAAAAAAAAATGAATGAAAGAAAGAAAGAAGAATGAGTGCAAATAAAAGAAAGAAAGAAAGAAGAATGAATGAAAGAAAGAAAGAAAGAAAGAATGAATGAATGAATGAAGAAAGAAGAAAGAAGAAAGAAAGAATGAGTGCAAAATAAAAAGAAGGAAGAAAGAAAGAAGGAAGGAAAGAATGAGTGCAAAATAAAAAAGAATGAATGAAAGAAAGAATGAGTGCAAAATAAAAGAAAGAAAGAAAGAATGAGTGCAAAATAAAAGAAAGAAGGAAATAAAGAATGAGTGCAAAATAAATAGAATGAAAGAAAGAAAGAAAGAAAGAAAGAATTAATGAATGAAAGAAAGAGAGAAAAATGTCTGTCGTTGAAAAACAAAGTAGAAAGAAGGAAGTACGAAATAAGGAAGCAGAGAACAGAAAATGCGTCAAAATAACGAAAGCCAGAAAAAGACTGTCCTTTCTTCGCCTCATTGTCATTGGAACCGGAAGTCGTAATTAGATTGTCCTACATTGCAACAATAAAAAAAGAATTGCATAAAATCTGAGGAATAAAGAGAAAAAGAAAAAAAAAAGTAACTTTTGAAGAATACGCGTTCTTTGGGACAGCAACAAAATTCTTTAATACCAGACATTTGATCAGTTCTTTAAAGAAGCAGACAGACAGATGAGACAAAGAAAGTTGTCTGAATTTTTTAGATGAGGCTTGATGATTTATATTATTTGCATTTTTCGGACTGTTGTCCTCATCTTTATTTTTATATACACAATGTTTCGGCCGATGTACATTCGAATTTTCTTTAGGTGTTTTTAGTTGGACTCGGGAATTTACTTTGTCGATATGAAGGTTCCCAAGTTAGACAAGAAATGTGGAAAATAGATTGAGAGAAAGAAAAAGGCAAGATAGAGAGGGGGAAGATGAAGAAAGAATACATAATGTGGAAGAAAAAAGAAAGAAAGAAAGAAAGAAAGAAAGAAAGGATGTAGAATATGGAGAAAAAAGAAAGAAAGAAAGAAAGAAAGAAAAAAGGAAAGAAAATATGGAGAATATGGAGAAAGATAAAGAAAGAAAGAAAGAATGAAAGAAAGAAAGAAGAAGAAGAAAGAAGAAAAAGAAAGAAAAGAAAGAAAGAAAGAAAGAATATGTAGAATATAGAGAAAGATAAAGAAAGAAGAAAGAAAGAAGAAAGAAAGAAAGAAAGAAAGAAAAAAAAGAAAGAAAGAAAGAAAGAAAGAAAGAAAAAAGAAGGAAAGAAGAAAGAAAGAAAGAAAGAAAGAAAGAAAGTAGAATATAGAGAAAGATAAGAAGAAAGAAGAAAGAAAGAAAGAAAGAAAGAAAGCAAAATAGAAAGAAAGAAAAAGAAAGAAAGAAGAAGAAAGATGTGTAGAATATAGAGAAAGATAAAGAAAAGAAAGAAAGAAAGATAAAAAAGAAAGAAAGAAAGAAAGAAAGAAAGAAGGAAAAAAAAAAGAAAGAAAGCAAAGATACAGAATCTGGAGAAAGAAAGAAGAAAGAAAGTGAGAAAGAAAAAGAAAGAAAGAAAAAGAATGAATGAAAGAAAGAATGCAAATATGCTGACTATAGAAAAATATAAGAAAGAAGAAAGAAAGAAAGAAAGAAAGAAAGAAAAGAAAGAAGAAAGAAGAAAGAAAAAGAGAAAGAAAGAAAGAAAGAAAGGATGAAAGAAAGAAAGAAAGAAAGGTGTCTTTATTCGAACTCGGGAACCTTATCGACAAGAAGTTTTCCGAGTTAAATAAGAAACACATGAAGAAGTTCGGAGGACACATCGACCGAAACGTAGTGTGCATAAGAATAAAGACAATATTCCTAAAATCCCTGTGCTACTCATACGCTGAGTTGGCGAGGACCGGTATCGAACTAGGAACCTTGTGGTTTCTAGCCGAACGCTCAACCGACTGAGCTAACCCGGCCCATGTAAACCTTAACAATCCTCCCACTCCACGACTCCTGTCGGATGGTCTGTAGGATAGAGTCCCCCTCCCCCACCAATTAGGCTACCTGTTGGTCGTTGCTGGCGACACGAGTGTGAAGTACCCCTTCATTGCCATTACTTCAGTCTCCACCCTGAACAGGAGTGGGGGTACCTTTTAGGACTCCATCTATGGGTTAAATAGACGAAAAAAATTAGTAAAAAAATGTTTAAAAAACTGAATACCTAACAAGAATGAATAAAACAAAAACATCTTCAGCATAAAACAGGGGTCACCCAACTACGGCCCACGGACCGGATCCGGCCCGCGAAGGCATTTTATCAGGCCCGCTGACAGTACTACCTGTGCTACCTGTTGGTCGTGGGTGGCAACCCACGAGAGGCCCCTTAGATTAAAAGATTCAAAAGATTTAATGAATGAGTTAAAAAATTAAATACCCGAATGAATAAAGCAAAACGTCTTCGGCATAAAATAACCCAATGGTTGATATGCCGTAAAATCCAACCAACCAACCTTTCCCCAAGCACTATGTGAAATGCAAACAGCCTCTCATCCATGATTTGAACTCGTCTCACCGTTTCCGTTTCCTTTGACGATAACCATTACACCACGTACCTCCACCATTTTAAATTTGGGTAATTCCATATCAAATCATCCAGAAAAAGTAAAATTGTCACCCACCCCCCTTCATTTTTTCGGAAATTCTTTCCAGGTGTGGACTATGTTAAAGTTAGACAATCCCCAAAATTTGAGCTTCCAATTCCCAAAATTGTCGAAGTTATGTTGATTTTTAATTCTCCAAATTTGCCAAATTACAAAAATTCACCATTTTTTTTTAGAGATCTAAAAATTGACATAACTCCGCCAATTTTTGGAATTAGAAGCTCAAATTTGGGGGATTGTCTAACTTTAACTAACTTTTTATACATGTATCTATAATTTGTAAAAGAATCCAAAAATGTTATTAAAAAAATCTTAAAGTCAACCAATCTTAAGTTATTAATGATTTCTTGGCCAAAATGGATTCCTTGGGCTAAAACGTTTTTAGAAACCAATTTTTATGAGTAGGGAAGCTCTAGAACTCATTTTACAGACAAAATAGATTACGAAAAGTCGCCATTTTTCGCCAACTTCACCAAATTTGGAGAGTTAAAAATCGACATAACTCTGTCAATTTTTGGAATTGGAAGCTCAAATTTTTGGGATTGTCTCACATTAAAACAATCCATACCTGTACAAACTTTCAGAAAAAATTGAAGGGGTTGGGTGACATGGCCTGGATGATTTGACATGGAATGACCCATATATGATGAAGTGAATAGTTTGTATGTAAATATTTGTTTAGTTGGTTTTATAAACTTAATGTGTGAGTATCTATACTCATACCGTCGGATTCATTTCCTTTCTCTTAACTTATATATATATATATATATATATATATATATATATATATATATATACTCGGATTCATTTCCTTTCTCTTAACTTATAAACTTAATGTGTATCAATAAATTGTTAGAATGAATAAATAGGTGGTTAACCCTTAGCTACAGCCTTCTAGTACCCATATGATAAATGATATATGTATATATATTTACTAACCCCACCGCACGAGCAGGATGTGACACAAGGTCAATTTTTAGGCAGAGTTTAGCAGGTTTGAATAAATGAACACTAGACGGGTTGACATGCCGTTTAAATCAATCAATTATTCACTCATAAACGAATATTTATAAAAAAAAACTAAAAGAAAGAAAGAAAGAAAGAAACAAACTATACAAAAATGTGAATAAACGTATAATGAACACGGTTCCTTAACCTCTACTCATGAAATAGCTCTAGAGTGTTTGGCATGCCGTTAAAATCCATCATTTAATCGTAAATGAACATTGATAAAAACTGAAAGAAAGAAAGAAAGAAAAAAGAAAGAACGAAAGAAAGAAAGAAAGAAAGAATGATAGAAAAATGTGAATAGAATTATAATGAACACGATTCCTTAACCTCTGGTCATGAAATAACCCTAGACGGGTCGACATGCCGTTAATATCAATCGATCATTCAGTCATAAACGAGTATTAATAAAAAAAACTATTTAAAAAAAAGAAAGAAAGGAACAAACTATACAAAAATGTGAATAAAAGTATAATGAACACGATTCCTTAACCTCTAGTCATGAAATAACCCTAGAGAGTTTAACATATCGTTAAAATCCATCATTCAATCCTAAACAAATATTGATAAAAACTGAAAGAAAGAAAGAAAGAAATATAGAAAGAAAGAAAGAACTATACAAAAATGTGAATAAAATTACAATGAACACGATTCCTTAACCTCTCGTAATAAAACAACCCTAGACGGCTTGACATGCCGTTAAAATCGATCGATTAATCGTAAACGAACATTGACGGAAAACAAACATAAAAACCCAAATATTCATTTAGTTTTATGCGAAAACAATTTCATCCTTGCTTAACGATAGACTAAAAAAACAAAAAACAAAAAACAAAAGAAAGAAAAAAAAAGAAAGAAAAAAAAGAAAAAAAAGTAAATGAACAAAAAAATGAACAAAAAAAAATGAACAAAAATGAACAAAAAAAAAACGATTAAAAAAACAATTTAAAAAGAGAATAAAAAAAAAATGATATTCTTTAAATTACTAATAACTCGGCTTCTGATGAACATTTAAGCGCGGGAAAATGCCCAAGGGAGATAATTCATGTAGCATATTTATAATTTCAATATTGCTAAGCTTAAACAGCATAGTTATAATTAAGGAATACAAACAGACAGAATTTGAAAAATGTCACTAACACATTCTTCTATGCTCTTCCTAGAATACGACAGCCACATCCCCTGCTGGTGGGGTGAGGTGGGGGTTGCAAGGACCCACTACACCCCCCCCCCAAAAAAAAATCTTGTATGTTCATAATTTCAATACTGCTAAGCTTAAACATCATATTTTTCATAATTTTTTAGATGATGATTGATAATTAGTATCATTTGGATTATTCGGACTATTGTCCTCATCTTCATTGTTATCTGTACGACGTTTCGGTCGATATGCCCTCCAGCCTTCTTCAGGTATTTCAATTGGACACATAGCCTAGCGGATAAAGAAGTTAGGTTAAGACAGTTCTAAGTGACAGTTATATCTAGACTGCAGGTTCAATCCTGGTCAGGAGCAGCAGTAACTGAATAATAATAACACAGCTTAACACCTGTACCCCAACTATGGTTAGCAGAATGAGAACAGGATAACCCCGTGGACTGAAAAAAGGGTTAGGTTCAAAGTTCCGTGATAGCTCCCGATTACGACAAGAAAGTTCCCGAGTTCGAATAGAAAGTTCGCGAGTCCGAACAGAATGTTCCCGAGTCCGAGAAAGTTCCTGAGTCTGACAAGAAATACCTGAAGAAGGCCGGAGGGCACATCGACCGAAACGTTGTACAGATGACAATGAAGATGAGGACAATAGTCCGAATAATCCGAAATAATACTAATTAGGAAACAGACAGATTTGGAAAATGTCACGAACACATATTTCTCTACCACGGTCACATTCCCTGTGTTACATAATTGTTTGTATCCTAACACTTATTACAGTAGTGTAGAAACCAAATGGCTGTTATAAGTTGCAGCCTTGAAGGATTGAGTGACACATCCTGATCCTTCCGGTGGATACCGTGAGAATCGGTGGAGAAGACCCTCTTCCGGTTTAGATTAGAAAGAGAGTTTAGACAGGTCGGCCAGAAACCACGAAGGCGGTAAGTCGCGTTATGCGCGCTGCCGACTCAATCTGCGCAGGTAGTCTGGTGGGGATTTCGGAATAAAATATGATCTAAAGCAAATCGAAGTCTTCTGTTATTATCTAAAAACTAACAATGACACAGGGCTTCTGATAAAGAGAAATCCCCAATGGAAGACCAGACACGAAGTCCCCAAGACGAAGTCAAGACGCTAGAAGAAGACCGTAAGATACCAAAGATGAGCAGAAGAATAATAGAAGTAAAGAGAGTATACAACACCTGCAGAGAGACAAGAATCCACTACCCCCCCCCCAAAAAAAAAAAATCTTGTATATATATTTACTAACCCCACCGCACGAGCAGGGTGTGGCGCAAGGTCAATTTTTTAGGCAGAGTTTAGCAGATTTGAATTCAGAGTTTTCCTTCTCCTAGACTGGTTGCCTAACCAAGGTTAAACAGCCTTGTCTGTGCTGCTCTTTACCCATAGCTGGAGGGGAGCTGATGGATGCATACCTTTCCCAAGGGTATTAGCGCTATGCGAAATCTAGACAGCCTCGTCTAGGATTTGAACTCGGGTCTACGAGTCCATCTCCTACGACTCAAGCCATTACATCCCGCACCTCCATAAATAAAGGGAGTTAGCAAAGCGAATAAAATTAATTTAAAAAAAATACGACCGGACGAAACCTTAAAATCATTTTGTTAGCTTTCTAAGAAAGGGAATGTTTGACCTCATTTAAGCTACGGGTTGCTGGTTGTGAAATTTAACATAGAAATACATTTCAGCTTACCCCCCCCCTCTCTCTCTCTCTTTCTCTCTCTCTCTCTCTCTCTCTACGCTCCAGAGAAACTAACATTATATAACGAAGAGGTAGTCAAGAGATACATAGAGAGGAAGAAAGAGATAGACACAGAGTAAAGTAAGAGATTGGTCGGTTTTTGACTTAATTGCAAATTACGACTAATTAGAACCAATTAAAACAGAATTTGCTTCAAACATAATTCAATCCTAAAAGTAAGGAATAATTTAGTATAATTTTCATGTCATTAAACTAAACAGTAAAAAAGACTTTAGGAAGCAAAAGTTGAATAACTCAGCTTTAGTATAATAATAGATCGTTTTTGCTTGCATCAACCCATCTCAAATGGTTATATGCTCCCCGGGGGCCATATAAACCCCAGTTGAGTACCTCTGCTTAAAAAATTAAATTAAACTAAAATTATCCCAGGCGGGTTGATATGCCGTTAAAATCAATCAATCATTTTGTTGCTACTTTTGAGACTGCTGGCCAGAGAGAAATTTGTTCCCATAATCCAAATCTTTGACCACACAGCTTCTGTTTTATTTTTAAAATTTTTTTTAATGTTTTATCAAATTTTTATATCTATATATCTTTTTTATTTTTATTTTTTTTTTTTTTTTATTTTTACATTTTTAAATATATCATAAGTGACCGGGTTTGCTCAGTCGGTAGAGCGTTCGGCTAGTAAACCAAAAGGTTCCTAGTTCGATACCGGTCCACGCCAACTCAGCGTATGAGTAGCACAGGGTAAAGTAAGGAGCTGATGGTAGGTGTGGCGCTCCACATCAGGCGCCAAAACAATCTCCTGGGTCTAGCGCTATTGAAAAGGGGATAGACATCATCGCTGACTGGCTGATACCGACATTAGGCCACCCCGATGACTTTACTTATTTTTATATTTTTTATTTGTTTTTGTTTTTATATACTTTTATATATTCTTATATTTTTATTTATATTTTATTTATTTATCTATATTTTATAACATTTTCTGTTTTTTTTTCTATTTTTATATATTTTCATTTTCATATATTTTTATATTTTCATATATTTTATACATTTTTATATATTTTCATTTTTATATATTCTTATATTTTTATCTTTTCATATTTTTATAATCTTTTATTTTTATATATTTTTATATTTTTTATTTTTATATATTTTTATTTTTATATATTATTTTATATTTTTCATTTTATATATATTTTTTTGTATTTTTTATTTTTATATATTTTATATATTTTTAATTTTATATATTTTTATATATCTTATATATTCTCTATTTTTATATTCTTTTATATTTTTATATATTTTTATACATTTTTATATTTTTATATATTTTTATTTGTTCATCCATTGTTTTATATTTTCTAATGATTTTTTTTTGTTTTTATAACAAATTTTTGTTTACAATTTTCTCATCCGTGTAACTTTGTTTTTATTGTTGCTGTTTTTTTCTAATTACACTTTTTATATTAAAAAAAATAATTAAAAAATAATCGATTGTAAATTTTACAATTTACCGTCGCTTTTTGAATCTCTCTTTCCTTTTCTCTTGACATTTCTCTATCTGTCTCTCTGTCTCTCTCTGTCTCAATCTGTCTCTCTCTCTCTCCTTCTCACTCTCTTTCTCTCAGTCTCTCGCTCCCTTGCCATTTCTCTCCCTATATCTTTATCTCTCCCTCCCTCTCTCTCTTTCTTTCTCTGTCTCTCTCTCTCTATCTATCTATCTATCTATCTATCTATCTATCTATCTATCTATTTCTCTATCTATCTATCTATCTATCTATCTATCTATCTATCTATTTCTTTCTCTCTCTCTCTCTCTCTCTCTCTCTCTCTCTCTCTCTCTCTCTATCTATCTATCTATCTATCTAGTTCTCTCTCTCTCTATCTATCGATCTATCTAGTTCTCCCTGTGTCTTTTATATATCTTTCTTTCTTTCTTCCTTCCTTACCCCTCTCTCTCTCATTCCATCGCCATTTCTCTCCGTCTTATATCCCTCTCTCTATCTCTATCTCTCTCATTCCATCGCCATTTTTCCCCCGTCTTATACCCCCCTCTCTCTCTCTTTCTCTTTCTCTATCTGTCTATCTATCTATCTATCTATCTAGTTCTCTCGGCATTTCTCTCCCTGTGTCTTTTATATATCTTTCTTTCTTTCTTTTTTTCTTCCTTACCCCCTCTCTCATTCCATCGCCATTTCTCTCCCCGTCTTATATACCCCTCCCTCTATCTCTCTCTCTCATTCCATCACCATTTCTCTACCCATCTTATATACCCTCCCCCCTCTCTCTCTCTATTTTCCTCGCCTTTTTTTATCGACAAAAATCAAATATCGATGCAATCAATATTTCTTTTGCCTGAAAAGTGATGAAAAACTTATTGATTTTCCACTTCTATTGATATCACTTTGATGAACGAATCGAAAGATCAAGACGACAGCCAACTCAAGTGGCCATCTGTCTGTCTCCGCCATGACTGCGACAATTATTTCATTTATTCGACTTGTTCCTTTTTTTTACCGAGTATTATACAATGTAGTTATGCGTAATGCTGCCCCCCACACACGCATATATATATATATATATATATATATATATATATATATATATATATATATATATATGAGAGGTATCCAAACTTGGTAGTAAGGGATGATTCTATATGTGATTTCTAAGATACACTGTATTATTATTGTATGATCCAGTATGTACAAATACAGTGAATCTTTAAATCACTAAGAGAGCTCAATGTATGATAAACTTTTTAGATTATATACAGAGCAATATTTATCTTAGAAAGGAAGGAAAAACTCAACACCGTTATTCCATAATAAATTTATTTCGACCAAAATTGGGGCCTTTATAAATCCAAGTTGATTTAATATAGCTCCCCAAAATATCGTCTCATCAGATGGTAGATCGAATAATTTGAATTGCATAACTGAAAAATTTACTTCTCAAAAAAATAAAAAGATGAATTTTTTTTTTTCATTGTAAGACTGTCACCATGGCGACAGGAAGTCAAATGAGAAAAAAGGATACTCTTCAAGGTCTGGTTTCTTAGGGGGATGGTAGTCAGACAAAATTAAACTATGAATTAAACTATTGAATGAGTCTAAAAAAGTATAGAGTAAGGATTTTAAAAAAAAAAAAAGATATATAAAAATAAAAAAAATTTATAAAAATATATAAAGAAATATATAAAAATCAATTTTTCATATATAAAAAAATATATATATATACATAAAAAAAATTTATGATATAAAAAATATTATTACTGCTATTAACCAAATAAACAAAGCAAAACCTTAAAATATAATAGATAATATAATGCTGTATAAATATAATATTGATAAAAATGAAAACAAAAATAATATATAAGATGTATATATAAGATGTATATATATCATCATCATCAGGTTAATTCGTGGGTTGCCTACGAATTATGACTATAAGTGTACTAACATTTAAATAACGGTAAGATAAATGGAAAGTTACCATTAACCGCCGATTTCTGATTGGCTGAAGACAAGCGTGAGAAGGGGGTTGACTAAGTTATATTTTAGCGCTTAGCTGGAAGGACTAGATGCGAGGGTCGAGTTCTCAAAATGACATCTTCTCACCGCGCGGTTAAAACTCTTTTGGGCTTCGGATTTTTAATAAAGATGTCTTTTAAAAATCAAACAAAGTTTTGCTTCATTGTTAAAAAAAAGAAGAAGAAATGAGCACGGACAATCGCAGCCGAGCATAACAGAAGCCGTATCGAACAGAGAAAGAAATCAACCTAAAAAAGACGGCCGGTCGATGAAATATACCCACTTAAGAACTCCTATATACATAGATAAACTCGCGTTCAAGTATTGCCATTGCTTGATACAGTAACAATAATAATAATAATAATAATAATAATAATAATAATAATATAAATAAATAAATAAATAAAAGCCCAACAGTTCAAACAATATAATGGTGAGCTTCAAAAATATATAAAGAACAAGACATGTATTGCATATCAAGCAATGCCTGTGCCTGAAGCTTTTTTAAGTGAGGAAAGACTTTGCACAGAACCAATCCCACTCTCTAAGTGACTGCCACATTTAAGCCAAAAAGAAGAACAAGTCAATATCATTGGCTGCAGCAGCCGCCGCAGGTTAAATTTTGGAGTTTTCCTTCTCCTAGACACTTGCCTTGACAAGGCTGAGGAATGCATCTCTCCCGGTGGTTTTTCTACACGCCTGGATACCAATCCAAGTATTTCTACGGCCCCGCGTATGTTATTTGCTAGATGGCCGTTGAGCGGAAGGCTTCATCCACCCTTTGATATGTTTTGTTTTTCGTCCTGCTGGATGTCTAGCCATCCTCCTCACCAGATAGGCTTGGTGGGGTAACCGGTTATGTCGCCGATAACCCGACTATGAGACAGGTAGTACTGGGTTACATAGTACCAGTAGCGCCATATGCGACCTGACATATATATATATATAGATAGATACGTACAGACTGATATAGATAAATAGATAGATGCGTACAGACCGAGACAGACAGACAGATAGATAGATAGATAGATACAAACCCCACCGCGTGAGTAGGATATGACACAAGATCAATTTATAAGCGGAGTTTATTAGGTTCAAATTCAGTTTTCCTTCTCCTAGACTGTTTGTCTAACAAAGACTCTTCTGAATATTCTAGCTGATTGCAGCAATGCAGTAGTCTGGAAGGTCTCGATTTTCCTCTGATTTCCAGGTCCTCCAGTCTTTTTTTTTCCAAGTTTTTTTTGGGACCGTCCTAAGTGTACCAACTACATTAGGTATCACTTTGACCCTCATATTCCATAGCTTTTTCAATTCTCTAGTAAGGTCAAAGTACTTGTCCATCTTTTCGTTTTCCTTCAATTCTCTAGCAAAGTCCAGATTATTATTATTCTTTTGAGTTTTCACATCAGCATTAGCTGATGGTCTTTCACTGGAATCTGAGTGACAGCAAGTCTTTTCGGGTCTCCAGGACTCTTCTGAGTATTCTGGCAGATTGTAGCAGTACAGTGTTCTGAATGGTTTCAATCCTTCCTCTGATTCCCAAACTTTCCAGACCCTTTTCCAATCCTTTTGGGACCGTTCCAAGTGCACCAACTATAATTGGTATTACTTTCACTTTCATATTCCATAATTTTTTCAGTTCTCTGGCAAGGTCCAGATATTTGTCCATTTTTTCCTTTTCCTTCAGCTTCACCCTGTGATCTGCTGGCACTGCAAAATCCACCAGTTGACAAGTTCTTTCTTTTTGGTTTATCAACACTAGGTCTGGTCTTCTTGCTGGGATAAGGTGATCCGTTTTTATTTCAAAGTCCCAGAGAATTTTATGCGTTTCGTTCTCAAGAACAGATTCTGGTTTATGCATATACCATTTTGTTGTATGGTCAAAATTAAATTGTTTGCATAATTCCCAGTGGATCACCTTCCCAACCCAGTCGTGTCTAGTTTTGTACTCCCGTTGTGCTAGTTTGCTACATTCGCATAGTACATGGTTTACAGTCTCATCTCTGTCACCGCATAATCTACATTTACTATTTTGTTGGGTTTTATCAATTTTTGCTTTGATATAGTTTGTCCTTATGGCATTATTCTGTGCAGCAATTATTAGTGATTCAGTTTCTCTTTTAAGGTTTCCTTTTCTTAACCATGTCCAAGTCTTTTCATGTGCAACCTCTTCGATTTGTCGTTTGAAGTGTCCATATAATTGTTTTTCTTCCCATTTTTGTTTTCTATTATTATTATTATTATTATTATTATTATTATTATTATTATTATTAGGAACCTTGTGATTAATACAATATTTTAGTTTATTTCATAGTTTATATATTTTGTTTATTCAAATAATATATAATTTATTTATTACAATAGAAAGGATTCAAACGCTGAATTAAAAGGAACAGCTTTTATTCATTTTATTAATATTCATTTTTATTGATCCGATATCTATCTATCTATCTATCTCTCGCCTTTTATATACCCAAGTCAAGGTGCGTGGTCTAATGGTCAGTCGTAGGAAATGGACACGTCAACCCGAGTTCAATTCCAGGACGAAGCTGTTTACATTTCACATGGCGCTAATATCCTTGGGAAAGGTATGAATCCAATTCTCCCTCCAGCTATGGGCAAATAGCAGGGCAGACTAGGCTCTTTAACCATGGCTAGGTAACCAATCTTGAAAAAGGGAAATTCTGAATTCAAAACCTGTCAAACTCCGCTTAAGAAATTGACCTTGTGTCGCATCCTGCTCGTGGGGAGAGGTTGGTATATATATATATATATATATATATATATATATATATATATATATATACCCAAGTCGAAGAGGAAAAACAAATGTAGGTTTTTACTGGTCGACACACACTAGTGAGTTTAAAATAGGGAGTTACTTTTCAATCACCCAGTAGAGTCGAGCAAGAGACTTACCAGTCTGATGGAGAGGGAAATTGAGGATATCTTGTATCTTCTATTTGAGTCTAATCTAATTTCTGGTCGACTTTGAACGTATCTATTGAATATAGGTCCCAAAACTTCGATTCTCCCAAGTATTGACAACTGGACAGATTTCATCTTGCTGCATTGTGAGATATCTTTCGGTATTCATGGTATAATAGTATATATATATATATATATATATATATATATATATATATGTGTGTGTGTGTGTGTGTGTGTGTGTGTGTGTGTGTAGTATATTAAGAAAAATTGAAAAAACACAGGTTTAAATGAGTTGAGTGGTAAGTTTATTTAAACCTGTGTTTTTTCAATTTTTCTTAATATACTACATACCGTCGGATTCACTTCCTTTTCTTCATATATATATATATATATATATATATATATATATATATATATAACAATACTGAACATTTGTTGATAAATATAGCAATCTTTCTCCCTCCATCCCCCTCCCTACCTCCCTCCCCTCTCTCTCTCTCTCTCTCTCTATATATATATATAATATATATATATATATAAGTCAAGGTAGCGTAGACATGGAGTTAACTGCATTCCTGACATTTTCTTGCCTACGTGATCTATATACCAAACTTGGTCTGAAGATCACATAGGCGAGAAACTGTCAGTAACCAGGTGCAGTTGACTCCATATCCACTTACCTTAACTTAAACACAAATCCTCTATAATTGATATCAAGCATTGTTTACTTATAAATATACCACCCATATATATATATATATATATATATATATATATATATATATATATATATGTGTGTGTGTGTGTGTGTGTGTGTGTGTGTGTGAGAAAGGTAGACAAACACGGGATGTTATGGAAACTGGATGTTCATTGTCGACGATGCAGCGTTTCGGTCTATTAGACCATCTTCAGGACTTGGATATAGTTCTTGCTTCAATGATGGACATTCTCAAAATGCTGAAACAGAAGGTCGTCAGTAGGGGGAGGGATGGTTGGGGGGGGTTAGTGGATTTTCTTCTCTCTAGATGAGGAGTGTAAGAATGGTGGATGGTGGTACCACAAGTGTCAGTCTAGAAAATTGGATTGTGAGGATTGGTTAAGTTAACTGTATATGTGTATGTGTGTGTATGTCTGTTTAATTATTTTTTGTTTATATGTGTTGGGGAACTGGATTTGTCGTTAAGTTATATGTGTGTAGTTGGTATGTTAGTGTGATTTTTTCTCGTAAAGATATATATATATATATATATATATATATATATATATATATATATATATATGGGAGTAAAATGAGGAAATCAATCTGACAGTATGTGGAGAAAGTAGAAATGTTATACTAGGTGGAAGTTTATTACTGTTGGTAATCATAACGTTTCGGTCTTTCAGACCTTCTTCAGGACACGAGCTAAGTTCTTGTATTGAAGGATTCAATTCTCTCACTGACGAGTGTCTTGTGATTCGGAGGAGAGTGTGTATGTGTGTGTGTGTGTGTGGGGGGGGGGGTCAGCTGATGATGATGAGGGGGGAATGTTAGGGGTTTATATGTAGTTGTTGTGGTGGGAATGATGTGTATGGGGTCACGTAGTGGATGTGGGGTGAATGTTTGGGGTGGAAAGTGGGGTCGTCTATGGTGGTGTATGGTAGACGTTGGGTCTGGGGATGAGTGAGGATAGGATATATATATATATATATATATATATGTGTGTGTGTGTGTGTGTGTGTGTGTGCTTACCAAACCCTCCCCACGAGCAGGATGCGACACAAGGTCAATTTTCTAAGCAGAGTTTAACAGGTTTGAATTCAGAGTTTTCCTTCTCCTAGACTGGTTTCCTAACCAAGTTTAAAGATCACAGTTTGCCTACTATTTACCCATAGCTGCAGGTAGAATAGTTGGAATTCATACACACTCAAGCGTATTAGTGCTATGTGAAATGCAAACAGCCTCGTTCAAGATTTCCGTTTTGCTTCACCAGTATGTCTATCTGCGATACAAGATAATATTTACACTACGGCACTATATAAAAAAATAAGGCTTGGTTTCTTTGTTTTATGGGATATCAACCTTCTTGGGTTAGATAATGCCAACGCCATCATTGTCGTGTTTGTCTTACTTAGATGCTGTGCGTGAAAAGTTTCGTTAGAATCCAAGCGGTGCAGCTATACAGTAGCACCGACATAGCTACAAAACGAGACAAGAGATAACATGTTTAAACGTACGAAGTGTTGACTTAAAAGTTTCGAGAATGAATCTTTAATTCAACGTGTGCACAGCTGAGTAAGTATTTACCCAACTCGCTCGCCATTCGCTAGCGGGAGATACCGTGTTCTTTTAATCAAAATCTTTCCCTGAATGACGAATATTATAGAGGCGCAAGGTGTAATGGTTATCATTGTTGGGTTGGCTAAATTCACGAAATGATATTTATAGCACTGGCTTCGAAGATTTGCCTCAATCTTTTATTGTGGATGTATGCTAGCATGAAGGCATCGTTGAAGTCGAAGTTGTATTGTGTTTCTGATATGTGTTGGAGCAAACAATTATTTTGAGTATATAAAGTAAAGTCGACGTGGCGGCCTAATGTCGGTATCAGCCAGTCAGCGAGGGAGTCTATCCCTTTTTCAATAGCGCTAGACCAAGGAGATTGTTTTAGCATCTGAGGTGGAGCGCCACACCTACCATCAGCTCCTTACTTTACCGCACAGATCCCTGTGCTACTCATACGCTGAGTTGGCGAGGACCGGTATCGAACTAGGAACCTTGTGGTTTCTAGCCGAACGCTCTACCGACTGAGCTAACCCGGCCCATTTTGAGTATATAAGCCGTGCTAAAATACACCACTTAAATCTATAGACTAAACTTTTAATGATAAACCTGTATGCATCAATTATTCACGATCCGTTACATTGATGCAGTTAAAGAGGGTGGAATGCAGTGACATTTTGTGAATATAAATATATTTATAACACTAGCAAATATATGCACCCACCTGGGGCAAGTATTTAGGATATTTTTTTTTTCTTTTTGTAGGTTAAAAAAAACATCTGTTACTTGAGACAATGCTCAAAACAATGTTGTTTGTTTTTTTTTTGTTTGTTTGTTTTTTTTGGGTTTTTAGTTTTTAAAGTTATTTTCTTACTCTGCTAAATCAAACATCAAATACAATGGTTTCCAGGCTAGCATATCACTACAAGTGAGTTTGATCCTCACTGTGTGGTCAATGTTTCTAGTTGGTTAGTAGGTTGTTTTGTTTTACGACATATCAACTCTTTTAGGGTCCTTGTTGAAGGCTGTAATGTAATTGTTGGAGTCGTAGGCAAAGGACTCGTCAAACCGAGTTCAAATCCTGGACGAAGCTACAATTCATATAGCGCTAATACCCTTGGGAAAAATATAAATCCAACTACTCTCCCTCCAGCTATGGGTTAAGAGTAGGGAATATTAAGTTCTTTAACCTTGGTTAGGCAATCAGTCTAGGAGAAGGAAAACTCTGAATTCAAACCCGTTAAACACCGCTTGGGGTGGTCTCTATTAGAAACGGCTCAGTCCTAAATATTAAATGCAATAAAATGTTATATTAAATTAGAAAGGCTAATAAAACTAAATAAGAATGCAGATAAAAAGATTTTAAACAGAGGGGGGTATAATCGAAAAATAGAACAACTGACAGTTACTCTTCCATCACTCCTGTCTTTCATTGCTAAATTTTCCTAATTTAACTATTTGGTTGAATTAGGAAGTAAAGAATGAAATTACAGTTATTTCTTCTTGTTAATGTTTTTTTTAAAGATTTATCGCCGAGATTTTTGCTCATATTTATTAACATAAAACCAAACAATTAGAAATCAATAATACTAAGCACATATTTATTAAAATCAAATGTTTAATATCAATATGCAAATTAGCCTTCCCGTTCAAACTGTAAACCACTATTTTGTTGTATATAAAATTACAATAGTATAATCGAAAAATAGAACAACTGAAACTTGCTCTTCCATCACTCTAGTTTTTCATTGCGAAATGTTTCTAATTTAATTATTTCGTTAAAATTGAAAGTAAAGAATAAAATTACAGTTATTTCTTCTTGTTAATGTTTTTTTTTTTAAGATTTATCGCCGAGATTTTTGCTCTTATTTATTAAGATAAAACAAACAATTAGAAATCAATAATACCAAGCATATATTCATTAAAATCAATTTTTTAATATCGATATGACACAGGGTCACAAGTATGCGGCATCCAGTAAGGATCGAACTCGTTTTTTTTTTTTCAGTATAATAGAACTGCGAGAATAGCTTGCTAAGCATTACACCACGATTCGAATGCAGCAAATGTGTTAAAATGATGGAATTAATTTAGCAGTAAATAAACTAATAACAAAAAAGACGCAAGATAGTTATCATTTAATAGCTGAATATTCTGCCTTCATTGTTAATGCACCGTAGTTCAGCAATATTGTATCTGGAACACTAGCTTGTTAAAATCACCGAAGTTAAGAAACGATGAGCCTATTTAATACTTAGTTGGGTGACCATTTAAGCAACAGCAGGTATTGTAAGCAACCCGAGTCGTTTGTTTATCAAAATGACTTGATTCGACATTAGATTACACAAAAAGGGTTAATATGCCGTAAAACAAAGGAAACTTAGCCATTTGTGTTTCTGTATATAAAGTGAGGGATCATTTTGGTATTATAACCATGTTGTAAATTGATCCCCCTATTTTTAGATTCGATTAGTTTTTATAATTAGGTATACATTAACACTGATTATGGTCATCTCACGCTGAAAAGCAGCGGTTCTCGCTAGATCACCAAAGTTAAGCAACGATGAGTCTGTCCAATTCTTAAATGGGTGACCACTTAAGCAACAGCACGTACTATAAGCAAACTGAGTCTTTTGTTTACTTGACTTGAAACTATACTGAAACAACCTCACACTAGACAAAACATTTTTCAGAATAATTTCACTGACCATTTCGGACGTTCAGATCATAAAAAAAGTGTTGATATACTGTAAAACCTAACAAATTATCCATTTGTGTTTATACAAAAAATGAGGGATCATTTTGGTATAATAACCATGTTGTAAATTGATCCCCCATTTCTTAGATCTGATTGATTTTTATAACTAGGTATATATTAAGACTGATTACAGTCAAGTCACACTGAAATCATCAATTCCCGCTAGATCACCGAAGTTAAGCAACGATTAGCCTGTTCAATACTTAATTGGGAGGCCACTTAAGCAACAGCCGGTACTGTATGCAACCTTTATCCTTTGTTTCAAATCAAAATGACTTGATTCGGCATTAAATTACTTGAAAAGGATTGATATGCCATGACCTGCCGGTAAAAGAAAACACTTTTTATTCTAGTGGTCATTTTAATACTTAATATTAGTAAGTCTACTGGTACCGTATCTAGTAGTTTATTAAAGATACCAGTACGATGAATGCTCCATACTTGCGACCTTATGTCACATCATACCTGTGAATACCTATCAACCTACACTCAACTTCATAAAGTCGTATTCATAGAAAATATATGAATAAAAAAAAAAAATAAAGAAAACTGTTTT